>CM029371.1:25411656-25451656 GCA_017165825.1 Hepsetus odoe
CTCCACTACGCTTTTGTTTCAGAGCGATGGAGTGACCGGTGTGTGTGTGTGTGTGTGTGTGTGTGTGTGTGTGTGTGTGTGTGTGTGTGAAAGAGAAGAGAGAGAGAAGAAGAAAGAAGAGAGAAACAATGAAGAAGACAGAAAGAAAGAAAGAAAGAGAGAAGAGAAGAAAGAGCGAAGAGACAGAGAAGAGAGAGAGAAGAGAAGAAGAAAATAGTGAAAGAAGAGACAGAGAAGAAAGAAAAGAAAGAGAGAAGAGAGAAGAAGGCAGAGAGAGAGAGAAAGAAAAGAAAGAGAACAGAGAAAGAAGAGAGAGAGAGAAAGTAGTGAAGAGAGACAGAGAAAGAAGAGAAGAGAAAGAAGAGAGAGAAAGGCTTGAAGAAAGCGCAGAGAGGCACCAATGGATCAGAGGAGAGAAAATGTAATATATGTGCTCTTTTGTGACACATGGACAAGAAAAAGTCCGTTTTCAGATTTAAGTTTCCTGTTTTCCGGATTAGCTAAAAAGAGCCAATGCAAGTTGTCTCTCTTCACTGAGCAGGTTGAGGAGAAGCACTCACGCTGCCGTGTTTTCAGATGTTTGATGGTTAACAAAAACTTTGTGATTTAATCACCTCGACCTGCCCCGGGGGCTCACAGCGGGCGTCTGAAACACTGGAACTCAGATCTGCTCTGCAGGCCCAAGCGCTTTCCGTCACTCTGAGTTTAGGGAGGAGAAACGAAGCAAAGCAGGAGCTCAGAATGTTTGACAGAACGCTGGAGGAACCAAGAGGAGAGCATGTCTGGGCTTCACTCTGAAACACACACACACACACACACACACACACACACACACACACACACATACACAAAGTCACTTTATATAATTACTCCGAAAAAGCTTACAGGAAGATTAAAAAATGTGCCTTAAATGTTCATTCCTGTGTTGAAATATATCCTGTGATAGATAGATAGATAGATAGATAGATAGATAGATAGATAGATAGATAGATAAAATGGAGAGAGAGACTAAGTTTGATGGAAAGAAAAAGAGGAAAGTTGGAATACAGGGAAAGAACAAAGCAGAAAAGTAAGAGAGACAGGAGACAGAGAGATGGGGGACAAGGAAGACAGAGTTAAGAAAGAGAGATAGGGAGAAAGGGAAAGAGAAGAGCTGACAAAGAAAGAGCTGAAAAAATGAGATGAAACAAAGGAAGTGAGTGACAGCTGTGCTAAAAAAGAGAAAAGAAGAGAGAAGAAATGTAGTGAAAGACACACAGAGAGAGAGAGACAGAGAGAGGAAGCAGAGAGAGAGAGAGAGAGACAGAGAGAGAGAGAAGACAGAGAGAGAGAGAGAGAGAGAGAGAAGAGAGAGAGAGAGAGAGAGACAGAGAGAGAGAGAGAGATAGAGAGAGAGAGAGAGAGAGAGAGAGAGAGAGAGAGAGTAAAGAAGAAAAATAGGAAAACGTCAAAGAAAGAGAGAGAACTAATTAAATTCACTTTGAAACAGGAACTGAGTGCATGCTGTCTCTAGGAGAGACCTGTGGTTCTGATCTGGGATCAGGTTTTCTATCCTAAATCCTCCTAAGTGAGTGGGAACATATAGGCAGCTGGAGCTGTTCCAGGACCAGCAGTTTTGCTGTAAGACTCTTTATATTTATATCAGGTCAAGCTGAGACTTGTGTTCAGGAGTAAATAAATCAGCCATCGCTTGTCAGGAGGCAAATTTTACTTGTCAGCTCACATCACTGGCACCTCATCACCTCGCCATTGAGAAGAGCCATTAACGCGTCCAGCAGATGATGTATCGGATAAAAATAACGCTCAGATTATCGCTTCTCTGTTGGCAGAGATTTTATAGCTTTAGGATGTTCCTGACCCTGCCCATCCTGATTGATGGAAGGTCCAACTGACCTGAGATCAGCCTAAAAAGCAGCAACAGTGGCAGCCTCATCAAACAGATCGGAAATTAGGAGACTGACACACCTTATGTGACTTTAGTTCTGCCCAGGAGCTACGAAGCGAATCCAGCTGACAGGTAGCAAAAATTTCTACCCAAAAACAAGAAGTAATTAAATACAGATACTTCTTTACTGTACTTAAGTAGACTTTTCTGGTACTTGTACTTGAGGTTTCCTTGATGGCTTGTTCCTTTCCCTCTCTTCACTCCACACATTTGGAGGGAAATCCTCCATTTTTTTTCCACCACCTTCCCAACATCAAGAACCGTTTCAGCCTAAATGGGCAAAAACACGCATGAAAGACGGTCCCTCGGTGTGTCCATCGGTACAGGATGGACAAGAGGAGACATAAGAGATAATAAACTTTTATACTCTGAGTACATTCCTGTACTTTTTACTTTATACTCTCAGTACATTCCAGTATTTTTTACTTTATACTCTGAGTACATTCCTGTACTTTTTACTTTTAAACTCTGAGTACATTCCTGTACTTTTTACTTTATACTCTCAGTACATTCTTGTACTTTTTATTTTAGACTCTCAGCACATTCCTGTACTCTCAGTACATTCTTGTACTTTTTACTTTAGACTCTCAGTACATTCCTGTACTTTTTACTTTATACTCTCAGTACATTCCTGTACTCTCAGTACATTCTTGTACTTTTTGCTTTAGACTCTCAATACAGTTCTGTATTTTTTACTTTATACTCTCAGTACATTTCTGTACTTTTTACTTTATACTCTCGGTACATTCTAGTACTTTTTACTTTATATTCTCAGTACATTCCTGTACTTTTTACTTTTTTACTCTCAGTACATTCCTGTACTTTTTACTTTACACTCTCAGTACATTCCTGTACTTTTTACTTTACACTCTCAGCACATTCCTGTACATTTTACTTTTATACTCTGGGTACATTCCTCTGAGTACATCGTGCAGAAGTGGGCAGCCATATCCGGCACCTGAGGAGCGGTGATGGTGATGGCAACCTACTGGTCCAGGTTTTGATCCCATCACCTTTAGATTCTGGGGCCTCACTTTAAACATTAGGCCACTGCTACCCTGTGGTTTCTGTACCCTTACAACCTACTGTATAATGGACAGAAGCACTTTTGCTACAAACAGCATTCATTTTTATGTTGATTGAATTTCAAATGATGGAAATCTTCAAGCTATCATGCTGAAATACAAAATGTAGTAATAGCAGACACTGCTGACGACCTTACTGGCAGTGTATACCTCGCCTGATTTATAGACTGAGGCTAGGAAACAGCATGGAAGCTTAAAAACTGACACCATCATAACCCCCCAAAAAACACACCCACCTTATTGCTTCATACCCATAAGAAATTCAAATAAAAACATCCCGCCATAATAAAAACCATGCCGTGATTGATAGCTTATGAAGTTTAACGCTCTGCCATAAAACGTTGTATTCTCAGAGGGAGTTAGAGGTTAAGTGAGTTTTTCCCTTTTCACTGTAAACAGAAACTGGCCCCAAGACTTCCCTGCAGTGGTAAAGTCAAGGTTTTACATTAGCATTGGAACGGAGGTGTCCCAATACACAGAAAAAAGTATTTCATTTGAAATAGTACAAACCTGCAATTGGATGTCTGACAGTATTTAGTGTTAGTTATACTGAAATAACATTTAAAAAGACAGGAGATGACAACGGGAATGTAAAACGTTTGTGCTGTGTGTGTGCATACTTTTGAAAATGTCCTAACTATATTTGTATGCATTTTCATAGTCCTTAATGTCATACAAGCATCATTCCAACATGGATTTACACCTACATCACAATATACTGTAACAGGATAGTCAAACTCCACCGCTGTGTATTATCTCTTAGCCCAGACAAACTCACCAGAGTTTATCATTTCTTAGGCAACATCTATAACATCTCCAGTCCAGTCAAATACACTAGAGTGTAATGTCTCTTAGTCCATGTCCCAGTCTAACCAAACTCACTTCAGTGCAACATCTAATCAATTCCACTCACAAATTTCATGTCTTTAAATTCATAGCCCAGTTAAACTCACCACAGTGTAACATCTTAGTCTAATCACTTTCACTGCAGTGTAACGTCTCTAAACCCATTGCCCATTACAGTATAACATTTCTAACCCCATGACCCAGTAAAACTCATCACAGTATAACATCTCTAAGCCCTTGGCCCACTCAGACTAACCACAATGCATCAATGTCAGAGAAACAATTGGACAGCAGCCCAACACAAGGCAGAGACAAACACTCACACCTCGGGGCATTTTACCATCTATAGTCAATCCTTTAGACTGTGCGAGAAAACCAGAGCTCTCAGAGGAACACCACACAGACACGGGCAGAACACAGAACAGAGAAAAGACCCAGACCCAGACCCGGACCGTCCCATCTGGGAATGGAATCCAGGACCTTTTTACTGTGAGACAACAGCACTACCCAGTGCACCACCATGCCATTCCAGGTAAACCTACCAACTCACGCAAATGAAAAAACTCTTGGCTCATGTCGCCATCAAACTAACACAGCCTAACATCTCTAAGCCCACAGCTCCATCAAAGTCAGCTGGTGGCCTGGAGTCCAGGGTAAACCACCCACCATGGTGTAAATTATCTCATCCCATGGCCCAGTCAATCCCTTCCACCACAGCTCTTCTCAATCGGCAGAGAAGGTCCAAACACTGCACAAACTCTCTACAGATTCTTGGTTGATGCAACCAGCAGGGAAAATTTAGAACAAATCACAAGCAAACTTCAGATAGTTTTTTAAACATATACTTAACACACTATCCAGTACCACATGGGGGTCACTCCTGTGTGGACAACCATTATAAACCGTTATAAACCGTGGTAAGCAGTTTCCTTTTAGGAGTGTTTCTTGCTTGTGCAGTAACAGAAGAGCTATAGTTAGTAAAAGTACCTTTATGGTAGCTGAGGTCCATGAGTGTAGCAAGTTAGGCTTCTCTAATAAACCTCTTACTTTGTGTACACCCATACATATTTCACAACCCAAAAAGGTGATGCTGATATTCATGTGTTTCTAGAGGAAAATAAAAGATCTGGGTAGATGCCTTCCCTCTGGCCCTTAGCAGTCTGGCATTTGTACAGCAGGCCTAAAAGCTGTAGATTTAAAAGTTCTTACTGCAAATTAACCGGTCATGCTCCACTTACAAAAGTACTGTAATTACAGAATAGTTTCCTTGTACCATCAAAGCATAGCCGTGTGTTATGGATATGGGTAACGTTTTGCAGCTAATGACATAGATGTCATTACAGTTTGAGGCTGTAAGTGGGCCGAGCACCGCTCCTGGAGGCATAACCTGTTTACTTCTAACTTTAATCTAATACACCTGCCTTTAATCCTCAGAGGCCCTGAAAACACCCTGATTACCTGGATCAGGTATTTAAGATTGGAACCAAACCCTGCATGATGGTACATCATCAAGAGCAAGGTTGGGCACCTCTGATTAGGGCATGTGGGTCCAACGTATCTCAACAGATGCTTAGAAGATTACTGAGTGCCAGATCATGAAGAAGGAATGATCTCAGCTGCAGAGCGCTCGTAAAATACAGAAAGATAGGTGCCGTTACCGTTACTGTCATCGCACCTATATTGTGCTGATTCCAGGGGAAGGTTTCTGTTCAAATCTTACTCTTTCAAAATGCAGCTGTCAGGTTTGTCAACGATGAGTTCATATTCATGCTACAGTTGTTACACTAGTTACACTAAATTCATTTCCATGGCAACACAACACCCATTTTCATAGTTATTAAGTGAAAGTGACAACCCTTGTCATTGCAAGGTCACAGCACTGCACAGCACCATGAACCACAACGAAATTGGACCTCTGCTTTTAACCCATGCACACAAACACCGTGCAGCAGTGGGCAGCTATTGAAAGCGCCCGGGGAGCAGTGACAGGGACGGTACCTTGCTCAGGGGTACCTCAGGGCAACCTACTTGTGAGGGAATCGAACCCACAATCTTCCGATGCGTGGCCAACCACTAACCACTAGGCCACTAGGCCACCGCTGCCCCTTTTCTACATCCACTTCCAAGACTTCGCTTATTCTGTAGTTGTGCTACAGCCGTTTCCATGGTAATACTTCCTTCATTTTAATACTTATGCTAAACCTTGTCCCCAAAGACTTTACATGTTTCCATAATTACACCAAACAAATTTCCATAGTTATACTACATGCATTTCCATAGTAACACTGCTCAAACTGCCTTAGCGACACTATATACCTTTCCATGGTAATGCTGCACTAATTTCCAGTTTTGCTGCATTAATTTCCACGATAACACTACACTAATTTCTCCAATTAAGCTACATCCTTTCTATGATAACACTTCAATCTTTTTCATAGTTATGCTACACCTGTTTCCATGGCAGCACTTCACTCATTTCCATAATGATGCTACACCCATTTCCAGGGTAGCACATCACTGATTTCCATAATAATGCCACATCAGTTTCTATGGTTTTGCCACACTTATTTGCTCTTTTGTTGCCCTCATTTTCCATGGTTAGACTAAACCCAATTCTAGAGAAGCTAAGGTCGCGTTGGTTTGGACATGTCCAGAGGAGAGACGAGGATTATATTGGGAGAAAAATGTTGAAGATGGAGCTGCCAGCAGGAGGAAAAGAGGGAGTCCAAAGAGGAGGTTTGTGGATGTGGTGAAAGAGGACATGCAGGTGGTCGGTCTGAAGGAGGAAGATGCTGAGGACCGGAAGGAAGGGAGACAGATGATCCGCTGTGGCGACCCCTGAACTGGAGCAACTGAAAGAAGAAGACTTGATCCAATTCAGTAGTTATGCTGCATCCATTTCCATAGTTATGCAAGTAGCAATGAGTTTAAAAGGTGTTTAAAAAAATCTAAACTTTCTACAAAAAACGATGGAGATGTAAGTGATTAGAAAGCAAAGGTTCAAACATGAGGCTTTGGAAGACAAGCGCATACATGCTTCTTATTTGGACGATAATAATAATGAACGGATGTTAATAACAAGTGTAAACCTGATCAATGAGTAAGGCGAGAACTCTATTAGCCATCATTAACTTGGACACCTGGAAGGTAAACCTGATTAGTCTCAACAAGTCCCAGCTATCGTGAAGTTTTAGGTCTGGAATGGAGAGCCTGTCTGATTGATTAAGGCCTCCAAAGAAAAAGTAAGGCAATAAAATACCTGCTTCTCAATCCTAGGTGGCTGTTTGAATTGGCAGCCAGTTTCTATCTGAATTCGGCTCCCCTTGGATTAATTTGGCTGGCGAAACAATGCAGCCAATGAGAAAGTAAAGCTAACACCTGACTGACATGCCTCAGTGCGAGCAGCTCACACTATGTGCCTGAACTTGAGTGAACCCAGCTGTCCCAGTTATCCCCACAAACACTGCTCCCCTGCAGCTGGCATTTAGGGCACCATGCCAGCATGACCTCTTGCATCCTGGCATCAGTTATTAGCAGCCACATGAGTGTGCCAGGCACCCTGGCCTAACCTTGACACCTTGACAATTTCACAGTTAAAGACCATATACTGTGAAAGAGCTTTATACAGGGGGTAACATCATTCAAACTGGCTTGGTTTGGAAGAGGAAGATGCAGAGGACTGGGAGAAATGGAGACGATTGATCTGCTATGGCGACCCCTAAATGGGTGCAGCCGAAAAAGATCATTCACACGGGCAATGTCAGCTTTCAGTCATCTTTCATCATCTGTTTAATGAGATTATAAAAGAATTAGCAAAAAAATAGAATTTAACTGCAGCCAAGACGTAACTGGAGTGTAAATTTTGCTTCTTTAATTCAAATAAACATTGCAGATGGTAGAAGTCAATAGTCACTGAAGTCGTACCTGTAAATACATCACCAAAACATCTCTCCAGCCATTCAAACCTCATTAAAGTAAACTTCACAACATCATCCATCCATCCATCCATCCATCCATCCATCCATGACCTGGACACATATCCTTACCAGGGTGTTTGGGGGAGGAGGTGCTGTCCCAGCAGTCATAGGGTGAAAGGTATCCATCCATCCATTCGACCATCCATCCATCCATCCATCCATCCATCCATCCTTCTACTAATCCACCCATCCATCCATCCATCCATCCATCCATCCATCCACCTTAGCTGCCTACCCTACTTTTTATAATAATAATAATAATAATAACAACAACAACAATAATAATAGCAATACAATACCAAAGATAATAATAATAATAATAATAATAATAATAATGATGCTAATAATCCATCCATCTATCCTTCTACTCATCCATCCATCCATCCATCCACCTTAGCTGCCTATCCTACTTTTAATAATAATAATAATAATAATAATAATAATAAATACGATTATTATTATTATTATTATTATTATTATTATTATCATTGTTTAAAGAAAAATGAATATATTTGTATTGACCTTATTCAGAAATGATCTTTTTAAGTCGCACCTCTTAAAATGCAGCTCAGCCCTTTCAGCTCATACTGAGGCATCCGAACGACATGGGAAGTTAATCTTTTGTAATAAATGTCTTATATTTGGCAGACTCTATATTTGCCCAAGCCAGATTTTGACTTCAGTGTAAGGTGATTTATTTTTATCTTTTATTGTTCCTTGTTTCCTTGTTTCCTACGTTACCTGTAACTTTATCTCCCTGGTTCACTGAACACTGAGGTCTGATTGGCTGAAACAACAGCCTGTAACTCAGGCCCAAAGAAAAGAAACAGTGTGACTATTGTCTAATCCACAACACTTACAGGTTGTCGCCCGGCCTCTTTAGCAGGGTGTACAAATCTCACCTGAGCTGGATAAGCAGCTTGTTTAGGTGCGGCTGTAGGAAATTACGCTCTGCAGGTAGGCGTTGGGAGAGAACCCTGAGGCCCAGGCATTTTCTGCCTCAAATTCCAGAAGATGAAAGAGCAACTTTGTCATCTCCAGTGAACGCGGTGAAACAGTGGGAAACCACAGGACAGAATAAATCCGCTCCCCTGCAATTTAGCCCCAAGCAGAAGAGCTGCCTAAAATACAGGCACATAATGACACCTGGCAGGAGGGGAGACAGGGGTGCCACCTAAAAACACTGAGAGAGAGAGAGAGAGAGAGAGAGAGCAGGACTATCCGTCAAAACCAGGTAGAAAGTATAAAAGAAACAGTGGTGAGTGGAGCTTCTTTTACAACTGATCCCAGACCAGCTTCTTCAGCTATGCGTGAGTTAATGAATGAGGGAGACCGTCTGAGAACAGACTCTATGGGAGAACGAGAGAGCTGAAGATCAGGCTGAGCTGTTAGCTGCATTGGCATGTTGTGCTCTATTCCGGTAAATGAGAAGTTTATCCGAAGTGATTCATGTGTTTGATTCGTCAGGTTGACTTTCGCTGCGCTCTGATACACAGAGATGCCTCTCCTGATAAACCTGCACCAGCCTGAAGACTGCAAGGGTCACAGCTGCCAAACCTGACAGAAAGACAGCAGTCAGGATTCTCAAACACTGGGATATTTGATGCTCACGTCATCTGATATTTTATGCATATTTTTAGAATGTGGGAACATCTGGCTCTAGATATTTACCACTGGAAATACAGCAAAGGACGAAACAGTGAAATGCAACCTCTGCTTTTTACCCACAAGTGGAAGTGGGCAGCCATATCCAGCACCCGGGGAGCAGTGATGGGGACAGAACCATGCACAAGGGTACCTCAGGGTAATCTACTGGTCCAGGATTCCAACCCATGGCCTTCTGATCCTGGGGCCTAGTTCCTAAACAGCTAGACCACTGCTGCCTAAGTGCACTAGATCAGGGGTGAGCAACAGGGGTGGGCCTGCAGGGCCGGGGTCCTGCACAGTTTGGTAGTTGCCTTCTCAAACACACTCACTAAACTTGAAAATGATCAGATGAGCTGTACCTGGTGTGTTTAAGCAGGGAATTCACTGAACTCTGCAGGACACCGGCCCTCCAGGATCGGCGCTGCCCACCCCTGCACTAGATGAACTGGATGAAAAGTTTAATTTTTTTTGTTGTTGAATTTGTCGCCTCTTTGTTTGAATGATGCACTACTACAGGGCTAATTATGAAAACAGAGCTCTCTGTACATTTGTACACACATGTACATACATGAAACTGGCATTTAAAGCTAGTTTTGGATGTGTAACGTCATACTGTAACCTTGATGGCTTATCTTGTGTGATAGTGGATGGTAGATGCCATTTTTAGCATGTTTAGATCCCATAATCCAGTCTGACACCAAAGAGTACCTTCTCCATTAATCCACTAACAGTGCCCCCTTTCCTCATAGTGCTGCTTTGGTAAGCCTAACTGAAGAATAACTTTTTTAAGGCTTCTGACTGGCCAGCATGGTTTTTAAAAAATTTTTTTTATGAAAATTGATTACGTTTTTGATTTCACAGTAAAAAATTGTAGCTGGTATCCACCCGGTCAGATTTTTCATTCAGAAATTGAGAGGAATATTTCCTAACCCAGCCTCATGTTCTTAGATGGCTGCTATGTGCATCAACAGCTGTGAAAGCAGTGGTTGCCTAGTGGTTAGGGAGTGGGCCACATGGTTGGAAGGAACACATAGCACAGCAGGCAGTGAACCACAATGAAATGCATCCTCTGTATTTAACCAACACACACTGTGCAGAAGTGGGCAGCCATATCCTGGTCCCATGGAGCAGTGATGGGGACGGTACCTTGCTCAGAGGTACCTCAGTACAATCTAATGGCCCTGGATTTGAACCCACAACCCTCTGATTATGGGGCCTATTTTTAGGGTTGAAAAATAAAAATGTGGAGCAATAGAGCGCCGTTCGAAACTGTTAGCGGTGGCCAAATTTCACCCATATTTAAAACCTCGAACATAAAGACTCGATCAATCTACTGAAAATAATGAACGTTCACTTCCCTAGTCCTCCCGTCACGGACATCACACTCAACACACGCCTTTTCTCCATCGTCCACTCTCCCTGTCTTCTCTCTCCATCCTGCTCCAGTGGACACACAGAGGGACTGTCTTTTTTGCTTGTTTGTGTCCATTTCATCTGAAATTGGTTTGGATGTTGGGAATGTGAGGGAAAATAAAAATTATGGAAAATACCCTTCAGATGTGCTGATGTCTGTTCTGAACATGGAAGTATGAGTAAGGAATAAATAACATTTATTTATAATAATATATTTCAGGTATTTCAGATACCTGAGATACCTGAGAACCTATCTCTATGAGTGTTTGATACAAAAGACCAATTAAAACTGAAATGGGTTCTGTGGGCTAGTGGTAGGATGCTTGCCTACAGACCAAGAGAATGAAGGTTCCATCCCCACTACCACCACTGGGTTCCTGAGCAAGCCCCTTTACCCCAAATTGTTCCAGGTGGACTGTCCCTGCAGTTAGGAAGCGTAAGTCGCTCTGGATAAGGAGCGTCAGGTAAACGCAAATGACTCATTTTGACTCATCATCCCGATCGTGAGTGATCTGATAAGCAGCTAGGCCTCTCTAGACGCCCCCATCAGCGTGACGAGTGGCGGGACGTTAGCGTGTGAGGGGATGGAGGCCCCGGGTTGCATTAAAGAGCAGATGATTGTGCTGGAGACGGTAATGTGGGACTTGATAATGCAGCCGAACAAAAGGGTGGGAGGGTCTTTGGCATGAGAGGCATGTTCCACTCCCTTTGCGTGGAAGAAATTCCTGCACAACATGTGTACTTTGGCAGGATGGGGGAGGGGAGGGGAGGCTGATCCCCCCTAAACATCAACACTGAGCGAGCCAAGGATTCGCCCGTATCCACCATGCTGTCATCGTTTGCCCCCATAATGTTATCTGATGGTTCTTTGTGTAGAGCCAGAAAAACAGACCTGTTTGTCTTTAATCACGGCGGAGAGCGTCACTTACGAGCAGATAACGTAAGGATCAGACCCTTTGATGTTGTATTGGAATGTCTTATCAATTCAAAACATAACATCTAGACCAGAAATTAATGGCGTTATGAGAAAAGAAAAGCAAGATGAGGAAGTTAACAGACACGGGCGGCTGTTTTTCACTGTGGAATAGCTACAGGTGTCCCGCAACGGGAAGCCAGAACTGGGATCTTCACCGATCTTCTCCAGGAGACAGAAAAGTACTTTTCTTTTGCACTAATGAAAAAGTGCAAATAATACTTTCAACGTTTGTGTCCAAAGAGAGAGGCTGTCTTGTATTTTTAATGTATAGTTGAAGAACAGTTCTCCAGATCTTCCTGAAGGACAGTGTTGTTGTCTCTCATTTTCAGTCCAGTCTCTGTACCTGAGCAGTTTGATAGTTTTGTGTTGGTTAATCCACACAGTGATCTGTGGGTGGTGCGGGTGGCGGTTGTCTAGTGGTACTGTACTTGCCTACGGACCTCTGGATCAAGAGGTCCCAGGTTTGAATCCCACCTCTGGCACTACCATCACTGGGTCCCTGAGCAAGACCCTTAACCCTGAGTGTCTCCAGGGGGACTGTCCCTGTAATCAGGACATGTAAGTCGCTCTGGATAAGAGCGTCTGCTAAATGCCGTAAATGTAAATGTAAATCTACGTCTGAACCTTCAAGCAGAACAAAGCTTCTAACTAAAGACATGAAGCAGAGAAGAAACAGGTGCAGATGATTCCAGATGATCAGGTGATTCGTTTACTGCTGATGCTGAGTGGTCGGAACCCCTTTATCTAGAACCACCTATATGCCAAAGATAAGACACCAGTCTTAAAGTAGTATTTCTGCACCAACAAGGTGCAAAGCAAAATAAAAAGAGATGGGGGCTCAAGGCTTTTGTGCAGCACTGAATTTCCATCTTGTCCTTTTTAACGAAAGCAGGTTTCACTCACAGACATGGGAATACATATAATGAAGCTAGATTGTGCCTCTTCACCATTGTCTCCAAGTGTCCCCCCTAACCATGGCCTGAGATGTCCTGAGGCGGCCCATGGAGACATCACTGCATATCAAACGGTTCCCAAACTCGGACCACCGTCCACAGTAATATGGTCGTGCATTTGCACAACAAAAGCCATTCTTATAAACTCGCAAGAGGAGGAGCAGGGAGTGCAGGAAAGCGCATGCCTTTAGGTGAACTTTGACCCCCACTGGCTAAGAAGAGTGACCTACCCTCCCAATCATTTACATACTAACAGGGACACACACACACTGTGAAGCACAAAGAAGAGACCATGGGGACGTTTACGGGCCTGGGTGAGGTACAGTGTGTGTGTGTGTGTGTGTGTGTGTGTGTGTATTCCCCTGCTGCTGCATACATTCTGTATTTACATTAGAAACACGCAGGCCAGTCGAGACTATTAGGGAGGAAACAGTAGAAGCAGAAAAGCCTTAAAGATCAAGGGGTTTTCACTTTATCCCGTTTATCCCAAGGGCCAGTTTAGGTTCCTCTTCCCACAGATACACAAGCACAGGCTCTGTTACCTGAAAACTTCCTAAAATAATCTTTGCAACTTGCGGGCTTTCCCAGATTTAATATCAGGGACGGAAAGAGCCTCTTTAATTCAGCAGCACTGCCACTGTGGAGCCAATTGACTTAAACGCTGCTTACATTTAAAAAGCATTAAAGAATCAAAAATCCCTGCAGAGTTGTTTAGTGGAAAGCCGTATTTGTTTTCACTTTTAAGCCATTTTTTTAGAAAGGTTTCACTGTAACCTGACTAATCTTTAAAAAATTCTATTTTTCTTACCCAAAATGGTAAAACATCCTGATTAACATCAAAATGTAAATGTTAATCAGGAAATGTACCTACGGTTTCAACTGAAAGTGGAGAGTTTTCATTGATTTGTGATCTAAGCTGTTTATTTTAACCAGGACTGGCCGCTGGAGTTAATCCCAGATAACTGAGATCATTTAAAGATAACTAAGATATCATTGATAGTTTATAGTTTATTTCATTTTCTTAAGACAAACTGAATAAGTTACTAAATAAATGATAATCCGTTTTTTTTTTGTGGTTGTTTTTTTTTTCATTTTTTTTTTTTTTTACTGAATAGATACACGGTTCCCCATTAATTCACTGTCAACACCGTCAGAAACAAAAAGATGAAATAAAGGTATAACATTTATCCGTTTCTGTGCTTTAAGTTATTGCTTTGGAAAGCTAAAATTATGAAGTGAGCTTTTTTTTATTCTTCCTCAGAGTGAAAAGCAAAATCCAGAGTTAAAATACATAAATATATGAATCTAGATAAAAAATGCAGAAGTGATAAAAGAACACCCCGATTTAATTCTACTCAAAGTTCATTGTAACATCATACTCAAATCATGTGGGATTGTTCAGCGTCTCAGAGCATTTTTTAATGTCTGCATAATGTTTTATTTTTCATATCAGGGCAGGACTATGATTATCAAAATTATGTGCACTAAGCAAACGCCTGTTGAAATGCAAACCGCAGGATAAAGCAGGAGCTTTAAATCATGTGGGGACGCTGAGGTGTGTCATGGTTCGGGTGCTGGTTGTGATTAAACGTATAAAAAGTAAGAATCTATGAGCCAAATATAAACATCAGGTCTGGATGCTGAGATCTGTCCTTTGGCTCGCCTCTACACACACACACACACACGCGCGCACACACACGCACACACACACCTTCACTAAAGTAGGCCGAAGTCTCTCTCTCTTTCTCTCTGCTCGCCACAACTAACATCTAGTCTTTGAAAAACTTTGGCCCGGGCTGCTTCTAAGGGTGTTCTCGGGAAGACCGGCTGTTGTTTGATCGATCCATGACTGTCAGGGGGCTGGGTACAATGCCAGGGTGCAACACAGAGACTCTCCTTCCTTTTCTCACTCTTTTTCTTTCTTTCCATCTTTCCTTCTTTCTTTCTTTCTCTAGAGGACCTCAGCAAAGGGAATAGTTGATAAAATGGGAAGGAACAGAAACAGGTACCTCCTGCTGCCTGAGCCGCCTGCTGTGCGGTGAATTATTGAAGGGAAAGTCTTGTTTTTGTTCTTCCCTGAGTGTGTATGCGTGTGTGTATATGCATGTGTGTGTGTGTGTGTGTGTGTGTAGGACAACCTTCACCTCTCCTCTCTCCATCAAAAAAATTTCACCTTGAAAAATACAGGCAGGAAAACCAGAGAGCCTCTTCTGAATCCAGTAAGGTGGGCATAATTAGGGCAGAGCGCACGGTGTACTGTACTGTACTGTTATCACCAGAAGGAAAACCAACAGGGAACTAGGTACTATCTGGTTCTTGCAGCAAATTTAGAACCACAACCTGAACAAACATTGGATCCAAACTGAAACGTTCAAACTGGGACCAGGGACCTGCTGGGGAAAGGGTTGTTAGTAATGTCTTAAGGCTTGATCTGTCAATTGTAGCTTGTTTTTATTAAAGGTTTTGAGCACCTCATTTCTGTACATTTTTTAGAGTGGTTGGAACCCCTTTATCTAGAACAGGGGTGGGCAATTCCGGGCCTGGAGGGCCGGTGTCCTGCAGAGTTTAGTGAATTCCCAGCTCAAACACACTCACTAAACTTGACAACGATCAGGTGAGCTGTACCAGGTGTGTTTAAGCAGGGAATTCACTAAACTCTGCAGGACACCGGCCCTCCAGGACCGGAATTGCCCACCCCTGTTCTAGATAAAGGGGTTCCAACCACTCAGTGTTCAGCATCAGAAGTACACTAATCACAGCCCAGGCTCACACAAAGATATGACCAAAAAATAACAAAAAAACTGCTCAAAAATTGTTCCTCAACAAGACATTACAATACAAGAAAGTCTGGAAGCAAAATATGAAGAAATCTTGTAAGACTTTAACTGCAAGCTTTCTTTCATCAGATCCTGCTTCCCAGAACTTTCAAATGGCCTTGGCAAAGGAAACTCTATCCAGTCCTGTGCAGAGTGTCTGGTTGCTATGGATGAGAATTAGCACTCCACCAAGTCAGGACGGTACTAACAGTCATGCCAGAAATGATACCAGGTCATTAACAAGGCTCTTGAAAGGGGTGGTTGCTGCGCCCTCCTGGCCTTCATCCATTTTGGGATGCTGTTCCTCAGATAAAGTGGGAGCTCAACTGTTAACACACTTCCCACGTCATCATCACTGTCTCCCATCTCCACAGAATCCAATCATGGAACTGGAACCAGCCATGGATGCCGTGAGTTATTCCCTGCAAACACACATGTAAATCCAGTCTAGAAATCAAAAAGAGTTCTAGAAAAAAAATCTAACCAACTTTAAAGACAATATTCAACATGACCAAGCACAGCCTGAACTCTCTTAAACCAGCTCATTTCTTCTTCAAGTCATCTAAAGGAACAGTTCTCCAGGCTTCTTGATGGACGTTCCAAAGCTCTTCTTTGGACGTTGGCTGCCACTTGATTTCTGTTCTCTGTGGAGATGATCCCACACTGCTTCTGTCTCTGAAACCGATCAAGTACAAGCAAATCAGACTCTCAATTTTCAAATGAGACGGTTTCTCCTAGCTCAGCCGGACCAGCAAGATTCTAGGTGATGACCAATAAAGAACATCTTAGACCTTCTGATGAATGCTGGTCTTAGCTTTCCATTTCAACAACGTAATTAATGCCCAGCTGATCTTCTCTGAGCCGTAGCCACATTTCTATATTTGCTTAAACCTTTCTTTTCCATACCAAACAAAATCAACCCTAAGCTCCCGACTTTCAGTCAAGGGAGGACATGACCAGCCAACCCCTTTCTTACTGCCCTGATATCATTTCTGACATGAGCATTAGCACTTGCCCCAGCTTAGTGCAGTGTTAATTCTCATCCATAGCAACCAGCCCCTCCAAGCAGCACTGGATAGTGTTTTATCTGCCAAGGCCATTCAAAAGGGTCTGGGCCGCTCATTCTAAAAATGTGCCAACGTAGTCTGGCTCTGCACAGCCTCTTGGAGCTTGACCTTGTCACATGGGAAAGGTGAAAGTGTAACCACTGCAGGATAGATTGTCGTGGCCATAACGTCAGCAGAAACAAGTTGACCTCAAAGGTCCCAAAAGGCCTTCCAACTCAGGCCGATTATCGTTTAGGTATTTAGGCCAGGCTTGTAACCCGAAGCTCAAATGCTCCTTAAAATGACAAGAGAATTAGTGCCATTCCTGATGCCATCCATACTCCAGAGGACATACTGTCAGGTGCCAGCTAACAACCCGTATTAGCATAGTCAGCGTTCCTCTGTGAAGGTTAGCCATAAAAAGATCCAGGCACAATAAGTAGGTCTCATTATTCACACACTAGACCTTTATCACAGATGTTCGGAAAAGTATTGACCGTCCTCGTATGACGGTTGTGGTTTTGTAATCCTTGTTATGTCTTATCAGTGCATACCGCAAAAATGAGCTGCTTAGATGCTGTTTCTGTTTCTTCCTAAAATCTGGTATTTCTAATAACAGAGATGGGAAGTAACAGAGTACAAACACTTGGCTACTGTACTCATGTAGAGGTTCCAGATATCTGCACTTGAAAATGTGAATTTTTTTCACATTTTTAAGGCTGTACTTTCAATTCATTTTCAGAGCAGACTCCTCACTTCAGGGGCAGCGGTGGCCTAGTGGTTCGGGAGCCACCGGGGAGCCCATAACCTGTCAAGATTATGGGTTCAAACCCCTTACCAGTAGGTTGCACTGAGGTACCCTTGAGCAAGGTACCATCCCTGTGACTGCTCCCTGGGTGTTTTCATAGCTGCCCCCTGCTGCATGGTGTTTGTATGGGTTAAATTCAGAGGTCCAATTTCGTTGTGGCTCACTGTGTGCTGTGCTGTGACCTTGCAATGACAAGAATAGTCACTTTCACTTTAGTTTGAAACCTCCATTATTTTTATTTTCCATCTCCTTCCCAACATCCAGACCCGTGTCATCCAAAATGGACAAAAACCCAGAAAAGACACCTCTGTGTGTCCATCGGTCCAGGACAGAGAAAAGTGGAAGTGGCCATTCTTGTCATTGTGAAACACGACACAACACACAGTGACCCACAACGAAACTACACCTCTGAATTTAACCCACACAAACACGTGCAGCAGGGGCAGCTATTGAAAGCACCCGGGGAGCAGTGAAGGGGACAATACCATGCTCAAGGGCAACCTACTGGCCTGGGACTTGAATCTTCATGATCTTCTGATCCTGGGGCCAACTCCTTAACCACCAGGCCACCCCTGCCCCAGGAGTCCAAGGAGACCCCACAGAGAAGACAGGGAGAGTGGACAGTGGAGTTCAGGCGTGTGTTGAGTGTGTGTCCGTGACGGGAGAACTAGTAGAGACGTGGATGAAAGTGAAGCAGTGAAGTTCATGTTCATTATTTTCAGTAGATTGTTTTTATTGGAGTTAAAGTTCGAGGCTTTAATAGTCTTTAATTCTATTAATATGGAGTGAGATTCAGTTCACTTTCAGCACAGACAGATGCTCCAGACGTCCTTCAGAGGAGACACGTCTCACTTTACACTCTCAGTACATTCCTTTACTTTTTACTTTATACTCTCAGTACATTCCTGTACTTTTTACTTTAATACTCTCAGTACATTCCATTACTTTTTACTTTACACTCTCAGTACATTCCTATACTTTTACTTTATACTCTCAGTACATTCCTGTACTTTTTACTTTATACTCTCAGTAAATTCCTGTACTTTTTACTTTAATACTCTCAGTACATTCCTGTACTTTTACTTTATACTCTCAATATATTCCTGTAGTTTTTATTTTACACTCTCAGTACATTCCTGTACTTTTACTTTACACTCTCAGTACATTCCTGTACTTTTTACATTCCTACACTGAGTACTGAGTAGTTGAATCTGTACTTCCAATTTTATCAGTTTTTCTGCATAAGGAAAGACTGTTTCTGCTTTTGCTCTCTGCTCACATTTCTCATTTTCAGGTACTTGTAATTATTATATGATTCATTACTTTACGATATTGATCAAGAAACAAGCAAAATTAGGTTGCAGTGGAAGATCTCACTTAATAAAACACTTAAGAACGGTCAAGCAAATAAAACCTGCCCAACTTTGCAACAGTTGCAATGAATGAATGAATCTGTGGGTGGAGTAAGGAACAACTGATTTAAATGTTTTGCAAGCATTTCACTGGTCACTATTCCAGAATTACTTATGATACCTGTGGTGAGCTCAGGAAAGCGCACTGTGGCGTAATTTTATTGCAGTAATGATGAAATACTGCCAGGTTGCCAACCCCAAATTGTGACACACCAAAAAAAAGGGTTTGTTTTTTTCTTTATGTTTAAAATTTTGCAGGTGAGATAAATGTAGGTGTGTTAAACCATGATTCAGAAATTCCGAACTCAAGCTTCAGGGCCTTGTTAATGAGTTTGTGGTTTTTCCCATTTGGCTCCCTGAAGCACTGATAGGTTTAGTCTTGTGTGGGCAGGTTTCTTTAACCTGCCACTGAATAGCTCACCTCTCTTTGTCCCTCATCGGCTTACGGAGGACACAATGGGCCTAAAACATAAAATCTGTCAGAAAGAATGAACTGGGAGACATCCAGGGTGAAGCTAGAGGAAGGCCTCTCCCTAACACCTCGCTGCTGGAGTTGGTGGAGGACCATCTCGCCCTTCCTCACTTCAAAGCCTCCTAATGGCTCATAATTTACAAGCTCTTCAGCGTTTCTTTTCTTCTCTTGTAAATGGTCATTATTCATGACCCTGTCATCTCCCTCTCATACACACTCCCAATGACCACAGGGCTGATGCATCCCAGTGCCACTGGAGGGTGTGTGTGTGTGTGTGTGTGTGTGTGTGTGTGTGTATGTATTCATCGCTGACGTGGCCTCCCAAAACAGAGGGAACACAAACACGGCGAGGCGGAGGACAGGATGATGTCACTTCATTTATATCCTTACCCAAACACAACGCACTTCACACGCATGCACACCAGTCTCAGCATCCGAGCTGAGCTCACAGCAAGGTAGAGTGAACGTTGCCTTTTGGATTGAAACACATTTTAGTTTAATTCAGTGGTCCCACCTACAAGGAACCAGGTCCGTTCTGGTTTTGAACTGTTCAGAGCATTTTACCTGGTGCAGAATCTGAAGAGTCAAGCCAGATGCAAAAAAAATTATTGTTTTCTACCAGTGGGAACTGTGAGGACATTAGTGGGCGTGTCCTTCTAGTTGTTTCTTCTGCTGTAGGCTTCAAAAAATCCTGAATGGAACTGGTTCAAGAACCACAAATAAGCACCAATGTGTCATAAATAATGTCCAAGAAGATCAACTTCTCAGCTTATAGTCCATGTTCCAGAGAGAACTTTACACCTGGACCAACCAAACTACTCTTCCATAACCTTTTCCAAAAAGAACTTCTTTGGTTCTTTTCTGGGTGGTCCCACAAAAAAGAAAAACTTCTTTAAAAGATGGAGGGACCAATAATGATTTATGGCAAAGACTTCAGAACCACTTTTGGTAACCAGTTAATTAATGCTTTTAAAAAAATTAAAACAGTCACTCAACAACAGTTCTTGGAAGAAGCATCCACTAGAATGTTCTTGAGGAGCCCCAAACAGTTCCTTTCAAACAATGTTCTGCCTTTTCTTGGCACATTTACTTTGGAAAAGGGTGTGTCCTTTAACAATTCAGTGTAAGTGAAAACAATGTAAGACAGGAACCATGTAGGAACCTTTAGTATTAGAATGTAAATGTGGGCCCATCAGGTTCTTTTGACGGTCCTTCACCTGCCACTTGCCAAATCCATTTGTGTTCAACCATCGAGTGCATGCCTGCATTCAGAGCTCTGAAAGAAACTCAGCACAATCGCCCTCATTATCCACCACACATGGGCAGCCCGAGCACCTTCCTGCTGACCCCTCACCAGCGCTTTTGTGCCTGCCCGTCCCCTCCACACCGCTTAATCTACACAGGTATCTGATCAGAGCAGATATGACCAGGCAGGTGGACAGGCTGGACAGGGGTGGTGAGTGATGTCCCTTTTCATCCACGTCCAGATTTGGGCTCTTTCATGTGATCCTGGCCCAGACGGCCTCTGAGCCAGAGAGTTTGCCGATGACATACAGCACCTGCTATCCGGCAACACTCAAAAGGCTGCCTTAAGACGGGCGCTTTTAGAAAAGCTTCCTCGCACTAATCTCATTGACAATAGAGTCCAGCTACACAGCCACCGATCCGCCGATGAAACCATTTCATCAGATGACTCAAGTGTCACAATCAGAGCGAGGAGAACGTGATCTGAGGTGAAGATCTTCTTCAAGCACTTTTCTGTTGAAATGTTACACAAAGGAAGTTCCAGAGGACGTTCAGCACCAATGCCTTTGAAATCTGAAGACAGTTTTGTTATCATTATTATAGTTGTTGTTTTTGTTGTTGTGTTCATGTGTGAGAATGCCTGTCTCTTGAAATTAACAAACATATTCCTTTTTTTAACTGAGTGGAGTTATCCTTAGTGTTGCCATGGTTACAGAGTTAACCATCACTAGACATAGGCCTTATAAAATAATAATAATAAAATAATAATAATAAAAATAATAATAATAATAATAATAATATGTAAGGGATGATCACTTTTTGTGACAGTGATGCTGAAGATAATTAACTGATATAATTATTATTATAATTATACATATAATATTTTATAATAATTAAATATAATTATTATATTATTATAACTGCACTAATAACTTGCTAATCAGCCAATGTCTTTTTAATTAAATGGAATATTTTGTCATTTGAATGTTAAAAAAAAATGTTTAAATCTTATTTTTGATTACTTTTATTGTTGTTTAGTTTTGGCTTTAATATTATTAAACTGCAATTATTATAACTGCTCTTGAATAAGGATCAACTGAAAGAGGACGCCATAATAAAAAGACATCACTGAAAAATATTACTACAAATATTACATATTGCAAATATTACATGAAAATTATAAAATAAAAGTCTTGGGCAGTGCGCAGTGGGTGTGTCTGACAGGTTCTGCTGAATAAAGTGGCTGATTTAAGCTTGATTTAAGAGCCATACATGTTAACACACCGCTTACAACACACTACTGAACACACTAGTGGCTGTTGTGAAACACACACACACACGCACACTTTTTACTTTCCCACGCCCCTGGCCAAACACCAGCGCACACACACACATTCTGATCTATGGTCTGTCCTTTTAATTCCACAGGACAGCTGTGGACAGCGTCTCGGCCTTTCACTGCCACACACACACACACACACACACACACATACACACACACACACACACACCTGTCAAATCAGCTGTGAAGCGTAGCTTGAGTCACTTTTGAAGAAGAAATAATATATAGTTTGAAGTGTATACAGTGGCCAAAAGTTTGGGGACAAGCTGCAATTCATATTATAATCCAAATTCCTTCCATACAAACTAATTTTCACACCCCAAGCTCTGGGGTGGACCCCTTAAGCAGTGAACGCACTACATCACTTTCATAGTGGCCAGACATCTGCACTGTTCCACACCTCCCAGCCTTTAAATCAGAAATCCTGAACAAAATCTTTCACCACCAGTCCGTCTGCTCTCCAAATCAACACAAGTCTCATTAATGATAATAACACATTAATGATAATAATTTTACAGAAGAATTCTGTTAATAATTCTACTGAAATGTTGGCAGGATCTGTGTCAAATTCAGTTCATTATTCAGAAATCTGCATTTTAAGACAAAAAAGGGATCAAAACTACAGGTTTCAAATGAATGTTTATTATAATTATAATTATAATAATAATTATTATTATTATTATTGTTGTTGATGTTGTTGTTATAGTGATGATCAGAACAGTTCACTGATACAATTATTATTGATATATTGATATAATATATTTCTTTATTGTTATACATATATATATATATATATATATATAAAATGTAAATAAGGCATCACATTTAAAAGAATATTAAAATCAATGAAAATTTGGAAGAATCATTAAAAAAGGAGTGTTTAAAGGTGTGACTTGATCGTAATTCTGTTAGTGTTTTGGAGGAGAGTGGGTGTCGTACTCAGATCCCTGATCAGACGTTTTAAGACAGAAAAGAGACAAATACTTTCAGGATCTTAAGGACCGTGTTGTACCTGTTGAAATAAATTTATTCAACCTGAGCAAGCCCAACGTATCACTTACGCTCCCCTGGTTTCCTCCCCTGGACTCCTTCACATGCATCTTGAATTGTGGCGGCTGAGTCCATGTCACGGGCTGCTGATCAGGGGAGGAAACACTCCTCTTAAACTCACTCCTGTGACGTTAAAAGGGCTTCTTAACTATAAGTCCTAAATTGGGTCTGAGTCTGTGCCTCAGGCTCTGTTGGGGCTTATTTCTTCTCTCTCTCTCTCTCTCTCTCTCTCTCTCTCTCTCTCTCTCTCTCTCTCTCTCTCTCTCTCTCTCTCAGACGACATTATTAGCAGAGCGTCAGACTGGCTGTGTCCGTGGCGTTGAACCACCTAGGAGGACATGACCTTTGACTCCAGGCTTGTGCTTTTAATTAATGAAAAGTCTTAACAGTGGCCTTGAGCCATCATCTACTGCAGAAGTGACTTATAACTTGTTACACTTACTGGATTACATGCACGACCCCAGTTCAAAAATAAATCATGGTGCTGTGCATCATGTAAATAAAAAACATAATTTAATGATTAAAAAATTGTCAAAAATATGCTTTGAAAAGTTATCCAAAACTTTTCACAAAACTCATGCTTCAAATAATTTTTAATAAATAATAATAATTTTCCTCTTGAAAACTATCAACGATGGACACAAAACCTTTTACCTCCAAACTGGAATGGTGAAAATCTGATTTTTGTCAATTTGGAGACTTTCTATTGGTCCATTTGTTCATGGAAGGATTATTTGTTTATCTTTATTCGACTCCTTGTTTGCTTCACTAGAAATGGATTTAATTGCAGGTAAACAAGCCAAATGAACCTTGATTTATTCATTAAACAAAAGATATCAACAAAAATGTGTATTCGAACTGAAGAAAAAGTTAGGAAACCCTTCCCCCTAATAACTAGTGCTCCCTCTTTTGCTGAAATAACTGCATTGAGAAGCTTCTTGTAGCCACCTACCAGTCTCTGATATCATCTGAGGAAAGTTTGATCCGCTCCTCAATGCAGAATTCTTTAAGCTGTGAGATGTTTGAGGGGTTACTTGCATGTACAGCCCGTTTCAAGTCACCCCGCAGCATCTCAATGGGATTAAGATCTGGGCTTTGACTTGGCCACTCCAGGATGCTCCATTTCCTAGTTTTCAGCCATTGATGGATTTGCTGGTCAGTTTTGGGTCATTGTCATGTTGCAGGGCCCAGTTCCGCTTCAGCTTTAATGTTCTTACAGATGGTCTTACATGTTCCTCAAGTACCCTCTGATACACGATAGAATTCATGGTGGATTCTATGATGGTGAGCTGGCCAGTTCTTGCTGCATCAAAGCATCCACAAACCATGACACCTCCACGCTTCACAGTTAGTATGGGGTTCTTTTTCTGGAATGCTGTATTTGGTTTACACCAGACATGTCCTCTGTTCTGGTGTCCAAATAATTCAATTTTAGATTCAACTGTGGCAGTGGTGGCCTAGTGGTTAGGGCATTGGATGCATGATCAGAGGATTGGGGGTTCGAACCCCTTCCCAATAGGTTGCCCTGAGGTACCGTTGAGCAAGGTGCCGTCCCCGTCTCGCTCCTCCCTGCAATGGGCTGGCGACCTGTCCAGGGTGTGTCCTCCGTCCTTCGCCATGTGTGAGCTGGGATGGACTCCAGCGCGACCCCCGCTTGGGACAAGCGGCAGAAAATGACTGACTGACTGACTCAACTTTCCAAATTATTCCAGAAGTCCTGGCCTTTGTCTATGTCTCTCTGGCAAACTTCAGTCTGGTCTTGATGTTTCTCTTAGAGAGCAAAGGTTTCCTCCTTGCACACCTCCATGAAGTTAAAGTTGTGCAGTCTCGTTCTGATTGTGAAAGTGATTACACACAGCACACCACAACGAAATTGGATCTCTGCATTTACCCCATGCACAAACACACACCATGCAGCAGGGGGCAGCTATGAAAGCACCTGGGGAGCAGTGACGGGGACAGTAACTTGCTGAAGGGTACCTCAGGGCAACCTACTGGTAAGGGGTTTGAACCCACAATCTTCCGATTCTCAGTTTTGTTAAAAATAAGATTAAATATCCAAATGTCCAAGAATGTTACGAAAACAGACAGGCTTTCATAGGGTATCCTAACTTTTTCACATTTCTCTAAATTATTGCAAACTTCAGGAGTTTTAAGCCCAGTTCTGGGATAATTTTGGGACCATTATTTTTTTTTAATTACATAATTCCCCATGAGAAACAGAGTGTTTCATCATGGCTCTGACTTTAAAAGGTTCATTGTGCAGATTTCTGTACAGTGGTGGTGAATGGAGCCAGACGTCTCCAGCACAAATATAATCTATTCATTTCTCCCAGTGAAGCTCCATGTGTCTTCTGTGTGTTTATACAGGATGGTGATAATGTCAAATATGAAATCCAAAGTAAACAGTTATCTTTGCCAACACCCTGTATGCCATGATTGGGTTTAGTTTAAGGATAAAAACTCCAGACTCTAAAACAGTGTCCCAGGAAGCAGGCAATGTCTTTAGAACCATTTCATGTAACAGCTTCCCGTACGTCTGGTTCCATTCACCACCAACGTGAATGGTAGACAGACGGTGTAGCAGTGACAGCTCATAAGATATGAAAGGTGGAACCAATATTTTTTTTATATGATCAAAAAACCAACAGTTTTAGTCAAACTGATAACATTGTCTGGAAGTCAACTTATTATCCACTAAAGCAAAGGGTTCAGCTTTAGAGTGGCCTAGTGGTTAGGGAACAGGCCCCAGGAAAGCCATGGGTTTGAATCCCAAATGTGATAGGTCATGGGTTCCAATCCCAGATTGAATCCCAGTAGGTTGCCCTGAGGTACCCTTGAGCAAGGTACTGTCCCCTTCACTGCTTCACTCTTGAAATAGCTGCACAGTGTGTGTGGGTGAAAAGCAGAGGTTGCATTTTGCCGTGACTAATAGTCACTTTTACTTTCAAATCACTGACCAGCAGGTTGCCCTGAGGTACCCTCGAGTAAGGCTCTGTCCCCATCACTGTTCCCCAGGTGCTGGATATAGCTGCCCACTTGTATGTGCGGGTTCAATACAGAGGCTTGTCTGTATGTCTGCCTTGTGAAGGACTCTAGTGACGTGTCCAGGGTGTTTCCCCACCTTTCACCCTGGGATAGACTCCTATTCGGGACAGATGGCTCAGAAAATAAGAATGAGTGACCAGAGAAGGACGTGTTCACCTTTTGAGACTTGGTTCCTCCCGAGGTTCTTTCTCCAGTTTCAGGGAGTTTGTCGCTCACTACGGGCTCAGACCCAGATTCTGTAAAGCTGCTTTGTGAAAACAACAGCTGTAAAAAGTGCAGAAACAAAGAAACAAACTTGACTTGACTTGCAGAAGCAATCCGATTCAGCCTGTTCAGAAGTTTAGACTTTAGTCTTCACAGCACTTTAGGGATCTTAGGCTGAAGCCAAAGGTCAAGCTCAATGACTCAGCTGTCTTTTCCAGCAATTGCTGGTATGTAACATGGTGCCAATCTCCTTCCTTCAAACACACACACAAACACAGACCTTTAGCCTTTCTCACACCATCACCCTGTAATTATGAAGCCTCAAAGGAGTTCAAAGCAGCACGTCACTCACACATCCGCATGATGGCGTCCACTAAGTAGACAGACAGCTGTTTAAGGCGGCCGCGATGATGGTAGATGCAAAGGGGTCAAACTCCTCATACAGCCTTCACTTGTGATGAAGCTGGTGTGTGATTGCTTTTGAACTGAACGCTCAGGCCACGTAACAGTCCCTTAAGGTGAACCGCACAAGCCTGAGGTTTACGCTCATTTTGCGTTACTAGATATTAGGGCTGTCACACAAAATGCATATTCCTAATTTTCATTCAAAATCTGCATGTTCAGATTAATGCTGTGATACTTTGCATAAATGTGGCCCATAAACTTTAGCAACTGGGGCAGACTCTTCTTCTTCTTCTTCTCCTCCTTTCCGGCTGTTCCTGCTGTGGGTCACCACAGCAGACCCATCTGTCTCCATTTCTTCCTGTTCGCTGCATCTTCCTCCTTCAAACATTCCTCCTTTAAACTGCATGTCCTCTCTCACTGCATCCATGAACCTCCTCTTTCTCCTTTCTCTTTTCCTCTTGCCTGGCAACTCCAGCATCCTCATCCCAATATATAGTCTCTCCTCTGTACATGTCCAAAGCAACGCAACCTCTCTCACTTTGTCTCCAAATTGTCCAACCTGACTTGTCCTTCTAATATACTTATTTCTAATCTTGTCCGACCTCGGCACTACTGACCAAATCCTTTGACAGCTCCAGTCCTGTGAGAGCTGACAAAGGCTCCAGCACCCCCATGGCCCTTATTAGGAAAAGTGGCTATGAAAATGAGTGAGAGAACACAGTTCTCTTTGCCTTCAGCTCAGCCATAGTTCCATTGGAGAGCCACAGAGAAGGTTCTGAAATTAGTTTTTGAAACATATGTTAGAAAAGAAGTAGCTCAAATTTCTCCTCTGAGTAGTACATGAGCATCAGAACTCCCAAGACATTTAAGAACAGGGGCAAAAATCTGCAGTTCGATCCAAGGATGCAGAAAAACTATTTACATGGTGTGATATAATGAATCACCTGCAGCATAACCACAGACTGTGCTCAAGTTTAGGCTTTTACTTCACAGCAGTGTCCTCGTTTTGTGACCCAAACACACAAAAGAGGGAGCAAAGCTACCCCGTCCCTAATGGGACGGTTACGCTAACTTTGTGCACCCACTGCTTGGCCTCTTACACTTGCAGCCCTGCATCTGAACGTGTCCTAGTTGGCATCATGAGTTTCAGTTTGCTGGCTACGTTTTACCGAACCCATTGAAATAAGATGGCAGACTTCCTACTGCACACAGAGTACCACCATACAGCAGGGAGCTGACCACAAGGACCACGAGTAACAGCCAGAAATCCTCACGCCCAATGGCTGATGTTTTATGGATGTCGTTCTCTTGTACCAGCACTCTCTGGGTTAGAATAACTTTTCCTTGTCTTTCTTCCATTTAAAGCAAAAAGCTGAAAGGAAAGGTTTAGTCTTCTTCTTCTACTTTCATCTTCTCCAGTTTGGGGTCACCACAGCAAATTATCTATCTTCATTTTTTCCTGTCCTCTGCATGTTCCTCTTTCAGACAAACTGCCCGCATGTCCTCTCACCACATCCATAAACATCCTCTTTGTTCTTCCTCTTCTCCTCTTTCCTGGCAGCTCCATTCTCAACATCTTTGTCCAACACTCTCTGACTCCACCCTGTTCCTCTAATGTATTAGCTCCTTATTCTTTCCATACTTGTCAAAATTAAATCTCTGCATCCTTAACTCTACCACCTCAGCTTTTTGTCAGCGTCACCGTCTCCAACCCCTAATAACATCCTAACCATTCCACTATCTCCCTTTTCACTCACACTAATGTATTCTGTCTTTGACCTATTCACCTTCATTCCTCTCCTCTTTCGAGCATATCTCAATCTCTCCAGGTTCTCAAGCTGCTCCCTACTCTCACTACAGATCACACTATCACCAGCTAACACTACAGTCCTTGGGGACTCCTGTCTAATCTTGTTCAGTCAACCTCTCCATTACCATTGCAAACAAGGGGCTCAGCACTGATCCTTGATGTAATCCAATCTATTACCTACTATAAATGCATCTGTGACTCCTATTGCAGACCTCATCACTGTCACAGTGCCCTCATGAATTTCTTTATCTACTCTGACACTCTTCTCTGCCACTCCTGATTTCCTAATACAAAACCACAACTCCTCTCTAGGCACCCTGTCATGTACTTTCTCCAAGTCCACAAAGGCACAATGCAACTCCTTCTGAGCTTCTTTGTACTTCTCCATCAACACTCTCAGAGCAAACATCTGCGGTGCTTTCTCCGCATGAAACCATATCACCATATCCGCATGAATACACCTGGCCTCACTACCCTTCCATCTAGTCTTTTGCACACACAAAATATCAACCTTTCTTTTCTCCATCAAATCAGCTAATTCTCATCCTTTTCCAGTCATGCTAATATTCAAAGTTCCTTCCCTCATTTCCACTCTCCTCCACTTCCTTCTCTCCTCCTGCCTCCAGATATGTCCAAGTTTCCACCCGCACCCTGTTGGCTAACAGTACTGGTGGTGGTCGTTGTTAACTCTGGCCTCAACAGTTCCGGTATGGAAGTCTGTTTCATCTGCACATTTGATTTGGCAAAAGTTTTACACCAATTGCCCGTCCTGATGTAACCTTCCCCATTTACCATTACCGAGCTTGGTTAACATAGTTGGTCTAACTACCATCCTGTAAACCTTTAAATTCACTGTTGCTGGTACCCATCCATCACAGATCACTTCCTGACACTTTTCTCCACTCATTCTAAACAGAAAGGTCAATTTTGATAAATGTCAGGTTTCCTTGAATCAATCTGCATGTTTTCCTTCTTTACTGGAGCTACGAATATAGCTAAGACGTAAGGATACAGCTCATCATGCATATCAAACACTTGCCTCGAAAATCATCCAACTGATTCTTAACTACACAGAGCCTTGCTTATGTGGTCTATGACTCTGTATAACTTGAAATATATATTTTATAATGGGAAAAACACCACAGTACTGGTATTTTGAGGCCTGAATTTTTGCTGCATCTCAGCTGAACAGGGACATTGGCATTTCCAAAAAAATTGGGATTAAAATGCAAGTCAGATTTCCCACTTGAGAAGTTGAACAACCCTTACCTACCCTGATCAAAAATTGCAAAAGGACATCAACAATAGTAAAAGCTGTGATAAATGCTGTGAATAAGCACTTATGTCTTATTAAATCAGTCATACATGCAGTTCTTTCTGACTTCAGCCTAATTGTATCTGGTATTGCTAACCTGGATGCTGATATATCTCCTGTGAAAAAAACGGAAGTGCTGATTTAATATTGTCCAACTTGCTGTTCGGGATGCAGTAACCTCAGGCGTGACGTCATTCCTAGATCTGACTTCCTGTTTCCCCGGGGTGGCATTTGTGCACACCATTCTTTTTTTAAACCACAAACAGCATCCCGACAGTCGAAGGAATGCTAACTTGGAAACCAATAAAATTAATGACCACCACTAGCTAGATGTGCCCCCCTAGCTTTCATTTATGATTAACCACATGTGCCTTTTGGAGTAAATTATTTCTTACTAGCTTTAAAATCCAGGACAGATTCCCGAAGCAGAGGAATGTGAATGTAAGAATGAGAAGTCTCTCCTCAGCCCACGTGGTTGGTAAAAGCGTTAATGTCTAGCAGATGTGCTCTGGACTGGCTTTCTCCATCCCCGTGTGTTTGTTTGACCATGAGGCTGGTGGAGCAGGGCCCAGAGCCCCCAGCAAAGACCACAGTCCCAATAAATTTTTATTTATTAAAGCTGTGCTGCTATTGGACAGCCAGCCATCCTGGAATGTGCTTCCATGTTGCAGGTACTCAGCCATGCACACACATACAGAAGTTCTATAAAATACCAGACAGGAGGCTATAAAAGCTGCACAGTGATTACAAAGCTGGATAGGTCAAGCCCTGTCAGAGTCATTTCCAAAATGTAAAATCTAACGGCACAGGGTTGGATTTGATGCCTGTTTTTTTTGGTGCCATGGGAAGAAAATATTTGGGATGTTGAAGCTGTGAGAAAGAATGTGTCCATTTATTAAGTTTCAGTGGCTATGCACGGGGCTGAGGTGACCGAGTGTTTAGGAACCAGGCCCCAGGAGTGGAAGGTTGGGGATTTCAATCCAGGACCTGAAGGCACTTGAGCAAGGTTCTATTCCCATCACTGCTCCACGGGTGCTGAATATGTCTGACCACTGATGCACGGTGTGTGTGTGGGTTTAACAGAAAGGAAGCATTTCATTGTGCTTCACTGTGCTGTGCTCAGCTCACAACGACAAATAGCCACTTTCACTCATGATTTTTTTTTTACTGTGGAGGAAATGGGGGGGCGTCCCAGAGACTGTTGGACAAAAGACATAAAGGACATCATGAATTCTGAGGCTGAAGGATACTGAGCTAGAGAATACTGCACACTGCACATTACAGATGAGATGCCAGTTGTAGGCCGAAAAAACCAAACCTCAAATCATGACAAATGAGAGCAAAGTCTACAATATGTCTCCAAACTGTTCAACCTGAGCTGACCCTCTTACATATTTGTTCTTAAACCTGTCCGTCCTGGTCACTCCCAATACAAATCTCAGCATCTTTAACTCTGACACCTCCAGCTCTGCTGCCTGTCTTTTCATCAGCGCCACTGTCTGCAGCCCGTATAGCATAGCTTGTCTCATTACCGTCCTGTAAACCTTTTCTTTCACTCTTTCTGGTACCCATCAGTCACAGATCACATTCTCCCACTTTTCTCCACCCACGGTACTTAAATATCACCTATTACAGTTTCTCTGAGAGTGATCACATTATTTTTGTCTCTTTAATTTATTTCTTAAAAAATAATTTAGGTAGAAACTCAGAAAGACGTGTTGAGAGAAGGACATGAAAAAATGGAGAGAGAGAGAGAGAGAGAGAGAGAGAGAGAGAGAAAGAATGGTGTGTAAGAAATATAAGAGAAGGAAAAAACAAAAAAAGAGAAAAAGTGAATGAGAAAGAAAGAAAGAAAGAAAGAAAGAAAGAAAGAAAGAAAGAAAGAAAAAGAACAGAGGATGAATGAATAAAGGAAGAGAAGAGAGTGAGAAAGATTGCTGGACTACACCATCCAAGAAAGGAAACCCCTGTGTCCTGTTTGAGGAAAGTTTGTGATACATATGGGCTGACCTAGGATCAGTTTTAGATTTTATGCCTTAATAAAAACACCTCCTTGGTCACAAAGCAGCTGGTCCTGGATCAGCACTTTTGCAAATATTTTCCCCGCCCAAAAAAACACCCTGTTGGGTTGCAACTCAGCTGTGTCTGTTATTAAACCATCAACTATAACCCATGAAATAACAGCCAGGACACTGTTATTGCAGGCGCCCCTGATGGATATTAGAAAATATGAAGGGACGGAGCGAAGGACCTTGTGCAGAACTTAAGCTTAACTTTTAAACCAGATACCACTAGTAGACAATGAAGGCATTATATCGCAGAGGACCTAACTTTGACAGAGGACAATATTAGAGTTCTGGAGGAGCAGATATTGCAGCTTCTGGCCCACAGATGGGCTTTATTGTAACAGTAAATTTAACAAAGCCTGGACAAGAAGGAGGGGTTTATCTGAACGTGGCAGGAACCACACCAAGTGAATAGACCACTGATTATAACAGCATTCAGTGAAGTATGTGCTCACTTTCTATCATTCAAAATTCACTTTCATCCATGTCTTTGCTAGTTCTCCCATCAGAGACATCACACTCAATGCAAGTCCATTCTCCCTTTTATCTCCCTTACAAAGGAACCATCTTTTCTGTGTGTTTTTATCCATTTAGGATGAAACTGGTCTCGATGTTTTGAAAGGTGATGGAATATAAAATTAATGGAGTATTCCCCTCAAATGCATTCAGATTAATGTAAGGAGTCTGAAAAATGGAAAAAGGTACAGATATCTGGGTTCAAATGTAGGGAGGAAAAGTTAGCAGTTGACAGAAAAATATTTAAGTAAAGCATACACTCACGCGTTCATTTTCTGAGCCGCTTGTCCTGATTATGCCTTCGGGTAGTTCAGGAGCCTATCCCAGATCTCACAGGGTGAAAAACCCTGGACAGGTCACCAGTCCATTCATCCAGTTTTGAATCGCACCATAGAAATGGAATGAAATCATATAGACTAAAAGAATTAGATCATTTTGAGATTAGAAGTCTTAGCTGCAAACGTCTTTCAGCCAACTTCAACCTCATCCAGCTCTTCATTAAGGCACAAACTTCTGAGGGTAGTTTTGGACACAGCAGGACTCCCAGCTATAAACATCACTAAAATTCAGCAGAAACTGAATTCTCAGTCAAAAGCTGGAGTGCTGATCTAGAATCAGTTTTTGTGACACCAAAAATAAATAGGAATCTTATTCAGGTTCATTCCTCTTTAAGACTGCTTCGTGAAAAGCAGCGCTGGTGTTGTCTGAAATGCCCATATCAGTGAAATTTCAGTTCAGTTTTACTTATCGCTCAAATCTCCCAGGCATCCAGGCTTTTCTCCAAGCCGTGAGGCTTCCAACAGTAATTAGCTAGAGCTCCTCGAACAAGGCGAGCTTCGAAGTTCAGGAACAACAGGAGAGACGTTTTGTTTGCCGTGTCAAAACTCTTGAGAAGTCAGGCTCAGCACGCAGAAGGACAGGTCAGCAGGACACGTCAGGCACTTTTATAGCACAAAGAGGTGGGCTTTTCCTCTGACCTTTGACCTTTTTTGCATAAGGGCACAAGTGGGAGATCTTTAATAAATGGCGGCATTCCAAGAATTTCAAGAATTGAATTCTTTTGCCCAAAAGGCATCCATCCATCCATCATGTGAGCTGCTTATCCCAACCGTGGTGGCAGAGGTCCTTGAGCTTGTCCTGAGCATAAAGGGGATGCCCTGGAAAAGTTGCCAAAACATTGCAGGGCACACACACACACTCTCTCACACACACTCACAGCTTGGAGGCAAATTAGCATCTCCAATGCACCTGACTTGCATGTCATTGGACTTTGGACTTGGAAACCTGAGCTCACACAGACCTGAGAGGAACATCTTTGAACACAGATGCTAATCTTGACATGTGCAATGGGATGTGCTACAGTGAGGGAGTGAGGGAGATAGAGAGAGCGAGAGAGAGAGAGAGCAGGAGAGAAAGAGAGAGAGAGGGGATGTGGATGTGTATAACTTGGTCCTCTGGCCAAATCTGAGTAACAATGTTGATTCAATGCAGTTCTCTCAGCATAAGTAAGAAGTGGGGGAGTGTGGACTGAAACAGGAGAAAGAGATAAGTCTGTGGAGAGAATGAGCGAATGAAGATGATGAATCACCGCGGAGGCCAGATAAGCTTCCTCGACCCCAGATCCCCTCATTTTCCTCTTCGTGCTCGCAGGGAAATCGCTTCACATGGGTAATTTGATCCGGATGGCAAAAGCCCGAATTACTATCTCTTTTTTAGAGTCAGCGTCCGTCATCCTTCTCCCCGGGCGCAATGAGGAACAGCTGGAGGTGGAGCAGCTCAGAGCATGAATCTGATTAGGACAGCATTAGGCCTCAGGCCCACAGAGTCTCAGCCTTCAGGGAAGCCCAGCGCGTGTGTCCGAGCGGGTCGGCGAAGAAGAGGATTTAAGGAAGCATACATCCGTGATGAGCGGCGCTGGCTGCGAGAGCAGTCCTGAAATGCAGCCAGGCTGGGATCAGGAGAGAGAGACGGAACCAGGCCAAAGGTTGCGTGAAAGATTGCATGAAAGATGGAAGTGCAGTAAATTTAAGGAATACGTGAAAAAATGCAGTTTTTGAACTGAAGGTCCAAAAAATGGTAGAGCTCACCGACCTCAGAACTACAGCCACATTATATTTTGATGGGATCCTTTTCCATCGGATGTTTCCACCCAAACGTCCATTTATCTTTTATAACAACTGATTATCCCAACCAGGGTCGCAGGGAACCTGTCCCAGCGGTGGAGAAAGGCCACAAGACAGACCTAGCAGTTTAGTCAAGACAAGTCCGTTTTATTTCTATAGGACATTTTACAGCTGTCATTGTCCCAAAGTAGATTCAGAGAATCCGAGTCTGAGCCCTTCGTGAGCAAGTCGAAGCTGACAGAGGCAAAACTCCCTAAAACTGGAGGAAGCAGCAGTAAGAACCAATACTCAGAAGGGGAACCCATCCTCCTCAGGCTGACACCGAATAATCAAGAGAGATTAAAGGGAGTATATACAATATGAAAAGTAGAGGTCCCAGGACAGAGCCTTGAGGGACTCCATACTTTATAACAAATGATGTTTACACTTACGCTTTTCTCATCTCCACTCCACGTGATGTGAATGCCTTTGGACGTAATTCCCAGTGGAAACTCTCACAAAAGGAGAACATGCAAACTGCACGCATCAAACCCAGACCCCTCTCACTGTGAGGCAACAACACTTACTACTGCATGACTGCATCGTTCCCTTAAACCTCATGTTTAGGACCACATTCAGACAAGCTCATCCCCACACTTCCTCTGAAACCTAAATATCCCAAGGTTTATTTTTCCAAAAAAATGAAATATGTCTTGGTAGACTGACTGTATTCGGGGTAAATGTGATTTTTTTTTTGGACAAGCTACTTTCACGGTTTGGGCTTTCTGTCCACATATGCGGTATTGATTGTCACATTGAGTGTTGATCCAGGATCCAATGCAATGACTCGGTTGTGTTGCTTGGGATGGGATATGAAAATGTGGATGTGTTGTTTTAGCCTGAGCCTTTGGAAAATATCTACTGGCAAGGAGTCTCAGGTTGAGGCGGCCCCCTTTTTATACGTTTCCAGCTGTAACAAGAAAACCCAAAGCTACAACGAGAGCACTCGAACCCCAGCACTTTTACCAGGACATAATAAAAAGAACTGGCCATTTTCGCAGCAAGCCCCACCCCAAACCAGTCAGTCGCATTTGTTGCTGAAGAGGAAGTCAAGCGTTTTCTCGTTCTTCTCCTACAAGAAAAAGTGAGCAAGGGATTTTCATACAAGTATTGATTGAGATTCCTTCTCAGGTTGGATTTCTGCATGGTTGATTTCACCCAATCTAAATATCACGGCAATGTTTACGCATGTCGGAAATTAAAACAGGCCCCGCCACTAAATAATGCATATTTCTATTAAGAGCGCGGCGAGCAGAAGGCACCAAGGCAGTCAAGCAGCGAGCGTGAAACATGCAATCAGCACATATCGTTTTCTTCAGCCTCTGAACCCTGCGTGAAGCTCTCGCTCAAGCCTGGACCTCCCATGATGATGGGAGTCACTAGAGATTTCGATCAGAAAACAGCAGTGGGAGCTTCATTCAGGAAGTGACCCGTAAACGGTGCTGATGGCCTTTTTGGATCTTCATGATACTTCAGCTACAATATATTCAATCTTGTTGCAGAAAGTCCTTCTCCCTCCTCCCATGTCAACACAATCAACACAACTGGTCAGATGATTACATCTGTTCAGCTGATCTGAGGTCAGCCTGAAATGCAGATCTATGATCTGGGTTTCTTAATGACTACACCTATAAGAATGGAGGAGAACTGATCTAGGATCAGGTCTTATTTGGACATTCAAATCAATTCTCCACATGATGTTTCTACACCAACTCTATCCAGTCTAGCTTTTTATTATTAACCCTTTGAATATTTTTGGTTGTTTAATATGAAAAGTGAAAGTGACAACCCTCATCATTGTGAAACGCAGCACAGCACAACACAACACAACGAAATTCAGTCTCTGCATTTCACCCATACACACATGTGCAACAGGCGGAAGCTATTGAAAGCGCCTGGGGAGCAGTGATGGGGACGGTACCTTGCTCAAGGGTACCTTAGGACAACCTACTGGTGAGGGAATCGAACCCACAATCTTCCGATCCGGGGCAACTCCCTCACCACTAGAGCACCACTGCCCATGTCCCATATATCACTGTGTTATCATTTTAAAAGACTTGGGAATTCCAGTAGTCTTGTATCCTTTTTCAAGAAAAAACAAAAACCAATAAAAAAATAATAAAAATGAAAAATTAGAATAAATGAATAAAAAATCTAAATCTGCATATTTTATTAAATTGATTTTCCTCATATATATATTAAACCTTTCCAAAAGCTTCACATGCAGGTTTTTTTGTACCTGTTATTTTTGTGGGATGCCATTTAAAAACTCCCTCTGGGTAAAATCTAAATATTTAAAACTAAACTTATGCTTAAACTTATAACTTATAAACTATATTAAACAAAACACAATGTGCCATCTGAAGCTTTAAGTCGACACACCACCTGAACGTCCATATAAGGAGATGTTTTTCCTTACTCTGGAGATTCTACGGGTTAAAGGGGCAATCACTGAAAACAAATGTTTCCTCACTTTTTAAAAATGTAAATTATGAGGTCTGCACACATTTTCACAATGATTTTAATGATGCTTTTTGTCATGTCACATAAACAAGAATTTATGCTTACTTATACCTGATCACCTGCAGACATTCAGCTCTGAAATAAAATACTATTTTATTCTTTTCAAACTGTCTTTGTTATACTGAGTGTGTACTGTCTAAACATACAAGGTCCTAGATAAATGGAGTTCCAACCACTCAGTGCACAGCATCAGCAGTAAACAAATCACCTGATCATCTGGAATCATCTGCACCTGTTTCTTCACTGCTTCATGTCTTAAGTTAGATCTTTGTTCTGCTTGAAGGTTCAGACGTAGATCACTGTGTGGATTAACCAACGAAGAACAATCAAACTGCTCAGGTACAGAGACTGGACTGAAAATGAGAGACATAAACAGGTTTCTTTCAGGAAGCCTGGAGAAACGTTCTTCAGTTCCTCAGAAAGTCTGGAAAGATTTGTGAAGATGTGAAGATGTAAATGTGAAGAAATGAAAAGTGGATAAAGATTTTTGCACGGTGCTTTATTTGTGGGTGTGTGTGAGTAAATTGCATTAAAAATGACGAGGAGCCAATGTGTCACTCCAGGTCTTGTAATGTGGAGATTAGTAGGTCGCTGTGATGACTTTATGTTGTGTCACTTTTGGTCGAGGTTCCTTGGAGCCGGAGCGTCCCAGCCTTGCGTGGAGAGCAGGGGGGGTATTTTATCTGCTCACCCATCTCTCCCCTTATCACCACGGCTCTGAGCGCCAGGCTAAACAACAGCAGAAATATTTTCGAACGCTCCGCATGCAATGTGCAAAGCCATCCAGGGTGGGGGTTCGGTCGTAGCGAGTGTCTTTGCTGAAAGATGAAGAGTTCAGCATCAGGTTTCGAAGCCAAACACAGGGCCAGGCAGATGAGGAAAAGCCGTTCATCAGAAACGGCAGCTTATTCAGAAAATCCATGTCATTCGTTTTATTCACATAAAACCATGTCACTAACAAATGTGTAGCACTGTTTCCCAACCATGCACCTGAAGGGGCAGCAGAGGTCCAGTGGTGAGGGAGTTGACCCTGCATTGGAAGATTGTGGGTTCAATTCCCCACCAGTAGGTTGCCCTGAGGTACCCTTGAGCAAGGTACCGTCCCCGTCACTGCTCTCCGGGTGCTTTCAATAGCTGCCCCCTGCTGCATGGTGTTTGAGTGCATGGGTTAAATGCAGAGGTCCAATTTCGTTGTGGTGTGCTGTGCTGTGACCTCGCAATGACAAGGGTTGTCACTTTCATTATTTTTGTGGTTCCTCATCACTTAGGAGGAACCACTAAACATACCTGGACCAACTAATCAGCTCATTAGCAACACCTTAAGGCCTTGGATACACGGTCAGGTGGGGTCAGGTCTCGGTACAGTTGATACTCCACACCTCCCCACTGGGAATCTTGAAATCCTTTACCAAGTGGTAACAACAGTAATAATAATATTAATAAATATAATCAATAAACAATAATAAACAATAATGATATTAATTAATAACAATAATATTGTGATATTATTGTTTGTTCATTGGTTTTGTAAACTGAAATTGAAACAGTTGATTAATCGATACCATTAAAAACAATAATAATAATAAAATATTAGCAATAGTAATACTGATTAGTTATAGCCCTAATAAGCAGCCCTCTCTTTTGAATGATAGTTTGTGAGTTTGTAAGTCATAGACGATTAAAGAATAATTGACTCAAATGACATAAAGTATACTTTCTACAACTGAACGAATGGAAAGCATGGAATGGAAGCTTGCTAACTATAACAGTACTGCATATGTAAATATATATATATATATAGATCACAGTGATAAACACTAGGGCTTGTTATAAATGCGAACCCTACAATCCCACCAGAACTCCATCTGGCTAAATAAGGCTTTCCCAACAGTCTCAGAAGAGTTATTAGTTCACAAGGTCTCTGATACACTGCCATCGCACATGCTGCACCACATCCAACATATGCTTGATGCAATGGAAATCCCTTTTGATTGGTATGGACTTTTATGATCCAGCGTTGAATTGTATCGCTCTGTGTGGCCCTCGAGAGCCGCCAGGACATCAAAGAGCAGGCCGCATTCTCGACAGACTTTAAAATGGAAACAACAGACAAGTTAACTAATGTGCTCTTAGGGGACAAGGTCTTTTTTTAGTCCCCAGAAAGTTATAATAATAAATCATTTGTGATAGCATGGCGGTGACCGATAAGACGGTGTGTATTTATATGCGGTGATCTTTTGCTGGTCTGGCAGGGTTTTCGTCATTGGCTGGGGGAACTCAGGAAGGTAGTGCCAAATTTGCCATTCTATCAGGATTTGTTTCTACTCAGAATAAACTCTTTTGCTTCATTTTTACAGTTTGGGAGTGACAGCTGTGTTGGAGAATGGGTAATCACACAGTTCTGGTTTCATTTGGTACATCGTAACTCATGGCAGGGTTTTAGGTCTGTGACTCATTCAGATGACCCGCTCGCTTCGACTTGAGGCTGATATTCTGTCCATGAATCAGAGAATTACAATATACAGATATTTTCAGAATGAGCAGATTAGCCCCTATGACTGCCATGACTTCATCTCCAATCACCAGACTTTCCTGCGTTCATGCAGTCACACTGAGGACACCACAAGTTGCTCTGCAAGCTCTAGATGCTCAATCAATCTCCCATCCAACTATAGTCCAACCAGAGTGTTTATTAATCTCCAGAATAATCCCATAGCTCAATACTGACTATTGAGCTACCTCAGCCTAATCCCAGCCAAAAAGACCCTAGGATGGAAAGGTCATGGGGTCAAATCCCAGACCAGTATGTTTCCCTGAGGTCCACTTCAGCAAGGTACCATCCCCAACACTGCTCCCCAAGTACTGGATATGGCTGCCCACTGCTGCACGGTGCATGGGGGTTAAATGCAGAGGATGCA
>CM029371.1:26056656-26234156 GCA_017165825.1 Hepsetus odoe
TCAGTTGTTATTAAAATTACATTATTTTGCATAATGTGAAAATGAAAATGTAAAGTGTGATGGTTCTTTAAATAATGTATTCAATTTAGTTATATAGCACATATTTGTTCTTTCATTTATTAACTTTATTAACACCAGATTGTTTAATTCACCCTTTGTTGGCTCACACATTTATTGTATTTTTAAGGTACAATGGGTCAACTGGATGAAGTTCGCTGCCGATGTTGTCATTACCCCGGAAACCAGCTATTCTGACATCATTGTGCCCACCGCTGACACTGTTCGCATGTCTTTCTTGATGGACCTGCTTCTGTCCAATAAGAAGCCAGTATGTTTTGAGATAAGCCCTTGAGAATCTTGCTCTGTTTGTGCAATCGTTTCTCTGTAATAATGCACTGTATCATTTAGTTTATTGATTGCACATCGATGTACACACTTTTTGTGGTGTGCATGCTTCAGAAAAGTTGTATCTAAATGCAGTGGTTTCCTAATTACCATAATCAGTTCCCTCAGCGGCATCACACTGACACTGACTTGTGTAAGTTTAACAGATGCTGTATTCATGGCACTATGCTAGGATCACTGTTGTGCTTATCTCTTTAATGCCATTTGCTGCAGGTGCTGTGTGTGGGGCCGACCGGGACGGGAAAGACCCTTACGGTGTCTGATAAGCTGCTCAAGAACATGCCGCCTGAGTACATCACACACTTCCTCATGTTCTCCGCCCGCACCTCCGCCAACCAGACACAGGATTACATTGACAACAAGCTGGACAAGAGGTACACTGTTTTAAGCTTGGATAAAATAATTTGATTCACATGTTTTCCACTTTTCTCGAACGTCCATCACAATGTTCTTTTATGGTTTATAATAAGCATTTGAGTTTTGTCATGATTATACTGTTTCCATTGTGCTTGAATGGATCAGGCGAAAGGGAGTTTTTGGTCCTCCATTGGGGAAATATTTTATCTTCTTCATCGATGACCTCAACATGCCTATGCTGGAGACGTACGGAGCCCAGCCACCCATTGAGCTTCTGCGCCAGTGGATGGACCACGGGGGATGGTACGACCGAAAGCAGATTGGTGGGTAGCAATAACATCCTGTTTGGAGTTCGTCATAGTTGTAATTGAACCAGTTTATGTGTGACACCGTTACCTCAAGAGTTCAGCCCAGATTTTTCTTCTGACAGTGAAGTGGGTTTGAGGCCAAAGTTATCCGTCCTGTACTTTTTAGGAACATTTAAGCAGTTGGTGGACATCAATTTTGCATGTGCCATGGGCCCTCCTGGTGGGGGGAGGAACCCCATCACCCAGCGCTTCACACGGCACTTCAATTTTCTCTCCTTCACTGAGATGGAGGATTCCAGTAAGAGGAGAATTTTCTCCACTATCCTAGGCAACTGGATGAGTAAGTTGAGGGCATTTTAAGAGAAGATTGGGGAGGTGCTTAAGATCTCACTGTGATTAAAATGTTGTTTTAGACCCGTGAAGCCAGAAACAGCACTCTTAACAACCTCTTTATGTCTTTTTCATCAGAAAATATTCCACATCTGCTTTTGATGAATGAGCCGTTAGTGGACGCCACCATTAAAGTTTACTCCACCATTACCTGTGGCCTGCTGCCCACCCCTGCCAAATCCCACTACACTTTCAACCTGCGAGACCTCTCTAAGGTCTTCCAGGGCCTTCTCATGGCTGAAGCTGAAAAGATAGAGGTATATGAGAATAAGAAAAATTTACATTTTGAAATATGTACATGAACCCATAAATAGGGTTCACTTGTGTCAATCCTTAGTTTCAGACACATATAGTTATACAACAGGAAATAGTACAGACAGAATTCACACTTTAATTATGCCGTGTTACTTCCATCTGTGTGCATCCCTCAGGATAAGGTCCAGCTGCTGCAGCTGTGGTACCACGAGAGCTGCCGTGTGTTCCAGGACCGCCTGGTCAGTGCAGAGGACAGAGACTGGTTTGATCAGCTTCTCCAGGAGTGCATCCAGGAGCTTGGCTGCAGCTTCCAGGAGGTGGTGCCGCACCAGCCACTCCTGTTTGGAGACTTCATGGTCCCTGGGTCTGAAAAAAGAGTCTACCAGCTTATCGACGACAAAGAGAAAGTGGAGTGGCTTCTCGGATCACTTTATCGCAGCAATTTCTTTTCTGTTCTATCTATTCCATGGCCAAAAAAATAGGAATTTGAAATTGAAAAAGGAATGATATTAATTGTATTTTATGACAATGACAATGCAGTCAATTTGCTAACAAAACACAACTAATGAGCAACACACTTCATCAAGCCTTTATGAGCATCTCAGCTGGAGATTCAGGTGGATCTGTTTGGAGCTACAATAAAATTGAAAATGAAAATTCTGTAGACATTATATCAAACTCTTTTGGGCTGTAGTGTATGTCAGTGTAAAGTTTTTACAATTTGAGTACAAACTTTAAAAAAAATAATAATGAAAATAATAATGATATTTACATCGCATCTTTATTCGATTTTTAATGAATCTGTGCATAGATAGTTTCAACAAATGAACAGTTTGAAATATTTATAGAGAAACTGATTGTATTTACTCCGAGAACCTTAGTTGTAACAGTGTATTAAAACTATCCCCATGTGGTGGCATTACTAAATCTTGCATTGTGCCCTGTGCTGCATTGTGCCCTATCTCTCCCCTACTCCTGTAGCATGCATTTGAGTTTTTCAACAGCTAACCTTTTTCCTTTCTTTCTTTTTTTTCTTTCTCACCTCCAGCTGGCAAGAGTGATGGAGGAGTATATGGAGGATTACAATCAGGTCAGCACCACTAAGCTGAAGCTGGTGCTCTTTATGGATGCCATTCAGCATGTCTGCCGAATTAGTCGGATCCTGCGCCAGCCGCTGGGGAACGCTCTGCTGCTGGGCGTTGGAGGCAGCGGACGCCAGTCCCTCACTAAACTCGCCACACACATGTAAGACCGCTTTTAAGATGATATAATATTAAGATAAGAAGTCATATGTGTCAAATGATTTGTTTCTTTTGGCTAAACAATTTGACAAATAGTACTTGATGATATCCAAGGACTGTCAAATAGTTTTCAAAATGACTAACATTAGCTTGTGTAGTTAATTGTGATTAATTACATTAGTCCTATTTGCTCAAGTTTTTCATTTTACTCACTCATGTTCATGGCCGCTTGTCTTGATTGGGGTTGTGGGTGGGAGGCTGCTGGAGCCAAACACATGAAACTGAAGTTATTATTTAGCATCATAAATAACCAAAATCAAATAAAATATAAAGCATTGCATGAAACTGTTTAAGGACCAAAGAAATTGGCCACACATGTTGGACATTTTAAAGGGTTTTAGCACGTGACAGGCCCCCCATACACACAAAAACCCTGCCCTTCAAAGCACGCTATCGACTCACACAAAAGGGATTTTCCTCTGCCACATTAGAGACATGTGGCAGGCTCAGAATGCAGCCAAGTATCAGTGTAGCATTAGTGTATCCGCTATTATGGTGCCCACATGGAGAAGAGGAATTAAAGTGAATTAGAGACCTTCTTTACTTCTAATTAACTGAAGATCTGCTGTTAGAAAGTTACCTAGAACCAAATGTTTCTAACTGTGTCCTTGAACCTATGGAAACAAATTGTCACTGACCTATCAAAACTATTTTTATCTACTTTTTTATTTTTATTAACACAATTTAGATGTGACGGTTCCCCTTCATATCTAATCAAGTTGGCTGTTTATTAGGTAAATTCACAAATCAGATTCCCTCTCCTTGTTATGTGGAAATGATTCCCTGCTGTCATATAAAAACTTTATCTAATTTTTACTTTTTTTTTGGCCCTTTACATCATGTGTACTTTGTGTGTGCTTGTATTAAAATAAAGAAAACTTTGAAGATAAAACCTATGATATTGTATTGCATCTACACCAGCAGACGTTAACTAGAATACATAAGGCCATAATGTGACAGTTGCCTTTTTACATTTACATCTTTTTCAATATGTTTAATCATGCAAGTAAACAGGAATTGTTTTTGTGTAGAAGTGTTCTCTGTGTGTAAACTTTTACTCTTTTTAAAGTCAACTAAATAAGTCTTTTGATGAGGTGGGCTCTAACTTCTCCGTTCAGCTATATATTTTTTTCCTGAAATAAGTCCAGAAATCTTGCTTATTTGCTAACTGATGTGTTTTATTTGCGCGATTGTTATTCTGTTGTGCCGTCTTTGTCCTTACGTTCTGTTGTGTTGCTGCTTTGATTTTGCACGTCGTGTAAAGCTGTGTTATTTTGTTGTTAATGTTCCTTGACCAGATCTGAGTACGAGTGCTTCCAGATCGAGCTGGCTAAGAACTATGGAGTGGCAGAATGGAAGGAGGACATTAAGAGCATCATGATGAAGGCGGGTCTGCAAAATGTTCAGATCACATTCCTGTTCGTCGACACTCAGGTGAGAATAGCTTCTTCTCTGCTGTCAATGCATCATCAGTGTGCAGGTGAGATTAACCCTCAGAGGTTAGTTAACACTCATTCAGGGCAACCCAACAGACAAACACATAAATAAACACACATCCTTATTTTAAGCAAGCCTGCTGTCATTGACTACCTCAAAAAAATAAATGAATGAAAGAATAAATAAAAAATTCAGCTTAACACACATTAGTGGCCTTGAAACTGAATATCAACATATTTTGCTTAAAAAAATTAATTTATGCCTCAAAGGCATCTGTTTATCATCTTTCTAATCATCTTAATGGTGGAAATCTAGCTCGCGGAGTAGGAGCACTTGTAATTGCGGCTACCTGCCACTAGATGGCAAAGAAAGGGCAAAGTGAAGTTACAGTTTAAGAATTTAGAATTTGTTTAGAAACTGGCGTAGACTGAACTTTCAGAATTTGCACATTTAGTGAAATGAGTGACCTTGTTAAGATGAAATTACACTATCGGACGTGTGATGAATCTGAATTCAGAAAGTGAATTACAGAAAGTGAGGCTAATAGAGGGGTGTCAAAATGAAGAACTTCAACCACCAAGCCATCTTACTGTGTGTTTACGGACGTTGTCATTGAGCCACTTATATAAGTTTACACCTGGTTTTAAAAGTGAACGGAAACTTCAAGGGTAATCAGCTGGAATATAAAGATTAAAAGTATTTTTTGCTTGCTGGTTTTCAGATAAAAAGCGAGTCATTCCTGGAGGACATTAATAACATTCTGAACTCAGGAGACGTGCCAAACCTCTACGGCGGAGATGAGCAGGAGAGAATCCTGACTGCTATGAAACCTGTGGTGCAGGACCTGGGCCAGCAGCCCACCAAGGCCAACCTCATGGCTGCTTACGTCAAGAGAGTCCGCAGCAACATTCACACCGTGCTCTGCATGAGGTCAAAAGCGTACACACACACACACACACACACACACACTCTAATATAGCTCTGCAATTAAAGTATATGTACATTAATTATTATTTGTGCATTCCTACTCTAATTAACTGGTTTCTGACATTGCATGTTATTTATAAAACACCTCCTACAGCTGAAACTGCCCAATTGCCCACATGTGAGTTTAACTGTTCACCCCCACAGTCCAATTGGGGAAGTGTTCCGGGCGAGACTTCGCCAGTTCCCTTCCCTGGTCACCTGCTGCACCATTGACTGGTTCAGTGCCTGGCCGCAAGAGGCCCTGCAGTCCGTGGCAGTTTCTTTCCTCAGTGAATTGCCTGAACTGGAGGTCAGCCCCTCTGCCCTCAATGGCCTGGTAAGGAAAGGTTTGTGTGCATGAGGGAGGGGATGTATATGCAGAACCTACTTGCACTACACTGTTTTTGTGCTTGTGCATTTGTCTGTGCTTTTAGACAGTAATGTGTGTGGAGATCCACCAGATGGTGGCGCGGAAGTGTGAACAGTACCGGGCTGAACTCTCGCGCTACAACTATGTCACACCCAAGAGCTACCTGGAGCTCCTTAGTATCTTCTCCACTCTGATTGGCCAAAAAAAGCAGGAACTGCATGGGGCTCGTCAGCGCATGAAGACTGGTCTAGACAAGGTGAGAGACAGCCAGGGGTTTTAAAAAGGATAATTTTTTCAAAACCCCTTTCACTGCACCACGGTCAGTTTTTAAATATAAAATGCTATAATGAGCTTTTAAAGGTTACCACCTAAATCCTTTCACAATATCTTAAAATGGCTAAATTCGAGCTGGATAACAGTGAGTAAGTTTTGCCATACAAATTAAAGGCCAGATGTATGTATGTTTTTGCACATATGTGCAGCTCTTGAGCACAGCTGAGGATGTGAGTAAGTTGCAGGAGGAGCTGGAGACGATGCGACCTCTCTTGGAAGAAGCAGCCAGAGACACGGTCATCACCATGGAGAAAATTAAGGCATTATTCATACTCTTATCTCATCCAACAAAACATCCAGCTTAAATACAGCTAGAGTGGAGATCATCACAGGTCACTTTATATCTGTGTGTGGTTAGGAAGACACAGTAGTTGCAGAGGAGACTCGTGTTGCAGTGCAGGCTGAGGAGGCTAAAGCATCTGAGAAGGCTCAGGTAGCTGGAGCCATCGCTGCAGATGCACAGAAAGATCTAGATGAAGCCCTGCCTGCACTGGACGCTGCCCTGACCAGCCTCAAATCTCTCAACAAAAATGATGTCACTGAGGTGAGGTGTGCTGGCATGCCAATCAAATCATACCTACAGTCACACAGTTAAAACTAACAGATGTAGTAGGAAATGTAGGAAAGTGTCTTGCACAAGCTCTGTGTGTATGGTGGTGTCCAGGTCAGAGCGATGCAGAGGCCCCCTCAGGGAGTGAAGCTAGTCATTGAGGCGGTTTGCATCATGAAAGGCATGAAACCTAAGAAAGTGGCCGGAGAGAAGCCTGGGACCAAAGTGGATGACTATTGGGAGCCTGGCAAAAGTCTTCTGCAGGATCCCAGCAAGTTCCTGGACAGCCTGTTTAAGTTTGACAAGGTCAGGGCTACGCATAGGGTTAAACATGCTTTGAATCATCAGCCCAGGGAAAAATGTGTATTTTATTCATTCTGAAGCATCAGCTGGCCTATTTTTTTCAGGACAATATCCCAGATTCTGTGATCAAACTGGTGCAGCCCTACATAGACAATGAGGAGTTTCAGCCTGCCTCCATAGCCAAAGTGTCCAAGGCCTGCACATCCATCTGTCAGTGGGTGCGAGCCATGCATGTCTACCATTTCGTGGCCAAAGCAGTGGAGCCTAAACGGGTGAGATCAGCTCTTTTTCAATGAGGCATTTTGGTATGATGCAGCCTGGTTTAAGATCTGGTAACTGATTTCCACCGGAGTACTGTTTTCTGTCACTTTACTCAGCACTATGCTGCTCCCTGTAGTCCAAAAATTAGAGTTGCGACCTACAACACTAGAATTTTTGTCATTCTTTGCTACTTGGAAATGATGTTCTGTTCTGAAATAATAAATTCTAATATTAAATAAAATGTGTGTGTGTGTGTGTGTGTGTGTAAATGAGAAGCAAGCCCTTGCTGAGGCTCAGGAAGATCTGGCATTAACCCAGCATATTTTAGAGGAGGCCAAAGAGAAGCTGGCAGCAGTGGAAGATGGCATTGCTACGCTTCAGACCAAATATCACGACTGCCTGGCCAAGCGTGATGAACTGGACAGCAAGTGCCAGCTGTGTGAGAAAAGACTGATCAGAGCAGACAAGGTGAGCGGTGCCTTATCTGTTGATGTTCACCAGTCCAACTGTCCTGTGCAGAACACACTTTTCCAAGTCACCTGTAAAACATACAGTTCACAGATTACAAATATGTTCTACACCTGTCCACATAACCTGTGCAACAAACACCAGTCCAAAGTACTTAAAATACAAAATACACCATTCAAAATGACCTGTACCACATATAAGCATTCAAATTACATGAACATCACACACCTGTGCAAATCACCTGTACAGCAAACACCAGTCCAGATCACCAGTAATATATACAACAGTCCACAACACTTTTTCAGCATACACCTGTTAAAATCACCTGTACAGCAAACACCTGTCCAGATCACCTCTACCATATACACCTCCAAATTACATGAACATCACATACCTATCCAAATCACCTGTACAACATTCACCTGTCAAAATCACCTGTACAACATTCACCTGTCAAAATCACCTGTACAACATTCACCTGTGCAACATTCAGCTGTTAAAATCACCTGTACAACATTCACCTGTCCAGATCACCTGCACAACATTCATTCGTCCAAATCACCTGTACAACATTCACTTGTCCAGATCACCTGTGCAACATTTACCTTTCCAAATCAAGTCAACATTATCACATGAATATCACATTAATGTATAACACTAACCTGTCCACAACAGGTATACAGAATGTGTATGTGTCTGTGTTTCTAGCTGATTGGAGGTCTGGCTGATGAGAAGGTGCGCTGGCGTGAGACGGTACAGCATTTGGAATATCTGGTAGAAAATGTAGCTGGAGACGTCCTGCTGGCTGCAGGATATGTAGCTTACCTCGGACCCTTTACTGTGAGTATACACACATCAGATGATGAATGATAAATCATCTTCTGTGCAGCTGATTTCACATTTGTGTTCCTCAGGGTGAGTATCGGGCCTCAATGGTTGCGGAGTGGCTGTGTGGTTTTGAGGAGCAGCAGGTCCCTCACACAACAGAGCCAAACCTCATCAACACACTCGGAGATAAAGTGAAGATCCGCTCCTGGCAGGTCACAAACAGACACCTATTTACAGTTACACACGGCTTACCCATACAAAGAGCTGATAAAGTACAGAGAGATGGTGGCTTGAGTTCTGATGTATTTGTCCTGTCTCTGTGTTTATGTGCCTCCATGTTGTGTCCTCGTGTTTGTGTGTGTTTGGTTTTGTGCGTATAGATCGCAGGTCTGCCCAAGGATAACCTGTCTGTTGAAAATGGAGTTATCAGTCAATACTCTCAGCGCTGGTCTTTGTTCATTGATCCTCAGGGCCAGGCCAACAAGTGGATCAAGAACAAGGTGAGAGTTGAGAATGAGCTAGAAATTTATAGCACCATGGCCATTGGTTTTTGGTTTAATGTTTGATTGGACATTTATCAGCAGTAATGATGAATAGTATTGAGTGCTCTTACTGTGTCTATTATTTGATTTAGCTTTGTTAAAGCTCCCTCCTGTGGAATCATTTTCCTCTGCAGGAGCGTGATAATGGATTGGACGTGATGAAGCTGAGTGACCGGGACTTCCTGCGCAGTTTGGAAAATGCCATTCGGTTTGGAAAGCCATGCCTCTTGGAGAACGTAGGGGAAGAATTGGACCCGGCACTGGATCCAGTTCTGTTGAGACAGGTGCACTAAAATTGGAGTGCTAGAGTCATAATGTTAGTCAAAACTAACACACAGCCACACAGCAGAGCCGCCTGGTTCTAAAACAGTCACTTTTTCCAGACGAAAAATGTGATGTTTCTAATGAAAAAATGTCTAAAAATGTAAGTCGTGTGTGTGTGTGTGTGTGTGTGTGCACGCGTGTGTGAATGTGTGTGTTGATTAGACATATAAGCAGCAGGGCAGTACAGTGCTCAAACTGGGAGATGCTATAATTCCCTATCATGATGACTTCAAAATGTACATCACCACCAAGCTGCCCAATCCACACTACTCACCTGAGATCTCCACCAAGGTCACCCTCATTAACTTCACCCTATCACCAAGGTAACCAGAAACCACATATTTTTATAAACCACACATGTTGTCTCCATTGCACTTCTTAAAATGATTCAAACAGGGAGCAGTGGTAATAGAGAACAGTTGATACTGTTTTATTCACATTAATTATAAATGATAAAAAATGCCAGAATGCATCAGTGCAATACTTATGTATCAGAAAGATGTGGTGGCTGAAATAATTGTTTTTAAGCTTTAGAGAATCAGCAGTGACCGAATCAGAAAGAAAAAAAAACACCCCCATTATATTCATATCATTGAATTTTTTAATTGTCTATATTTCAGTCATGATCGTGTATTTAATGTATTCTTAACAATACTTGTTGATTCAATGCAACATCATCATTGTGGAATTAATGCCCAGTGGTTTAGAGGACCAGCTGCTGGGCCAGGTAGTGGCAGAGGAGAGACCTGATCTGGAGGAGGCCAAGAACCAGCTGATCGTGAGCAATGCCCTCATGAAGCAGGAGCTGAAGGAGATTGAAGATCAGATCCTTCTCCGTCTCAGCTCATCAGAGGGAAACCCTGTGGACGACGAGGAGCTTATCCGAGTGCTGGCAGCCTCCAAGCTTAAAGCTGGAGAGATCCAGGTGAGTCACCATAGAACCGAGAAGGTATAACAAGCTATAGAAAAGTTTTACTTTGGATTTTACTTGGATTTTCCTTGAGGTAGCTTTTCAAAAACGCAGTGACTTTCCGTTGGCCTTGTGCGTCAACTCCTTCGATGAACTGAGACTACTGAGATAACTGAGACTAATTCAGTTGATTGCTTTTTGTAGGAAAGGAAAAGTTACATTTCATCTTCGAACAGTACAAATCTGTAAAAGTGATAACAGTAACACTGTTCAATAACTAAATATTATAAAATGTAACAAACAGAAGTGTACTATGGGTAATCTCTCAAGAAAGCTAACAAATAACATGATCCATCATCTGGATTTCCACCAGATGTTTCCTTCCTTTTGCCCATTTAACGTTGACAATTTAGTGGAATGTGCCCAGCGGTGAGCAGGCAGTGATGCATTGTTTGACCACGGCAGGCCAAAGTAATGGTGGCTGAGGAGACAGAGCGTGATATTGATGCTACGCGACTACAGTACATCCCTGTGGCTGTCCGCACTCAGATCCTATTCTTCTGCGTATCTGACCTGTGCAACGTTGACCCTATGTACCAGTACTCTCTGGAGTGGTTCTTGGGCATCTTCATGGCTGGCATCGCACACTCAGACAAAGCAGGTGAAGTTCTACTTTATATGTAATGTCAGGATCAAGGATCATGAGAGTCAGAGCCATAAAGTAAATTATTCACTGCTTAAAACAATCAGTATCATTACAACATACATACACACAGTTCAAGTTCAAGCAGGTTTTATTGTCATCTCAACCAAATACACAATACACAGTGAAACAAAACAACGCTCCTCCAGGACCCTGGTACTACACATAAGACAACATCCAACATTACATACAGTCGTGTGAAAACGTTACGACACCCTATGAAAGCTTGTGTGTTTTTGTAACATTATTGGACATATGGATATTTAATCGAAATTTTTTTTACAATACTAGAAGATTCAACTAACATAAATAAACAATTAAAATTGAAGGAAAGACTTTTCTTCTGTAAAATGTAATTCTACAAAAATGCGATTTCTGGTGAGGAATAAATTAGGACACCCCCACCTTTATTCCCAATTAAAATGGCTCAAATCACACACAGGTGTAGATCATCAGGCGCACATGATTTGAACACCATTACTCAGCATTTTAAAGGAGGTTTGCCCTATTTGAACCTAAAACATTTATTTTGGTGGGCTCCTGACTGTTGAGGTGAGATTGAACACAGTGATGAGATCAAAAGAGCTGTCTGAGACCTTTAGAAAGAAGATTGTAGCAGGTTATAAATCTGGCAAGGGATTTTAAAAGATCTCAAAAGAATTTGCACTCTCCAGGAAATAGCTTACAAGTGGAGTTCTTCCAAAACAACTGCCAACATGCCCAGGTCTGGCCCTTCCAAGCAAGTTCACCCCGAGAGCAGGCCGCAAGATGCTAAAAGAAGAACCTTAAAATGTTATCACGGGACTTATAGCAGGCTCTTGCTTTATCTTTAACTTCATGGAGGTGTGCAAGGAGGAAACCTTCACTCTCTAAGAGAAACATCAAGGCCAGACTGAAGTTTGCCAGAGAAGACGTAGACAAAGACCAGGACTTCTGGAATAATGCTCTTTGGACAGGCGAGTCTAAAGTTGAATTATTTGGACACCAGAACAGAGGACATGTCTGATGTAAACCAAATACAGCATTCCAGAAAAAGAACCTCATACCAGCTGTGAAGCATGGAGGTGGAAGTGTCATGGTTTGGAAATGATTTGCTGCAGCAAGACCTGGCCAGCTCACCATCATCGAATCCACCATGAATTCTACCGTGTATCAGAGGGCAGGTGGGAGATGCTGCAAGAAGAGTCTCACTGCGTTTATTTCAGCCAAAGGGGGTAAAACTAGCTGTTAGGGGTAGAGTGTCCTAACTATTTCCTCAGATAGAATACACATTCTTGTTGATATCTTTAGTTTAATGAATAAATCAAGGTTAATATTTGTTGTTTACCTGCATTTAAATCCCTTTCTTTTCAGAGATAAATAAAAACAAGATTAGACATCGATATGTGAACATTTCTTAAAGAACTGAATATTTAATATCTAATTTTTTCACACGACCGTAAATGTTACATAAATGTTAAACTTCAGTCAATTTAATTCCTGCGTTAGAATGAAAGTGTTCAAACAGATTTGATTTTTTATTTAAAAACGATCTTGTAGTTGAGTAATCGTATCAGATTATCTCATTGTGTCTCTCTGTCTCCCTCCATAGACACGGTGGAGCAGCGCATCATCAACATTAATGAATATTTCACCTTCAGCCTCTACAGCAACGTGTGCCGCAGCTTGTTTGAAAAACACAAGCTAATGTTTGCCTTCCTGTTATGTGCACGCGTTATGATGAACGACAACAAGATCGACATGGTTATCTATCTCTCTGTCTATCTGTTTATCTATCTGTCTATCTGTCTATCTAGCTCTCTATTTGTCTATCTGTATCTATCTGTCTTTCTGTCTGTCTATCTGTCTGTCTATCTATCTATCTGTCTGTCTATCTGTCTATCTCTCTGTCTATCTGTCTGTCTGTCTATCTGTCTGTCTGTCTGTCTGTCTGTCTATCTGTCTGTCTATCTATTTATCTGTCTATCTGCCTGTCTGTCTGTCTATCTATCTATCTATCTATCTATCTGTCTGTCTATCTTTCTGTCTGGCTATCTGTGCTACATATCACTTCTATCTGTTCATGCAGCCTATAGTACTTTTTAATTAGTTAAATTTATTAAGGAATGTCGTAATAGTCCAGTGGACTATTTAAAATTATAGAAACATTATTTTGGGAGAAATCTGTCAAAGCATTGACTTTTTTAAAGCTTCATTGCCAACAGCCCACCTCTGTTAACTAAGAAAAGCATGCAAGTGTCCAAGTTTCCATTGCCTAATCAGAGTGTCCTGTCACCAGGCTGAATGGCAATACATGCTGTCTGGAGGAACAGTGCAGCAGCCGCTGCCCAACCCATCATCCAGCTGGTTATCAGAGCGAGCATGGCAGGAACTTCTGGCCCTCAGCTCCTTGCCCAACTTCAGAGGCCTGGCTGAGACCTTCCCCAAATGTGAGCGTGAATTTAAGAGGATCTTTGACAGCAGCCAGCCACACAGGTAACCGCACATGAACACACACGTACCTACACAGAAAGTTCCGAAATAAGACTGACTTAAAGAGCTCTTTGTTTGCAGCTCTTTCGTTTGCACGTACATTGTGTTTTTTGTGTTTGTGTATATGTGCTTGAACAGAGAGCTTCTCCCGGGAGAGTGGGAGAGTAGACTGGACACTTTCCAAAGACTGCTGGTTTTGCGCTGTTTGCGTGTGGATCACCTTACACATGGTCTGCAGGACTTTGTGTCTGCACAGCTGGGCCAGCACTTCATTGAGCCTCAAGTACGGCCCTCTACACCCAAACAACACTACACGCGAGATTTTCACAAGCTTTTATAAAAATGCCATCATATCCTCCAAAACCCATGCAGCCCAAATATGTTGGTTCATCCTTTGTGATGTCACAAATAAGTGTCTATTCACCCTACAATGGTTCAGCTCCATCTTTCCATGAGGAAGTAGTAAGAGGGAGCAAATCAGAACTATTACAATTTACATATCAGTTACATATCAGAGGCAATAAATTCTATATAATATATAACATCATGGTTTAAAAATACAGAATTTTTATGTAAAAAAAAACCTTACAAATATAAGTGAGCATCAGGAGAAAAAATGTGAGAAGTATGATAGGGGCAATAGAGAATAGGACGCCGTAAGGCAAATTCCTTAAAGGGGTCTTAAAGTTCTAGATTCCTTCTTTTAGCATGTTCCAGCAGTCTAAAGCAATTTAAAAAAATGAAGTTGTTCTCATTGACATTCTCATTTTTTGTCTCCGTCTCTCTCCCAGACATCTGACTTATCTGTGGTCTTCAAGGAGTCCTCTCCTTCCATTCCGCTCATCTTTGTGCTGTCTCCTGGCACTGACCCTGCCGCTGACCTCTATAAGTTTGCTGACGTTATGATGTTTTCCAAGAAAATGAGTGCCATCTCACTGGGCCAGGGCCAGGTCAGAGCTGTTGTATTGCATTTACTTGTTTAAATATGTAAGTCATTTCACATTAATTAAAAACAAAGAATACATTCATCAATTCCCTTTTATTGCTGACATGAATAAATTTTTTCTTTTCTTAAGTGAAGTGAAAGTTTTTGGTTTTTTTTTAGGCTTAAGCTCAGCTCACCCCGCTTTCTCACACACAGCCTTTCTAGTGTTGTAAGAAGGGTTTAAAATGTTCCATACGAGGGGATGAATCAGTGTGAAAGAGGGGGAACATTATACACAGACTCTGTATTCGTACATGGTTACAACACACCGGCTCAGTGTCTAGGTTTAGCATGCTTCACTATTAGAAGATCCTGGGTTTGATCCCCAGGCGGGACGATCCAGGTCCTTTCTGTATGGAGTCTGCATGCTCACCCTGTGACCGCATGGGTTCCCTTTGGGAGCGCCGGTTTCCTCTCACCATCCAAAGGCATGTTAAGTGGATCGGAGATGCTAAATTGGCTGTGTGTGTGTTTACATTATTCTATAACTAGGTTTCAGCGCATCACTTTCACCATGCTTTAAAGTTGCTTTAATCTCCAGTTGGTTGTGTGCGGAGAGGACTTTAGTTGTTCATGAGCATTGTATCACGTGTTTGTAGCTGCTAAGTTATTGCTTCTCATTACAAGTGTTTCCTGTACTGTGTGCATGTCTGGGTTTGTCTTTTAGGGACCCTGGGCTGAAGCTATGATGCAGAGTGCAATGGAGAAAGGAGATTGGGTGTTCTTCCAAAACTGTCACCTTGCCCCTAGCTGGATGCCCTCTCTAGAGAGACTCATTGAGAATATTGACCCAGACAAGGTCAGCTATGCCACATTCAGACACACATACCAATATGTGAACACACAAATATAGGCAGAGAACTGACTGGGTCCGTTATTCAGGCCCAAATATATAGGCCCCACACAAGCCACGAGCTCTGCGGCCAAACATTTACAGTTTCAGTACTGGAATAAACAGACCTGTCGCAAAAACACATGCGAGCCAGAATGATGCAAGCAGTATGTCTCTAATTTCCAATATTTGAAAATTACGACTAAGAAAATATCGCAAATTATAAGCAGTGATGAAATCTTAAAGCAAAGGTGAGCTTTCAGGTATAATCTTCTCTTTCACCATGCTAGCACATAGAATAGGTCATTAATGTCCTCAAATGGACATTTTTTATTTATATTGTTTTTTTTTATCACAATTTAAGACCCAAGAATATAATACAATAATTTAACGTATGAAAAAAATTACTTTACTTTTCTGATCCTCAAAGTGAGCTTTCCAGGCATAATATGATCTTTCACCATGCAAGCACAAAGAACAGGACAAGAATGAATGTCCTTAAATGTTTTTTTTATCAGTTTTTTTTCTATCACATTTTATACAACATTATAATGCATAAAAAGGTTGACTTAACTTTTCATCCTTTACTTTTGAGCCATGCAATCTTTAGAGTGAGGATCAGGTACAATGTGCTCTTCCGTTGTGGCCAAAAGAACACATAGAGCATTAATGTTCTTAAAATGAGAAAATATGTCATTTATTCACACGGTTTTATATTATATTTATACATAAAAAGGTTTACTTTTCATCCTCTGGATTCTCAAAGTGAGCCTTCAGGCTTATAATGCTCTTCCATCATGCAAGTGCAAAGAATAGGACAAGCATTAATGTCCATAAAATTACATTTTTAATTGATTCTCAGTTTTTTTCATAATGTTTTATGATGTTTAAGGGTCTTAGTAAGAGATAGTAAGAGTTGTACAAGCAGTGATGTGTTTAAAGTTTACGTTTTAGCTATGTAGTCTACAGAGTTTGGACCCAGAGTTTGGGCTTGATGACGAAAAAAGAGATCTCAAAGTGTTAATGAGAATTAAAAATGTGAAATTACGCAACGTTATTTATATAAAATAAAAATAAATAATTGACATAAAAAGTATCTACATACTTTTACAATATTTTTGATCTTGAGTTAAGGTAAGGAGTGATTGTAAACCACAGAAACCTTTGACTGATTGGTGAACAAAGATGAACACCGTTGTGTCCTTTATTTTATAATCAGTTTTACTTTATGATCAGTTTTTGATTAGTAACTGTTTTGTTTTATATGTATTATATATATATATATATATATATATATATATATATATATAATTCCAAATAGTTCAAACACATTTTGTTGACTGTGAAACAACATATTTTAGAATGTTTAATCTGCCATTATTTGGCTGGCCGATCAGCAAATTAAAATAAGTTCTTTAAAACTATTTAGAAGGACTGTGCCTGGAACGTTGAGTGTTTATGCTTTCACTCTTTTCATCATGAGTGAACCGACGCACACAAAAACCCACATGATTACTCACACAATGTTAGTAGCTATTGTTAGAAATATTAGCCCATACCCCAATATTAAATATTAATATTGACCCAAAAACGTGATCAAATACCTGTAACTCTGAATAACAAGTATATTTACAAGTATATTCTTCTGTCTAATCATCTTAATGGCCACCATCTAGCTCACAATGTGGGCGTCTGTAATTACAGGTCGCTGCCACTTGATGGCAGTGCCAGTGTTAAAATGAAATGATTTCTTAAGTTTACAATGATTAAAAAAGCCCTTCATTTTATCTCTAATAAAAATACAGGTGCACTGAAGAATGTGCTCTTTTTTGAATAATGCTAAAAAAAACACTCAAAAACTGTGGGTGGAGCAATATCTCGTATGTTTAACATGAATGTTTAACAAACCAGAGCCAAAAAACTTTTAGATTAAGATTTCATTTTGAAAGTAACACATATCAGAGTCCTAAAAGGTGACATAAGCTGCAATGACATCACATTCATTTAAGCCCTCTTAATTAGCCCTCTCTAAGCATCGCATTTTTTTATTATTTTACTCAAATCTAGGTTCAGAGCAGCCCAACACACAAAGAGACACGTATAATTAAACAGCACCTTCTTTTAACCCCAGCTCAGAGCTCAGCTGCTAGGATCAAGGCTAGCTAACATTAGATCACGTGGGTTTTGGCCTGTAAACAAGCGCTTAAGCACAGACATAATGCTCAGAAAAAAACCCAGCCTAAACGCTCAAACCAACAAGCTTAAGTGCCCTTAACACTAAATACTAAACACACACACACACACACACACAGAAGAAAACACATTTTTAGTTTGTAGATTGGTTTAAAAAAGCTTTATTAAACTATGGGTCCCGTAAACTGGCGAAGGAAACGGTCAATCATGGAAAAGCCTCACTAATGATTTGCCAACAATGATATTGATATGATGTCATTCTCACTTAGACCACGACACCAGAGAATTATTTGTAATTCTAATATTAATATTATAATGCATATTATTTCGTTTGAGCTTTAAAAATGAATACATTTTCAAATTAAATTCCAGAGTTCATAAAGGTGTAAACGACTCTTTAAAAATTAAGAAATCTGCATGAAATAGCAAAGAAACTTAGAGAACTAACAAAGATTAAATTAACCACATAAAGTTGAAATAAAGTTGAAAACATTATCACTTAAATTAATTTCATATTGTGCTATTGACACCAATTGTTTTTTACCAAAAGTGTTCTGTTCAGATGCAGAGACCCACCCAAATTTCCCAAACAGCACAAAACCTCTGTTTTTTGTGTGTTTTAATGCTGACCTGAGTAAGTGTTTGTGCCTGTCTAGTTATTATCGTCCTCGCCCTGTGTGCGCTGGGTTGGACACCAGCACTCCCCCGCGACCCCGTTTGGGACAAGTGGCAGATAATGGATGGAATGGATAGTTATTATTGTGTTTCTCTGCATGTCTCAGGTCCATCGGGATTTCCGTCTTTGGCTAACCAGCCTCCCCAGCAACAAGTTCCCCGTGTCCATCTTACAGAACGGCTCCAAAATGACCATCGAGCCACCACGGGGCATCAAGGCCAACCTGCTGAAAACCTACCTGAGCCTGAATGATGATTTTATCAACTCCTGCTCCAAGGTGCCCCCTTATGCACAGACAGAGCAGAAGAAGAGCCACATTTGCAGTGTGCCTCTTCAGCATGCAATCAGTTGTAATGTTTGAAGCAAATTTTCTGATTGCAGTATACTTGTATAGAAGCCAATGCACTGCGCTAACTGCAAGACCAAATCACCACACTTGCCTATGTGGTTTCTGACACCGTATCACAATCTTATCAGTAACATCGTCACAAAACGTTGGACAAAAAGGTAGTAATATAGGTAAAGTCGGTGTTGTCAAGTCAACAGGTTTGTCTATTTTTATTTAAGTCCTCAGCAACTCCTCATTTATTCATATTATTAGGTCCAGAAAATTTTAATGTATTGTTTAAGTATAGTTACCCAGGGTTTCTAAAAGACTTTCCAAGTTTTGGCTCTGATAATTAGCCCTGTCCCAGTTCCAGACTGGCTCTCAACATATTTGAGGCGGTGTGAGATCATCTGGCCAGAGAATGGCTGCCATCTTCAAAGCTTGCCTAAGAGAGTTCAGGTTGTGTTGAGGAATAACGGTGGTCAAAGCAAGTGTTGAATATACAACACCTGGTTAGAACTATACAAATCGCTCTCTGTGTTATAGAATGTGTTAATATGGAAGTTCACACATGTTGCAATAAATCACTTTGACTATTGTCCCATTATCCTTTTTCTAAACGAAAAATAAATGAAATACTATGTAACATACAGTTTCAGAAACCACATAAGCAAGTCTATTAGAGATTAACCCTCCAACACCGATGGCAGTTTACAAGGAAATTGTCTGCCATTACTTCAATTAACTTGAAGCTTTAGTAGATCATTGAAACTCCAAAATTAAAGTAAACTTTAGGCATAAATCACGTCTTGACTGATTAACTCAATTTGGGATAATCTCGCTCTAAGCTTGTGTGTTTGCTTCATGTAATGTTTAGGATGGTAAACAACTCATTCAAATAAACGCTCTCTGTGCCTGTTCGTCTTTCTCTCTCTCTGTCCCTCCCAGACTGCAGAGTTCAAGTCTCTGTTACTGTCTCTGTGTCTGTTCCACGGTATCGTCATAGAGCGGAGAAAGTTCGGCCCTCTGGGCTTCAACATCCCCTATGAGTTTACAGACGGAGATCTTCGCATCTGCATCAGCCAGCTCAAGATGTTTCTCACAGAGTACCAGGACATTCCTTACAAGGCATGCACACACACGCGCACACACACACAAACACAGGCTTGTGAGAATGCAAACAGAAACCTTCTCACATACACATAAACACACAAACACACACATTCTTTACCGCTCTCCATCTACAGCTCGTTCTTCCCACTTCTCTCACTACTCCTCCTTGTTCCCTTCCATTTTTGCCCCTTTTGCAGAGGCTGTTTCAGCCTCTTTATCTGCACCCCTTTTGGTTTTCTCTTGCTCTTGTTTTCTTTAGCGCTATTGGTGCAGTTTATTTACTCGCCAGCTGTTTCATGGCTCGTAGGAGAATTATACATTATTTAATTGAACGTTTATACATTTCCTGTTTGTATCAGGCTGTCACCACATTAAAATGGGCATAATAATTCATAAATACTGTATAAAATAGTGTTTTTAATGTGACAGATTATGTTTATGCTTATGTTTTTTTCTCCATTCTCTCTCTCTCTAGGTGCTGAAATACACAGCTGGTGAAATTAACTACGGCGGTCGAGTCACGGATGACTGGGACCGTCGATGCATCATGAATGTGTTAGAGGATTTCTATTGCCCAGCTGTGCTGAACTCGGACCATATCTACTCACCCTCAGGAGAGTACCAACAGATCAGCACTAACCTGGACATCAAGGTTACTGTCCTGCACCCTCATATATCACCCCTTACTGTCCTAAGAAACTGATCTCCAGTACCTGGCTACTGTGCTTCAAACACCTACCTTGTACTTCCATTATAGGCCACCTTATTAGAAACATCTTCCTTATAGGTTCCCTGCATTGCTTTACGATGAAAGACCTGCTGTTTTTGTTCAGTCTTCTGTCTTCACTTGGCTATCAGGTTATGTCTATGCTTAAGCCATATCACTAATGACACATTAGAGGTAGAAGTGAAAGTCATTGTGAAGTGAATGCTCTGAACCTTCAATTTGTGCCACATTTGGTTTTGTGGGTTAAAGAGATGAAGGGGAAATTTTAACATGTGGAAGTTGGTTGAAGCACTTTGATGCATAAAGTCTTTCTTATCTGCCAAAAGAAATAAATAAATCTTTACTTTGTTCTGCATTTTTTCTTACATAAAAGGTTCAAAACCTGTCAGTACAGGATGGAAACATGACTTTTGAAATGTATTCAAATACAGCATAGTAGTGTACTGCGGAGACATACTTCTGAGACTGATGTGTAATGCATGATGTGAATAGCGTGCTGTGATTACTGTTTGCAGGGCTATCTGTCATATGTTCGAGGTTTACCCATCAACGACACACCTGAAATCTTCGGCCTGCACGACAACGCCAACATCAGCTTCGCCCGGAATGAAACGTTTGCCCTGCTAGGAGCCGTGCTTCAGCTGCAGCCCAGGGCATCTTCCAGTGGGGGCAAAGCCAGGGAGGAGGTACAGAGTTAAATTCTCTTGAACTGAGTCACATTCTGCAAAGTGAGTGTCAAAGGTTTGAAAGCACCTGATTTTATGTAGGTTTTTATCCTAAAGATTCAATTCTATGCAAAGGTTCCAAACGTGCCATTGCGTTGCACATGCCAAATGGGCAACAGTGTGTTCATTTCCTTGTTATTGTCCTCTCCCTGTAGATTGTAGAGGAGCTTGTTTCAGGAATTTTGGAGAAAATTCCCAATCCCATCGACATCCAGGAAGTCATTTGCAAGTATCCAGTGATGTATGAAGAGTCTATGAACACCGTACTAATTCAAGAGGTTATCAGGTGCGCTTGCACACATGCACAAGCACACGCACACGCACACGCGCACACACACACACACACACACAACATGTAACAGTAACACGGTGTTGGTTTATTAGGGGTGTAGTGTATTCTAATGCATGAAGATTTTTTGATCATTGATCAAATTTGGAAGTCTATAAAATTGATCAGTGAATTAGTGAAAAGGAGTCACCTCTTAAATGTTCATTTTTTGTTCATTTACTAAGTGAAAATAATTACACTTACTGTACAAGAAACACATTTTCTTTGGACATTTTCCTTCTAAGTGCACAATTCATTTGCGCGAAATATAAGATAAAATCAGCATGGTCAAAACATTGTTTGCCATCATTTCTCTCTCTGTCTTTCCTTCAGGTATAATAAGTTGTTAGCGGTGATCTCTCAGAGTCTCTGTGACCTTGTGAAGGCTCTGAAAGGTTTGGTGGTGATGTCATCAGAATTAGAGCTCATGGCCAACAGTTTGTTCACCAATGGCGTTCCAGAAATGTGGAAGGCCAAGGTAAGAATCTGTCTTGCTCAGCCTTCCTAATTCTATTTTACTCTCTCTGTCTCTCTCTCTCTCTCTCTCTGTTCTTTTAACTTTCTTTGCCTCTCACACACAGCTAATCCTTCTTGTCAGATAACTTTAGAGGGTGGAATGCTTGCTGCATGTGTGGAATGACCCGTTGTTGTTAACAGCTTAAAATGCTTAGTGTTTTGTCTTCTCTGGTTTTTCCGTGCCTGTGGGAATTGGTAAAGGTCAGAAAAGGAGAACAATTTTATTTTATATCCTTTAGAAGTCTATTTAGAAACATTGTTGCATGGCATTACAGTTTACCACTAAATTACATGATTAGTTCTCATGAGAGATGAGGTTGTTTAAGTGATTGTACTTTTGTGGAACATTGTGAGTTTGATATCCGCGATACACCTGCCATGCATGGATTTAAATGCCCTCGCTGTCTCTGGGTGGGTAGGTTGGCTTTCCTTCTTTCCCAACCACTCAGTGCTCCGCTAGAATAGGCAGTAAGTGTTCTTCTATGAGCAAGCTGTTTAAAAAACAATTTATTCAAACAAAATCCAGTTAAAGCAGGGATATTTTGCTAAAATGTATGACTGATATCATGTTTATGGTCTTTTGTTTATTCCCGTTTAAACTATGGTGTATTTTCTATGAAATCTAAATTTTCTGTGAAATTTTTTCAGCAGATTTTGTTCACCTACACCGTATACAGTTTATACAGCTTTACCCCCGCTTTACTTTACCCAGTGAGTGTTTTACCTTGCAGGCGTACCCATCTCTAAAGCCACTGGCATCTTGGGTGTCGGATTTGCTGCAACGGATCAGTTTTTTAAAGGGCTGGATCTCCGGTGGGATTCCTGCTGTGTTCTGGATCAGCGGATTCTTCTTTCCGCAGGCCTTTCTGACCGGCACATTGCAAAACTTCGCTCGCCGCTCCATTCTCTCCATCGACACCATCAGCTTCGATTTTAAGGTCCACCGGCAACCTTTTAACCACTAAACCTATTACAGTCTCTGTGGTATCACACTACAGAGCTTAGCTTGTCTAAATTCACCTTTTATAGCTCTGCCAACAAACACAATTACACAATTCTCGCAAGATCAGTCAAACTTTACAAAATACCTCCATTAGTTTGAATCAAAATACCTCCTTTTCATTGGGTCAATGCAGTGTTCAGCCTTAGTTCCCTAAGGCTTGTCTAAATGTCACTAAAAAAGAACTCATTTATGGGGGGGAATTTCATCAGGTGTTTCATCAAGCAACTCATTTGAACCTTTAGGCAAATGCCATTGAAAGTCTGGGTTTTTTTTTAAGACGTACAGAGATAAAAGGAAAACACAGACTGTGATCACGGTCATTGGCCAAAAGATGTATGGTTTGAAATATTCAAGTTTATGACTACATTTATATTCTTACTCTACAAGTACCTTTCTGGGATTTACTTCTTAGTGGAAGGTTTCAGGAAAGCAAGAATATGGTCTTGAAAAGGTCAGAGGTCAAATGTATTTAAATAACCCATCTATATACATCACAGTTATATGGATTCTCCTGATCTCGTTCCTCCAGGTGATAAAAGAGTCAGTGGCAGAGTTGAGGGAGCGTCCGGAGGTGGGATGCTTCATATATGGCCTGTTCCTGGAGGGGGCACGCTGGGACACAAACGCTGGCCTGCTGGTTGAATCAAGGCCCAAAGAGCTTTACACTGAGATGGCAATCATCTGGATGGTCCCTGTGTCCAACCGCAAACCTCCACACTCGGGCGTCTACGTCTGTCCTATATACAAGACCCTCACGCGTGCTGGTGAGCTGTGTGTGTGTAGGGGGGGTGTTTATGTTGCAAAAAGTGGAACAGTCCCGCAGTGGAACAGGTTTTCCATATGAAATGTGACCCCGTGTTCTTCTGCTCATGTCATTACTGAGAGCCGCACTGCAACTTCTCAATGATTCATGACTCTTTTTAAGTTCTGGTATTTCATCACTGAGCTCTGTTTTTCTGTTACTCTCTGTCTCACTCTCCCTCCAACTTCCCCTCTGTCATCCTCCTCATCTGCTCTTCTCCTAACCACCTTCTCACTTCTCCTCTTTTGTCTTTTGCCCATTGTTTTTGCTCTTATTTCTTCCTTTCTCTTTCTCTTCCTCTTTTTCTTTTCGGCTCCTTTCGGCCCTTCCTACATTCTGTCACCATCCCTTTTCTGTTCCTCTCCTTTCCACTTTTCTCTCCCCTTTTTCTCTCTCCCTCTATTTGAACCTCTCCAAACCTCTCTGCCCCTTTCTCTCTCTCTCTCCTTCTTTTTCTCTTACTCTCTTTCTTCTTCCTTTAATCTCTCGCTCTCCCTCTCTGCTTCTCTCCCTGGTTTTCTCCACACTTTTTCTCTCTACTTTCTCTTCTGTATCTCTCCTATTCTCTCTTTTCTGTTCCTCACTCCTTTTCTCTGCACCACTTTTTTGGTCTTTCCCTTTCTGGGCCCCTTTCCCCCCTTGCCTTCTTTTTTGTTCCCCCCTCTCTCTCTCACTCTCTCTCTCTTTCTCTTTCTTTCTGTAACAGGTACTCTCTCCACCACCGGTCACTCCACCAACTATGTGATTGCAGTGGAGCTGCCCACGGACCAAAGCCAGCGCCACTGGATCAAACAAGGGGTGGCACTGATATGTGCACTGGATTACTGAATGGCCACACACACACACACACACACACACACACACACACACACACACACACACACACACACACACACACTAAAAATTTCCACTCTTACAGTCTTCCTCACACAGAAGAAAAAAAGTCATTTGTTGTTAAATTATGAATAAATATGGCCTGCTATGAATAAATCAAGAGTCGTGGCCTTTTTGCAAAACCTTAGATAGCTGCTACTCCACAGTTAAGGGATAGAAAACACTCCCGGGCAGTGTTCATAAATAAGTAAGGAGCCCCTTCAGATCTTTATCATAAATAATCATCAGGAGCGTTACAGTGCAGGTGAGGTGTGTTGTTGCTTTAAGAAACTGAAGCCTCTCTGGAAAGTAAGGGGAATGAAGGTTTCCACTTTTCATATTTTGTTAAAATCCCACCTCCTGAGCTCAGCTGGGCCTGAGAGAACCCGCCCCCTGCTTTTTTATTGGCATACTCGCAAGTGCTCAAAATTTTCATTTGAATTCTTTTACAAACACAATTATTTGGACTCTGCTATGACTATTATAATAGACAGAGCTTTGAAGCAATAAATAGCAAATCACAATGATTAAATATTAAATAAGTCTACAAATAATGTAATGTTTTATTTAATAGTGAATAAAATAATGAATAATACAATGTTACAAAAGGGGCAGCGGTGGCCTAGTGGTTACTGCATTGGCAGCATGATCGGAGGATCAGGGTTCGAACCCCTTCCCAATAGGTTGCCCTGAGGTACCCTTGAGCAAGGTACCGTCCCTGTCTCTGCGATGGGCTGGCGACCCGTCCAGGGTGTGCCCCAGTCCTTCGCCCTGTGTGAGCCGGGATGGACTCCAGCACTCCCCCGCGACCCAGCTTGGTACAAGCAGCAGAAAATGACTGACTGACAATGTAACGATTTAAAATTTGAATTTTTATCAAAATGTGGCCCCCACTCAACATTTGGAGATCTGCAAAATTCAGCTACTTCTAATTCTATTTTAGAACATAAGGTTATTAAAAGGAGCCGATCTGCGCCCTCTCCTCTGGGACAAACATACCTCCTAGAACATCTGTACCATCCATCCACTGTTTGAGTTTCTCCATTTCTTTCCGTCATATGGTTAAAATGTGCAAAAAGTCATTCAGAATGATTGTTCATATTTGTTTTGGTCTAAAATGAATAAAGCCTCAAAAAATGGTGACCAATCATGAAGCACTCCAGATGTCTCCTTGGCAGCAGTAACTAAACCTTAATGACTGAAGTATAACTACTTGCATTTGAATGAAATGTAATTATCATTTGAAAATAAGAAATCAAATCTTTCACATTTTTAAGCAGAGACGTAGGAGGTACGAGCTCATTATACTTCACACTGAAATAAAATTCTGTGAAAAAAGTCTTTGCCAGTGCACTTCACTGCACCCTGTGCTGCAGTGTACCAGATTTAATGACTATACAGCACTGTGCAAAAGTTTTAGGCAGGTGTGGAAAAAATGCTGTAAACAAAGAATGCTTTCAGAAATATCAATAATGATTGTTTATTTTTATCAATTTACAAAATGCAAAGTGAGCGAACAAAAGAAAAATCTAAATCAAATCAATATTTAGGGGGCAGCGGTGGCCTAGTGGTTAGGGAGTTGGCCCCGGATCGGAAGATTGATACCTTACCAGCAGGTTGCCTTGAGGTACCCTTGAACAAGGTACCGTCCCTGTCACTGCTCCCCGGGCATTTCAATAGCTGCCCCCTGCTGCACGGTGTTTGAGTGCATGGGTTAAATGCAGAAGTCCAGTTTTGTTGTGGTTCACTGTGTGCTGTGCTGTACTGTGACCTCACAATGACAAGGGTTATCACTTTCACTTTCATTTGGTGTTACTACCTGTTGCCTTCAAACCAGCTTCAGTTCTTCTGGCCCCCACAGAGCCCTGATCTCAACATCATCAGTGTGTCTGGATCACATGAAGAGACAGAAGGATGTGAGGAAGCTACATCCACAGAAGATCTGTGTTAGTTCTCCAAGATGTCTGGAACGACCTACCAGCCGAGTTCCTTCAAAAACTGTGTGCAAGTGTACCTAGAAGAACTGATGCTGTTTTGAAGGCAAAGGGTGGTTACACCAAATATTGATTTGATTTAGATTCTCTTTTGTTCATTCACTGCATTTTGTTGGTTGATGCAAATGAATGATTAACGCTTTCTTTTCTGAAAGCGTTCTGTTTACAGCATTTTTTCACACCTGCCTAAAACTTTTGCACAGCACTGTATATGGACTATATATTGAGGGGTACTCCTCTTTGTTGCTCATATATGCAATAAAATAATATTTATGAACATCATATATTTTCTCCTTCAAAGTTTTTTATAGGTATATTTTGTACCTGTTGTATTATTCTTTATTTTTTCTCGGCTGTTGTAACACTTAATTCGTTCCGGTGTGCCTTAAATTACTTTTCTATAAATAGCTAATGCTATAAATGTCATTTTCTATGAATTAATATTCTATTCCATTCTAGTCTAATCTATTGGCCAATCACAGCGCAGAATGAGACTTCTGGCCAATCCCAGCACAGGGGGCGGGGCGATGGATGAAACCCTAGTGCACTAGTGATCCGATGGGTATTGCGCTCAGGACAGGACGGGGGGACGGAAAGATGACTGTCACGGGAACTGTGAGCAGTTTTCTTAACGGATCGGCGACTTTTCTCCGGGACTAAAAGAGGGAATCGGCGGGGATTGTGCTGAGAGGAACGAGGCGAGTTTAAATCACTTTCGTAGTTTGGCTGCTCCTTTAGTTGTGCGTCTCTGCGCTGAACCGGGCGAACATGCTCCAGAATGGAAAACCCAAAGAGGAGGAAACCGAGACGGAACCAGAGACCCAGAGCGACGCGGCCAGAGCCGGCTCAGAGCCCGAGTCCACACACTTCCCCCTGCCCCCGTCCATGCCCGGACATCCCAAACCAGACATCAAGCGTAACGCAGTGACGGACGACTACAGAGTCTCCAGCCAGGTGCTGGGTCTGGGCATCAACGGCAAAGTCCTGGAGTGTTTCAACAAGAAAACGGGGGAGAAGTGCGCCCTGAAGGTACATAAAGTCTCTGTCTATCTGTCTATCTGTCTATCTATCTATCTATCTATCTATCTATCTATCTAGCTATCTCTAGTATTTATTTATAGAATTGTCCTGAAGTCTTAAGCCATCCCCTATTTCTCCATATTGCCCTCTGAAGAGTCAGATCTTTTTAATGTAGCGTTGAGGAACAGTTCTCCAGATCTTCCTGAAGGACAGGAAATTTTTGTCTCTCGTTTTCAGTCCAGTCTCCAGACCTCAGCAGTTCTCCAGATCTTCCTGAAGGACAGTGTTGTTGTCTCTCATTTTCAGTTCAGTCTCCAGACCTCAGCAGTTCTCCAGATCTTCCTGAAGGACAGGAAGTTTTTGTCTCTCATTTTCAGTCCAGTCTCTGTACCTGAGCAGTTCTCCAGATCTTCCTGAAGGACAGTGTTCAGTGTTGTTGTCTCTCATTTTCAGTCCAGTCTCTGTTCCTGAGCAGTTTGATAGTTTTGTGTTGGTTAATCCACACAGTGATCTACGTCTGAACCTTCAAGCAGAACAAAGCGTCTAACTTAAGACATGAAGCAGTGAAGAACTAGGTGCAGATGATTCCAGATGATCAGGTGATTTGTTTACTGCTGATACTGAACACTGAGTGGTTGGAGCCCCCTTTATCTTTGCAGTCTGGAGCACTAAAACATTTGTTCCTATTTTTTTCATTGAATCTACTCAATTTGCCAAATATAAGACAGTTTGACATAAAATGATATGTTTGTGCCAACATTGTGATCCCTTGGAAAATATAAAGAATGAGGCTTTAGACTTTTGGAAAGTACTTTAAATGCAGAGCATTGGTAGCCAGCATATTCCTCAAAGATTTTTATTTTCTGATTTTCCATTCTTTTATCATAATCTAAATTCTAAATAAACACTCAAATGAAAGGTGTAGGTTCACTGGAGGATAGTAAATAAAATGACTATATTTGTTAGCATTAAACCTCTTCTTTAAAGCTCTTCTTTGGATGTCAGTTGCCTTTTGTTTCCGTTCTCTTTGGAGATGATCCCACACTGCTTCTGTTTCTGAAGGCACAGAACCTGGACTGAAATGAGCCTTTGTCCATCAGGAAGAACTGGAGAACCTTTCCTCAACAACACATTAAAATACAAGAAAGTCTGGCTCTTCTGAAGCATAATATGAAGAAATGAGAAGTTTTTGCCCAGTACTGCATTGCTTTTTCTTCCTAAGATAACAATGGAAAGGAGCTAAAGCTGAACCACTGATAACAGCCTAGCATTTCCCCTGGCTAGTCTCCGTTGAAATATTTGCCCACATGGTTGGCTGCTGAGCTTCAGTGCTTTAGCAAAAACCAACTTGCTTACAAGTAGTTGGAACATCTGGCCACACCAATGACCAGTTTTCCTGGAGCTCCTTCATGCTACCAGGAATCTAACGTACCTCCTGACTAAGGGCAGAAAACTCCCATGCAGAGCTCTCACTGCTCTGTGTTGTTTCCTGTCCTGTTCCTAAAACTTCCATTTGTTATTTGTCCAATTTGGTGACAGCGATTAACTAAAAAAGAGGCTATTGGCCAGCAAGCCCATCCAGCAACCAATGGCAGGGTTGATTTATTTCTTGCCCTGATTAGTGTTTTTTTGGACAGCAGTTACCTGGTCTTCTCTACAGTGTCAGTATGTCCTGCTGTGACCTAAGGCTATTTCAGGTGAATCACATGCCACATATCTTTGTGGACAGACTGCTGGAGATCTACTGTATACAGTTACTAGCCACATTCCTGACCACATTCTAGTCATAGATAAACCTGTCTTCCATGTTTTATCTCATCCTCCATCAATATTTAATGGTTCAGTGCCCTCGCACAATTACAAAATTATGTCAGCATTCGTTTATTTTTACTTATACAGAAGCTTCATACGAAAATCCTATTTATAAAAGCCTTCATGTATAATTTCTTCTTTCTCCTGCTTTAATCCAGACAGTGACAACATCCCCATTTCAGTGAATGGATGTAATGTTTTTGTGGGACGTATGCATCTGTAACTTGGCAGACTCTGCAGCGTGGCCGTGTATTCCTGGAAGACGTGAGGCTTGCTAGCTTCCCGTGCTGTTCTTTCACAGGTCTGCGATGGCTTTCTGGTTGCGTAGTGGAAACACGTCACCGTGAGGCCACGCGGGTCTGGATTTAGTGCTGGCTCTGATTCAGCAATCCGTGAAGATCGGCACAGACGGGTCAGCTGTGTTTCCCACAAATGTAGACAGTAGAAAGTGAGATGAGCAATTTCAGAGGTGACCCCACATTCATGTGTCCTATATTTTCAATCTTACGACTGAAAGAGTTGTAGCGTTTATTTTATTCTGTGCTTTTCTATTTATAGAGAGGTTTGGTTTGAGGTCAGAGAGATTTAATTACACTATCGGGTCAAAGCCCACACTCTTAAAAATAAATGCTTCTTTGGAGTGGTGCCAAAGATGAAGCACTTTTGGTTCCCTCAAGAACCTTTTAGAGATTGTGCAGATTATGCACAGGCTCTGTACCAAAATGTTCTTGAACCACATGTCTCAGCAAGAAATAATTCAAGATGAAAGGTTGGCATTATCAAATATTTAAGTTGCAAACAATGTAATTCCGAGTGGTTGGATGAGAAGACAGTGGTGGTGATAGGAACCAGACAGGCAATGCCTGTATGTTAAAAGACCGTAACGCCTCTAAAGTCCCCCTCACTGAAAGTTTTTAGATGTTATAAATACAATTTGGTAATAGCTTGGAGAAAAGATTTTGGTTAAAAATGTCTTTTTTCAGACTTAGTGTGATAAGCACTGTGGCTTAACAGGGAGAAGGTTCTTTTTTTGACTCCAAGCCGGTAATTTACTGTGGATTTTGTTCTTCCTGTGTCTGCGTGGGTTTCCTCCACGTGCTCTGGTTTCCTCCCAAAGTCCAAAGTCATGCACATCAGGTGGACTGGAGATTAAATTGCCCCCTAGGTGTGACTGTGGTGTGTTTGTTTGTTTGTCTTCGTGCCTGCTCTGTCTGAACTACTGACTTGTCCAGGGTGTTTCTATCTTTCACCCTATGAATGCTGGGATAGGCTCCATCACCCCATGTGTCAGAATAAGCCGTTTAGATAATAAATCTATGGAGGATCATGGAGACGAAGGCCTTCGTAAGCAAAACAAAAGCTTTTTTCAGTTTTACCACTATTTTATTATTAAGGCCAAATTTGTGTAGACATATATGTGTCCAAAATCCTTCATTCACTCACTCACTTTCTCTCTTCCACCTGCACAGCCACTAAATCTAGCTGTAACCAGGTCTGCTTGAGCAGGGATATCACTAAACTGAGCACCAGTCCTATAGGACAAGAGGTTGGGGTCCCAGCTTTAAAGGAAGAGGAAAGGAAGAGTTCTTTCCACCTTGTGTGTATCAGAAAAAATTGCTAATTGTGATTGTTATCAGCAAAAATAGTGACTTCAGCGTGCTGCTGGTAAGCAAGGTGGTGTAACTTATTGCTTTTGTAATGTTTTTTTCCAGAAAACCAGACACGACGTAGAACTTACTGTAGCCAAGTTTTGGCCTATGCAACCTTGTACACACTGTGGGACTTTATTTATAGTCTGGGAAATAATCCCTTCTGCTTTGCAAAAGCACCTCTATATTGACACCCTTTGTCCTCCCAAACACTTCCTTTTCTTCTAAAAGTGAACTAATCAAGGGGACCTTCACTGTTGAGCTTGTGCTGATTTTTGTCTCCGCCCAGCCACTTCTGTAAATTACAATCTGTCTCAATGGCCTGTCTGCTCACATTAAAATAGTTTCTAAATTGTTCTTGGCATTGACATACAATGCTTCATAATCTGATACTGTAAAAATACTGATATTGGTAGGGACTTTTACAGTTTGTGGAAGTTCTTGAAAGTTTCAAAAGATTCTCCAAAGTCTCTTATACCCTAATGATTTTTCAAAAAGTGGGTTTTAAAGCACTTTTTTCATTTTGAATCCTTTCCGTTGCTTTTAAAGCCCATTTTTTAATTCAACAAATCTGGAGAATGCCAAAAGGAATGTGCTTCTGGTGACCCTTCATTTAGTTTGCATTAATTCAAGTGAACTGTAATCAGGGAAGAAAGAGCGGAAAGGAAAGCATTTGGTGGCCTGTGGTCTCACATGGAGAAACCTCAACATAATGTCATTGTGAAGCACAGTGAGACACAACAAAACGCATTTTACTCATACACACACACACGTGCAGCAGGGGGCAGCTATCAAAAACGCCCAGGGAGCAGTGATGGGGACAGTATCTTGTTCGAGTGTACCTCAGGGCAACCTACTGGCCTGGGATTCGCACTAACCACTAGGCTACCGTTGCCCCTAAGGGGTTAAACAGTAAATTAACCTGCAGTTAGAGGGGCTGGTGGTAGATTGTTTGATTTTTTTCTTTTTCTGGACACGTATTATCCAGAAAACTCTTTTTTTAAGATAACAAGCGCAGGTTGCTATGAAACCTGAATGAACCTGCTTGTTATCTTCAACCTGTTCATTCATTTACAGCCACTGTAATTTATAACCCAATTTCCCGCACACAGCAGTGATGGGAGAGCTAGAATAAAGAATACAGGCACGATATGAACCTTGGTTGCATTTTAATTTTAATTTTAATTAAGTAGGCTAACATGGATGCTAACTTTAATGAATATATCCAGACTTAATCCACAGGTTCAGGCTGGAGAAAAGCATCCTTTATTTCAATTCAATTACTTAGATCATGATTTTATCTTACTAGACTTGACCATCACCCAGAGCCTCCTGCATGTGTATGTGTGTGTGTGTGTGTGTGTGTGTGTGTGTGTAAGACAGCTTAACTGTTCTTTTTGGCTCTGTTTTGTAAAGATTGAACTTGTCAGCCTCTGTATTCAGAGCAAGCACCATATTCTGTCCAGCCAGTTCAGCTCAACCCAGTGTCCATCCAAACAGCCGTTAAAGCCTCATACTAACATTTCTGATGTAACAATTCTGCTTTCAAGACTTTGTTCAGTTCTTCCTGTCTGTAGTGATACCTTATCTTTTCGAATGCAGGCCCTCTGACAGGTACACAATTATAACCTCTGCAGTAAGCTCGCAACAAAAGGCACTAATTATTGCCTTTTCTTTATGCCCAGTGTTTCAGAAACCACTCCTTTGTACTTGGAGCTCAAACTTTGCGTCCATCATGTATGTGCTTAAACAAATCTCAGCCTTTAGTGTGTCTGTTAATCTTGTTACTGTCAATTCGCAAAGTGCTGTTGGGTCCTATAGGATGTGATTGGTTACATCAGTTCATTGCACAGAGAGTGAAGTTGGGCAAGAAACGGGTATTTCCCCATTTCCCAAATTTAGCTGCCAGTTGAAAGGCTAGTGTCGGTAATACGTTAAAGAAAGTGACACCATGAATTAGAGTCATGTAAAGATGAGTCCATAAAGTCCATAAATAAGTCCATAGAGTCCATAAAGATGTTTTTTTGAAGCCTGGAGGGAACCCAGGGTTTGAATCAGGGGTTTGGTGGAATCAGAAATCGTACTACCAGGTGATAGGGAACTGATATTTTCAACATATGTTCTATCTGGATGTGGCCATCACATCTAAAAACATAGTGCATCATTTTCAACTGAATTTATTCCAGTTACCAACAACAGTTGGTAACAACAGTTACCATGGGCATGACGAAATGGGAACTTTCCCTCTCGCTTGCTTCATAGATACTGTAAAACGTTAGATATTTTTATAAAATTGACCAACGCACTGGAAATGTCTCTGGTTCTCAGTCGTCGATTCACTTAAATTAAGTCAGTCAAAAATGAGTCTTTTTTGGTTGTTGTTGTTAAACACAGCACAGCACACAGTGAACCACAATGAAATGCAGAATCTGCATTTAACCCATACACACACATGCAGCAGGGGACAGCTATTGAAAGTGCCCAGAGAGCTGTGATGGGGACTGTACCTTGCTCAAGGCAGTCCCTAACCACTAGGCCACCACTGCCCCTGATGAGCAGTCTAGCTTAGGGTTCTTGTAGCTGGTTCTGCTCCTTTGGGGCTGTAGTTTCCCGTTGCTCAGTAGTATTCTGATTCTGGCTTAAGTCTGAATTTCCGTTTCTGACTGAGCAGATCGTTCTTCCTTCTGAGCAGGGTTTTAGTTCCTTCTTTGCTGGAGTGGTTTCGTCCTGTGGGTGCCTGGAATACTGTGGCTGGGGTTTTTTTTTTGGCCTTTTTGAGACAAAGCAGTTGACGGAGTTACTTTCCAAGTGGAGACAGTGAGAAGAAAGAGAAGGAAGAATGGAGTTTTAAGTATCAGGATGAAGTGTCAGGTTTTTGGGAAAAGCATCCCTTTGTGGGGTTTTTGAAACTCTGAAATCATGTGTTTTTGGTGAAGGAAGGCATCAGCTTTAATGCTCTGAGAAAATGAATTCTAGTTTCTGTGGCTTCATTTTCCCATTTCAAGTGGTCTTTACAGTGCACTTAATCTATTCCCAGGATTTATGAGAGTCAGAGAGGAGTCTGATTGGCTCGATTTAAATCAGCATGAAAAATCAACGCATTTAGTCAGAGGTTGATTACTGTTTATTTCCATTATACTCATTGTGAACAAGCAGGCCTATGAATTACATTTTTTTTCAACCCCTATTCCTTGGCTGCCCTGTATTATTATTTTTTTGTATTATTTATTATTTTATTCTGTTTTAAAGGAGTGTTGTGTAAAACACTCCTTCAGCATGAGGTGGCTAGGTAATTGTTTTTGTGACATCACAAATAAGTAAATTGAAAACCAGACTGTTTTTTCTTTTTTTCTCTCAATATGGGCTGTGCAGTGTGGGGATTGATGGCACATTCTAAAACTATTATAGTCATCACACACATTACACTCTTCTATAAACTAAAAATAAAATCGGTTTTCCAGGAGACTGGGGCTTTCATTTCTGTGATGCATCAAATTGAATTTAATAATACACTGATATCAAGAATCTGTGTTTGAATAGGAAATAGGTCTTATGCAATAACAGACTTCTGAAAAATAAGGTTGGGCCAAGGTTGTCTTGGAGACGATTTGGGAACAGCTTGTGGTAAATATAACACGCAGGCGTGAACTCTATCCGGATCTGAGCAGGTTGTAAACTAAGGCCGATTGGCCCGGGTGTGCGGCAGATAAGATGACTTTTAAGGAACAGAGAACTGATCTGTTATCCGGCTGACCTGCATTGTAATGCCTTAGCGGTTCACTTTACAAGTGAGATTATTTTAGACCGACCGATTATAGCTGCGTCATGCAACATGTGCTCTGAATAAAACATGACTCATCTGCTGCACAGGACAAACAAAGAGTCACACTCTTAACATGCTCAAAGCACAGGTGTGTGTGTGTGTGTGTGTGTGTGTGTGTGTGTGCGTGTGTGTGTGTGTGTGTGTACAAGTGCCTTCTAAATGTTTCCACTTCTTTTCCAATGCAAAGGTGAATTTTGTTTAAATGTCTTAGAAGAGTCCGTTGTATTAAGACCTCTTATGAGGAAAACTTTCCTCTGAACTAAGCAGTTGAGGTCATTCAGAGTGGATTTTGATATGAAATGGAAACTTACCAGCTCAGATTGGTGGCGTAAGGATCCATGAGTCATGACAATTTTACAATGTAAATCTGCGCATTTTATTTACTGACAGATCCTTTCGCAATGTGTCTTCAGAGTGAGTATATGGAATATAAACTGGGGTAAAATTGTAGGAAATGAAAAAAAAAAAATGTTTTCTGCTGGAAACTTTGCCAACCTGCATTAAAGTGTATTTTGGGTCAAAACCTGCTCCAAAGTCTAGTATAAAAGTTTCTTCTAGAGTTAGATGTCTGGATGTCTATTCAGAATGACTTTGCTTAATCAAAACTGTTTCATTAGAGTGGGGCAGCGGTGGCCTAGTGGTTTGGGACTTGGCCACAGAATCAGAAGATTGTGGGTTCAAACCCCTTACCAATAGCTTGCCCTGAGGTACCCTTGAGCAAGGTACCCTCCCCATCACTGCTCCCCAAGTGCTTTCATAGCTGCACATGTTTGTGCATGGGTTAAATGCAGAGATGCAATTTTGTTGTGCTGTATTTACTCACAATGTCAAGAATAGTCACTTATTTTCACTTTTTCTTTATGTAGAAATGTTAAATGACCATCTATGTGTGCCACAATTTTAAAATGTGCATGATTACATGGACCAATTTTAAGTTTTTGCTTGTATTTTTTGGTAGAAATACAAAACCTGCCAGGACCAAAGCTCCATCTCATCCCAAAACTGTTGAATGGAGATCCATCACTTTAGAGAACTTCACAGTCCAATGCTGGGGGGCTTTAAACCCCTCTAGCTATCAGCTTCCATTAAGTTCATGCATCTAAATTGTTCCATTCTTTTGCCAATGTTTTCCTTTGGAGCCGGGTGTGCCCAACTGAACACTTTCGTCATGGGGCACCTTAAAGCAGTCAAATTTACTCATGAAAGCGTCTGGAAACTTTTGGATGTACAGTGTATTTCTAATGTTCTTGGTTATTATGGCTCAGATCTTTGCAAGGTTAACCAGAAACAATCAATTAGGTTCATAGAGAGTGTTAAAAGAATGATACCTCCTCTGCCACATGATGCAATCTGTGAGAAAGCCAATTCATCACTGATCGAAACTGAGCTTTTGGCCTCATACAGATAGCCTTACTTCATATCCTATAGCTTATAGTTGCAAATCTCCCATCATACTTTAGTCCACCATCCTAACCTTCTAATCATGATCAGGATGATGTGAAGCAGGTGTGTTTAGACAGTGTTAAGTGAGAGTTTGTTTTAGACTTCCTGCCCTTCTGCTGTATCCTGTTCTCACTCTTTTTCATTTGTTTTTCATTAAGGCCTGCGTTCACTCAGACCGACACTCAAATCGATCTTGCTTGTCTTCTGGGCTTTTTTTACAGGGGAGACTATTAAATCATGTGACTCAGCCCAACCTGCAGACTCAGGAAATTAAATGCTGCAATAAAATATACATGGTCAATAATGTCATTGAGGCAGGGGGGAAGGAGGAGCGATCAATACTAAAAAACACATTTGTTTTAATGCGGTTGCCAATAGATTTTGGCAAAATCTCATCCAAGAAACATTCGCTGCAAAAATTAACATGTTTAACATTGAAACAGCGCTGAGCCAGAGTTAACATGTCAGTATGAAATATTTTCTTGCTCATTTGCAAGAACCTCAGTCTGCCCCAAGTAGCCTGGATGTAGCTCATCGCGTTTATAGACACATAGCATCTCTAACAGTTTCAAAATATTCCCTTTAGAAGTGCCTTCTGTTAAGGAATAGAGGAGCCGTGGTGGCCTCGTGATTAAGGACTTGTCCCCATCATTGGAGGGTTATGAGTTTGAGTCCTGGACCAGTAGGTTGACCTGAGGTACCCTTTAGCATGGTACTGTCCCCATCACTGCTCCCCAGGCACTGCCTACTGCTACGCAGTGTGTATTGGTTAAACACAGTGGAAGCATTTCATCGTTGAGACCCCAGTTTTGTGCTGCAGCGTGTTCACAATGACAAGCAGTCACTTTTACTTCCCTTCAGAACATGCCTTAAAATAATAAATGAATAATAAACCTTTGTTCAAACTGTATCCCTTGTGACTGCAACCACACAGGCCTCATTACTGTGGGAAAACCACAGATCTGGCAACCTACTCTCCATGATTCTGAAAGATGAGCCGGATGACACATGGCTGCATGTTCCCATGAAGAAATGTCCTTTTGTATATAATTCTGGAATTTATAGCTCATTTTTGGCTAAGCTGACACAATGATGGGAGTGATGCAGTTTAACTTCTATTGGTTACACTTGATTGACTACCAAGCAGACAAATGTAAATTATACACTGATAGTTTCCTAAGCAGCAGTTTCATAGGATTTTTTTAAACAGCAAAACACGTGTCAGACTAAAATTAAGCATTTCTGTTCTATTCATCACAAAAATTCTAAAGGCGGGTGCAGTATATATATAAAAATCTAACTGACCCAGGAATAGGACATTGAAGAAACCTGCCAGCTGAGTTTAATTTAAGTGTTAAGAGAGAAACAAACTTCATGTGATATGAAAAATGTCAAATCTGGATGTCTGGGTCTAGAACTATAATATCATTAGCAGCAAAGAGGCGTCTAATGTTGAACTCAGAGGGGGGTAGAAGTTGATACACTGCACCTCAGTACTTTCAGTACTTCCAGTTAGAACCAGGTTTAAATTATTGTTATGTTCTCAAAGTCATGCTGGTTTTAACTTGGAACTAAAATGTTCAGGAAGATGCTGGCAACAAAACTGGTGTAATATGAAAAAATACATGCAGATTTGAAGAACCGTACATCTTGAACATGCTTCTGTATCATCGTTGCTGTCTAGATTATCTTACTATGGGCTGAACTTTAATTTACAGCATAACGTAATGTTGTTGTGTTTGATCAAACAGAGGTATGAAGTAATACATACATACAATATTAAATAAAATATAACAAAAAAAATATTTCAGTTGTGATTAGATATGACGATTAAATAGAAGAACTGAGTGAGAATGGCTGCTCGTTGGAAAACTCCAATCAGTAGTTGAGGCTAAAAAATAGTATTGGGGCAGGCCTACACACTTTGAAGTGTTTTTATGCTGGACTCTTTTTTTCACATCCAGCCGTCCCAGGATCTATCCTGATGGGCTTAATTGTATGATTGATGGCTACGCACAATATCGACCCTGATTGGTTGATTTCTTTTGGCTGTGGTAGGACACTCGATTTTCTGCTGGCCCATTACTATCCCTTTCACACTTTCCTGAACAAGCAAACACACATGCAGCCCGTTACACATGCGCACACACACACACACACACACACACACACACACACACACACAGACAGGTGTCATCTTGCATTAGAAAGGAATCCTCTTTGCCTTATCCATAGCTTATCTCACGGTAGGATTGCTGAGCCAGGGTGTTTACGTGTGTGTGTGTGTGTGTGTGTGTGTGTGTGTGTGTGTGTGTGTCAGGGGCTGCATGCATGCTGGTGTGTTTGGGAAAGTGAGACACTGCATATATTTTCACCTTCTGTCTGCACCTGGTTAAAGGAACAATGACCTGTGCAGTTTTTCTCCGAGCCCAGATGGAGCTGATCAGCCACAAGGCATGTTTAGAGTCCAAACGTTTCTGTTTTTTTACAGCTGAAGCTGTGAGACTAATGCAGCTACTACTAGATATGAAAAGCCTCCCCGATCACATTAAGTGATTAAACGGTTGTGTACTTCAGTTTGCTGAATGGACAACTGACCTGAGAATAGCGACAGAATGAATCAATACCAACACTGCAAACTACTGCTGCCCAATATATCGTGTGTCCTGTATACACTGGTATTGACCTACTGTTCGGAGTTCCTGCCAGTCTTTTTTAAAAAAATTCTTGACCTCTAAAATCAAAACAAGTCTGAAATGTGTCCCTTTGCTGGGATAAACGTGATCACTCTGTATATTCAGCTGCTTAAACTCCTTCACCTGTGACCTGTGGGCAGAAGTGATATTATCCTTATTGTGATAAATTAGATCACTGTGTTCTTTTCTGAGCTCAATATGATGTTGTATGTAAAGTATGTAAAGAACACTGACCAACTGCATGTTTCATTCCAAAGTGAGCATCGGTCCTGTTTAACTGGATGTAGTGCTGATGAAAAACACTGCATTCATATTTTTGTGGCACTGCTGGTTTCTTCATGTCTCTCAAAATGATTTTCCAAAAGAAAAAAAAAATATAATCTTTTTTGTATTGAGATTTTTTCTCATACCCCTCACACACACACACACACACAAACACACACACACACATTGCAAACCCTCACCAAACATATTTATCACGTCTCTTTATGATAGGGTTCATGCACAGCCCATTGTAACACAAACACACACACACAAACACACACACACACACACACACACACACACTAGTTTACGACCAGCAGAAAGGAATGTGTAAGTGGGTGGAGGTCAGACTGCATTACAAATTAACGCCTCCACACTTTATTCTCACGCAAACAGCTTTCGGCTTTAATTGATACAAATTGCGGCTCAGTATCGCCTGTTAGATAGGAGTTTTTTGTTTGTTTACATGTTTGCCTGTAACGGCATGGTGAGCAGAAGCTTAATGAAGGCCCGTTGTGGATTCCTGTATGGTAATGTCCGTCTCTGGGCCATTGTTAGCTGGGATCAAGAAAGCCTAGCACCCTGTGTTTTGTTTTAAAAATGAATATTACAGCTTTATCTTTTAAAAAGTGCCTCATCATGTTCAACAGCAGCCTGGCAAAATGTAGACACTCATAATAAAACTCATTATAATAACTCACACAGGAATATATATATATATTAGAGTTATTATAATGAGTTTTATTATGAGTATATATATATATATATATAATATATATATATATATACCAAGAGAGAGAGAGAGAGAGAGAGAGAGAGAGAGAGAGAGAGAGAGAGAGGTGGAGGTGGTGGTCTAGAGGTAGGATACTTGCATGTAAATGTAAATGCAAACCAGAAATCATATTTCCAATGTATTCATTTTTTATCATTAGGGAAAAAATTATCCTTACCTAAATATAAAATGTATTATATTTAGAACACTAGTTGCATTTATTACAGCTTCCATTCCTTTTTTATGGGAAGCATTTTCATGTAGTTTAAGAGAAAAAGACTTTAAGGTGTGTGTGGGTAGTTGCCAGGGTGTCTCTCTGAAAGGGAATACGAGAAGAAACAGGCTCTGTAGTTTTGTATGTATCTATAGTATATTTAATAGTATGTTCCATTATTTATATTTTGTCCAAATGCTTCATTTATCCATATACTGTATATTTTAGTATGTTATAGATTTTGTTGCTTTTTTAATTCATATTAAATAAGTAATAAAAATCTAAATGACTTAGGCTTAGGCCTGTAAAAAGAACTTGCTGCTCCTGTCATTGAAAGTTATGCACAGAGGTGTGTGGTGTGTATAAGTGCTCAACCAGAAGGAGCTGGATTACCCTGCTGCCAAAAAGACACTCTGATGGAAGACATGTGCAATGTCAAAGCCTAACATCTATTACTGTCCTTACCAAGGGAGAGAGAGGGGAGGGAGGGGTCTCAACAAGTGAGTGAGTATAATAATATAGCATAATAATATTATCTATATTAATATAATTATAATATAATTAGTAGCATAGTAATTATAGTAATAAATATATTATTATAATAATAGTCTTCTTCTACTTCTTTTTCTTTCGGCTGCTCACGTTTAGGGGTCGCTACAGCGAATCAACCGTCTCCATTTCTTCCGGTCCTCTGCATCTTCCTCCTTCAAACCAACCACCTGCATGTCCTCTCTCACCACGTCCATAAACCTCTTTGGTCTTCCTCTTTTCCTCTTTCCTGGCAGCTCCAACTACAACATCCTCTTCCAAATATAATCCTCATCTCTTCTCTGGACATGTCCAGACCAACGCAACCTTGCTTCTCTAAATTTGTCTCCAAGACGTCTAACCTGAGCTGTCCCTCTAATATACTCATTTCTAATCCTATCCATTTTTTTCATTGTGAAACACGGCACAGCACACAGTGAGACACAATGAAATTCCACCTCTGCTTGTTACCCATACACACCGTGTAGCAGGGGCCAGCTATTTAAAGCATCCGGGGGAACAGTGATGGGGACTATGCCTTGCTCAAGGGTACCTCAGGGCAACCTACTGGTCTGGGATTCGAACCTACGACCTTCTGATCCTGGAGTCTAATCCCAGATTAATGCATGACTTTCTATCTTTCTGTATCTTGTTTAGATCTCCCACATAAAGGGTGACTGTGAGAGTGAGCACATTTTGGTTAAAAGGATCGTTATCTTGTAGAGTTTTGCAACCGGATTATGCCAGAAACTGCTTTCTCATCCATTTTGTTACTTTTGCTCAATAAAAAGGTTTGTTAAAGAGTAGGTTACATTTGTTTGCAGTTTGGGACAGCGGTGGGATAATATTTACGTACCTGTCATCATGATCAGAAGGTCGTGGGTTTGATTCCCAGATCAGTAGGCTGTCCTGAGGTACCCTTGAGCAAGGTACCGTCCCCATCACTGTTCCCCAGACTCTGGATATGGCTGCCGAAAGCTGTGGGCCGAAAGCAGAGATGGCATTTCGTTGTGTTACACTGTGTGGTGTGGTTCACAATGGCAAGTAGTCACTTTCACTTCACTAATGGTGTGTTTGGATGGGTTAAATGCAGAGGACAATGTTCACAGTGTGGGAGTGCAAGTACGCTAGTGTAAGCACAGGAATTCCATTGCAAACTAATTTCATTTCATTTAAAATCTCTGTCTGAGCAGTTTAAACTTATAGATTTATCAGAAATGGATAAAGTGGGAGAATTTGTTTTTTTTCCCCTGACTTTAGGTTTTCATTGTTTTTGCGTTGGTGTTTGTGGGCTTTGTGACTGTTCTGTTCTTTAGATGTGATTCTGAGACATGCTGCCAGGCTGTTTGTGTGCACACGGCTCTTCAATTCCCTCTTATGGAAGTGTATTTCCACCTCTTTTTCAGCTTACAAAGCGAGACACGTCTTTCAGAACGAGCTGCAAAACAGCTGTCAGTCTCAAATTAACGTCAAAATTCATTGTTTTTGCTTGTTCATCACTGCACATTTTCTATACAGTCATAATGCACAAAGAAAAGCTTTATTGGGCCCTGCATGTTGGTTTCATATACATGTTCACTGCACCATGATGGCTTGGCAGCTTGTGCCACCATTTCACACCATTTCCTTCTTTCTGCTGGTCAGCACATCTGTTATGTTAGGAGGTATTTTGAAAAAATTATTAAAATACCATGTTTAAAAATCTGTGACATACAATGGAGCTGTGGTTGTAATTATCCATTAAACCTCACCTCTACATTGAGCATATTTCAGAAAACACATCAAACTTTTTCTCTTAATAATATTGTTATTATAGAGACATAAAGCATTAGATTCTATGATTGCACAGTGATCGTAACTGCAGCAATATCTTGGATTTCTGACATTTTCTTCCTGCTGAAAAGCAATATGTTTGCTAACACTGCAGGCAGTTATTCTGATTGTTTCTCATGCAGTTATCTTTGGGCGTCTTTATTTCCCTGGTCTTGTGGGCACTTTAGGAAAAAAGTAGACAAGTACAAACTCTGTGACATTTAGTGAGAGTGCGTCCAAGCAGGAACTTTCCCAGACCGCATCGGCGAGCTTGGACAGTTGAGTAAATTGCTTAACACGGATGGTGGGGTTTGTATTGTGTTAAAATAGCTGCTCTGTTGAGTAACTAGTTTTCCACCGGTGTCCGCCTAATGAGCCAAACTTTCGTAAAAGGTTTGAACTTTCATGTACATTAAAGATCTGGGACTTTATTGCAAGAGATTAGAAATGTTTCTAATGAATCCTTAATGAAATGAAGAGCAGATGATGTTTGATGTTAAAGAAAAAACAAGAATTCAAGAAGTTTTGAAATGATAATTGTATCTGACCGGTGATTTATTTTATTTTGTTTTATTTTTGATCGGACTGATAAAGTCCTGCAGAACCAAACAATCCCAGCAGTTACAGCATTCACTGGAATTCCCTTCACATCAGCCCCTACAAATATTTACCTAAATCACCATTTCCTGGAAGCCTCCAAACACACCAAATCCAATTAGATAAATGAGAAAAAGCATCCCGCTGGACTAACGGCGTGTAATTTCTCATCCTGACCTCAGCCTCTTTTTCCTGCAGATTCTGCATGACAGCCTGAAGGCACGGCGCGAGGTGGAGCTCCATTGGCGCGTCTCCGGAGGACCGTATATAGTGCGCATCCTCAACCTCTACGAAAACATGTACCACGGGAAAAAGTGTCTGCTCATCATCATGGAGTGGTGAGGAAATGTCTCGGCTACAACTACAACTCGGCTACAACTACATTTCCCAGCAGGCAGCACACAGTACATACCCCAGGCCTCAGTCATCAGCAGATGGTTACAATGACTGGAAATGGGATCAGTCAACTTCCTGCTTCCAACTAAAGGACTTTCACATGAATCCCACTGAGAACTTTCAGTTGGATGCTATCTTGACAGAAGGGGAACTAGTCCTTTTGAGAAAATGTGAGCAGCTGAGTGTCCATAAAACAGATTAAGGGAACACTCTGGGTCATTTAAGGCATTGACTTAGGGCCCATATACCATCACGTTTGTGTGATTTTATGATAAAAACTGACAAAAACTGGCAATTTTTCAATCTCACTTTAAAGTATTCTTCTCTAATTTATGTAAATGAGGGCTGTGGTTCTTTCTAAAAGCAGGCCAAGCTGATTATCTTTCTATACTTTCACCATGAATAGCTGTTGCTGGATGAATATACAAGTGCATTTTAATGCATGTGAATTTGATGGCTGTTGATGTCACAAAAACAAAGCATTGTCCCTGGCAGCTCGTCCAGCATTTTTTCTGAAATGAAGGATGTTATTAAAGAACGGGCACCACCTTTTATGGAGTTATAGACTTCTGTAAGAACGGAAATGCTGAAACACTGCTGTGAGGATTTGTTTGCAGCCATGAGAAGTGGCTAGTAAGGCAAGGTACTGATGTTGAATTAGTTCGGGAAACCCGAACACCACTCAAACTCATCCCAAAGGTACTGGATACAGCTCTTGAGAACGTAGTTCCACTTCTCATCAGCCCAAAGCTGAGGGGCTTTCTACCCCACTAGCTGATGAATGCCATTCAGCATGGGGTTTTAAAAAAAAATTTTTGGCAGGGTTTAAAATACTGAAATCAGGAATACAGTAAAGCTGCACGTGCACAAGTGTCATGTCATTTTGTGTCATGATTTCCTGGTTAAGACTCACCGTGTCAGCAAGCAGTACAGGATGACAGAAAATACAAAACACAGACTTTCATGGATATTCTGCAGGGCTTGGAAGGTATAAAAATAAGCCTATGTGTGTATGTGTGTGTACAAGAGCTGGCATTTGAGTAACACTACACACACACACACTCATCCTATGTCTCAGGAAATAAGTTACAGCTGTCCTGCACCCTGGGTGGACTAGGCCTGTGGTTTTATACTCTACAGCATTGCACAGTTCAGTGTTTTCCCCACCTCACACACATTCTGCTCAGCTCATGGTCATTGTGTATGATAATAATCAGGTTTGTGAGACCAATTAGCTCCTTTAGCTCAGTTCAAACAACACTAGGACGTCCACACTTACTCTACACTGGTGTACAAACTTTTACACCGATGCTTTTATGCTTAAGTTCCATTCAATTCATTACAGCACTTCTTGTCTTCTGCATTTGACCCATTCTACACACAAACCAGGAGTACTGGACGTGCACCCGGGGGCAGTTATGGGGATAAGTCATTTGCTCAAGGGCATTTTAGCCATGGTTTTGGGAGTGGGAAAGCACTGATCACCAGCTTTCCCTCTCCCACATTTTTCTTACCAGTCCTGGGGATGAAACTGGCAACCCCACAGTTGCGAGTTCTCTCGTCTTACCAGTTTAAGGTACAACTGCCCCACATGAGAACTCTAAATAGAGGGAATGTGTCCTTTTCGGTTTTCTCGTGTTATAGGAATGTACTGCTGTGGAAAAAGTGAATTTGCTGTTTTGGTTGGAAGCTGCGTTTAAAAGTGTGTGTGTGTGTGTGCGCGTGCAAGCCTGAGTGTGAGTGTGTCTGTGTATGTGTATGTGTCTGTGTCTGTGTGTTTGGAGGGGAAGCAGGGTTGTGGAGGTTGTGAAACAGTATGTGTGTATGTGTATTTGTGCTGCAATCTCTGTATGCTTCCCTCCCCCCCCCCCCCCCCTCTCTCTCTCTCATTCTCTCTCTCTCTTGCTTTCACTTCATTCCTCCCTCATCAGCAGTTTTGTTAGAGAGTGATGCTGCCAAATTCTCACAAAGAAAAATGTTCCACGATTTAATTTGGCCTCACTTCTTTGCTGAGTACAATCTCTTCCATTATATCTCTCTCTCTCTCGCGCGCTCTCTCTCTCTCACCCTCTCTCTCTCTCTCTCTCGCACTCTCTCTCTCTCTCTCTCTCTCTCTCTCTCTCTCTCTCTCTCTCTCTCTCTGAAACTGATTTCGTATATCATTTGTGGGTATCATGGAGCCACTAAGAGTTTGTGGAAGACTTACAGGTGGACAGTGTCCAGTAGAGATGGACAGTCTGGATTTCTTTTAATATACTCAATAATATTTGGATAAATAATTATTTAATACTGTCGAAGGAGGGAAAAACTTGCAGTCAATTCCTGTCCTTTTCTGCGTATTGACACGTTATACTAAAAATATCTAATAAGTGTTTTGTTTTGTTTTGTTTTTTACAAGGAATACACTCACTTAATGCATAGTATCTTCTCAACACAAGCACAAAGCTTCATGCAAGCAGGTTTACTGATCTAAATTTAAACACCGCTGAGTTTCAGGTGGGAGACTCTTTATTTTTTCATGCTGCAGGATTTTCAAAGCCTTAATGTCTGAGCTGCTCAGCCTGTAAAGGGGTTTTTAGTGCACGTGGTTTAGCATTACTTTTCTCAGAAACTCTTAACATGTGGAATTTAAGGAAATAAGATAAGATGCTGGTCTCATGCATATGTGTGTGTGTGTGTGTGTGTGTGTGTGTGCGCTCCAGTATGGAAGGTGGAGAGCTGTTTACTAGGATCCAGGCCAGAGGTGACCAGGCCTTTACAGAGAGAGGTATGTTTCTAGAAAGGCACACACACACACACACACACACACACACACACACACACACACACACACACACACTCACACACACACACAGATTGCCAGTACCATGCAACCCTAAATGACTCATGTCTTTCCACTTTTAAAAACACAGGCAGTCAGGAAAGGACACAGCTAGACATGACCGGTTGTGTAACAAGTGCTTTGTGGGACAAAGCGAGCTGATGTGACATTTCTAAGATCGCTTTATGATGACTGTATAAAAAAATCTTTTTTACCACTCTTTTATCCTGGATATATATTAGTAGTTTTGAGTGACGTGAACCTACAGTTTTTTATGATTGCTGTACTATTTTGCTATCCTTTCACAAACACCTGAATCTAATCTGAATCTAATCTAATCTGAAGCAGCGACACACTGCTGTGCTCAAACACATTTACCATTTCAGCTGAAATTCACAGAAATCACTGAGAGAAATACATGAATATCTTGACCAAACACACCAGAACTGCACACTCATGAACGCACATATTTCCCTTCACACTAAAAATCAGTCAGTTCCGCTATGCATTTCCAAAGTTTGTCTTTTCCCCTGAAAACCAGAGCAAAACAGAGCCAAGAAACATGTTCAGACAAAAACAAAAGCCCCATTAAGATGCAGTACTGTGAAAAAGTCATCGCTTCTTTATATTTTATAGGAAAATGAGGAAATTCATGATGAGCGATTCAGTGATTTTTCAGTGATAAGTGCAAACATACATGTAAATACAGTTTATAACACAATGAGACTAGAATCCTAACCAGATCAAAGTCAAAATTTGGTTTGGCCACCGTTATTCTTCAGCACAGCCTGACCTTTCTTAGACGAGCTTTAGTCGTCCTCAAGAACAGTTCTCCATGCTTCTTGAAGGACGTTCCAAAGCTCTTCTTTGGGTGTCGGCTGCCTTTTGTTGTGTTCTCTGTGGAGATGATCCTACACTTATTCCCAGAATGATAATAAATCCAGCTGTTGCTCATTGTTGTTGTATTACGGCTGATAAACACATTAGCAATGAAACATATTAATAAAATGTACAGTATTGCTTAAATGCAGTGCGTAACTGAATGCTGTGAACCGTTGCAGAGTGTTCGGAGATCATGCGGGACATTGGGACAGCCGTCCAGTTTCTGCACAATATGAACATCGCACATAGAGACATCAAGGTAATGCTGAGTGTGTTCTGAGTTTTGTGCTGGAAATGCAAGCTTCTGACAAATGAATTACCAAAAAGACTGAATAACAATCAGAGCATTTGCTTACAGACAAGTGGGCTGCATGCCACATGGGATGATTCAAAATAAAAAATACTTAGTCACTATACCGAAGTAGGATTTTCAGGCCCTTTGTGTGTCCATCAGTGGAGGACAGACAGAAGGAGATGTAAGAGAGAAGACAGGGAGGGTGGACAGTGGAGTTCAGGCGTGTGTTGAGTGTGTGTCCGTGACGGGAGAACTAGTAGAGACGTGGATGAAAGTGAAGCGGTGAAGTTAATGTTCATTATTTTCAGTAGATTGTTTTTATTGGAGTTGAAGTTCGAGTCTTTAATTCTATTTATTTGGAGTGAGATTCAGTTCACTTTCAGCACAGACGCTACAAACATCCTTCAGAGGAGACACGTCTCACTTTAAATTCCTGTACTTTTTACTTTATACTGAGTACATTCCTGTACTTCTTACTTTTATACTGTGAGTACATCTGCCTATACTTTTTTCTCTTACCTAAGTAAAGTAGTAATCTGCTGAGTCCATTCAATCTTCTGAAAGCAAACATTTTGTGTAATAACTCTCTGTGAGGAAGCTTTTAGGGACATTAAACTCTTCATACGGGCTCCGTTCACCACCACTTTGAAAAATTCTGACCCGGGAGAAACATGCAATTCAGTTCAAACCATGTTAAATGACCATGGTTGCATTTTTAAGATGAAATGAAATGAAAAATAAATATTTCTCTTTAATGCAATCAGTATGAATACTGTAGCTGAAAATATCTTCCCTGGTTTTGTTCACGTATTGGAAACATTTTACGTTGGAATATATATTCGGAGTTTGTCTGAAATATTCTTTCCCCTGTCCTTCATAAATGATTACCCCACCCTGCAGCCAGAGAACCTGCTCTACACCACAAAAGACTCCAAAGGCATCCTCAAACTGACAGATTTTGGTTTCGCTAAGGAGACTTCATTGCACAATCCCCTGCAGACACCCTGCTACACACCATATTATGTGGGTATGTGTGTCCTGCTGATGCTTTACACACTCTATATGTCTGTAACCGAGCAGCTCACGCTCACAAGTGAATTCTCTCAGAGCAACTGTTGATAGGTTGGACAAACTCTACAGAAATTTGGTAAAATTAATGAGAATAAACTCAGTTTTTGTTAAAAATGCCTGTATTCAGTGTAATTTAACATAGATTTTGTGGGTGATTGGCCACATTCTTAGATTGAACTGGAGTTTATTTGCCATTTTCTCACTAGCTATATCATGGAGGTGTATTTAAGATGCTTTAAACAAAGATCACTGCAGACTTTCATTTGACTGAATGGTATTTTTAGCAATAATCTGGAATGCTTGTCCAATCTGACAGCAGTGACTAAGAAAGAACACATTTGTGGGCGGAGCGGAGGGATTTTTTTTTTTTGACATGTTGATGTTTTATCATCTCTAACTGTCTCAAAATGTCTCAAAATACATCTTTCTGTATCTGTCGCTCTCTCACTCAGCCCCTGAAGTCCTAGGCCCTGAGAAGTACGACATGTCGTGTGATATGTGGTCTCTGGGTGTCATTATGTACATCCTGTGAGTATGAAAAAAGTTTGTGAGTGATGTGTCCACTGCTGTCCGTTTGTTGTGCATTTAATTGCAGAATTAGTGGAACCGAATCAGATGAAACTATAGATAAAAGCAGAGTAAATTTCTCTTTCTGGCAGGTATGCTCTGGCTTTGACAGAAATCTGAGCTCTTAGAAAAAGATAGACAGAGATTTCTAAGTAAGATTTTTAAGCCTTTCCTCTGATTCATGATTACTGGCATCCCTGTGTTTTGCAGTCTCTTCACTCACTCACCTCTGTTGTTTGATGGAGTTTATTGTGTTCCCTCATATTTAAAGTGAATATCAGATGTGAAAGCATTCACAGCTGAATAAGGTGTGCACAATGGACCAAAAAAGAGAGATAATTGGCTCTGAAAAGTCAAAAACATAAAATAAAATAAAAAAATAAAAAAATAAAAAGCCTTTCAGAGGGATGCAGCACTCTTTAAATTGCTGAGATACTGGGGCGTGATCACAGAACCATCAAATGGTTTGTTACTAATAGTCAACAGGGTCGCAAGAAGCGTGTTGAGAACACAGATGAACTACCAAAGATTTGAAAAGAAAAAAAATTGTAGCTCCCAGGAACCTATGATCCTCCAGAACTGTTCAGAAGGTGTTCTGTGCTCAGAGGCATGGCCCAGGTAAGGAAAACTGAAACCCAACCACCACCAATGAACAAGACGCATTAGCTGAAATAAAGACTGGGCCAAGAAATATCTCAAGACAGATTTTTCAGGTATGATCGGGTTGAAGAGGGACTCAAAATCAACTCCCAAATCTACTGCCAGTTTTTATAAGACACTTTCTTCAAGCAGTGGTTCAGAACATAGTCTTATCTTTCAAGAAGACCATGATTTTTATTTAGGATGATGCTCGATCACATCCATGGAAGTTCTCCGCTGCATGACTCTTCAGTAAAGGCCTTAAAGATGAAAGAATAATGAAATGGCCCCCTTCCTCTCCACATCTAAACTCTGTTGAGAACTTGTGGACCTTCTTTAACGGGAGATTTACAGGGAAGGATAACAGTCCACCTCTATGAACAGAGTCAACAGATCAAGAAACTGAAAGACGCCATGACTGGAAGGATTACGATTGTTACTGAGAGAAGCGTGGCTATATTGGTCACTGATTTTTTTTTAAATTTCAAATGTTTATTTGTACATTTTGAGTTGTTTGCTTATTATTCTTGCTGATGAAAATTTAGATAAAAATACGAGTGAGATGTTTTTCATTTAATTGCGTAATAAATCCGTACCCTAACAGCCTAATAATTGTGCACACACATGTGTTCACCTGAGAATGTTTGCACTCACATTTCCCTTGTAAAACATTCAGGTTTCAGGGTTTTTAACATTTTGATTGAATGAGTTTTCATTTGGATGCCACATAATGATCAGCGCTTCTCATTACCATTAATATAGTTGATGCATTCTGATGTATATATAATCTTAAAAGCCAATCGTAGAACTAGAATCTCAGACAGTGGAAATATTTTTGTGTGTTGCTAGCAGTGCACGCTTATTTATAGCTGTATTTAGCCATCTTTACCGAACAAAGGGTGCCAATACTACTGGAGGCCATGGAAACACTAAGGTTTATTTTTGCAGGTTGTGTGGTTTTCCACCCTTTTACTCAAACACGGGCCAGGCCATCTCTCCAGGAATGAAGCGGCGAATCCGAATGGGCCAGTACGAGTTCCCCAACCCCGAGTGGGCCGAGGTGTCCCAGGAGGGTGAGTGTGTGTGTGTGTGTGTGTGTGTGTGTGTGTGTGTGTGTGTGTGTGTGTCCTTGTAAATAGTAGCTCATAAAAGCCTCAGCTGTTGTGGCTGAATGTGTGAATGTGCACCATGCTCATGTTGCTGTTCACATGATCACGTTTCATCTTATTTAGCGAGTGTCACAGTTTATGTGAGTGTGTGTGTGTGTGTGTGTGTGTGTGTGTGTGTGTGTGTGTGTGTGTTTTGTGTTTTCTTTAGCCAAACAGTTGATTAACCAGTTGCTGAGGACTGACCCCAATGAGCGGATGGCCATCACACAGTTTATGAACCATCCCTGGATTAACGTGAGTAGGGAGGGTGTGTGTGTGTTTAGTACCGTTGGCATCCCAGTAACACTATAAATTGATAGTCTTGAGGTTTCTGAATAAGGTTTCTTATGTATGCCCTGTTTTCTGATTTTTTTTTTTCCAGCAATCTATGGTGGTCCCCCCGACACCGCTGCACACCACGAGGGTCCTCACCGAGGACAGAGAGCTGTGGGATGAAGTGAAGGTAAGCAGCAGGCCGCACTGGTGCCTAATGGAAGACGCAAATAAAATATATTAATAAATGAACTAAAACAAAACAAAAAAAGAGGTGAAAAAAATACTCAATGATAAGTCAGTCAGTCAGTCATTTTCTGCCGCTTGTCCCAAGCGGGGTCGCGGGGGAGCGCTGGAGTCCATCCCAGCTCAAATAAATTTATAAATGGTAAGTGCAAAATCTTAAACTTACAGTGCAGTAGCTATATAACAATAGTAATAATAAAATGTATTATAGTTGTTGTTTAGGATAGTATTGTTATTTATTTTCTTTGTTTTCTCATTTATTTTAGCTAATTTATCTCAATTGTAATGTGTAAATCAATCCACAAGAGGGCAGCACATGTCTTATGTCAGAGTAGACACTCATTGAGTCTTTCTTTCTTTCTTTCTTTCTTTCTCTATCTCTGCAGGAAGAAATGACCAGCGCTCTTGCTACCATGCGTGTGGACTATGATCAGGTGAAGATTAAAGACCTGGACACGTCCAGCAACCCTCTGCTCAACAAGAGACGGAAGAAAGCAGCAGCAGCCAGCGGGAAGAGCGCAGTGTGCAACAGCCAATGAGGGATGAGAGAGGATGGAAGGATGGAGCGACAGACGAGTTTTGAGAGGGAATGGGTTCGTGGATTGACCTATGGAGAGATGGAGCAGAAATCAGAGAAAGAGAATGACTGATAGAGAAATGGGCGGATGAGTCAGGAAGGAGAAGGAACATTTGCAATAGAGAGGAGGAGGAGGTGAAAGGGAGGACATTGATGTAAAAATGTTGACTGAGGATGGAGCTGTGGCTACTCCACCATGTGCTCACTCTCTATAAGCAGCACCAGACAACGTGTTAGTGTCACATTTATAATACACATTAAAAAACATAGGCTGTGTCCCAATAGCAGAGTAAAGGGTCCTTCCCTGGACACTTTATTTGAGTGACCTGGTGTTGATCCGGTTGATGGTCCGTCCCACCAATTTATTTAGTGAGGATCAGTGCAAGTGCACTGTGTAGGAGGCTTCATTCTCCTTTTCAGATGCAGCCCTGAGTTAAAGCTTTGGTCAGTCGGTCCTGGCGTTGTTACCTTACACCACATACTTGTATCCACCCTTAAAATTGAAACCCCCCTGCAGAGACGTGCAAAAGCAACTTCATGACATTTCACAAGCTTGAGCAGTTGCACCAGGAGTTCATCTCTGCGGTAAACAAAGAACAGCTCCTTATTTGGAAGTTTCGGGGATGAAGGTCAGGGTACACTGAGATAATTAAAGCTATCCTGTAGAATTAAAGTTAAGTGTGAGTTTGAAACGTATACATTTTTAACACCACTGGAGTTTTAAAATAGTGTTTACAAATGCTACCACTTAAAATAACCGTCAGAATGGTTTAATGTGAGTGTCCCATCAATTTCATTTGAAAAACTAATGGATTTTCAGATTTTTTACATTTATTAGCATAGTATTTCCTAATACTGAGGAAAAGGGATTCTTGAAGTCTTTAAAAAATGACATAATTAACAAAAAAAAAAAAACAAAAACAAAAGACAAAAGTATCCAGGGTATACTAAAGATTAGTCTCAGTAAAAACCATCAATTATTTAGCTTTTAACACTCCAAATTCCAACTAATCAGGATTGACTGTGCTCTCTTTATTATAAAACATTTAGTTCAGCGTTCTTTAAGCACTGACTACATAAGAGAGATGCTCAGAAAAGCGTGTGTGATAATTAATGTGTGTTTGTATTTAGGACAGTCCTGCAACTGATTAAACCTCATGAGTAATACACCACTTAATCAACAAATCAGACTTTTGAGGAAAAGCCAAATACTCTTTGCGTGTTGAAGCTTGTTGTTAAGGCTACGTTTGTGGACCAAGCTTCCGGATCCTAATAGATGCAAGTATCAATGTAAACTGAGTATTTAAGTTATTTGGACCATAATTCTGATTAGAATAGCTCTCGCTGCACTGTGAATCACACTGCCAGCCTAAAGCGCCTTCAGGCTTTGGCCTTCCTTCTCATCTCCACCTCCTCTTCTCCGAATGGAGAAACATCTACTCTAAGAGGACACTCACCCCAGCATCTAGATGCTCTGCAATGAGACTTCTGTATTTGTGTGTGTGTGTGTCTGTCTGTCTTGGTGGGCTTCAAAGTCCCATCGTGCCTTCACTCCACTGAAAATACTTTTAGTCTTTGCCTATCCTTTTTTTAAAGGGAAGAAAAGGGATTTTGTAAAATGATGCTTTTTTTTGCTTTTTTTTTTCTTCCGCAGTTCATTTCCTGCTGTATCAGTCTGTTTTATGAAATGCAGATGATTGTTAAAGGGATGGTTTAGCCATGCATGCTAATGTTGCTAAAAATGAATGGAATCTAATAGTCACCAGCTGGTGTAATATCACCGAAACAGTGACTGCTGTTTTTCATTACTGTTAAAATTAGCATTGCTGATTGAACTATTCCTTTAAGTGACTGAAAATGTTTTCCACTCTTTACATCATTCAGAGAAACCTATGGGAACTTTAGTTTTTGTAAGCAACCATACAATTCAGTGATGAATTGCAGGAGTAAGCCTTTAAGCCAGTATTCCCCTGATACATGGGATACTGCCCTAAGCAGCTGAACATACTTTGGTCCTGTTAATTAAAGACAGTCTGACGCTTAATATTTTACTATATTTCAGATTATTTTGTGAATAATATATCATAAAACACCTTATTTGGCTATTAAATCTCCTTATTTTTATTCATCTACTTATCTACCCTCAGCACTGACGAAAAGACAGGAGGCGGAGCTGGATTAGAAATGAGTATATTAGAGGGACAGCTCAGGTTGGAGGTTTTGGAGACAAAGTTAGAGAAGCAAGGTTGCGCTGGTTTGGACATGTCCAGAGGAGAGACGAGGATTATATCGGGAAGAGGATATTAAAGATGGAGCTGCCAGGAAAGAGGAAAAGAGGAAGACCAAAAAGGAGGTTTATGGACGTGGTGAGAGAGGACAGGCAGGTGGTTGGTTTGAAGCTGGAAGATGCAGAGGCCCGGAAGAAATGGAGATGGTTGACAGACACTGGTGACCCCTAAATGGGAGCAGCCGAAAGAAAAAGAAGAAGAAGACTTATCTACCCTCAGCCAAGAACGTTTGGAGACCAATTCTGGGTTCTTTTGTTTAGTGCATGAGCACTAAGAATGGCTTTACAGAAATTGCATTTTTTTTAATGGAACGCTCTCTGCAGACTCGTGCAAATGCAACTTCATGACATTTCACAGGGTAGAGCCAGTGCACCACGAATGAATGTTTATGGTAACAAAGAACATCTCCTTCCAGGCAGGTTCCTTCACCACCTGGCACAGTGAGCTTTGTTTGGTAATCTAATCTAATCTATTGGCCTACTTAAAACACATTCAAACTTCATTAAGGAGCAGAATTATTCATGTGGTTTAGGACTCAGGATGACTTACTGTGAGCTACAAAACTAACTGATGTTTTTTACAGGTGGAAAGAAATATTTTGGATCCGTTTACAGATGGGATTTGTGGGACTGTTGACTTTAAGTGCTTAGTTCTAAACTAAAGTTGGCAAATTTAAACTCCAATCACATCTTGGCTCATCAACTACATCAAGTGGCAAACCATGCAGATTAAATTTTTTGCTTATACAGTACTTTAAAATACGGTCTAGACAGTCTACCACCCTGGATTTCACGTCCTGCACACCAGGCTTCGATATTCAGATGCCCCAGAAGTCCCATATCAGATGGATCAAGAGCAGAACTACAAAATGCATTGTGGCGGATCTCAGAACCAGGCCTGGGCTTTAAAGCTGTTTAAGCATTATCGGGAATAATCTTCCATCAGGACCACCCAGCTGAACCAAGCTGGACCCATACGACCAACTTCTTCCCCTATTCTTTTCCCCCATTTAACCTGTTTCTTTGTTTGCTTTTTTTAAATTTTATTTATTTCTTACGTGTACCAACAGCACTATGTTGGCTTCAGACTATCAACTATTTTAAGACACTTTTTGATGACTCCCTTTCACACTAGAAACAAAAAATTACTTCAGTTTGGATTTCAATTTCAGTGATTGCATTGTGTTTGTCATTTTGGTGGTGTGGTGGTCTAGTGGTTCGGGAGTTGCCCCCGCATCGAAAGATTGTGGGTTTGATTCCCTCACAAGTAGGTTGCCCTGAGGTACCCTTGAGCAAGGTACCGTCCCCGTCACTGCTCCCTGGGTGCTTTCAATAGCTGCCCACTGCTGCATGGTGTTTGTGTGCATGGGTTAAATGCAGCGGTCCAGTTTCGTTGTGGTTCACTGTGTGCTGTGCTGAGACCTCGCAATAACAAGGGTTGTCACTTTCACTTTCACTTTTTTTCTATTTTAGCTGTCATATAATCAACCTTTCAGCATTTAGGCAGGCTAAAAATGAGTAAGTCTTAATGAGTGAACATGGGGTTAAGTTAGGAGGTCTTTGGCACCAGAACACTCATTATACCTTTAAAGTTCATAGTCAAGAAAAGACTATTATGTGCACAAGATGAGCAGTCTTAAACAAACCTGGCTGTAGGCCACTGAGGAGAAGCAATGTCTTCTTTCTGGATAGTGTCTTTAAGTCATATCATAACAGTTCAGATTTACACACTTTCTTTGAAAGTTTTTGACACTGTAAAATTTAAAAGGCCCGTTTCAGAGAGAAAACTCTTTTTACGTGTGGTAGACCCAGGTCCATTCGATCCATATATGCAAACCGGACTCCAAAACAGGCTCTGGTGGAAGCTTGTGTTTTTTTTTTGTCGTGGAAATTACATTTACATATATTCACCTCTACAGCCTGCAGCTGTAGCCTCGTCCATTTCTTCTGAAGTCAAAAGCAGCCCAGACTGCTCTTTCAATGAGGTGTGGCCACTCCTAACAGAGCATTTTTACATACAGTCGCGTGAAAAAATTAGGACACCCTATTAAATATTCAGTTCTTTATAAAGAAATGTTCACATATTGATGTCTAATCTTGTTTCTATTTATCTCTGGAAAAGAAATAATAAAAAAAAAGATTTAATTGCAGGGAAACAACAAAAAATAACCTTGATTTATTAATTGAACAAAAAATAGCAACAAAAATGTGTATTCTATCTGAGGAGAAGTTAGGACACCCTACTCCTAACAACTGGTGTTCCCCTTTGGCTGAAATAACTGCAGTGAGACGCTTCTTGTAGCATCTACCAGTCTCTGACATCTGTCTGAGGAAAGTTTGATCCACTCCTCAATGCAAAATTCTTTATGCTGTGAGATGTTTGAGAGGTTTCTTACATGTACAGTTTCAAGCCACTTCACAAGATCTCAATGAGATTTAGATCTGGGCTTTGACTCGGCCACTCCCGGACTCTCTATTTAGTTTTTTTCTTAGTTTTCAGCGAGTCCTTGGTGGGTTTACTGGTCAGTTTTGGGTCATTGTCATGTGGCAGGGTCCAGTTCCACTTCAGCTTTAATGTTCTTACAAATGGTCTCACATGTTCCTCAAGCATGTTCTATCGTGTATTCTGTCTGATACACAATAGATTTCATGGTGGATCATGGTGAGCTGGCCGGGTCCTGCTGCAGCAAAGCATTTCCAAACCATGACACTTCCACCTCCACGCTTCACAGTTGGCATGAGGTTCTTTTTCTGGAATGTTGCATTTGGTTTACGCTACATATGTCCTGCTTGCAGAGGCACTTTCACATCAACAGTAGCAAGAGCCTGCTATAAGTCTGGTGATGACATTTTAAGGTTTTTGGAGACTTCTTTTAGCATTTTGTGGTCTGCTCTTGGGGTGAACTTGCTTGGATGGCCAGACCTGGGCATGTTGGCAGTTGTTTTGGATGTCCTCCCTTGTATTTCCTGCAGAGTGGAATGGCTGATTGCAAATTCTTTTCAGATCTTTTAAAATCTCTTACCAGATTAATAAGCTGCTACAATCTTCTTTCTGAAGGTCTCAGACAGCTTTTTTGATCTCACCATGGTGTTCACTCTCACCTCAACAGTCAGGAGCTCTCGAAACGAAATGTCTTAGGTTAAATGTCTTCCTAATTTATTCCTCAGCAGAAATCACATTTTTGTAGAATTACATTTTAAAGATTTTGAAGTCTTTTCATCAGTATTAATTACTATTACTATTAATAGTTATCTCCCAGTATTCTTATCATTGAGGTTAAATATCCATATGTCCAAGAATGTATATATATCATAATATTCATTGTCGTGTAAAAAAGGCCATCCATAGCTTGCTTCCAAGAAACCAGACTTTCTTGTATTTTAATGTACAGTACTGGCTAGTTTTTGTTTCTCATTTTCAGTCCAGTCTCTGTACCTGAGCAGTTTGATTGTTTTTTTGTTGGTTAATCCACAAAAACCAGATCTACAGAACTGTGCAAATGTTTTAGGCAGGTGTGAAAAATGCCGTAAACAAAGAATGCTTTCAGAAATATAAAAGCCAAGTTGCCAAGTTGCACAACTGGAGACGAAGAGCCTGTAGGGGTGCGCTTTCCCAGAGTCCCAGAGGCACTCTGATAACATCATCAGCATCTCTAAAAAAAGAGTCCACTACAAGTTTTGTTTTTGTCTGGGAACACTTACAAAAAAAGATTCATATTTATACTTTAAGGACCTAAAATATTTGAGTAGTGCTGTGAAATACTTGAATAGTATACATTTTCTAACATCACAATCTCAAGTTAAGTTTTTTTTTTATTCTGAAAGGTCATTTCCTTGAATCTCAAGGCCAACTCCTAGACTATTATACCAACTTATTGTGATCCAAACAGTAAAAGGCTGGCTTGTTTCTATACGTGAACAAGGCCCATACTAGCTTCACACCCACTCTGTGGTTTAGATTCTTGGCCTTGGTCGATTAAACCATATTCAATCATGAATGATATTATTGATTTGTTGCCACATTAAGGTTGACACAGCTATGAAAAAATGCATAGGTATTCAACAGCTTTCACAGACTGGGCTGCACTCCCTGTACTGTTCACAAATGTTTCATTTGCAAGAGAAACAAGTGTCTGTGCCAGATATGAAGCACACACACCCTACTGTAATGGCTCTTTCTGTTTCGTCTCTGCAGTCGAGCATAGAGTCCCAGCTAGAGTCACAGCCTTATGAATATATTTAGAAGTCACCTTTCACCCACTTTCTGCCTTATGAGGCGGCTGTTGGTGCTTCATCTGACTCAGGCGACTGAATGATTGAGCCAGGGTGTCATATTTCAAATGCCACCACGTCCTATAAGCTTAATCACCCGGTATAAGAAAGCAGAAGTGCAGGTTTTGGCTTTGTTTTGACTGTCCTTTCGGGCTAACCCTGTAGTCCTGAGCCACCGCCCAGTAGCGTAAACAGCTTATCTTCCTCTCACATGAGAAAAGTGAATAAGCATGTTTCTTAAAGCATGTTTTTCTTACGGATGTTCCTTTATGTGCTATTTTTGCACTCTACTTACCTTTGATCGCCCTTTCACTGAAACACTCCACTACTGCTACAACAAATTTGATATATTTCTTCCAAGTTTCAGGCTTAAATAAAGTTAATTTCCTAGCTTTTTTTCAAATTCTTTAGTATAAATACACATACATACAGGGGTTGAATAATGAAGGATTGTAGCATAATACAAAAACCACATGCATGCTGAGCCTTAATGCAACAAATAATGTTCAGTACTGGAAAGCTGGAACTCCTACAGGCCCCTACAAAAGTAGTGGAATAACCAGACCATTCATTTGTATGTTATATTACATAAAACATTGCACCTTTTGTATCTACCCATCCAGTTTTTCAGCCCATAGCAAAAAAAAAACATATTTCAAAAACCGTATTTGTGTTGGATGCACAAAGTGGGCAAGAGAAGCATGTGTGCCTCCTGGTTTCCTTTAGTACTTTTCTGGATGACTAAAGATTAAGGTGGAAGTTGGAGGAACTAAGGGTTGAGAAACCAGGGCAGTTTATTCCTTAATAATTTTCCTGAAACAGGGGAAAAAACAGAAATCACCACTATGATAATACTCATTTCTACAAGGTCACAGTTAAGCCTCCTCTGTTTGCCATGTGCTTTTGTTTTTCTTTTTGTTCCTCGCCACATCCATGACCTGCATACCCACAGGTGTGTTTAGATCACGTCTCCTCCTTGTGTCAGATGTCCCTCATTTCATGTAGTTTATAAATAACCGCTCATTCACTGTAGTCTTTGTCCGTAGTCAATTATTTTCATAGGTCTGCTAATGTTCAAAGTCTTGCTCACATTTGATTTATGCTTTGATTTGGTTTTCTTACTCATGCCTAAATACTCAGAATAAGGTAGTGGTACGAGTTAGAGATATTGGAGTAGTCCCATTAAGGACATGCCTTCAGTACCCTTGGTTAGGGAACATAATTCCAGCATATTATACTGCAGGTTTATTTCTTTAAGGTGGGTAGCATTGCTGCCTCACAGCGAGAAGGTCCTGGGTTCGACTCCCAAGCAGGGCAGTCCGGGTCCTTTCAGTGTGGAGTTTCATCTCCCCATGTCTGCATGGGTTTCCTCCGGGAGCTCCGGTTTCCTCCCACCATCCAGACATGCACGTCATGCACGTCTGCCCTTAGGTGTTAGTGAGTGTGTATGTCTGAGTGTCTTCCCTGCGATGGATTGGGGACCTGTCCAGGGTGTTTCCCTGCCTTCGTCTTCCTGCAACCCTAAATGGGAGAAGCATCTATGAAGAAGAATGAGCAAGTGAGTGAAGATCTCAAGTGAGGGAACAATTTCAAAGAACACATACATTTTGTACCTTGAAGAACCAAAAGTGAACCTGTACACTATCTTTATTCCTTAAGACTGAAAACTGGTTAAACTATAACTCTAATATTCTGAATAATAGTTAGACAATCTTACAGGAAAAAATGTCTGCACAGCTTCTGAACGCCTAACCAATGGGAGAGCTTGCTTGGCTGGGTGTGGGGGAAATACATCTTATTTGAAACATTAGTTGTTTCAAGAATTTTACACAGTGAGTGTTTCTCAGGTCCTTAATTACATTGTATTTAGGGAAACTGGACCCTGAATGTAGTAACGTCTTCAGACGGCAGGCTGTTGCAACTTTTCCCCTCCCATGCTTCTCTTACTTCTGGTTAACAGTGTCTCATACACAAATTATTTCTTCATATTCATACTGGTGAAACAAGGGAACATGGAACAGGAACTTTCCAAAACATTTAAACTGCCTCTACCAGAACTTGCACACAATGCAAAAAACAGAAATAACACCAGAAAAAGCTTGTTATACTGTTATGCGAAAAACATGCTGAAAACATGGCTTGGAGGGACCACAGGAGGGGAGGGACTGTGTAAGATGTCTCTCATGGTTGTTTATTATGTTTGCCCAGAGTCCCCACTCAGATTCATTAACTAAATAAACTTCCAGTGCTCTAAGTGCCTGGATGGATGTTTATAACACGAGATAATAACATATTCCAATATATCCAACATATCCGGTATATTCAACATCTTCAATATCCAACTGAAACGACAGGGAGTGTGGAAATTAAGAAAAAGGAGGGAAAGACAAACGGGGAATGGGTCACTTTCTGATGGGAGCCACCAAATTGTAATGGGAGTTGAAACAATACTTCGTGATCATGTTTATTGGCACAGCCAACAAAATAAGCCCTTTTACATTAGCAGTTCGGAAAAAAAGGTCAAGTTTACACAATTTCCATTCCCTTAGGATGAAATCCATCAGCCGAGACACATCTGGAGTCCACACACTAACCAGACTTGAAGTCATTAGTCAGCCAGATCTTTTCTCTATATAGACCCCCCAAAACTTTTATTAACTGGAAAGGATTTGGGTGACTATTGACTTAAAGTATACAGAAGTTACAAACATGCCTTGGCTGATCGACTGCATCTTGGATCTGTGGAAAATGAACTGAATCTGATTGGTGACAGAACTATTTCTTTAATGGACAATGTCCTGCTGTGCAGAACAGTTTGCAGGCTTTGTGTAAGATTTGTCTGCCTAAAGACCACCATGGGAGGGAAAGAAAGAGAGATGTCTGTGGGAGCAGGAAAGCAGTAATGACAGGGACAATGTAATTGATTAAGAAAGCTTGACCTGACTGAGGGAGAGAGAGAGAGCGAGAGCGAGAGAGAGAGAAAGAGAGAGTCACACACACACACACACACACACATTATTTCTCCTACTATACTCATCTTTTTTTTCTCTCTTTCACTCCCTCACTATGTCTCTACCCCTCCCGATCCCTTGTCTCTCATGCTTTCTCTTTCATTGTTTTTCTAACCCCCTTTTCTCTTCATCTTTCATTTTTTTCACTTTCCCACAATTCTCAGTTTTTTTTTTCTCTGCCTCCCTCTTTCACTCTCTCTAAATCTCTAATCCATTTAATTCCTTTTTGGCCTTGCCTCAAACAGTCTTTTCCTCCCCATCATCTATCTGTCTCATAATGTTTTTTAAAGGGTCCTGCTTTATTTCTGTGTCACTCCACAGTGCAAACAGGCTTCATCTCACTCGCAGAACATGCAGCTCTTCATAATTAGTGCTATTATCTTGGGCAAAGCTGATAAAGGCTATCATTGTGCATCCTAAAATAGCAGAGGCCCGGGTGGACACATCACATGTCTGGGTTTTGGTCAAACTTACGCCACAGCCTAAAGCCCACTAGCCTGACTTTCCCCAACAAACCCTGTTTGGGAAGCTTTAAAGGGCAGATATCATGTGGAACTAAGGTTTCTCGGTATATTCATTCTCGATTCATTTTTCTAATGGAATTATTGATCAACCTTTACTGCATTCTGAATGAAGCAGCCACTCAGAACAGAGGTAATTTACATATACAGTGCCTTGCAAAAGTATCTGGGATTTTTCATGTTTTGTTGCCTCACAACCTGGAATTAAAATGGATTGTTTGAGAGTTTGCACCATTTCATTAACAGAACATGCCTACAACTTTTTTGTGTGAAGCAGACAACAAATAGGACAAAATAACAGAAAACTTAATTGTGCATAACTATTACCCCCCCCCTCCCAAAGTCAGTACTCTGTAGAGCCACGTTTTGCGGCAATTACAGCTGCACGTCACTTTGCATAAGTCTCTATGAGCTTGCCACATCTTGCCACTGGGATTTTTGCCCATTCCTCAAGGCACAACTGATCCAGCTCCTTTGGTTTGCGCATGTGAACAGCAATCTTACCACAGTCTGACCACAGATTCTCAATTGGATTGAGGTCTGGACTTTGACTAGATCGTTCCAACACATTTAAATGTTTCCCCTTAAACCACTGGAGTGTTGCTTTAACAGTATGCTTTGGGTCAATGTCCTGCTGGAAGGTGAACCTCCATCCCAGTTTCAAAGCACAGGCAGACTGAAACAGGTTTTGCTCAAGAATATCCCTGTATTTAGCACCATCCATCTTTCCCTTGACTCAGACCAGTTTCCCAGTCCCTGCTGCTGGAAAATATCTCCACAGCATGATACTCCCACCACCATGTTTCACTGTGGCGATGGTGTTCTTAGGGTGATGGGATGTTTTGGGTTTGCGCCAGACATAGCCAGTTTTTTTAACACCAGTTTTTGTCTGAGCATTTTCCTTGGTGGCTGAAAAGTTCATTCTGACCAGAGCACCTTCCTCCATACTTTTGGGGAGTTGCCCACATGCCTTTTGACAAACTCTAAACTTGCCTTCTTATTTTTAATGTTAAGTAATGGCCACTCCTCCATAAAGCCCAGTTCTATGGAGTGTATGGCTTATTGTGGTCCTATGGACAGATACTCCAGTCTCTGCTGTGGAACTCTGCATCTCCTTCAGGGTTACCTTTGGTCTCTGTGCTGCCTCTGATTAATAATTAATGCCCTCCTTGCCTGTGAGTTTTGGTGGGTGGCCCTCTCTTGGCAGGTTTGTTTTGGTACCATGTTATTTCCATTTGAAGATGATGGATTTGATGGTGCTCTGGGGGATCGTCAAAGATTTGGATATTTTTTTATAACCCAACCCTGACTTGTACTTCTCAACATCTTTGTCCCTGACTTGTTTGGAGAGCTCCTTGGTCTTTGTGGTGTGATGCCACTTGCTTAGTGGTGTTGCAGCCTCTGGAAAAGGTGTGTTTATACTGACAGATCATGTGACCCTTTTTCTCATTTCACTTCACCAACTTAGACTATTTTGTGCAGATCCATCACATAAAATAAGATTAAGAAACATTTAAATCACAAACATTTAAATTAAAGGGATAATGAGAGGTGGAATAAAGATGGTGTAAAAATAATTTCTATTCTTGAATATAACATTTTCTGTTATTGACCATAAACCAGCACAAACTAAAATAAAAACAAGTAGAGAGCTAGCTTCTTTGAAATGATCTGACAGCTGGACAATGCTGCCAAGGGTGTGTTTTAATACTGATTAATGCTGTAATCTGCGGTGTTTCCCACATTACACCCTGTTCACTGGTATGTTTTGACTGATCCATAGTATTTCCTAACACCAGTTTTTGTCTGAGCATTTAGTCATTGTTTTGTTATCCTGACGTGAAGGATTAGCAGGCACACTGCAATAAATGTTCAATGCTGACATCTTGTTAATGTTGTTTCTGGGAAATCATTATCGTCATTACACTCACTGGATCATGCTGCATACTTGTCATCAGCCTCTTCCTGGTGACGTTTGTGTTAGTGATGCGTGACTGGAGAGTAGCACTAAATCTGTTTCTAAATGCAGGACCATAGAAGCCCCTACAGTAGGTCAAACTGTCCTTCTCTATCTAGACCAAATGTCACAGGGGAGCTGCTTTATAATTACCTGCACTGCAATAGTCTGCCAAAGCGGCCTAATCCAGATAAATGGAAATGTATCATTCAGCGTTGTAACTGCATGGAGTTTTGCTACTCGTGAAAGACTAAACAGACCACAAAGGAGGGCGAAAAGGACCAAAAAGGATGCCTTTCCTCCATAATACAAATTCAGCAACAATATATCACACACGTTTATATTAAATGAACTGCGACCTGTCCAAGGTGTTTCTCCAGTAGTTTGTTCAGTACTGAGTTGACCCTGTGTAGCTGAATACAAAATGGCTATTCTTTGAGAGATATTAATCACTTCTTGGTCCACGATCTATAATATGTTTATTTCAACCTAGTGTACTGTGGTCTAGGGAGAAGGGAGTCATTTGGGATACAGCCCGAGCAGCCAAGAAGGCTGTAAGTGTGTAACCATATTGCCATATTCAATAACATGAGAATAGCTACAAATAAACATAACTACAGTACAAAGGAAGAATAATGTCTTGCTTTCAGTAAAGTTTTGAATGTGTTGGGTAGATGAGTACATCTAGAAGAACAAGGGTTTGGCTCCTGATCACCCATTCTTCTCATAAATTCCTCAAAAGTTCCTTCATAGAAGTTGGCTGCATTTTCTGCTTTTCACCATCCAAGTTAATCCCAGTTACAAACTTACACTCATCCGGCCATGAAACCGCAAACGTATTCTAGAGCAGATGCTCTTCTTTTCATTCTGGTCACTTTTTCTTCAGTGACAGCTTCTCGAACAGCTGTAAATTCTTTCAGACCCACAGCTTTGTATTTTTTCAGGTGTGAAGACGAGAGCTGTACAAGCCGATCCTGTGATCTATCAGGTCCTTTGTGGTTGTTAGGAGTCCCTCCATCTCTCGATCTTTAAATGAATTTATGATTTCCAGCCTTAAAACTTTAAAGTGCAGAATATAAAAAGAAATGTGTGGCAGATGAGGTAGGTGTGGGTAGCTGCTCTTGTGAATGAGCACAGTCGCCAACTTTGTGTAGTTTTACATACTAAAAAAAGCCCTTACTCATTTTCACACAATGATTTTCCAACCTTTCATCCCTCATAATTAAACAATCTAGTTTTGTCTGCTGTGCTCTAAAGACTGAGTTCCATTGTAAGCTGCTGCTGTGGTTCTTTTTTGTGACCTCACAAAAACAGGAAATTCTAAACGTTTTTCTGTATGTTTTCTGTAGTTCAAGATTTTTGAGCTTCAAGGTTATATACAATAGATTTTTTTATATGACCATGGGTTCATTTCCCATGGGTTCGTAACAATAAAAGTGGATGAATAAAATAGTTATATTTATTGCTTGTACATGCACTTTCACAACAGTTGTGCTACCCACACCTACCTCAGCTGCCACACACTTGTTTTTCTGCATATATAAAATTGAGTTCTCACACACACACACAAGCATATATATATATAATCAGGGTAAATCAGTTTAAAGCTCCACCAAGAGGTGGGCGGCCTTCTGGATGGTTCAGTCTGAGAACGAGCCTTCTCCACTCCTCCTTACACACACACACACACACACACACACACACACACTACTCCAGCCCCGAGCAGTGTGAAGCAGAAGCAGCAGCAGCAGTAACAGTGGACCAGGCGCGATGAGAGGGGCTGGCCGGTCCCACCGCACACACGACCCGGACAGGACGGGTAAGACCTGGGCTGGGCTGGGCTCGGTTCGGCCCGCTCTGCGTTAGGCTCTGCTGTGTCCCCGCAGAGCAGAAGTAAACAGGATGTGTCACGTAGGCGGCACACGTTCAGCACGGAGCGCGTTCCAGCGTTTTCAACATCAGCACCGGTTCTGACCCAATTAGCTGGAATTAGACCCGGTCCTACATGTTTGCACACAGCGGAGGGATGGTCCGGGGGTCGAGGCTGCTGCCTGTGGTGTCTGATCGAATGAATGAAATGAAATGGAGTGAATGTTTACATGGCTGGGTTTGTTCCTCTGCTGATTTCTGCTCTGATCGGGGACAACTTGGCTTTAACCCGGTTCATTCAGGCTGGTTAGACTGTGGAGGTCGGAGCATGGCTGTGTTTGGGTCTGTGTTTGTGTTTGTGTCCTCTCCCAGCATGGCTGCAGCCTTGCTGTCACCCACTGCTATTCACAGGGGGGTTCCGGTCCAGAATTTAAAAATCCAGTCCAGGATTTTGCTCCAACTGTCTGGATACCCCACACTAGTGGCTTGAGCTCTTCCGTGAAAGCAGGCAGTTGGAGCAAAATCCTGGACTGGATTTTTTACTTTGTGGCCCTGAAATCTCCACCTCTGGTGGTGCATTAAAGCCTGAAAACCAATTAAGTCCCATTTCGGCTTGAAACAGCCCAGGGATGCTTTGCGGCCAGTAGGAAGAGCAGGATGAGGAGCTAATGGAGCCCATTTGGGTTTGGGTAAAGTGGACTATGCATCTGAATGACACCATTTGTTGCAGCAAGTGTGACTTTTGGGGGAGCAGGTTCTCCCTCTCAGGCCTCTGTGGTGGTTTGCAGCTTTTCTGATGAATGAAAGACAACTTGTTTCACATCCTGAGAGGTTGCACTGAAGGGAAAAAAAGCAGGGCTGGTTAAAATGTATCACGATACACAGTGTGTATAATATGCAGTTTTTCCGAGGTATAAAACTGGAACGGGGTGATAATGCCCCATTTAAAAACACTTGCACAAATAGTGAATTCAGTGACGTTGGTTATTCCTTGATGCACTAAATCCAACCAAAGGAGCCTAATCCAGATCTCTTTGAAATGAAAAATTCATTTGTGTCCTTTGGAACTGCATCGCTCCATCTGCTCTGTGTGATTCAGTCTTTGAGATGTAAACAAATTTGTCCAGCACAAGTTTAGGGTGAAATGGTTCTTTGAGGTGAAACCATAAAGATTTGATTTAGAGTGGTGGTGAACAGAACCAGGTGTAATGTTTACAAAAGAAATAAAGCCATTTGAACCAAAACAGTCAGAGAACGTAGGATTTTTTTATCCGATCATTGTTACAGTGCAACAGGAGTAAATCTGTGAATTAGATTTGTAATTTATAATGTGATGTGTGTGTCTGTTTTTGGTGGATATTGTGCCCATGAACAACCTGCATGTATTTCTCCACCAATAGATAAATACTGAAAAGAATAAAAATCTATCCTAAAACAGTATCTCTGACATCAGACAGCATATTAACAACCATTTGGTGTAGCTTTAGCCATCTGATTCCATTCACTACCACTGTAAAATTAGAATTTCTCTAGAGCAGAGAACAATAAAGTACTTAAGTTGACATTGATTATTAAAACATCAGCCTTAAGGAAGGATGACATTTTGCATGATTGTGTGTTTGTGCCTTGGTGATCCATTCTAGAGCCAGTCAGATTCTTTCTGTTTTGCAGTGTTCATGCCTTGGACTTAGTAATTTAACAGCAATAATAATAGTATTTTGCCCTAATGTTGGAGGGAGGCTTGGTCAGTGTAAGATGTTAGGCAGTGCGTCTTTGCTGGCATGCTGACTACTGTTGAAAACCAGTGCAGCGAGTGTGCAAGCTGTTATTGTTTGCAGCACAATCATGATTTCCATCAAGAGTTTACTGTACAGGTGGAGACTCTGTTTTTCCCCATGGGGGCTGATAGAGTCAATGTGTATGAGATTAGAGGAACCTAACAGAGGCGTGGGTTGTGTAACAGTTGAAATGGAGGAGTTTGAGTGAACTGGAATCTACACCCCTTTCCATAATGTACACAAACCTGACCCTACCTGTTCTCATGCTGAGTTACAGTGACGAAAGCACTTTCTCTGCGGATTTACTGTAGAATAGTTGGATGTTCAGACACGGAAATAAAGCTCATACTTCCATTTCACCATTATTTTAATAAATAATGAAATAATCTTTATTTGTTATTTTTCAATGACCACGTTTCCTTTAATGGGATGTTATGCTGAACCTTTCAGACATAAAATGATCAAATAAAAATAAGCTTTGGCGTATAATAAAAAATGCATACAAATGCTATTTTTCAGGCTCTGTGTCCTGCACGAAAAAATGAACAACTTCTAGCATGAACATTAACTGTTTGACCTACTTTCAGTATTTGTCAGTTGATGAGATTAAACACAAGGCCCCAATTATTTGCTCTATTTTATTTTTATTTTTAGGCTCACATTCAAGATACCTCATGTTAAAAGGGCTGTTTTAGTTTAAACTGTAAAAATCTCACTCGGGGCAATTACTAGAGGCAATTAGATATATTTTTAACAGAATCGAATCGTTCTTCTAAAAGGGTCACTAAACTTAGATTAGCCCTCCATTTGGACGTCTCCAAAGCATGTCTGAAAATGAGGTTTCTGGTCAGACTTAGGACCAAACACACGTAAGTGCCAGGCATTCCTGATTCAGCGAGGCCTATGTATCCACAGTCACTTTGCGACATCACATTGAGACACATAATGTTGAAATCTGTGGTTGATGCTGAAGATTCCTTCGTCAAGCATTTATGGTTTCCTGCTTTTTTCAGTCTTGAAAACAAATTCCAATATTGCAGCGTTCACCCTGAAAACTGTATACAAGGGAATCAGAAAAGCTGGTTAGTTGTGGACAATGTATCTTAAAGAATTTGGAAAGGGTGGGACAAATACAGCTTTTCACAGTTCTGTGACAACTGGACCCCCTAAATTCTTCACTTGACCCCTCAAATAGCTCTGACACAATTTAACACTCACAGATCCAGTTTCTGGTCAGCATACCTCACCGGTTAGCAGCTCTACACACAGCCTTGAAGTCTGCTTCGTCTCCCGATTAATCTAACACAGGGTGAGCATTTTCATATTGGCCCAACATGATGTTATTAACATCTTAAAATACGAAAATCGGTTCATAACATATCCAAATATGGGCCTTAAAAATGTACTGTGGTTATTGCAGGATGATGCCAATATCTAATATTATCGTGGAGATATGTGTGGATGCTAATACTTAAAAATGTATCAATATCATGAAAAACGTGTAGATGTGGGATTTGTAGTTTTCCATATCCAGATATCCAATAGTTTTCATGTTTCATCTGATGATGTTGATACAAAAAGTATTTAAAAGCATTTACAAATCTGCCTGGATATGGAAAATGGGAACTTTATAGAATTAAGTTCTAGAAATAAGAATTGAATTGATATATTGTAGAAAGATTAAAAAATGATGAATTATTGATTTGTCTTATTGGTCAGAGCTAAAAATCTGTTTAATTTTTCAAGCAAATTGGTGCTGAGGTGGTTATGATTTCTATATAAAATGTAACTTATTAAATGGCGTTATTTTATGTAGGGTTACAAATGCGAGAAAAAAAAAGAGAATTTTTTATCAAGTATAGCTGCTTGAAAAACATTACATTTACATTTACAGCATTTAGCAAACGCTCTTATCTAGAGCGACTTACAACAAGGCTTTGTTTCCACATTTGATCATCATATTAGTAACCAGCTATGATCAACTACTGCTGATTAACTATTACAATCTGTGCAACAAACTTAGTAACCCTGTGACAAGTGCTTACTTTTTTTTTTTTAAATAAATATAAGAGGAAAGAAAGCAGAGGTTTATTGAGGAAGGGAAAAGAAAGCACAGAGGTAAAAGAGCAGGAAGGTTTGGGAAGATTATTATGAGAAATTCCTTGAACAGAGTTTGTTCCACCACTGAGGGGCCAGGACTGAGAAGAGTCTCGATGCGTGTCCTCTTCTTTTCTTCAATGGTGGGGGTTCAAGGAGAGCAGTGCTTGATGGTCTGAGAGGACGAGAAGACATTGTTTGATAAGAGCAGTCAAGTAGGAGGGTGCAAGACTGTTAGTAACCTTGTAAGCAAGCGTTAATGATTTAAACCAGATACAAGCAGCCACTGGGAGCCAGTGTAGGTCCTGCAGCAGAGGCATGGAAGAGGAGAACTTGGGGTAGTTGAAGATGAGTCTTGCAGCAGCGTTTTTGAATCCGGTGTAGTGGATCAGTGGAAGACCTGCCAGAAGAGAGTTACAGTAATCCATCTTAGAGATGACCAGGGACTGGAACAGCAGCTAGGTTGCCTGGAGGTGAGGAAAGGACAGATTCTTCTAATGTTGAAGAGAAGGTGTCTGAAGGACCTAGAAAAATTAACGATATTAAAGGAGAAGGAGAGCTCATTTTCGAAAGTGACACAAAAGATTCCTAGCAGTTCTAGATGGGACAAAAAGTGAAGCGCCAAAGGAGATATGAAGATCCAGTCATGGTGGTTGATGGCCTTCCAGGTAGAGAAGCTCAGTCTTGTTAGGACTGAGCTTGAAATGATGAAATGTCATCCATGCAGAGATGTCAGCCAGGCAGTTTGTGATTCTAGTAGAGACCTGTTGATCGTAGGAGGGAGTGAGTAGTTGAGTGTCATCAAGAAACATTAAATTTGACTGACACTTTACGTATCACACGGAAGGGCAATATCTTTTTTTTTTTTTTTTTTTTGTATCAGCATGTATGTACATGTAGGATTTGCAGATAAATGCAAATTGAATAAATTTTACATCAATGCATCCCTAATATTGTTCGAAACTCATTTACTGAGATAAAGAAGTTAAAGTTGTTAGCAAGTTTCATTGATCAAGTTTCAGTAATTACCATTCAATCCACCCTTTGTGTATCGAAACCCTTTTAAGCGAGTTCTGTGATGTCACAAAAACAATGAGTGTTCATCAGTCTCCCTGTTCAGCCTCCCTCAGTTTAGCTCCGCCCATTTATGTTGCTTTTTGGAAATGCAATTCAGGGAAGCCAATCACGAAATATACATTTGTATATCTTAGTCTTGAAAAAACAGTGAAAATGAAGCACAGCTATTTAAAGTACATAAAATATCACCGTAAATTATTATAATTTTTTTTATTATTAGCCCATTTTACAGTTATTTACAGATTCTGTTACAGTTCCAATACTATTGTTCATGGGCAGCGGTGGCCTAGTGGTTAGGGAGTTGGCCACAGGATCGGAAGATTTTGGGTTGCCCTGAGGTATCCTTGAGCAAGGTACCGTCCTGTCACTGCTCCCTGGGTGCTTTCAATAGCTGCCCCCTGCTGCACGGTGTCTGAGTGCATGGGTTAAATACAGAGGTCCAATTTCGTAGTGGTTCATGCTGTGCTGTGCTGTGCTGTGCTGTGACCTCGCAATGACAAGGGTTGTCACTTTCACATTTTCACTTTCACTTTCATTCTTAATATAGAATACAACCCTCATTTCTTTTCATTTTTTAATTTTATGTCTGTAATACTGCTTTATCTTTGGCAGATTGAGATTAAATGAAAGGAACTGGTATCAATGTGTAAGGTTCTAGATAAAGGGGTCCCAACCACTCTGCATTCAGCATCAGCAGTAAACGTATCACCTGATCATCTGCACCTGTTTCTTCACTGCTTGTCTTAAGTGAGATGCTTTGTTCTGCTTGAAGGTTCAGAAGTAGATCACTGTGTGGATTAACCAACACAAAACTATCAAACTGCTCAGGAACAGAGACTGGACTGAAACTTTTTCTTTGTTTCCAGTGTGGACCAGAGGAGGATGGGTTCCCCTTTGGGTCTTGGTTCCTCACAAGGTTTCTTCCTCCTGTTTTGGGGAGTTTTTCCTTGCCTCTGTTGCCCTCTGCTTACCCAACTGGGGCTCAAACCCGGTTTCTGTAAAGCTGCTTTGTGACAACAACAGTTTTTAAAAGTGCTTTATAAATGAAGTTGACTTGACTTGAAAATGAGAGACAAAAACACTGTCCTTCAGGAAGATCTGGAGAACTGCTCCTCAACAAGACATGAGAAATGAGGGGTGGCTTATGTAATTTGCACAGTACTGTATTTTATCAAAATGCTTAGTTACGGTTCCAGACAGTATATGTATCATGATGTGATCTGTGGTGTGTTAGTCTAATTATTGGGATCCAGTTAGGTCTAAAATACAGACCAGTAAGTGGAGAAGCATCGCTTTAACTTGTCTGAGATGTTTCAGTTGTGAATAAACAAGTAAATTACTTTTTAGGATGGATGAAGTTCCAAAATAGGCCACACACATAAAAAAAAAAAAGTTTATGCATAGTCTTTGGGGAAATTAATGTTACAAACTACAAATTTTAGGCCCTAGAGGCACTACATTGTAATTTTTTAATCCCTATTTAATTTCACCCTGGTTTGCTGTTTGTGTTTGAGCAGTTTGTCTTCTAATAAACAGGTTTTTGCTCTCCCCACACTATTAAGAGCTCCTGATATTCTTAATTCATCATGTACATCTTCCAGTTTCTCCCCAGACTATTGCATGAGCATCAGTTTTGTCATGGCTTAATACTTGAGTGTCCTAACAAGCTGGACATTTAAGAATATAGACACCATAATCCACTCTATATGGAGCTGTGCTGGTGCTGCCACCTAGTGGGGATGAAATGTACTGCTCACTTATTTGATCAAATTAAGTGCAATTACAGATTAAGAACTTTAGGAATTCATTGGTTTTATTTATTGTTGGCTTTTGTGCTGCTGATATCAGTGGTAAAATGTGTAGAAAGACCTTTCACCAGTTATTGCAGGTCTGTTTTGAAATGCTCCTGCCAGGGAGACAGAAAAAGGAACCAGACGTTTGAAGAATACATAAAGTTAATACATGACATTTCTATAAAAACACTGGTTGATTACCTGAGATATTACTTTGTGAAAGATCTGAGAACATCATGGCCTAAACTATATTTAAACTCTAATCATGGTGGAAGGGTGTATGTTGGGGTACATGCATTGTTAGGAAAAATAGTTCCAAAACCGATTCACTGCTTTACTATGATAAGTACTCTGTATGAATGCTCAGAAGGGGTGTGTAGGTTCACACATTATTGGGTCTAAATTATAAATAAAATGTTTGACCTGATGTTTGGTTCTATTTACCACCCATGTAAAGAAACCAGAGCTGGGAAGTTTCTGTAGTTTTGTTGTTGTTCCTTAACTGAATAACTAGCTGGTGTGATTTCAGTGGGAAAGGTGTTTATGCTCCAGGTGCACTCGTCACTCTTCCGTAACCTTCCCATTATTACAGCTGGTCTCAGCATGTTCTTTGAGGGAAGAATGACATCAGTGGACCAGAAGTCTGGAAGAGCCCATCTGATTGGCTTTGAGCATTGTGCGTAAAGGGCAGGTGAATCCTGGTTTCACACCCCTGTTTGTTTTGCTAGAACAGGATTGGCATGTATTAGGGTTTGAACAATGCTTAGGTGTGTGTGTGTGTTTTCATTTACTGTGTTGCGATGGTTTAAATGCACAGAACAAATTAATTGCCCGATGTTTACAATGCGTGAACAGAAATTTCATTCATTTCAGATCCGTCTGCAGCACTGATGTTTAAAACGCTCATAGTATGAAATATTGGAATAAAAGTCTGGTGTAGTTTTGGGAAGCACTGTTCACTTCCCAGTACAGTCCGTACTGTTCATATATGAATAAGTGTGTGCCATTCAGAACTGATCTAAAATGCATCCTAACAAAATGTCTCAAAAGCTTATGGTGAGCAATTTCCCTCGGGATAAATAAAGGATTTCTGATTATAGAACGGCTGCAAGAACCAACATCTCTTCAGCTCAGACAAATTTGTAAGGCCTCATGTTTGGGATCATTCTGGTTAATAACCAAAAAAGGAAAACAGTTTAATTTGGGCACAGTTCACATACACTAACTTACTTACTAAATATAATGATTACGAAAAGCAGATTGTTTCTGTTAATACACAGGAGAATGGGGTTAAATCATTAAAATTCAAAATGCAGCACAAGGGAACTTGGGCATTCCATGGGGCAGTGGCGGCCTAGTGGTGATCATGAGGTTGTGGGTTCCAGTCCCAGAAAATTAGGTTAACCTGAGGTTCCCTTGAGCAACACTGCTCCCCAGGTCCTGGATTCATGGTTGCTCCACTGTGTGTGCGGGTCATTTGCAGAGGAAGCGTTTCATTGTGGTGCACTGGCTGGTGTGGTGTTCAGAAGGACAAATAGTCCCTTTCGCAATCAGCATGTAAGCCAAGGTGCGCGTATAATGTATTCATTACGGTAGAGTATGTCTAATGCGCCACTATAAATGAGACATTTTTAAGAAGTAATAGTTGGTGATTTACTGCTGTTAATTGACCTAATGAAATAATTCTCCAGTTAGTCATGGTTATAGAACAGCACTGTGGCGGCTGCATTTTCTGCATTTTGGTTGTTGGATTGTGTCTTTTCCATTTCTTTTTTGTACTGTCCGATCTTATAGTTTTGTTTTTTCTTTAGTGTGGCATCGTGGTAGTAAAGCAGGAACTTTGTATTTTCGTAGGGAAGCCTTACAGTGGTCGATATGAACACTAAGGCTGGGCAGAGTTGTTGCGCGCGTTTTGGGTGCATTACGGTAGAGCCGTCTCCACTAAAGCGCTGATGTTCGGAGCTCCGAGCCGCAGGATGAGCAGCACGGACGACGAGATGGAGCCGTGCGGCCCCACACCTTCCCGGGAGCTCACCCAAAACCCGCTGAAAAAAATATGGATGCCTTACAAAAACGGCCTTCCAGAAAAGCACATTTCTCAGAGGAAGGGTACGTAGCTTCGGCGTCTGATGTTGCGCCCTTTTTTGCCGCCTTGCCAGGATCTGCTACCGTCGCACAATTTTACCGTATTCTTTTTTTTTTTTTTTTTTCCCGACCGCAAAGTTTTTCACTGTACATTTTCCCGTATTTCTTCTAATCATCTTCTAATCAATGACTTTCTATAGGGTTATGTTTTTAATATTGTTTTTTGTGTAAATTGTGTATATTTATTAACCAAACACGTGAATAAAGTTAAAAATGTATGGGTGATACGAGAGTATCAAAAATCTGGCGGATCTTTGCTGACTGCTGGCGTGCGCATGCGCAGTAGCGCCCGACAACAGCTTTTGTCCGGTGAGATAAAATGGCACAACACCTGCCCCAGTCGCCCGGAGCTCCACTGCAGATGCTGATCCTGGTTGGGGGGGATTTTTTTTTTTCCAGTCGTCCAAACGCAGTGTTATCAGATTGGATTATTTATTGAGTGCTGTTTTCTAGGCTGTTTATGAAGCTGCTGTAAACGTGGTCAGAACTTAATGCCTTTTGTGCAGGACAGCATTAGGGACACCTGGTTCACCTGTGATGACCATGCAGCTGGGGCTGTTTATCTTATCCTGATCTGGGATGGGATACCAGCCATTGTTTGCATGGTCATCATTTTCTGATGCATGCTTTGTCTCAGTCTTTTTTGCAGGATAAGCATGCAGCTTATATATGCAGAAGAGTGACTGCACTCAGAACCCAGTAAACTCCTTCAGCCTCATCAGATTGAGACCATGATGTGTCAACCACAGAATGTTTTTTTACCTTCATTAGTTTTCGCTAAACTAACCTTCTAGCTCCATTGCAAAGAAGCAGACCTAAGAACTCAAGCGTATCTTTGCTGAGCTGTGGCAGGAGTGAGGCAGGATATTGTGTAAATGGTCGTTTAAAGTGCTTCTTGTAAAACCACAGTAGTACTTAGTACACTTTTTTAGGTGTAAAAAAAGAGAAAAAAAAAGGAAAAAGACTGATAAACAATTTAAAAGTTTCAGGGTACTGTTCACGTATAGTTAAGTACTAAAAGTCATGGTTAAAATTATAAGTCCACGGTTCTTCCTAAACAAAATCTTTGGTAGCATTTGTGACCTCCACCATCTCCTGTGGTGTCCATAGCTGATGGTGATTCTAATGTCCTGATTGCATGTTTAGTATAGATGGACATGTTCCTTTTCACCTCCTTATTTTCCACTGTGTGGATACTGCTATGTGGCATTGTGCAACTTTATGAGCAGCAAGATTCTCTGTGACCCCTTCCCTACAGTCACAACACAAGTCGTAAAGGAGTATCAGCGGTGGTGATGATCAAGAGGTTATAATTACTGCAGTCTAATGTACAGGGGCGGTAAATTCTGAAAACAGGACCATAAACGTCTTAAAAGACGGCGACAAGAACATGCAGTGGAGCATAATTTCCTAGTAGTCTGTATAGGATCTGTCTTTGTATTTGTCTGATGTGCGTTTTCCTTGTTTTCAGTGTGCATGACCAACTGCCCCACTCTCATAGTGACGGTAGGCCTCCCAGCCCGGGGCAAAACCTACATCTCCAAGAAACTTACCCGCTACCTCAACTGGATCGATGTGCCAACAAAAGGTACACACACAGAAAAACACGTTAATCATTAAAGAGGCCATATCATGAATCACTTCACCTTTTTAATGTAGTACGTAGACATTTCAAAATGTCAAATATGCATGTCCATCCAGGTTATAACGCAAAGAGAGTTTAATTATAACCAGCTTTTAAAGGCAATATTTGGTACGACCACCGTTATTCTTCAGCACAGCCTGAACTCTCTTAGGCAAACTTTCTTGATGTCATCTTCAGGAATAGCCCATTGTAAACATTCTGCTGTTGCAACAGGTGAATAGATGCAGTCTGACATATCAACCTGTCAAAATATGCTTCATTTTCTTGATTCTAATATCACTGGACATTACTACAGATATGTTTTAAATAATTTCAGCTCCCAAATAAAGCAACCCCATCAGTAAAGAGGTCGCTCCTTTTTCCTCAGAGTTTAATGTTGGACAGTACAGACGGGAATGTGTGAAGATATACAAGTCATTCGAGTTCTTCCGACCTGACAACGAGGAGGGGCTCAAAATCAGGAAGTAAGACTTTATTTCTGCTGACAGTGATCAAGTGATACGCCATCCTGAAAAACAGCACCGGAGCCATCAAAGGAAATGGATCAGCCTTGGCAGCTCATGAGGCATCGGTTTTACTTTTGATGAACATAAGCAGTATTTTATTTATCTGTTTAAATAAAAGTAGCTTTTATCTTCTATTTAAGTGAAGTGAGAGCGACAACTTGTCATTGTGAAACACAACCAAACACCATGAACCACAAACGAAATGCAGCCTCTGTTTTTAACCCACACAGTGCAGCAGGGGGCACCTATTGAGAGCGCCCAGTGAGCAGTGATTGGGACGGTACCTTGCTCACGTGTACCTCAGGGCAACCTACTGGTCTGGGATTCAAACCCAGTCCCTAACTGCTAGGCCACTGCTGCCCCATCTTAATAAATGTATAAGTTTATTACTAAAATGAAAGTTTATTGTAAAAAGTGAAAAATTGAATTCAACATGTAAACTTACCTTCTCATGTTTAATTTATAATGTTTTAGTGTGAGGTATTATCGAATAAACCAGCAGGTATAAAATGAAAAGTGTCCCAGCCTTGGAATGGTTCTAATGCTGCAGAAGATATTTAGCAGAACTGTAGTTGTTCATGCTGGTGATCATTTAATGAATGAAGTCCTGTTTATTGAAATGTGTAGTTCTTTAATTAGAGTTAAAACTAAGGTCATTTTAAGGTTAATTTACAGTTAAAGACCGGCACATAACTGATGCGGTGTGTGCAGTTTAAATCTTTTGATCTTCTCTGTTTTTCTCAGGCAGTGTGCATCAGCAGCTCTTAATGATGTGCGTCAGTATCTCTCCGAGGACGGTGGACAAGTGGCGGTAAGCAAAAAAAAAAACAAACATAATTTAAAGGCTGCAGACCAAGCTTGGGTGCTGTTTTAGTATCTAGTCTTAGTCTTCAGTAGCTGCCATCCAGGCTTCTAATTCCCCTGAATGAATAAGTAGCTGCCTAAATAAAATATTTAATGTCACATTTTCTTGAAACAAATCCAGAGAAATCTTTAATGAAAGTGAAAGTGACTGTAATTGTGAAACACGGCAATTGCCACAGTGAGACGCAACGAAATTCAACCTCTGCATTTTACCCCTACACACACCTGCAGCAGGGGGCAGCTATTGAAAGCACCCAGGGAGCAGTGAAGGGGCGCTACCTTGCTCAAGGGTACCTCAGGGAAACATACAGGTCTGGGATTTGAGCCCACCACTAGGCTCCAGCTGCCCCATGCTATTAAAACTAATGCTGAGTTTTAAATAATCTGTTGGAAACGGCATGAAAAGACATGTTTATCCAATCGTCCAGAATGATGAACAGGTTTGGAGATAATTATTTAATCATTTATATTTTTCAAATTAAAATTATTCATAAAATCAAATTATTCAAATGATTAGACCCTTGCCAAAAGTGGTAATGATGTCTCAGAATTTAATTGGACAAGAAATAAATGCAGAATTATTTGTATTTATTTATGCATTCCATCATTTTTAAAAATTCAAAAAATATATATATATAAAGTAAAGGGAACCTGACTTAATTAATTGCCATAATTCACAGTTTTATTTTTAATGATTACTTTCTTCCTCCTGTTCATGACCTTACCAGGTATTTGACGCCACTAACACTACAAGAGAAAGACGAGAGACCATCAACCTATTTGCCGAACAGAACGGCTTCAAGGTACAGCGGCTGATTGGCTGAAATTAATATTTTGAATATCTGCAGTGAGATGGAGACAGTTCATGCTCTAGTTTTGCTTCACCTCTTTATTTTGCGCTGTGTGGACATTGGTATGTGTCATGGTGCAATTTTTGCGATTCTGAACGACCTCTGCCCTGCAGTGACAACACACACCATCATTATATCTTTCATCACAGGTTTTCTTTGTTGAGTCCATCTGCGAAGACCCCGATGTTATTGCAGAAAACATTGTTGTGAGTATCAGCACTCTCAGGAGCGCCTTTACTGCTGCAGATTGATTTAGGGCAGGGGTCACCAACATGGTTGCCCCCAAGGACCACATGAGTCGCCCCCAGACCTGTTCTAACAATAGTGCAACTCACCAGTGAGCAGCGTCTAAAATATAATTTTATCCTGTTGCTGTTCTTCTTTAATCACATTTGCATTTATATCGATTTGAAAATGACTATCTAAAAAAAAAAAAAGCATTTAAAACATGTTTATTATACATGAAGTTTAAAAAAGTTTAGGTAACTGGTAGCCCTACGTAGAGCTCAGCATCCGTGAAGTAGCTCTCAGTTTCAAAAAGGTTGGTGACCCCTGATTTAGGGAATGGTTTGGTCCAGAGAAGCTGGATGCTTCATATTTCTTTGCAGTGGTGGAGGATGAAACCAGGGGTTGATGTTTATTACACAACCTTTTTTAGCTTGGTATCCAAAACTGCGAAAGAACCTAAACATCTTCTGAGTGTTTATATGCATTTCTGATGATGGAAAAATTATGAAATTACGAAAAATTACAACCTGCATCACTGTTGGGTAAAAAAAAAAAAAAAAAGATTTCCAAAATTGTTAAACAACAATCTCACTTTGTTTCTAAAACACTTAATGTAATAAGTTTTTGTGAGATTTTCTGGAGGCATAAAACTCTAAAGACTTCTGGTTCCAGTAACCACCACTGTAAACAATTCTTAATCTGTAGGTTTCTTCAAGTTTGAATTTCCTTCTTTCAGTTGCACAAAGTGAAGTGAAAGTGACTTAACTGTTATTGTGAAACACAGCACACAGTGAAACACAACAAAATGCATCCTCTGCGCAGCAGGGGGCAGCTATTTTAAGCTCCCGGGGAGCAGTGATGTGGACAGTAACTTGCTTAAGGGTACCTCAGGGCAACTTACTGGGATTCAAGCCTTTGATCTTTTGATCTTTGGGTCTAGTCCCTAACCACTAGGCCGCCATTGCCCCAGATAACAACTACCCCGTGTGGGCAGGCTGTTTGCAGGGATATATGCTTCTATTTGTGGATTGCTACATTAGCCTTGTGGCCCCAGTTCAGACTTGTCTTGTCTGATTGTCTACATTTAGAGTAAGGAGGAAAATGTGTATGTTGAATTGCACCCTTCTGAAGAATAGCTTTAACTCCGCTGAAGCCTCCAGTCATGCATAATGTTTTCCCCTCCAGCCTGTTCATGTTGAATCTTGTTTTCTTGTTACAGCAAGTGAAGCTGGGTAGTCCAGACTACATGCACTGTAACAATGAGCAGGCTGTGGAGGACTTTATGAAGAGGATAAAGTGCTATGAGAATTCTTACCAGCCTCTGGATGAAGAGCTGGACAGGTGAGGGGGGGGGCAGCTCCATTTACAGAAAGAATAACCAGAGGGTATTTTAGACCTATCAGATTTAAAAAAAAAAAAAAAAAAAAAAAAAAGCCTGTGTATAAGTGTCTTTGATGACAGAGACTTAAGACCACTGCAAAAAATAACAAAAAAAAAAAGTAATAACAAAGTGATAGATTTACAACTAACTGCACAGCTGTATAGATGGTCTGGCCTGAAGTGTATGAAGTTTGTCTTGGATGCTGATTCTGTAGGAGGAATTCATGCCTCATAGCGGTGGAAAAAAGGGTCTTTTGCATAAAAGACTGCAAAGGAAGTCTGCTTGCTGTCATTTTAACAAATCCATCTATGAACCTCAGTCAGTCACTTCTGCATCCTCCTGCTTTCCCTTTATTCTCCGCTGGACAGAGATCTGTCTTTCATTAAGATCATTGATGTGGGTCGTCGGTACCTGGTGAACCGGGTGCAGGATCACATCCAGAGCCGGATCGTCTATTACCTCATGAACATCCACATCACCCCACGCTCCATCTACCTGTGCCGGCACGGAGAGAGCGAACTGAATGTTAGAGGGCGAATCGGGGGCGACTCTGGACTCACAGCCCGAGGGAAGGAGGTGAGGATGGAAAAGTGGGTCACACCCGGAGTTACTATTATTCAGGATGCGTATTGTTTCACCTCACATGTTATAATGACCTGCTGTCAAGGTATTTAGCAGTATTTTGTATTTAAGTAGTACGATTTTGGAAACGGTCTGAAAAATGTAAACGATTGGTCGCATAAAGTGAGAATATGACAATGAGCTCTCAGTAATTGGTCAAAATACTTTATAACACTTTTCAGTCATAAAAGTATTGATCATTTTAAGGGAAACTGTCATTGTCTTGTGATTTATTGCAATAAAAAAAAAAAAAACCCTCTTCACTCTTCCACTGAGATTTTCTTCGGAAGTCATCATGTCCGTATCATTCTCCAGCACAGATTTTGGGTTGAGTGAGACATAATGGGACGATTGCAGTAAATCAGATTCCTCCATCTGTTCATATTCTTTTTTTTTTTTTTTTTCTCTCTCTCTCTCTCTTCCTATCTCTGTCAGTTTGCGCGGTGTCTAGGGCAGTTCATACATTCGCAAGACATCAGTAATCTGAAGGTGTGGACGAGTCAAATGAAGAGAACCATCCAGACAGCGGAGGCTCTGGGTGTACCGTATGAACAGTGGAAAGCTCTCAACGAGATAGACGCTGTGAGTTCTAACACACTTCTGCTTAATGCCTAAAGGGGAGAACTAAACCAGAGGTTATTTGAGAGCTGCAGCAGAACTCGCTGGATTACATGATCTTTAATATTATAATGTGTCATAATAGTGGTTACAAGCCAATACATTTCAGTTCTGTGTATGATTCTGATGCTACCAATCCAAGGAATTGATCATGAATGCTCACTAACTGCTGATTAGTTCATTCAGATGGGAAATTAACTGCACTGATCACACACAAAATCAATAAGGTGAGAAATAAAAATAGAACATAGAATAGAATGCTGCTGCTTATGATTCACAGAAATGCATGTGAAAGTGAAAGTGACAACCGTCATCATTGCGAGGTCACAGCACAGCAGACAGCGAACCACAACGAAATTGGAGCTCTGCATTTAACCCATGCCCATTCTGTGAATCACCGTGCAGCAGTGGACAGCTATTGAAAGTGCCCAGGGAGCAGTGACAGGGACGGCACCTTGCTCAAGGGTACCTCAGGGCAACCTATCGGGAAGGGGTTCGAACCCCTTACGCCCTAACCACTAGGCCACCGCTGTAAATAAAACCTAGAGATTAAAGTTCTACACTAGGGCAGATTTACTCCATCCCTTTATCAGTCCCACCCCAACAGCAGTCCCCCGTTACCCAACACCCTGTCAGCGTGTTTCCTCTCTTCCCTGAATGCAACTGAGTTTGTCTGATTTCTTCTAAAAACGCTTTTAGGCTTGTATTGAAATAGTTGCATAAAAATAAACAAACAAACACAAACAGTTAAGCATGATTAGTCAAATCACTTTCATTTTTCTAAAACCTGAAGAACAGTTTTATATTGTGCAAAAGTTTCATAATTGCAAAAGTGCTGGGCTCTGGGACTTTTTTCAGACTTTATATTGGAAAATCACCAGGAGCAAGCAATTCCCTGCTCTGCTCACCATGACGCCACTGCTGAGTTTTTATTTTTAAGCTTCTTTTCTTCATGAATGTGTTCTTGTGTGCAGGGTGTGTGTGAGGAGCTGATGTATGAGGAGATTCAGCAGCGGCATCCTCTTGAGTTTGCACTTCGGGACCAGGACAAATATCGATACCGATATCCTAAAGGAGAGGTGAGCACATTTACCTGTGTGAGAGAATTAAATTCCTTTTCATTATATACTTAATTATTTATAGCTAGGGATGAATGGACCTTTTTCATATATATGAATAATTACTGGTACCTTTTTAAGCAGTTGTTTAAGCCCCTTATAAATAACAAACTGAGCGTTAAAACACTGAAAAATCACACAATCCACAGTCAGCATGGCAGCCATAATATTACAGCCAAGATGAGCTCGATAGTAAAATATTGATATTTACACCAAAAGATTGATTGATCTTATCCTCACCATCTAATAAAAAGCAGCAGAAACTGGCAGAAAATCACTACTGTTGGCAAAACAGTGTGAGAGTGTTCAATACTGAAAACTTGCCAGTTCAGGAATAAAGTATGTATATTTTTCACAAATTATCATTTTAATGGAAAAAAGAGCTTTTTCTTTTTCTTTTTTTTTGTTGCACATTTATAAACCCATTTTCCTGGAAATATAGACTTTTTAAAATCATAATTATTTAAAGATCCAGTACAGGCCGTGTTATAACAGTGGTCAAATTTAGATTTTAAAGCTGGTTAGAATTCTCCAAACTCTCTTTGTGTGATAAACTGGATTTACATGCATGTCGCACTATTTATTTTAAAAGTAAGTTGTTCTTTCTGCTGGTGCTTTCTGTACTGGATCTGCTGTTGCAGTCTGATTCGTCGGCTCTTATCGTCTTATCTTTTGAGGCTCCTGAGAGTGCAGCAGCTCAGGCTCCCTTTAAAATGTTAATGTCCAGCCAGGTGGTAAATTGGGAGCCAGATGGTAAATAACTTGCCAGACTGCTAATGATAATGCACAGGATAATCTTCCGGAGAGATCATGATGGGCAGAGATAAATAAACCTGTTAACCCCTGCTTTAGGCGGTGATTGTTGGTTCTTATGCAACTTTGTGTGTGTGTGTGCGCGCACATGCATGTATAAAAACAAGCAAGAACATCTCATAAACCATTACGTCCAGATCAAACGTACTTTCCTTCTCTCTTGTTCAGATGACACGTCTAAAGGGCGCTTATCTAAGACCGAGTGGTAACTTAAATAAGAGCGTCTGCTAAATGCCGTAAATGTAAATGTTTACTCGTGTCATGTTACATTCATGACATTATTGGGTGCAGTTTTATTTTAGCTGTGGCCCAGCAACTGAACACGCCCATTGCTTAGATGCCACTTGGGAACCACCATGTTGTGAAGTTTAATTTGAATTATTCGTCCCTTAGCTGTAAGACACAAATGGGGCAATTCTTCATAAAGTTCAGTACTTTTAATCCATACTGCAATAGTGTTTTCAAATGTATTTGATTATTAATTTATTTCTTGGTCATTGCATTGTCTTCCCCTATCCCACAATGCAATGCAATGTAATACATCATTTACAGACTTGCTACACATTTATTACATGCTCACTTAGAAGTGAAGTAATCTGCACTAGTTTTTTGAGGACGGAGAGGAAAATTTGGTCACTCAGGATCAATAAAGCTTTCTGATTCTTACGTGAGTGGAGGTGGTTTGGATGTCTTCCATAAGTTTATGCTTACCCTACTGTCTTGAGTATGTTAATACATTTTAGATCAAAATTAAAGCTACTTATTTTTTTGTTTCTTTGCTCAGTCTTATGAAGACCTGGTGCAGCGGCTGGAGCCGGTCATCATGGAGCTTGAGCGTCAGGAGAACGTTCTGGTCATCTGCCACCAGGCCGTCATGCGCTGCCTACTCGCCTACTTCCTGGACAAGACTGCAGGTAAGCGCCACCATTTTCTCATCCTCTGTGAACAGTAAAGACATATTCAGTGTATTACATTTTCTTTTTTCTTGTTGCACAGCAAAACATGAATAAAATTACTGTTTACTTTACATTTTCTAACCAATATTGTCATTTATATGTTAAGTTATGCATTAAAGGCCCCACCTGCTACAATTTTTTTTTCTTTTTTATTTATTTATTTTTCTATTTATTTATTTATTTATTTATTTATTTATTCCCTATTCTTTGGTTTTAGCTAAGGTCCATGATGTTTGTGTGTGGGTTTTTTATTTATTTATTTATTTTTTTTTTATTCAATGATTTTTCAGTTTCTCTTTATTTCCTAAGATGTTTTTTTGTTTCTTAACACTTTATCTTTGATTAAGCTCGAGTTGGTATGTGCATTCATGTAAGTGAGTTGAAATAAAACCTATTTGAGCCTCATGGAACTTCCTTCATTTTGAATTAATTCTTTATAAAAAAGATTAAGAACTGTTTGTTTTTCTCTGATGGGGCACTTTGTGACTTTTTAATTTTTTTATTTTTACAGTTTTCCATTAGAAATTCGAATTGTGATTTTGTGCAAAAAAGATTTAATTATTCAACTTTGATTAGAAACAAGAGCCTAGTTTAACCAACAGGTACTTTGCTCTGAACGGTTTACTCTGATTGTCTGATTGTACTGAATATGTGGCTTCATTGGGACAGGGTGGCCAAATCCCTATTTGTATCCCTATCACTGCTCCCCGAGCACTTTAAATAGCTGCCCCCTGCTGTGTGTTTTTGCCACTGTGAAACACGGCACAGCAGTCACTTTCACTTTCTTTCACTTTCACTTATTTTCACAGAGGAGCTGCCTTACTTGAAGTGTCCCTTGCACTCGGTGTTAAAGCTGACGCCGGTGGCCTACGGTAACACACTGCCTTTTTCCAGTCATGAAGTAACTGCCGACGTAGCGGGCTGCATCTAATGATGTGACTTCTGTTGTGTCTCCTTCAGGCTGCAAAGTGGAGTCAATCTTCCTGAATGTTGAGGCCGTCAACACCCACAGAGAAAGACCAGAGGTAAGAGATGCACGTTTACTCTCTGTCTCTCACACACACACACACACACTTACTTGCTCATAAACACAGAACCAGACAAAAAGACACTTGACAAACAGCAAGACATACAGTCATGTTTTGTCCTTTTTTGTCCTTTGCTTGTTTCCTGCTTGCTAATGAAAGTACAAGCTTTCCTCAACTAGACAAACTTAAACAGGATGGTGCTTATAAAGCATAAAGGAGCAGATACTCACGGCAGAAAAGCAGATTGAATAATTGAAAAGGGAGCGACAAGCTGCATCTGCTAAATAATTTAACGATGTTGGCTCCTGAGTGCCACAGTTATCTGAATGTAGCTTTATCACGCGAAGATCACAAGTTCGGTCCCTGGCGATGCTATAATCCTCTCTGGCCGGCAGTCAAGGAGAGCATATCTGGCCACATTCTCTCTGAGTGGGTAGAATGGTCCTCCCCCTCCCCCCATCTCTAGACATGATGTCTCTTAGGTCAGTGTTGGGTGCATTGAGCTTTCTGTCATCTAATTCACATGTCTCACATGAAGCAGCACTGTTGGCCTTCATCCTTCCAGGTTGCTAGCATAATGTGATTTTGGGAGAACAAGTTTAAGGGTTGGCCATGATGCAGTCAGGGAGGAAAAATTGGGAATGAATAAAAAATAAAAGGCGGTTAAAAGTATTGGGAGCATAGTTCACAATAACACACACACAGGTTTAAATGTACACTAGTACATCATTATCTTTGCACTTAGCAGTTTGATATTAACTCTGCATTGCTTTTCAGTTCACTGCAGTATTTTCCCACGAACCACTGCACTTCAAAAAGGTTTCACATCACAAAATTGGTCTCTAACGGCACATTTTTGACCTTATGTTGAAAACCACAGCTCTGGACGTTTTCAGTACTGTTTGTGCTCAAAAACAACTTATTAAACCAAACAGTTAAAACAAAAAATCTAATCAAATATTAATTTTATTTTATGAGTTTAATTCAATCTGTTATATTTGTTGTCACCATATGAAATATAGTTTTAGGCTGAACTGAAAAACAAAAAAAACAATGCTTGGGATGGCGAGAGAAAAAAAAGAGGTCTCTCACTTCCACCATCACTTTTATGTAATATATATGGGTTTGTTTTTTCCTTTTGCTACCAAATCTACAAATTCAGGCAAGACTTTTTTGATTTGATCATTTTTTCCCCTCTTTATCTATTTATTTATTAGCTTTGTTTATGTGATTGGGGGGGGAGTAAGTAAACAATAAATTGCGTAATGGGGTAACATCCATTAACCTCTTTCAGCTATACGACTGATGGATGTTGTACCATCATTGGTTGCTGTTTACAAGCTCTCCATCTTTATAATTGATCTAATGTGTCTGTATTTTTCCTAATGGAGATATTTGTTGTTTTATACATGAGAATAGTGAATAAAACAACAAATTTCTTGAAAGCATACATGTGCAACGATCTGGCGACCTGTCCAGTACATTTCTCCTTTGTTTGCTGGGATAGGCTCCAGCACCCTCTTCCTCTTAAATGAATTGTATGTGGTTGAATGTGAACTGGTTACAGTGAGTGTGTGTGTGTGTGTGTGTGACGGACTCGCCTGGTCACCTGCGTGACTCTGCTCCACATTTACAGTGCTGTCATCTCTGTGTTTGTGTCGAACAGAATGTAGATGTGACGCGGCTGTCGGAGGAGGCGTTGCTAACAGTGCCAGCTCATCAGTGAAAGACAAACGCACTCATTCATGCACTATTTCTTTTTTTCCCACTCTAAACCATCACCCACCCAGTGGGACAATCCAGCAGATTGACAGAATGTTGAATCAGAGTAGTAATTACTCCTCCTGCGCTCTGGCATGTGTTTTATTGACTTGAAACCAAGTAATTTGTGCTTGGTGTCTGTGGTCAGACTTTAATGGTCATCTTAATCATCTTAAGAGGCTTTTACCAGCAGTTGTAGTAAAAAGGCACTCATGTTTACAGCCAGACATCAGTCTGTAAAATCCAGTTATATTTGCACACAGTAACTTAATCATTATTTAAGTTTACATTCAAGGAATAACCACATTAACACATTAATTCCATATACTCCAGATCAGGCCAGGATCAGAGCCAGGATGTGAGTCCACTGTGAGCCAACCAATGGAAATACAATAGCCACCCAAATCTGATCCAGGGTCAGTCCTGCTTATGAGTGCTTTGCATCATGGCTGGTAAAGAGCTGACTGTAGAAAGGTTTTGTGTATAGTGAACAATAAGTCATAATGTGTCTTAAACCACATCAGCAAGTCTGCTCCAGCTTAAAGAGCAGCGGGATGTGGGTTGAGCTGGTTCAGAGACATTATGGGGGTGTATTTCCAAAAAAATGCTTGACTATTACTGGGGGTATCTGTGAGTCTCGTAGCTCCTGTTTAAACTGATGGCTGTTCAACAATTCGACAATCTGGGGTCAATAGACAATTCTGCAAATGTTATGATATTTTTTGCCAAACTACTCCTTTAAATTACACTATATGGTGTGCTGTATACTTATTGCATCACATTTATTAAGTTGCTGCTAATTATTCCTACGTTGATTCGTATTGCTGTAACGCACAATGAAATAGAGCACATTTATAAGTTAAACCCGTCGTGGCGGCCAGGTTTAGAAGCTTGGCTGCTTTAGCACCTTTAATCTTAATTTTTTTCATTTTTAATTTTGTTGTTATTTTATTTTTAAAATTCTGTGTCATGTAATTTCTTATACGTGAACTAAAAAAGTATTAATTTTATCAGGGCTTTATCTTTTTTGTGCAGACAGAAGACTATTTTAATTGCTTACACCAAGCTTACCAGCTTTAAAAAAAAAAAAAAGAAAAATGCTGTGAATTCTATGAATGTGAAGCTCTCCTTCCTCTCACAGAGAGGTGATTTTATTTCCTGATGTTTAATTGAAAATGCTAATAAAACATGTTTAATAGAATTCGATGCTCGTTTGTATTCGTATGCACATTTACTCTCTGGTTCAACAGAAGGTGAAGTCCTGTATTCATGTACAGAAATACATTTTCTCATGAATACTTTTAGATTATTATTATAGATCTGCAATGAACTGGCGATCTGGCCAGGGCATTTCTCCTCTCGTCCTTTGAGCACTGGGAAAGGCTCCAGCACCCTGATAAGGATAAGTGGCTCAAATGATGGATGGATGGATGGATTGGAGGGTGGTTTGAAATATTTTTGCTTATCTAGAGTAAAAATCGTTTCAAAGAAGTTTCAAGCAGCAGAAATGAACTTGGACATAATTTAGTCAAAAATCTAATTTATTTAAATGCCCTTATAGTCAATACACGTTTGGTGTCTTGCACTACAGTCATGTAGCTAATATTGGAACATTACAGCTGCAGGTTACCACCAATTACAAATAAATCATTGCTATATCCATATAGATAACGGTATATCAAAGATCCGGAACAAATTTTACAGTGTAATTATTATAATTACAATATTATATTATAATTATAATATTTAACAGTGTGGTTTACACTTGTTAGCTACAATAACCATGAGATTCGAAACATGCCTTTGCTGACACTATATCTTTATGGTAGGAATTGGTGTCAGCTATGCAGGAATGGTACATAAACCCACCATTAACACTTACATCTCATTTACACTGAGTTAAAGGTCAAATAATAAGCAGATGCTGGAACACAGGTGCTAGGATCTGACCTAAAGTGCGCACTTCCAAACAATGACGGGTTATTTTTATACCCGTGTTGACCCTAAAGGATCTCAGTAGTTCTGAAACTCGTGTTTGTACAAAAGATCAGCACCTGCTACATTTAAAAAGGCCCAGTATCACTGAGAGATGACACATTTTTTTCTTATTCAGTCTCTATATTGAGTACTAACCTCTGTAATATTTCTCTAAACCTAAATTCTTTTTATTGGAAACGCTTCACTTGATGTGCGCTTCTAAAAGCCGGCTGTCATAACATTGTGATGCATTGATTTGTAGGTGCTGATTCAGTCGGAAGGTAACTGTTCTGAGAAGTGCCTTGAAGTTTGAAGTGTTAAAATGTATTTTAATCTGTTAAAGCACTATTCAATAAAGCGCAACCCATTCCATGGTTAAAACCCAGAAAGCTTGGTAAATTGTCTGTGCATTTGACCTCCACTCTTCCTCCAATCACATGAGCGAAATTCTAAAATGCACCAGGGTGAATGAAATTGATTTGTGTTGAGATTTTAACACAGAGATTTTATGATGCTTTGAGTTGTTTCTCAGAGAATCAAATCAAGGAAACAAATGGTTGGAAGGCCATCGGTTGACTCCCTCCTGTTATCCTTTCCAGAATGTGAATGTGCACCGGACAGCGGAGGATGCCTTGCAGACTGTACCGACTCACCTCTGACCCTGTGGTTTGACCGTCCACTCTTGCTGGTCTCACTGCCCGTGCTCCAGGCATGCCCTGACCTCCGAGCGCCACAGAAACAAGGACTATGGGTCTCCTTTCTGCTCTCCCAACATACCTTGTACCTGAGCTCATGGGCCCTTTTATCAGAAACTCCTACCGTGCACATTGTAGGCCACTGACAGCAATCCATGCTTCTTACCCTTCTCTAACCCATTCATTAGGAAAGGAGCCATCATAGGACCACTGCCAACCACCCTAGCTTGTAGCTGAAATTTCTGTTGTGTAATTAGAGGCCTTAGGTGCACAGATCATGTTAGTAATAATCACTGGTCAGTTTCTAAACATGGCCGATATTTTATGCCCTCATCCTTGTTTCTAAGGCTACTTAGATACCAATAGAGATGCTGCTGATAACTGTGTCACAATAGATGGGCTGAGCCAAAGCACAGATATATGGTAGGTATTTCTAATGACTGGCCAAAAAAACCTACCGTAATCCTCAATCAGCATTATTCCAAAAAGTAAGATCAATGCATGCTGAAGTTTGTGTTGTAGAACCATATCCTGGAGGATATGTTCGATTCCACATGAGCAGTACTTTTACACTACAAAGATTCAAACACACATAGGGGAAGTTCACAGACTAGATTTTTGTGTAATTCATTGATGTGAACAAAGTCATTCCAGGGTTGCTTGGTGTGAAGAGGTTCAAGAGGGCATTCTTGGAAAGTGTAGCTCAATTTGATGGTGAAAAGAACTAGGGCTCACATCTACATGGCAATAAACTGATTTTATGTCCTACCCAAACCCACCAGAAAAGTAGAAGCCTTTATATCTCATGATGGTGAAATAGTCATCCACTGTGCGGTGAAGAACTTTGAGTTCTCCAGAAAGGCCAAAGCCTTGAATGATTTGGTTCACATCGTATTTAACAATGCAAGATTGTGAAACAACTGGTGGAGCTTTCCCCTACTTAAATTAAAGATGTAAAAATGAAGTTTGGGTCTTGGGAAGTGTAGTAAACCTGGAGGATGTATAATATACTGAAGATGTACTGTAGGAGGAACACACTGGCTGAGTTCTATCGATTATATATTGGGTCTGCAGGTTTCCTCTGTATTTTGCACTGCTTTGTGTCAGTATTGTGCTTGCTGTTGTGTCATGTTGTCATTTGATTTCTTATCTCTCTGTTACTTTGAGGGAAGCATGACACAACTTCTTTTTTCATCACTGGGTATGAGTGTGACACCAATCCTGTTTACCACTGGAGTGTATACAGGTGGCATGAATCTGTTGCCTTCATGAACCAATATTTGTATTTATTTGCCTTTTACGTGTTTTATTTTAAAACTCGTCACGCATTGTTTTTTGTTTCGCTTTACACCTCAATGAAACTATTTTGATTATTTATTGTGAAAAATGATTTTAAAAATCACCTTCACTTTTTTTACTACTTGTTTCCAGAAAAATGATGGTGAAACGTATCCCAAAGTGTTTACAGTTTGTGTGTACAATATATTAAAAAGGTCTTTAAAGTGCTTACCTATAACCATACCGTGGTTCTTATAGTAACAAATCTTTAACCATATGATTGTCCCAAAGTGTCTTACTGACAATAAAGTGTATTTTAGACCTTCCTTCATGCCGTTTTCCACCCGTGATTAAAATAAGAAAAAAGAAATCAGACCTAAAAATCATACATATATAACATTATACCTATAGAGAATAGTGCTTCCAGAACCTTTTGATATATCATTAAGTCGCATTTGCTGACTTTGCCAAAGGCTTTTATTTAGAAAAAAAAAAAAGCTATATTTGAGTAGCTGAGTGATGTAACAATGTAACAACCATGTCCAACTGTGGGAGAGCTGTTGTTGGGATTGAGAAGTTTAATCCCCATAAACACTAAAGGGAACGCCTTATTTTTTAATTCTGCATAATACAGAAAATTCAGTATTAGGTGCTTATTCACAATGGGAGGGTGCACAGGGCGTGGTGAGGTAGAAGTCCCCAGAACACTTTTACCATCAACATTACAAATAAACCACAGAAGACAGTATAGGAGGGTTTGAAGAGGAAATAAACTGGCTATATTTGTGACAACGCAACCCGTGCTTTGTTTCTCTACAAACAATGGCTGCTTACATCCGACAGAGTTACATGAAGGCCTCAGCTGAAGTGATTAGTCTTAAATCTTCTTCAAACTATGCCTCCAGGATGATAACTGATGGTTGAGGACATTGTTTTTTGTTCGTACCAATCGCAGACTTAATTAAGCCTTGCTGAACAGGAAGGAAATGATTCATTCAGTGATTGATAGTGTAAAAATAGTTGGTCTGCACAGAGGTGAAAAATGCTTCTACTAACCCAGTCAAATGTTTTAAACATTTTTTAAACATAGCATTCATTTAAAGTTCAAGTCAGAAAATATTAAACCAATAAAAAAAGTTATTTAAGTTCAAAAAACTATTCTTACAGCGAAGATTTAGTCTTTAATTCTTTCTTTAGAGCCTTCTTCGCTTCCTTTGTTCAACTAATGTTGGAAATGAATGGCTTTGGCTACAGAAAGCGCAATATAATTTTATTGATTTCATCACTACCATCAGTATTACATTTTATGCAGTTTTTTTTTTCTCACCTGTAATTATATCAGAGGCTGGCTGTGTCAAAATATAAACACCCATGATTTTTTTTTTCAGTTTCCTTTCTGGATGCCACGAACATTGAAGTCTGATTCTTTTTTATAACAAAAAATGAAGAAAAAAAAAACCAAAAAAAAAAAAACACTTGGAGTACATGTATATAAAAGACAAACAAAATACAAGCCACTGTAGACTTTACATTGTGTTAAATGTATTTCCTGTGCCCATCAATATTAATTTTGGATAATACTTTATAAGGACCTGCCTTGACCTTGTGTGTGTTTTTTTCTTCTCTGAACAGAAAAAAGGGGTAATAAAGTTTTCTTGTTTAAATATACAAGCTATCAATGGGAACAAGAAGCACCTTTAACAGAAGACGGAAGGCAAAGGGGACACGGCATACAGCATCGCAGGACTGGTCACTCGTTTGCTGCCGATTGATTCTTAACTCGTAATAAGCTCCTCCCTTTTGGTCTGCTGAGCTTTAAAAGCCTGCGATGCGCCTCTCTCTTTCTCCAAGGGAATCACATTGATGGCCAAATCATGGGAGACAGGTCCTCAAAACTGTAAAAGCAAAAGCACATATTAAAAATCAATGGTGGAAAGTCAGCTTAAACCATCGCCTCAGGGTTTGATTCCCAGCATGTGTCCTTGTGTGTTTGACCTCCCATTGTCTGTGTGGGTTTCCTCCATAGACATGCCTCCAACTCATTGGAGATGCTACATTTTCCTAACCGTGTGACTGTGTGCATATTTGTCTGTGTCAGATTGGACAGGAAACCTGTGCACCAGTGGACGGGGCTACATAACCCCACCTAAACTAATTCAGAGACGCTTCCTGATACTGGGTTTAATTTGGAATGCAAAATTAACAAATACAAGAAACATACATTTTTGAGGAATTCCTCCGCAACAATTCGAGCACGGGCATTGACGGCCAGTTTCATCTCACTGATCTCCTTGTCGATCTCCTCCATGAAGTGGATGACAAAGTCCACCAGCTTATGTTTGTACATCTGCTCTGTGTGGAAATTGGTGATGAGGAAGCTGATGTCATAGCCCTGATCGGAGAGAGAGGCAAGAGAGTAGATGGTAATATGAAACCGTTTATTGTTTATCCTCTTGCTACATACTGATTGTTGCACTTGACACAGGTTCTAGAACATGCCATGCCTAGAACTCTATGGAGTTGGTCAGCACTACAGCCCATACTATACACCAAAACAAACATGTAAAGACTTTGTTTTGAATTTGTATTTTTTTAAATGTACCTTTTTCAATACAAAACATTTGGAAAAACTACCAAAGTCTCAGAAAAGTATCATTGAGTATTTCCATTTATATTTGAAATGGGTTGATTAATGTGCAATTAAATGGTTAAAAAGATGGTTAAAAAGTCAGTCATCCATGGTGGTTTGATGTAAAAGTGTTCTAATTTAGAAAAATTTATATAAGGAGAATTGTTCACAATCAACTTCTGGTCAAAAAAAAAAAAAAGGTTTGAAAATCCTTAATGGCAGAAAAACCATTGCTTGGGATAGGCTACACATCCCTGTTTGGGATGGTAAATAAAGCACAAATAACAGCGATAATGACATCTCCATTTTTCTAGGCTGCCTCTCTGTCCTACCTCCACAGGTTTCCTTCGCAGGATGAAGAAGTTCTCTGCTCTCATCATCATGAAACGCATAAATTTATGGCATAAAATCTTCTCAATCTCATCCGCCTGAAAAGAAAGGTTAATCTGGGTTCAGTATTTTGACATTTTTTTTGCAGGAATAACAAACGTGTTAAACAAACTTCCGTGTTCAATGAGGCATCATTTCACATTCTGTAAATGATTGTAAAGCACAAACAGAGTGAACGGTTAGATTCAACACATGTAAACAAACAGAGTGTCTGACCTGTTTGACAGCGATGCTGACCCGCACAGAGTTGATGGAGCCCTCTATGAGAACCTTCTCTTTATCATTGCGGCTAATTACCACTGGCTGCAAAAGCAACTCTTTGCTGCTCCTGTAGGAATTGCAGGAATAAAGCTTTTAATCCACCACAAGGTATACCACAGGTATTCAATGGCATGTCAAACTGAGCCATGCTGAGTTTGGCACATCCTGGTGTAATTCAGAGGCGACTCTGGGTGATCTGGTGTGACTCACCTTACTTCCACCTCTGGCTTGTTATGCCGTTCCACCACCTGAGAGGAGAAGTTTTCCAAACACAGGGCGGCTTGCAAGGTGGCCCGCACAGCGTTCAGGTATGGCCGCAAAGTCGCCGTCTGAAAACACATAAAAAGACTGTCAAATCATGTGGCTTGCCCTTATAAAGTTGCCTCAAAAGCTACTGTAGGTATTGATGTCACAAACCAAAAAGGTTTACCAATGGGCTGACTGTGTACAATAGCCATAACACATCACACAGGGGGGGCACTGGAGGCCTAATGTTTAGGGACTAGGCCCCCTTAATTGGAAGGTTGTAGGTTCAAGTCCCAGACCAGTGGGTTGCCCTGTGGGACCCTTGAACACCTTCCCCAAACACAACTAAACTTTATTTATTTAAACAAATCATGACAAGTATTCAAGTACTAAGATATTTTCCCCATAACGCCCACCCCTATCGTCATTCACGGTACATGTCTAATCATGAATGTTTAGTAACATTTTATTCATTTTGGCATATTAGACACACAAATATTGAACATTTGTCCCACTATTCCACAGCTAATTATGTATGCATGGTTACGGCATTTCATCACTTGAAACTCCTTCAGTCTACTGTTTAAAATAAGCTCATTTAAATCATTTGACAGCACAAAGATAAGCATGCCTCCAGAATGATAATCAAGGTCCTAATTTCAGCACTTCATTAATGCTTGCATGTTGGGGGTGTATAGGAATATATTAAATATTGCCATACACTATTTTCAGGCTGAATGACTATTTTACAGCACACCACAAGCTACTTTTGCTTCTCCTTTGCAAAAAACACCCCCCTTTCATCAAAGCTGATGATCTTTTTATATCAACCAGATGTTGCTTTTGGCTGAAACAGAAATGTAGGAACCTGATGCATCGAACATACACATTATAGTAGGCATCGTATTGCAAGGAAAGAGCTCAAAATATCGAGTGTGGAAAACCTACAGCCTTTAAATCGCATTTTGTCAAGCTGATTCCTTCTTATACAGCAAAACAAAATCTGCAAGATGCATGGTGGGTAATCTGACAGTTATCACTAACAAACCGTGTTCTTGTAGGTATGTTATCCTTTTTCAAGCAATTTTCTGTAGCCTTAACACGGTAAAGAAAAAAAGTGAATTAATGTGACATTTGTCCCAGATCGAAGCACTGCAATGCGAGTACACCCAGAATAGAAAAAAATATCATTCAAACACCAGACGAATATTCAGTTTACATTTCAATTACCAAAACACAAGAAATGCACAGTAACGTTAGCCAGCTAGCAGTAGCATCAACACGGATATCTCAGCCTTGTTCGCGCGAGTCTGATTAAAGAGCAAAACAAAAGTGTTTACGTCCTTGCTGAGCATTTAATTAAACCTCTATAGCGATATAACAAAGTAAAGTAATTTTTCTGATGAACAAGAACATCTCTCACCATTTTTGAGGGGCTTTTGAGGAAGGCGGAAGTGTCTGCGCCACGCCTGTAGCCTCTGTGCGCTTTCTCCCCCCGTAAAACACTTAATATCGGCGCAACTATCCCCTGCCTTTATGATACAATAACATATACCGAAGTGAATAGTGCAAACATATATGTGTATGTACAATTAGCTTAATTATAGAAACCATACAAACACCAAAAGTATCCATAATTCAAAAGACGTTTCCACACGAGGAACGGTCGTCCGAACATTTCTAAATATTACGGTAACCGTTTCGCAGAGGCAAACTTACCTTGATTCGCTTTTTCTTCCATATATGGAAAATAATCCGTCCAGTTCATTTTTTAAGGATGCAGTGTAACAGAGTTTATTCTTTCGCCAATCTTTACCTCCCGATGAATGTTCATTATTAAATTAAAGCGTCCGTATGTTATTTTCCCCTTGTCCATCGCTTGAAATTCACACACGGATTGGGCTGTACCATTTGAGCACAATTGAAGTGACTGATATTCGTAGAGCTTGCCTTTAACATAAAAAGAGAAAGACACGATTATTTAAATAGAAAATATACTGCGGATTAACCATTTCCAGTGTAATATTATGTAATCCACATAGTTTGAATCTAAATGTTCACTCGTTCACTTTGAACGCGTCGCGGGTCCCCGTTTTGCTAGATGGTACGGTCAGTAATGGATGCCCCTTCTCGGAGGTAAATAATAGTGTGGATATTTTGAATAGATTTGCACACTTTCCGACAATTTTCACACAGTATTGTAGCTTTTATGCTAAGTTCGCATGTATAGGCATAATACTCTTTTTCTTGACTAAGTATTTTGGTGTGCGTTGCAACAGAACCCGTTTTTTGCGTTGGTGGTTTAGCTTACACATGCAACCTACCTTGCTAACATGCTAAGAGCAGAGCAGATGCACATCAGAGCATTAGTCCATTAATGAATGAGAAACACGTGTTGTGGATACAACGCAGAGTTAGGGTTAACAATGCAGGATTTGAGCTCACATCTCTAAAATATCACACTGGTATTGTGTAATTAAACGGTAGTTTAGTTAGCTTTGTGTCCCCTGTTCTTTGAAAGGCATCGTTTCTGCTAATATAAATAGCACAGCACAATGTACATCTGCCAGTAGAATTCAAGTCGGGACCTGGTTTACCAAAAGCAACATATTCTTTTATGAGAGCGCTTTCTTACTTTTCAAAACCCTAACGATTCTTTCCCAAACACACATAGTTGCTGTAAACTCTCATTGCTTTTAGGTTCTCTACACTTATCCCTACCGTTCAGAGCACTGAAATGCTGAAACACGACCAAAGGTTTCCTTGACAAGGTTTGGGAAGATCCCACCATTAACTGTTTAAGTCTCATATGTGTTGTGTTCTTATAGGTACCCGTAACAGAGAAGATGAGTGAACTGAAGGACTGCCCGCCCCTCAAATACTATGACTTCAAACCAGTGGAGCATGTGAAAGTGTGTCCACGGTACACAGCTGTATTGGGACGCTCAGAGGATGATGGCATTGGCATCGAGGAGCTGGACACCCTGCAGCTGGAGCTGGAGACCCTTCTATCATCGGCCAGCCGCCGTTTAAGGGCTTTGGAAGAACAGAGACAGGTAAGAGAAATGATCAGGTGCTGTTTATCTTGCCACTTTTTTTTTTCCTTTTGTATATTTTATTTCTTTTCCTGTTATTCTTTTTTTCTTGCCATTCAGAAGTCACTTGTTCTTTCCCTCTCTTTCAGTCTACTGGTCTTTCCAGCCATTGACCGTACTAGAGAGGTGTGCCGTTAGAACTGAACCTTTTATGAAATGAAATGCCCTAGGAGGCAGTTAGGGGTTAAGGGCCTTGGACTAGGGCACTTCAGAGATGAGGGAGTAGAAAAGTGTTGTTCACTCTGCCCCCACTGACCACATTTTTCCTACAAGTCCAGGGCACTGAACCGGCAAACCATTAGTCCACAGCTGCCCCACGTTAACTGATCTGATATGATACTCAATTGGTACTATCCACTTAAATGTTATCAGTAATTTTTGACGACTCTGCTGAAACTCTCTAAAGCTAACAGTTACATTTACGGCATTTAGCAGACGCTCTTATCCAGAGCAACTTACAACAGTGCTTTATTTCCACAATAGATCGTCATCTTGGGAACCAGCACAGATCAGTTACTGCTGATTAGCTAGTACCACCTAAGTAACCTAAGTATATCACTGTGCCAGTGCTACACACATTACTGCTCTGCTACCATATCAGTGTCACTGCTGATTCACCACCCCAGTAATTCAGCAGCAGTCCCCTGCTTAGAAACAAATCGGGGCTGAATGAGCATGAGGATGGCTAACACCTTGTGATGGAACAGATGAACTCTATACTTGTAAACACATCTGCTGGACATGAGATTGATGTCCTCTTATGTGCAGTACATGTAAGTACAAACAAGTCTTAAAATCTCTTTGTTACAGATTCTTACAGACTGGCAGGATAAAAAAGGGGACAAAAGGTTTCTGAAGTTGGGCAAAGATGCAGATATCTCACCCTCCTCACGCCATCCAAAGCCTAAGAAACCAAAGTTGGATGGTAAGCCAGGGCATGGGCCTGGTACTGGCCCAGGCAGGCCAAGAACAAAGAACCAGCAGCCCAAAGTTCAGGATTATGATTTCAGTGAAGATCCACAGGACGTACCCCGCAATCCCAAAAATGATGCACCAAACAGGTTTGCTCAGTTTTTTAAAGTCTAATTAATGAATTCAAGCATACAGCTTACTATATAGCATGAAAAATACAAATACGGTTTGTTCGTTTGTTCTTAAATGTATTAATTATCTTTTTGATTAAGGTGTCTGCATATGTACACTTATTATGTTCCTGTGTGTCAGATTTTGGGCCTCGGTGGAACCCTATTGTGCAGACATCACCAATGAAGAGATAAGAGTTCTAGAAGAGCTTCTTAAACCCCCTGAAGATGAAGCAGAGCACTTCAAGGTAACACCATTATGAATGGATAACAAACGTGAATGTGAAGAAATTCACTGTTGTAAATTCATTTTGAAATTGTGTTTGTTGTAATGGGAATGTTAAGTTAGACCTTTTGATTTTATATTAAGAAAAGATAAAACTTTTAAGTCAGGTTTACATTGTGTGAACTTTTATGACATTTGTATTTGGTGTATGAATTAATTATAGCTGGTACTGTATCTGTATCTGGTAGATCCCTGCTTTAGGGAAGCACTACTCTCAGCGCTGGGCTCAGGAGGACTTGCTGGAAGAGCAGAGAGAAGGAGCCCGAGCTAATGATAAGAAAAAAAGCATCCTGGGTCCGCTCTCTGAGATAGATGCCAAAGGTATCTCATTTCTGGTTCTCATTTCTGGTTCTCATTCTCTAAGCTCTACATCCTTTAATGTTGGCCATACTTCAAGCCAGCTACAACCCAGTTACAAGATAAACACTGTAAGAGAAACACTTATTTCTGTTTCAGTCAAGCATCAGGCTTTACCCTAGGTGTTAACACTAGTTTTGGTCTGTGTGTGTTTTTTGTGTGTTCTCAAAGGTTATTACATAACAATGTAAACCCATTTTGGTTTGTGTAGATGTGGACGCCATGCTGAAGAAGTCTGAATCCCAACATGAGCCCCCAGACGACAGCTGCCCATTTGGCCCTCTTACACAGCGCCTATTACAAGCTCTAGTGGAGGTCAGATATTTGCTTACAAATAAAATAACTGACAAAAAAAATCTTTTACAGTCCCAGAAGAGAACTAACAGAGATTGTGATAAATGTACACAGAGTTGTACATACGCTTTTTGCTTTGGTATTTGACAACTCTATAAATGTGGCAGATTAGGATAAAAAAAAAAAAATACTTGAGCTTCCCTTGATTCAACTGATATTTTAATTGATTTGTAGGAGAATATCATATCCCCTATGGAGGATTCCCCCATCCCTGATGTCCCAGTAAAGGACGAAGGAGCTGGAACTTCACCTCGCAGCCAGGGAAAAGCATTCAGGTAAAAGTGCCAGGAAGTTTCTTGATGTGCATTATGCATGAGTATATGCATAAGGACGATGAAGACACTTGAAAGGTTGTGTTGAAATGTTGAAACGAGGTTTATTGGACTGACTGAATGTATATGATATTTTCCCTTAAACATTACGTTTTATGACTCAAATTTAAAGAAAATAAGGGTGTGAAGTCTTATTTTGCAGAGAGAAAGCTTTTTGTAGCCTCCTACCATCAAAATATATAGACTCGAATCTATCTGATACACAATGCAAAGCAATTAATTACATACCTTCAATGAATTGTATTATTATGTTATTTGTAATTATGTTTGAAAATTATTGTACATTTAAAGTAATAACTCAACTTTTTCAGAATTTAAAAAGATTGTCATTTAAAACAAAGACAGGAATATCACAGAAAAGGTATACCTATGCAAAGTTTATACACAGTTGCCCTCTCCCTTTTGGCAGTGTGCCTCATACACGCTCTCTGGAGGCGCGTATTAAGGAAGAGCTGGTGTCTCAGGGCTTGCTGGACTCAGAGGAGCGTCAGGGTGCAGGCGGAGATTCGGAGGATGAGGTTCTGGCTGAGCTTCAGAAGAGACAGGCAGAGCTGAAGGCCCTTAGTGCTCACAACCGTGCACGCAAACAGGAGCTTCTCCGGTGAGATACTTCACAAAAACGCATTATATCCCAGCCTTTATTAAAGACACTTCCTTCTTTTTATTTTGGCATAGTTGTCCCTTTATCCAGTGTGTAGTTGGACTTTGGACACAATGCATGATTTGTTGGTCATAATTTTTTGTTTTCCTGAGGTTCAGGGGTGTTTGTGTGGCTATCAGTCTGAAAAGGTGGATGTTCTAAATGTCAGCTTGAATGATGCAAGGAACACAACAAACTCCAAAAATGCCATTTTTGCAGCTTAGTTTATTTTACCAAGTTTTCTCCAATATATAAAAGCGTTAAGTCCCTCTTGGGCCTGTGTTAAATAGGTCATCCTGCATCACTTCATTTTATAGACACTGTAAGGTATGTCTATACAGATATATTTATCTTCATCTTTGCTTAGGTTGGCGCGAGAGGAGATGAGGAAACAGGAGCTTCGTCAGCGCGTTCGTGTGGCTGATAACGAGGTAATGGAGGCCTTCAGACGCATCATGGCCGCCAGGCAAAAGAAACGCACTCCGACCAAGAAGGAGAAGGATCAGGCATGGAAGGCCCTGAAAGAGAGGGAGAGCATCCTCAAACTGTTGGACGGATAAAAAGAAAAAAAGAAAAGAGGTTGAGGACTGACTGTTAGTGTGCTGGCGTGCCCAGAAAGCATAGGCAAGGTCTGCGTACTAACATAGACAACCAACAATATGGAAGCCTAGCCTGATGTCAGGGGCTGGTTCGAGACAGGTCAAGGTGGGCGGTTAGGAATACATATCTAACTTTTTAAACAGTTACATAATACTTTCTAGGCAAAACCACAGTGACACCATGGTAGAGGCTGAACAGAAGTGCATTATTTTGTAATATAAAATGACCCGGGCTGCACGATATATGAAAAAATGCCTTTGTGTGATTTGCTATATGCCTCATATATACTAAACACTACTGCTTTACAAGATGACTTCTCTTATAAAGGATTTGCAAATTATTTGTAATGAGTTTTTCAAGGTTATTAGTCAGGTCACATAAATACAAAGAGCAGCTATGTTGCCAAGTACCTTTCCTGATAGCCCACATTAATCTATACTGTTAAAGCTCAGGTTTTGCCAATTACTGGTTTTATTCAAACATCACAGACAGACAGAGACACTTGTATCACATTTAAAAGCTGATTAGTTATATGTATTTTAAGGTATTTCTCTTAATTACCTTAATCATTCATAAACATTTTAAACCATTCCTCAAATCTTTATAAGAGTATATGGATATACATCTGTCTTAATGTTAAGAGATGTCCTAAAAATAGGAGAATGCCTTGAATGGTCCAAACCCTTCAGGACTATCTGGTGGATCATGATGCTCACAGCACTCAAAGCATATAAGCAATTAGAAGCCGATTTGCGTAGGTCAGTATCATGATGCAAACATTATATCGTGCAGCCCTGTGACCAGATGCGTCGCTGGCATTTGAAAGAATAAGCATATGACCAAGTATTGTCCACCCAGCTTTTCCCCTTTGGCCCATCCTGATCCAGGTTTAGAACCAGTCCTGAGCAGGTCCCGCAAAGCAAGATGATGTGCACTAAAAACATTTCACTGATACTTACACTACTGTGATCAATCTCATGATGATGATGCGGGAGCCCTGGAGTAGTATGGTTGAATCTTAGACGTACAAGTGCTGACCTAAGATCAGCTTGTTGTCCTCTGAGGGACACAACAGTGTCGATAGATTGGAGCTGATCTTAGATAAATGTATATAGAATTCCTGGTTTCTCAGTTTACCGTGTTTGCCTTTTTTGTACAGTTCCCAAATGCAAGCAGTTACCAGCAGTGGTTGTTACTGTTAAAGTTTCTGTCTTATGATAAAGCTGTATTTTGCCAGTGCATGGGTTAAAAGGATGCACGTTATTTTGCTTATATTTTTGGTTTGTGTTTTATTTTTTGACATGGATTTAAAAAAAGAAAAACGAACAAGAGAGTTCATAAGAAGGCATTTTTATTACAGTGTCGTTCAAAATAAGTTGTTTTTTTTTTGTACAAAAGAGACCTTGATGTGGGTATAACAGATTGTTTCATTCTCCATGTTGTTGCATGTAAGCCATAATACATGAAAATAAAGAGAAAGTTTAATGAGAACTAAGGAGTGTTCAAGGCCAGAAACTCTTTAACCTTTAAGGTGGTCAGTAGCTTTTCTGGGTGTTTCCCAGACCAGTGATCCCCAGCCACCAGGCTGTGGACTGGTCCGTGGGTCATTTGGTACCAGGCCGCACAAAAATACTGATTAAAAAATATTTTATTGATTATCAGAGTCTAAAAGACATTTTATTTAGAAAAAAGTCTCAGTCAGATATGGTACATCAAAAATTAAACCCACAAGCTTACAAAAATTAGCAAAAAACAAGTGTATTTTTGTGCACTTTGTTTTGGGCTGATTCTATACCAGTCTGTGAAAATATTGTTTTAGATGAAATTGGTCCATGGTGCAAAAAAGGTTGGGGACCACTGCCCTAGACAGTTTACATGTCACCTATGTAGGGCACAAGGCAGCATGCTGATATAGTGAAGTGAAAGAGACAACACAGCACAGCACATTTGTCCTCAATGCTGGGGATAGTATCTTGCTCAAAGATACCTCAGATCAACCTACTGGTCCATGATTTACCACATTACTCTCCGATCCTGGGACCTAGTCCCTAACCATTAGGCCACTGCTGCCCATTATGCTGCCCCTTTTGTAGTGCTGCTTCAAACCGATATTGAGTTCACAATGATGGATACTTTTGTCTCAAGATGTTCTACAGCTCTTACTCAAGCAACCACTCTAGTAATCCATCCATCCATTTTCTGCCGCTTGTCCCAAACGGGGTCGGGGGGGGGGGTGTTGGTCTAACCCAGCTCACACAGGGCGAGGACGGGGGACGCACCCTGGACAGGTCACCAGCCCATCGCAGGGAGGAGCATGATGGGGACGGCACCTTGCTCAAGGGTACCTCAGGGCAACCTATTGGGAAGGGTTCGAACCCCCGATCCTCAGATCATGTGGCCAACGCCCTAACCACTAGGCCACCACTGCCCCACTCTAGTAATTCTAACTGTAAAGCTAAAAGAGCATAAGTGCAAGAAAGCAACCCAGTACAACTATGCATGTGCTTCAAATAGCTCAGAATTCTCAATTGACTTACTATTCAGATTTTATGAGTTCCCAGAAATATGCCAAGCAATGGATTAAATCATAGAAAAACCAGCATCCAGGATGATGATAGCTAACCATGTACAGATTAAAAGTTTATTTACTTTGATTACTTTCATTAATTAATGCTTTATAACATGGTAATATGCTGTGAAGGACAGTGATGTTCTTCTGGAAACCTCTTGTTCACTTAGTGACGTGTGTGTGTGTGTGAAAGGTTTGAAGATTGGTAGCTGAGGTAATGCTAAGTGGTTGATATTGAATGTGATCACTTGTTAATCATTTTCCAAGTTATCAGTTTACTTTGCTAGGGTGTTAAAGTAGCCAAGGCAGTTGCTATGCTTGCTAACACAATACTAAATGTTCGCTTATGTATCCCAGGGAGATATGACAATCCAAACGTCCAAAAACGATGGGCACAAATCCTTCAGGCCAAAAGGAGATTTTGGTTAAAAGGGCAAATGAAAAAACCTTAGGAAAAGCCAACCTATTAATTGTTTAAGAATAAAACCATTAAGTGCTTTACAACAAGACAAGACAAAACAAATCAAACAAACAAAAACACGTAATACAGAGACAGAGAAGCAAAAATGATTTTCCTGTAGGAGAACCAGTTTAGATCCAGTGTTTTGATCTGGGCATTTTTCTGACTATAAAACAGTGTAGAAATCTAAAAAAAACTATGGCAAAACATGAACATGAAGTGAAAATGAAAGTATCTATTCCTGTCACCTCTGAATTTTACCCACACACATGTAAAGGAGGGTTCAGCTATTGAAAGCACCCTAGGAGCAATGATGGGGACGGTACCTTGACCAGGGACTAGGGACTAGGAAGTAGGGAGTAGAAAGTAGGGAGTGGGGGGAATAGGTAGTAGGGAGAAGAAAGCAGGGAGTGGAAGTAGAAAGTAGGGAGAAGAAAGTAGGGAGTAGGGAGTGGGGGGTGGGAGAAGGGAGTAGAAAGTATGGAGTAGGGAATAGGGAGTAGGGAGTGGGAGAATGGAGGTGAAAGTAGGGAGTAGGGAGTGGGGGAGAAGGGAGTAGAAAGTAGGGAATAGGGAGTAGGGAGTGGGAGAAGGGAGTAGAAAGTAGGGAGTGGGAATAGGGAGTGCAGTAGGGTGTAGGAAGGGGGAACAGGGTGAAGGGAGTAAAAAGTAGGGAGTGGGGTGAAAGTGACAACCTGATGTTGAGTTCACAATGAGCAAATCACACAAATGTATTTTTTCATATATCGTGCATTGTGAGGTCACAGCACAGCACAGCACAGCACAGCTGAGCACAGCACACAGTGACCTCTGCATTTAACCCATGCAAACACCATGCAGCAGTGGATAGCTATTGAAAATGCCTGGGGAGCAGTGATGGGGACAGTACCTTACTCAAGGGTACCTCAGGGCAACTACTGGTGAGGGAATTGAACCCACAATCTTCAGATGCAGGGGCAACTCCCTAACTACTAGGCCACCACTGCCCCACAGGGTAGGTAGTAGAAAGTAGGGAGTAGGGAGTAGGGAGTGGGAGTAGGGTGTAGGGAGTAGAAAGTAGGGAGTAGGGACTAGAGAGTGGGAGTAGGGAGTGGGAGTAGGGAGTGGAAAGTAGGAAGTGGAAGTAAGGGAGTGGGAGTAGGGTTTAGCAGGTGGGAGTAGGGAGTGGAAGTAGGGTGTGGGAAGGGGGAATAGGGTGTAGGGAGTAAAAGGTAGGGAGTGGGGAGTGGGAGTAGGGTGTAAGGTGTAGAAAGTAGGGAGTAGGGAGTGGGGAGTGGGAGTAGGGTGTAGGGAGTAGAATGTAGGGAGTGGGGAGTATGGAATGGGAAATGGGAGTAGGGTGTAGGGAGTAGGGTGTAGGGAGTAGGGTGTAGGGTATAGGGAGTATGGATAAGTGTGTAGAGAGTGGGGGACGTAAAGCGTCCTTTCGGAATGAAACGCCCCCACCCAGTGGTGGGTGAAGCGCCATTATTTAAGATTTTTCGGGAGGAAGCAGCAGTGAAACACTGTCGGCTAAGACGAACTGACAGCTATCTCAGGGTAAACATACAGCAGTATTTTATATCTACACATAAAAAAGACTAACGCGAGGTAAGAGGTAAGAGGTAAGCAGCTAACAGAAACAACGACTCAACACGCTAGCTCAGGATAACATTGTTTCAGTGACATCTGGGGGATTTTGAAGGTTTATGTTTGTTTTATTCAATTTTATTTTTTTCCGTAAAGTTCCTTAATAAAAACATTCACTAGCCGACTAACTGACAACTATCAATTATACTTGTTTTAATAATTATTGAAACATTATGTACATGTAGCCTGTCTTGTTTGCGCATTTTATTAATTCTGTGGTATTATTTTATACTTAATTAAATCATTGTAAACACTTCAAAAATTACTGCTGTATCCCAATATTCCCTCTATTCAGACGCATTTCAGTATTTCAAAATAAAAGTCCATCAGTTGCCCTGAGAGGATGCCTATGGAAGGCTTTTTACAATGTTATCATGTTTTGTACTAACCTCCCCCCCCTGAGTTTCTGAGCCTTCCTAAATTAAAGACTACATAAAAATTGTATAATAACATTTTTTTTTTTATTAGTTTACTCACCCTTGTTTATTCCTTTAATATTTAGGTTGTAAACATGTGTGGAAGGACGGCTTGCACCCTCAATCCAAATGAGATTCGCCGTGCCTCCTGTTACCAGAACAGGACCGGTCATCGCCGGCAACCACAGTGGAGGGACGGGGATGCAGACAAATACCGGCCATCCTACAACAAGAGTCCACAGTCTTCTAGCCCAGTGCTGCTGTCCAACAGACATTTTAACAAGGTGAGGTTCTACTAATGTTCCTTATTGCTGGGCATGTGATGATGTATTTTACCTCTTCATAAAGCAGTCTAAATGTGACATCTGCTTCACCAATTTTGGAAATTTATATTTGATTATTATCATTATGGTATTTAGTTTACAAAGATTTTTGGACAAAATAAAAGCATTGGTGGTTTTTAAGCATAAAAAGAAGAGTTTGTGTACTGGTTTTCATGTATTGCTAGCCATGTGAGTATTAATAAGTCAAACAAACAATGAGTACCGTGAAAACAAATTAGTATACTTATCTGAATGCCATATCATATTCCTGTATATCTCGCACTTTAATCCATCTTTTTTTGCTGTTGCACAGGACGCTCCGGTGGATGAGTGTGTGCTGGCGACAATGCGATGGGGTCTTGTGCCCGCGTGGTTCAGAGAGAGTGACCCCAACAAGATGCAGTACAGCACCTCTAACTGTCGTAGTGAGAGCCTGCTGGAGAAGAAGTCTTACAAGGTAGATATAACATCTTATCTAAGCTGAGACATACGTTTCTGAGCATTCTACTATATTAAAAAAAACCTAATCTCTTCCCTATCACTTTTGGTCATGTAAAAGTGACCATTTGTTATTGTAAGCACACAGCAGAGCACAGCACATAGTAAGCCACAACAAAATGCATTCTCTGCACTCAGTGCACACAGGCAGTGTAGCAGTGGGCAGCTGTATTTAGCACCCGGGCAGCAGTGATGGGAACGGTACCTTGTTCAAGGGAATCTGAGGGCAACCTACTGGTCTAAACCCACAACCTTCTGATGATGAGACCTAGTCCTTCACCTCTAGGCCACAACAGCCCCTAGTACACAAAAGTACTGCTGTGACAGACAAATAATGTTCTTGGTCTTTTATTGTGGGATGATTCTTCAGTGTGGGAGGGTTCACAGCATTCGATTAACCACTTCTTGTCTGTTTGCACCCCAGGACCCTCTGCTAAAAGGCCAGCGTTGTGTCATTCTTGCCGACGGCTTCTATGAGTGGAGGAGGCGGGAGAAGGACAAACAGCCTTTCTTCATTTATTTCCCCCAGAGCCAGGGAGCACCAGGGCCCAGTCAACAAGACTCTAAAAAACAGGAGGAAGAGAGGAAAGGGGAGGAGGAGAGGAAGATGCTGAATGAACAAAGTGAGGGCCAAGGAACAGGAGAGGTGAGTTCAGCTTTTGGGAAAGTTTAAGTGGAAAGCTTTATTGGTAAGAGAAAAGAAACTTGTGATTTTACTATATTAAGTATTATGACTTGCAGCGTATAAAAAACAAATGAGTTGAACTATTAATGTGCTATAGAGAAAGGTTGGCTTTATTATATATGCCAAAATTTTTGGTTTGCTGGGAAATGTGAATCCCTTGATTCATGAAAACCCCCTTAGAAAGTCTTGAGATTTTGTTAGGAGGGTTTCACACTTTACTATAAAGTTAATTAGTGCCTCATTATTTTAAAGATGTCATGATCTGGCTTTTGACTTGGCCACATTATATGCAACAAGGTAACTCATCACTCCCAGCTCTGAGTACAAAAAATGGATGATATATCTTCTTCTTCTCTTGGCTGCTCCCATTTAGAGGTCGCCACAGCGGATCATCAGTAACCATTTCTTCCGGTGCTCTGCATCTTCCTCCTTAAAACCGACCACCTGCATGTCCTCTCTCACCAAGTCCATAAACCTCCTTTTTGGTCTTCCTATTTTCCGCTTTCCTGGCTCCATCTTCAACATCCTCCTCCCAATTTAATCCTTGTCTCTCGTCTGGACATGATCAAACCAATGCAACCTTGCTTCTCTAGCTTTGTCTCTAAAATGTCTAATCTGAGCTGTTCCTCTAATAAATAGGACTAGTAATGATTTTTTAATAATAATGATGAAAGAAATGTGCAGTTTTTATTTTGTTTTGATAAATGTACAGGTATGCTCAGAAGATCAGTTTATTATTGTCTACGCCTGCATTAAATCCTAAATCCTCAGCTCATCCTAACCATATAAGAAGTAATATGGTTCCTGTTTTTTTGGGATCGGTAATGAATATCCACAGTTTATTATAAGAGCCCTTCGGGCATGTCCTATTTACTGTGGCCTTGTTTCATTTAGTTCACAGTATTGAATGCAGGCTTTCTTTGTCTCTTAACAGGATAATGAAGAGTGGACAGGGTGGCGCCCCCTCACCATAGCTGGTCTATTTGACTGCTGGTCTCCACCTGGTGGTGGGGAGGATCTGTACACATACACTGTGATCACTGTGGATGCCTCACCAAACCTACAATGCATCCATGACAGGTGTGGTACAACACCGAACCATTCATATTATCTGAGGAATGGGGGCTTACTAATGTTTTTAAAAGAGTCTTTGTAAGGTGTTTTAATATTTAAAAACACCATGTGAAAATAATTGCTTATTAAGTGGGTGCATATATCAGTAGGAAAACGATCAGCAACACATTAAAAACCCATTTTATATTTTACTTCCGGATATTAGGTGTTAAAGTGTACTCTATGGCTTCACCAAGAGAATATGTTTTAAAAATGTATTGTGCAATTTGTGTTTTATTTCATGTGTGATCCAGAATGCCTGCCATTCTGGAAGGAGAGGAGGAGGTGAGGCGATGGCTGGATTTTGGAGAGGTGAGGTCACTGGAAGCTCTGAAATTGCTTGTGTCTAAACCCTGTCTGACATTTCACGCCGTCTCGTCCTTTGTCAACAATTCCCGAAACAACTCCCCAGAGTGCCTGCAGCCTGTGGACCCCACAGCCAAGAAGGTATTCCTATGATTGATTATTCACATGAATGATTTAATTAAAGTATATTACGCAGTGTCTTACAGTTTAAGCATTTTAAAGACTTGCATAAAAGTAAATATTTTGTATACATCATTGCTGTACAACCGGATGGATTATAAAATACAGCGTCATTAACCAGTGTTTAATAACTGCGTAGTCACAAGCCACTGACGATGTCCGAGCATAATGGCGTTGTATTTCTGCAAATGATAAATAATTTTTACGTTATGCCTGTGTTTGTTGGTTTGACCAACTTTCGCTTCAATCCAGGCTCCCCAGGCGTCGGCCAGTAGCAAGATGATGATGAGCTGGCTGAAGACTGCCTCACCCAACAAGAGGAAAGAACCCGATAATGACACTGAAGCTGACGGAATAAAATCATCCGAAAAACTGAAGTCCAAGCCCGGGAGTCTGCTACAGCAGTGGCTGCAGGGGAGCAGTCCCAGCAAGAAGCCAAGAACTTAAAGCTTCGTTTTAAACGTTTTTTTATTGTAGTTTCATTAAAACCACTGGACTTCAGCACTCTCTCCTGCATCAAGATTTCAGTGGTGCTCTGAAAGATTTTCTACTCTAATTCCTAATGCATCTGTTGCGATGTTTAGTTTTAAAATGTACACAGTAGCCTCAGAGATGCAGCCTGCCTACCATATTCTCATCTCCTTCCAGGACGCTTTGTTCACAGTATATATAAAAAAAACAAACAAAAAAAGGGAATGCTTCAATAGACTTCAGAGACATGCACTTCTTATTTCTTACTGCTGAACTGTAAAGACGTTTAAAAGGATTTATTCAGTTTCAGTATCGGTTTGGTTTTGGGAATCGTACTGTGTGTAAATGTAAAACATTTGCAGTGCCAAAGTCAGTCACACATTTCTGGATAAGTTGCATGAATGTGATAGGTTGTTATGTTTGATTATACATAATCCCAGCCTTAAAAGCCTAAAAGTTTAGTGCAAAAAAACATTTGAACTTATCCTTAAAAAGGTTTCCTTGTTAAATTATCAGTGGACCACTGCACAATTCAAAGAGCAATTACACCAATTTTCTGTCTAATTGTTGAGACAGTCATTCAGAGTGGGTTATGTTTGGGGGGAAAAAAAAAAAAAAAAAAAATCTGACCCTGTCATTACAGTGGTGAGCAACAGTGATCGGAACCAAATGGTTCTAGATATCGGGTTCCTTTAACCACTGCTGTTGCTGTTGAAATTTAGTCAGAAAATGCCAATGCTACTGTAATTCTCAGTTTTTCACATTAATGTAAAAATGAGCATTCCTTTTTTTCCCCCCTTGGAAAAAAAAAAATTGCATGATACCAAAGATTTATTCAACAAGTTATTTTTTTATTTTATTACTTTGAAATACATTGGTTTTCAAATGACGTGTAGGTTCTCCTGTAGTAAATGTTTCAATATGACGAATGCTTCAGTTCTCCATCACTGTTGTCTAGTTTGTATGCTTTTATGATTCTGCCCGTCTATTTAGGTCAGTTAATACTACGACTAATAATAATAATAATAATGATAATAAAATAATGAATTAAGAGACAGTAAAACATCAGTCCAAGCACATTCTATCCTGAGCTGGCAGAGGAGCGAAATATGAAGAAGAAAACAAAACAAAACAAAAAAAAAAACAAAACAAACAGGCAGAAAGTCAGCTTGCGTACCGATGTGCACTAATTACAAAACATCCTGCTGACAAGGTCAACAGACTGGGGGGGGGGGCAAAAAAAAAAAAAAAAAAACACGAAACACACTACAGAATTTCAATCAATATCACCATAGTGCCAGAATTTTATACTTAAAAAGATAACAGAACACAACCCATCCCTGACTATACACCTGCCTATCTGCCTGGTTCAACGATTTTCATGTGAGCAGGCTCATGAAGCCCTCCGTGTGCAGGGGAGGGGAATGGCTGTTTGAGACTTGGTTATTAGGGGCAGTGTTCAAGTAGATGCAGCATGAAATACATTAAGAGTGGAGCTGATGACAGTTTCTCCTTTTCTCCCACCCCCCTCCTAAAGACTACATCAATAAAGTCAGGAAGAAACTGCATATGGATCAACTTCTGATGCTTTAACCATGTGGGCTGAAGGTCAAGTGTGACAGGAGGAGTTTGAAAAGCAAATGAAAACCATTAAAAGCATGCTTTAAAATTGGCCAGTGTCGTACGTACAGCGGATCGTCAAACCAGTTTGAGAAAGAGTAGACAGTTCCGATACCAACACAGAGCTTTTAATACAGATATATTACACAGCCCCATTGATCTCACATATTCCAGTTACAAGGTGGATTCATATAAAAAGTCTCAGAAACCTTTTCAAGTGCTGCGAGTTTGTGAGCGGTGTGTGTGTGCTCGGTGAGAACTGAAGGGACTTGGTACGAATTGTGAAAAGTGTTAGGACTCTGTGGCAAGATTAAGGTTTAAAGAGCTAATATCAAGTGCCTGAAAACACTTCTTTACCAAAATGTTGTTTCATGTTTTTGTTTGTTATTAATTCTTCAGATAGAGCCTTTAGGAGCAATGCTGTGATTGTGTTTGTGGTGCGTGTCTATGGTTTATGAGTGCAATTTGTATAGGAGGGTGTATTCTAGGAGAGGAAGCCTGCTTGCTCTATGAAGGCCAGTGATTACATTGGGGAAGAGACAGAGCAAGAACGATAGAGAGGGAGAGAAATGCATAAAGGGACTGAGGGAGAAAGAAGGTGCTAGGGAGGAAACAAGGCCAGAGAGGGTGAGGGCTGTCAGTAGCACCCCTTGGAGGTCTTCAGCAGCTGCAGGTTTCTGCTGATGGCTTAGCTCTCTCGTTCCTGTCAAGCTTGATGGGTTCTGGGAACTCATTGTACAACTCCACTTCAGTTTCCTGAGAAGAGAGCACCAGATCAGAGAAAACGCATGACATTTTACTTCAGTATTTTAAAAATGGGACACGTAACTACCATATTATATAAATATATATTTTTTAAAGCGCCACTTCAACCCCACCCCATCTTTTTACTTGTTTTAAGACCCATCATGGGGAAAAAAATCTATACACTTTAGCACCAAATTTAAGTTGGTCCTTCCATTTCTCCATTTACATCTTTGCTAAAAACCCACCTTTTATTCTTTCCCTGATTAACCCAATTGCTTTGTGAAAGTTTTTTTTTTTGGAAACTAACTCTGTAAAAAGTGACCTTGGGTCTAAGGAAGGCACTCAATAAATTAAACTTACTATTATCATTAAAACATCTGGGTGTATCGGTCCCTTTAAAAGTAAAAAAAGGCCAAAATAACCTGACTTACTACATTAATTTCTCAATTCATCAAAACAAACATTACCACAGACCTGTAACCCTGATTGGTCACCCTGTAGGAAAGGTCTAGAGAAACCTATATCACAACAATGATTATCAGAAATATATTGCAGCCCTACTGTTGGCTTTAAAGTTTTTTTAAGCAACAAACTACTTTCTGCTTTACTTCTTTCAAATAACAACTATTGGTTTTCATTTTAGAGCACATTAAAACCTGAAATTCTGGTCTAAACACATACAATCTGAGCCCAACTAAAAAGCACCATAACTAGTGCCTAGTCTGAACCTGCCCTGAACTACTAAAGCTCAAGTTCTCGCTGAAACTCAAGCTGCTCCTTCATCACCCAGCGTGCCCAATAAAAAAACAGACTCAGAATGGCACCAAATAAATATGACCAAATATAGCAATCATTATAACATATGTAATTACAATAGGAAAAAAAGTAACTAAAACTAATTTTGGCCTAAAAAATTTAACAAAGCAAACTTCTGGTCATATTAAACTTATTCAGGCATAGGCCTTGTGGAGCATGCGGGTCTTGCTGCATCCAATGAAACATTTCTATTTCTAACCTACATACCTGTTTCAGTGCGTTGCGTGCAATGGTCTGAAAAGCCTGTTCTACGTTGATCGCCTCCTTGGCGCTGGTCTCAAAGTAAGGTATGTTGTTCTTGCTCTGGCACCAAGCTTGTGCCCGCTTAGTAGTAACCTTAGAGGGAATAAAAGAAGATCAATTTACAAACCCAAATGATCATGAAGCATGATATTCCAGAGCTCATGTCCGTCAACACCCACCTGCCTGTTCTCCAGGTCAATTTTGTTGCCGAGCACCACGAAGGGAAAGTTTTCGGGGTCGCGTGGGCTGGCCTGGATCAGGAACTCGTCCCTCCAGCTGTCCAATGTTTTGAAGGTGTTGGGTGCTGTGACGTCGAAGACTAGCACGCAGCAGTCGGCACCGCGATAGAACGCCACACCCAGAGACTGAAAACGCTCCTGGCCCGCTGTATCCCAAATCTGTGCCGGGGAGAAGGGGGAAAAACATAATTTGCAATTTAGAGTCAAAATTTCTAATTTTTAAACATATCTTATATCTGTATTTTATATCTATATTAAAAAATAAAATAAAATAAATAAATAAATAAATAAATAAATAAATCCACACACACAACCAGTAAAAAAAAAAATTGAGAATTTAGGTATCTATCAGATTTAAATTTCCTTTTAATTTTTTTAAATATTAAGATTTAAATATTAGATTACCTACTATCCCTTATAGTATAAATAAACCTAATAACAATAAATAATACAAAATATTTTTTCTTGCGCTATACAGAGGTGATTTGCAGATTAAGAGAATAAAGGGATGTTTCTGTTTTCTGCAAAGTTTAGGCCCACATTTCATTGCACTTCACTTGGATTATATGTAAATCATTGACAACTAAGTAGTCTGTGTGGGGACAGTAATTTTTCTGATACAATCAGTACTGTTAAAATACCTGCATTGTGACGAGTCGGTCATCCACCATCACTTCTTTTGTCAAGAAATCTGCTCCTATTGTGGCTTTGTACTGATTGCTAAACTTCTTATTCACATACTGGTTCATCAAAGAAGTCTTCCCCACTCTGCGGAGACAGGCATACACATACAGATTCAAACAAACCACACAGAAAAGAGGAACTGAAAGCTCAGCAGAGCGTCTTCACACATGAATGCCAATTGAGTTTAAGTGAAAGGAAATTACACTCAAACGGTTAACAAAATTAGAAGACATTAACTTTTAATGGGGTAAGTTCAGTTAGAGTGAATCTGAGTCAGTATTATGAGTCTATTGTGCTTATAAAAATAAGTGTAAAAGCTCAATATTACAGATCCCTGGTTCTTTGTTACAAGAGATCTAGGAAATACCCTTTTATGAATGCTGGCCCCGATGCTCATTTTCAAAAGGCTTTTAGTTTTGGCCCTTTGCATTTTTACAAGCCTATCTTTAACACTTTAACCATTTAAACAGAAGTTAACAAAATTCTTTATACTATACCAGTTAATAGTTATACATATACTACTCAATAAAATGCTTAAAATAAATAGCTATTTATTTTTTTGGGCAAAATCCTGGAGAAAAAGTCTAACCAGACTGCACTGAGGCTTGTGTAAAGTGCAGAGATTAAAACATCATGGTTTGAGGCTGTTTTTCTTACAGTAAAGCTTGTTGTGGTTGTGCTCACTGCTGGCTTCATGATTTCAGACGTCCATAAAATCATTTCTGGGTGCAAACCTAAAGTACATTTGCAAAGAAACCACTCATACAGTAACAGTGTGTAACACACAACTGCCATCTGAAAGTATACTGTGGCAGAAAGAGATAGAGTGGTCCTCTAAATAGCAAATGTGACTCGTTTGGTATTTTATATCCTTTATGTTTGGCACATCTGTCCAAATATTTTTGTCACAGTTGTGTGAGCTTAAAGGGAGACTAAATTGCCCTTTTTATCCACCTACCTCCTTCAATCTGATCAAAAAAAGAAAAATCTAATATGGTGAAAAATAATACAACATTTTCTTATGATCATGCCAAACATTTTTACTTTGGCAAAAATGCAAGAGAAACTTATTTGAATTCACCTCAGAAACAACATGTACATAGTTTCCTGCCAAAACTCTTGGAGCTGCACAGAACAGTTTAGTGGTTTTCCTGCTTCATGTCATCATTTCTTGACTAGGTCAAGTGAACAGTGGAAACGCTCAACGCCCCATCAAGAATAGATACCCACCCTGAGTCTCCAAGGATGATCACTTTCAGTAGAACTTTCTTCCTCGATGTCATTGCGTCACAGCTAAGGAGAAAGGAAAAATTACAATATGATCACAAGACCTTTTTGTGACCTGTGATATAATGGTCAACACGTTGGGAAACAAGGCAACACACACACACACACACACACACACACACAGAAACTAAAAGGTGTGTTCACTATGAGAATATATGCAAAAAGGGTTGGTTTCTAATGGAGCCAAACTTCGCATGCTCTCTGAACACAAACCAGGTTTTTAGGAGTCCATGTCTAGCCTGTATTGACTAATCTTAGTCAAAATCTCTACTACTATACTACTACTATATAAGCTACTATACTATGCATGCCAAACCCACAAATATATTGTTTACTTGTTCATTTTGAAAGATTAGACAAGACTGAACACAAACTTGAATTGAATCGTCTGAGGTGGGTTCGGTGCTTTCTTAAAGTGAACTCGAGTCAACTGATAAGAGGCTTAGAATAAGTTCATTCAAATAATGTGTATATTTTTTTACATATTATGCACGTGAATTCTTGAAAACCTTGATAACCACTGTTTACAAAACATTCAAACTGTCTTATGAGTCTGTAAATTTAGCCAAGGTGAAACTAATCTTGCAACACTAACTATTAAAGAATGTATATGTTGATGTGAGGTATGGATCAACTGCACTTCTGCCCTATTACCTCGACCTAGAAATTTTGTCTTTGCACCTCAGCTGAACAAACACCATTTTACACCACTCTTTACACCACCAGGAACCAAATGAAACTTGCTTGCCTAGAAAGCAAATGTTGAAGTTTGAGGCTCCGTCATAATTAAGACTGGTTTCTAGTACAAAAAACAGAAACCCTGCAGTACGACACTGTAGAACCACACCCAGGGAACACCAAACTCATGCTTACCATGTTCTGTGTTAGTAATTGTGGAGCTTGGTCTGGAGCAGCAGCGATACCATTTAGGAAACTGATGGCTGGGGTATGGATTAATTTTTCAGCCCAAAAGCATCTGATCACTGCTGCACTTAACTATTACTACTGCTGCTGCTGCTACTACGATGACCCACAACTGACAAGTGTTCAATAGAAACCCATTGTATAGGAACCACTTATGCCTCCGCTCTAAATCTCTAACTGGTCATGTGTTCTCCCCCTCTCTCCACATTACTCTCTCCAAAGTCACGAGGAGTGTGTGCATGCTCTCAAACTCATGCTTATTCTCCATCATACAAACCCACTTCCTATTAAAATGAAAGCAGGATGACAAAAGTACACACTCTCCCAGTAGTCAGGCAATCACATCAAACTCCTGACTGCCAAAATGCAGAGTGTGTCAGAAATGCTCTATAAAAAGACACCTGGTCAAGTCACATTGATTTGATGCGAAAATGAGCTTCCATATCCTGTATATAGAACAAACCTCAATAAAGCATTCTCTACAAAGAGAGATAATATCTGCGCAGGCCATATTTTAACTTTTTGTTAAATTCATTATGATCATGCAATAAAACATGAACATGTAAATGGACTACAGGAGCGCAAGTTGTTGCATATGACTGCAAACCATAAAAACTGAACTGACAAAGGGACAAGTCAACTTTAAGACCAAGCAAAATTAAGCATACGTAACTTCAGAAATGTCAAAATTTCAGGAGAGAACCTTTTAAATGTAGTTCTTTAAAAGTACAGTTGGTCTGAAAAGCCTTTTGTAAGCTTACATTTCATACTTAACAAATTAACATATTCAGTTATGGTTAAGCATGTTTATCGATTTAGCTGGTTTACTGAACAAAATTTCTATTCTAATGACTTGGTGCTCCTGGTTTGTTGTCTTGTTGGAAATTTCTATTCCACCTCAAATGACGCGGGAGCCGCAACGTAACACTGCAGCATTTAAGTTGAACTTGAAAATAAGTTTTAAGGTGGCCCAGAAGCCAACTTCTTAATTCCACCGTTAGTCCAGCAACTTTGCTAGGCAAGCAACTGAACAAGCTATTTCTATATTGTATCACTAATCCAGGCATGATTTTATTTTTTTCTTAACATCTTATTTTTCATGATAGTAACCTTTTTCCTGGTTTAATGGTCAGATGCATTTTAAATGGTTAAATAAGCCTTTAACTATAAGCGCAGGAAAAGGGTGTTGTAGAAATCACCCAAGTGATTTGAGTCTAAAACAAATTCTACACATACCAAATACCAATTTTAATACTTTCCAATGTTATCTTGCTAAAAAAAATAATAATTTAAAATATTTTCATGCTATACTGTTTAGAAATTGTGGGCAAATCATTTTTGTCATAAATCTAACCAGAGCAATCAGATCTGCCTGTAGCACAACAGGACAAAGTGAAGTAGGTCACAAATAACAACAGTAACCACTAGAACAAGAAGCTAACTGTTCAGTGAACCACATGTGTGAAAGATTTTTTCTTTCTTTTTTTTTTTTTTTTTTTTGGGGGGGGTGTTGAGTTTGAAATCTAATAGTAATACTTAATAGTAAACATCAGTAGCGTCAGTCCAACTGGAAGTGAAAAAGTCGTCCTAAATGCCTGAATGAGTAAAGAGTAAAGCCTCACATGGTGTCCTGCAATGCCAACAATCTAAAAACAACACTGACGAGGACAGATTCTGTCAGGCAACACAGAGAAACGCTCAAAGATTCAGACATTTGACTCTCCAGCACAACATGCATTCCACATGGGAAATGCCATTAGATCAGTGACAAAAACATATTGCACAACAAGGCATGATCCCATTCCAGGAAGACTTCAGCAGCATGAAAAATGACCCCGGTGTTCCAATTGCCTTCCCCAATAACAGTATAGCACAGGTAGAGAATCAGGTTTCCTCTATGTGACATTTTATACACACATAGCAGTATGAAAAGTAAACAAAGTTAGCTAATTTGTATTATATCATGCATGCATTATAAACGTTTATCGCATACTCATGTTTTAACCAGCAAAAATGTTGATGGGCGTTTTTATTTCCTGAAAACCTTTTGAACATGCCTTTCAGGGTAGAATATTAATGAAAAGAGCCCAAACCTTTCAGCATAATCGCTACTTATAATTAATTTTGCTCTACAGATATTTCCATAGTGAAAGTGACCATTCTTGTCATTGTGAAATGCAGCACAGCACAACACAACGAAATTCAACCTCTGCGTTTCACCCATACACACACGTGCAGCAGGGGGCAGCTATTGAAAGTGCCCAGGAAGCAGTGACGGGGACGGGACCTTGCTCAAGGGTACCTCAGGGCAACCTACTGGTGAGGGAATTGAACCCACATCTTCTGATCCGGGGGAAACACCCTAACCACTAGGCCACCGCTGCCCCGCATGTCTGTTTTATTAGTGCACAAAGATTGAACACACCAATTTGAAACAATTCTTCTCAAGCCTCTCAAGCCCAGAGAAAATGGTTTTGCTTACATGTAGTTGGAAGTGTAAACGGGTAAAATACGAAGTTATGTCCAAGCAAAGGAATGGTACCTGCAGACAGTCCAGACATCTGAGACAACAGCTCCAGGCTGGGTGCAGATGCCGGAGACAAGGAGGATAAAAACAACTCAAGATGAAATCTTGTGGTGTATGCTTCACTGCCACAAGGCTTTTATTTGCAGACGAGTAGACATAGGAGTGGACAACTAGTTTTGAGTGCTCAGCCTGTTGTAAATACCAGAACTGTTGCATTCACTCAAAGGAATTAAAGTGGATTTGTTTGCCCTCTTTATCATCAATGGCCAGGACCCCCACAGTTCCACTAGTGAATTTAATTGCAGATTAATTTAGATAAGTTACATAAATGATAGTAACCGCCCAACATAGTTTTGTGAAAACAATGTAGTATTAAAATCGTTCACTACTTAAGTTACTCTTTCTTCCCATGTGTCACAATCTGTGGCCAAAATATTTTAAAGAATAAGTGTATGGCTGACTGAATTTGGTACCTATGGTTTGGTTGAATATGCCAAAATAGACTCCTGAATTAGGCTACAGAGGTGCTCTGAGGTCCACTAGTTCAGCTCTCCACTCATTTATTTTCATATACACTAACTTCAGGACAACGATCAAACAGTGAGGTGCATTTATGCTGGATAGGGTGGTCTGAGTGGACTGGGTAATTGGTTTCCATTTAGGAGCAAAAATCCAAAATCCAACCTGCTCCATGTCCCGTTCATTTGAAACTGGACTGTGGATTTGGCTGGATACATGGCAACTCTTGAGTTTTGGGCAAGTTCAAGCATGGTAACACTGTTAAAAACACAAAATCTGCAGCCAAGAACTAAATCCTTTTCTTTCAGTTCTGTCAAAAAGATTACTCAACTAAAGTCCTCCTTTTGAAATTACTTATTTAAAATAAGAATTTGTAACTGAAGACTTGCAACAGCCTAAGAATCGAAGAACATCTCCCTCAGACACATTTTATGTTCAGCTGACCTACATTTCCTTTAAAAATAATATGCAGATTTACCAGAAACGCTCCACAAACCTCCCTGCACTCCATCCTCAAATTAGCATGAATATCAAAACAACTGCAATGCTGCTGTTACCCACTTAGAAGAACCCCCTCACCCTGTGTAAAAAAAAACAAAACAGCTTATCTGTATTACTGCCTTGGTTCCTTTATTGACAAGAAGTAAATGTCAGTTTATTTGATGACTTCTTAGCCATCCAATCACTACTTTCAATCTAAAGCATTGAGCCTATTCAATCCCTCATGTCACTCCAATTGTATTCATAAGCGGTATGTAAAAACAAAGTAATGTGATATTTCTCATGTCAAAGTGCCTTAATAGGGTTTTCTGAGCAGAACTTCATGCAAGATCATAAGTATTTCAATATGTATGCTCCATGATGAACAGAGCATATATATTCTTGTTTTAACAAGATTTAGTTCAATGCAGTTTTGAAACACTGAATAAAATTTGTTTTGATAGTATTTTAAAATACTGTTTTATTTTCTCTTTTTGTTTCAACTTATCAATTGACAGGAGAAACAATTTGTTACATTGTATATCTTGAAAATTATCATTCAATTATATTATTGCTGTGCCATCCACCTAAACGTCAATATTTCTGTTGCACTTGAAAATACTCCACAAATTGTATTTTGGCCAAAATGAGAGCAGTTATCAGTTTAAACATTCCAAAAACCCAGGTAGCTTGCCACATTCAGAATTTTAATTTATTTATGTATTTGTTTTTTTAAGAAAACACTTTCTAAACCAGGCACCTGGTTGTAGCCCTTCAGAATAAGGTGGAAGGGGTGGAGGCAAAGCAGAGCTGGCACAATAAGCATCAATGAGCAACAAGCTGATATCAGCAAAAAATACTGGATCAGATAACAGAAGAGGAAAAAAGAAGAAATCCATGTGTGCAAAATCAGCTCAGTTTAAAAGGCAGTTATTAAAAGAAAAAGGTTCAGTTTCAATTGGTTTAAGAAAAGAAATCAAGCCAATCCTAGAACGAGATTTATGCTATGCAGACATCCACACGAATTAGTTATCCTTTAACATTTTTTAAACATTTTTGGTCTTCATAGAGGGCGGCCAATTTAGGGACTTTTTGGTAATACGTTAATTGAATATTTTCTATTCTTTGACTTGAACTATGAAAAATAACTATGGAAAATGTGCAACCAACTGTCCAAAGCCATATCAGTCAAGGCTTCTTCCACTGAAATAAAGTCAATTCCATTCGGTGCCCCTGAATTTACTTTAGGCATATCAGCACAGGGAGTATGGATTTACATACTAAGAATCCAGTAACAGGCTCCATTCCCTCAAGGCATTAATACATTTACAACATTTATCAGACATTCTTATCCAGAGTGAATTACATTTTCTAAGGACAGGAAGAGTGTGCCAGGAGCAGCCTGGGGTTAAGGGCTTTGCACAGAAGACTCAAATAGTGCTGGAGATAGAGCCAGCCTCGAACCCACAACCTACAGGCCTGCAACAGAGTAACCAAGCCAAAGGCTGTCGCCACCCTAATATGATACAAAAAGCAGGGCAATGAACAAGTCAAAGTACTTGCTGATGAATGGCTGTTAGCTATGGTCGCAAGTGCTTACTGAAATGTTGATCTTCCTGAAATACGATCTACCAAGCTGGACAGCTACACCACTGGCTCCAAGTAGTCAAACTTTACTGATTCACTTGAAACGTATTACCTTGTAAATACGCACAGAACCCAGGACTAAAAAACTGCTTACAGTTGCATGGCAGTCGTTGGCTGCACCGCATGATGCAAATGAGCCACTTTGAGTAGGCATGATTGCTTACATAAGCCTAACATGGAGTTGCACATTCTAACATAAAACTACAATAAAGGGAAGGTCTATGCATGTATTCCATGTTCATTTTCCATCACACTGCAATGCCTGCAATTCACAGCAAGCACTCCATATTTAATCTGGACCCCATGACACCAGGAAAAGTCGGATCACATGGTGCCAGTTGCAAAGCCCTTTCACCACACGTGGAGTCCTCTTTCTGGGAGACCTTTTGCTTTTTTAAAAGACATTGAATTTAACTCCAAGCATCATTTCACACTTATTACTTGATTCAGGTTCCCATCCACACACACACGGCTGTCATGTTGTCCATGGCTCTGCTGTCTTTACCGAACATGAGGCAACAAAATAAACTTAAATCTATTAGTTTTGATGGTCAGTTATACAGGAGGGATGCCATCAGCTGGAATGGAGTAGGAAATCTGAGATTTAAAGACTAAACCTGCATCATTTTATATCATAGCATTAATTATAGATAAAAGAAATGACTTTGAAGAAAAGGCTCCAGTTTAAGATTCACAGTTATGGCACATTAACCCTCAAAACAGTCAAGGATCACTAATTAAGTAAAATAAAGCAATGATGTATATATCAAACCACGATCTTAGTTTTACTACAGAAATGCATGACTAGCGACCGAACCTCAGAATAATATTCAGATATAGGAGTGAGCTAGCTTGCCTATCCTACCCTGTCATTAATAGGGGTCGGCTCCAAAAATAAAACATTTTTAAACGTTAATGTTCATCTTTCAGGTGATAGTATATCTTATTATACACACACATCTCTTTAATCGTCACCATCTCTGTTGTCAGCGTTTTAAAAGCACTGGCTGAGGTCGGACTTTGACACCCGCTAACGTTAGCTTAGCTTCACCTAAGCTGAGACATTTTACAGCCGTTATTTCGTTGCCATAATACCTTAAAAATGTCCCAAAAACGTTCAAAACACGAAAGAAAAATCATTTTTAATGGTCCTTTACAGCGGCTAAACCGGCTAATAAACGCCACAACGTAGCAGCTCGCTTAGCATAGCATAGCTAGCACAGTTAGCATGCAGTGTATTAGCATAACGGCTCTATTAAACCTCTAGGTCTCACTTTGACTAGAAAATGTGTTTACAGTGTCGTTTTAAACAGTAAACAGCAGGTAAAAAAACACAACTTACCTGCTCATGCAAACACAAGCTTGTGTCGTGTTAGGCTAGCTGCTAGTGAAGCTAACTCCTCGCCCAGTCACTGTTGTTTGTTTGTGTCGCTTTTTTTCTGTCTGACAGTCCGAGAGCAGCGGCTTTATCCCGGTCAGTCTGGATAGTCTGAGACAGAGACACAGACACCGGCTCGTGACACCGTGCCCGTTAAAACCGCCCGACGATATTTCTCCTTTCTCTTTCTTTTTGGTTGTGGTGCCGCTCACTTCCTTCAAAACAAGACTGAGAGAGAGAGAAAGAGAGAGAGACCTGAACAGCGTCACCGCCGCACATGACACTCCTCCAGCAGGCAGAGCGCTCTCTGCTTTATTCCTTCGTTTCAGAGGGAGTTTCACTGCTGTCTTATATACTCCTTACACACACATATATACATATCTCTGTGTGTGTGTGTGTGTGTGTGTGAGAGAGAGAGAGATGATCAGTTTCCTCAATAAAACGAAAGTTACTGATTGTGAGTGTGTGTGAGTGAGAGAGACAGATCATCAGTAAAGTGTGAGTAATACTGGTTGTGTGTGTCTGTGTATTTATATATATATTAGAGAGAGATGAAAGAAAGAAAGAAAGAAAGAAAGCGTCTAAGAGGGAGACTTTTGTCTGCAGTCTTGGTGGCTATAAGTTTCTCATCACAACAAAGAGAGAAAAAGCAAAAACATAATTAATAGTGTGGTGTAATATTGATATAGGGCCCTTTCCAGATAAAATTAAAATGCCTTTTTAATTTTGTTATTTGTCTTTTGTAAGCCATTCGATTTTAAAAGCAAGACCTTGTATTGCGTTCTGTCTGTTTAAAGCTCTTATTTACTTTACAGGCAGAGGCTCCCTCTGCTGGACAAACAGCGAACTGCTCCTCTCTCAGTTAGATATGTGCAAACGAGGATAAGCCTAGTCCTGGGTCGTTTGTTTGTTTAAATCATTTTATAAGGTAAAAGTCCTCTTCAAATAAACGAATACATACAAAATAAAATAAAATAAAATAAAATTGTACAGGCTGTTGAGTACTGAGGGAACTACTTATTACATCTAGAACCAACTTTAAACTGGGCTAGTTTTCCCATCTGCTGAGTACACGGCACAACACACAGTGAACCACAATGAAATTTAACCTCTGCATTTAACTCACACTCAAACACACGTGCAGTCGGGGCAGCTGTTGACAGCGGCCAGGGAGCAGTGATGGGGACGGTACCTTGCTCAAGGGTACCTCGTGTGAATGTTACAGTGTTGCAGTGTTATGGAAAATATACCTTAAAATATCTGCATAAGGATGGATTGTTTATATCATGCACTCATTTATTTAAGCAATTATAGAGTAGGAGGTGAGTTTAAATACTTTAAATATCAAGGTTGGTTGGTAGTGAGACCAGTTATGCGATACGGGTTGGAGTGGTGCGGTGTAGTGTATTTTTTTATTCATGAGATGGGCGTGGTTTAACGGCATGACGTCACCACACCGTGCTACGTGGACAGGAAGAAGCAGCGCCGTCAGGACGGAGATGGGCAACGTCTGAGTCTCGGGAAAACAAAACAAACCAAGAAAAACCGAGAACACGGTGGTGACAGGAGACCAAGGGACTTTATTTTATTTTATGATGATCGTTTATGCGAACGAAACTTTTAATGGCGAGGGGGTTTGTCAGTACTAACCGTTATTGGGCTTTTTGGCGAGCTAGTTAGCTAGCGTGCTAACAGTAGAAGTGGGACTGGGTTTGTTTATGAGCTGAGAGTGCGTGTGTGTTTGACACTGGTCGTCTGTCTGTGACCCTGTGTTTGTGTGCAAAAGATGGTCTGAAACACCTCTAATAACTACCCTGCCCGTAAAAGGAGACCTGGCTCTGCTGGTTGAAAGTGACCATGAGTTGGTTCAACGCCTCCCAGCTGTCCAGCTTTGCCAAACAAGCTCTGACGTCCGCCCAAAAATCCATCGACCGAGTTCTGGACATTAAAGAAGAGGACCAGTGGGGGGATGCCATCACTCCTTCTTTAGATGGTAAGGTTTAAATCACTGCACCCAGCCTGCTTTATTAGGTGGATCTCAATTTTGGGAAAGCATAGGAAGACAAATTAATAGGTTCAACTAATAAGCTTTCTGTGCCATTACTTTTTGAAATGAATGAGAAAAAGAAATGTAATTCCTTGAGCTGACTGACACAGTATGCGTTTGTCTTCTGCATTTAACCAAACCGAACATGCTGGAAGCAGTGCTGTATCTTGCTCAAAGGTACTTTAGGGTAACCACTAATTTGTTTGGGACTCAAAGCCATGATCTTCTGGGACGTGGGTCTTAGTCCCTAGCCACTAGGTCACCACTGCCTTCAAGACTTATTATATTACAATTATATATTAGAATTATATATACTGTAGACTATATATAACAGCTTAAGACAGTGTAGACAAGTAATTTTATTAAAGAGACATTGGTTAGAATAATTACCAGCCCAGTGGTGTACTGCTTTCTAAAAATTTAATTATGATAAAGAAATACTTATATGTAAATGTGACTGGTTTTCAATAGTTATATAGCGTGTAATAACACATTTAGCCACAAAAGTTCAGACTGTTGTTTTGAAGAAGATATGCCAGGTCTGTGTTTAGTGCAGTGACATTCAGTTTGTGTTGGAATATTTGCTAATGTCAGGACTCAAGCTGCTGCCAGAAAAACTTTTCTTCCTGGTGTAATAATGAAAAGTAATGACTATGAGATAGACAGCACAAACACTGGAGTTTTCAGGAATAGGAGCAGGTCTTGTGGACAGTTGAAAGTAAATTTCAGTTGTTTGGTGGTAACTGTAGGCTTTAATGTCAGGTGGTGGACAGGGCAAAGGGGAGCACAAAATATGTTGTTCCTGCAATGAAACATAGAGGTGAATTAATGATGGTCTGGGGTTATTTTGGGGAGAAAGTTTGAGAGATTTTGATCCAAATTAAAGGGAAACCTCAGTTCTTCAATCCCACTCCCACATTTCAATCCCCAATTCCTTCGAGTTTTACATATCATTGGACAAATTTTCAAGTCAAGTAGGATTTTATTGTCATTTCAGCCATATACACAGTACACAGTGAAACGAAATAACGTTCCTCCAGGACCCTGGTGCTACACACAAGACAAGACACAAGACAACATAAGACACAACACAGGGCAACAAGTGCAAGACAAGACAGACAACAACAGACGGCACGACAGACAGTACATTCATCCGTGGAGGGCTGCAGTGTTGTGAAACAAAGCAGCCCAGGTAGATTATGTGTAGTGTATGAAAAGTGGACTGGGTTTAAGAGTTCAAGCTATTGGTGGATTCAGAGTTCAGGAGTCTGATGGCCAGGGGGAAGAAACTATTTCCCATCCTGGAAGTGGAGGCCCGTATGCTGCGGAACCTTTTCCCGGATGGCAGGAGGGAGAAGAGAGTGTGGGACGGGTGGGAGGGATCATCCACAATGCTGGTTGCTTTGCGGATGCAGCGAGTGGTGACAATGTCTTGTAAAAGGGCAATGTCTTGTACAGAGGATTTGTACAAGACAAAAATTTTCATTCTTTAACAGGAAAATTATGTCAGGCATTTAAAACAACAGTAAAAATCTTAACTATATCCAGTCCAAGGAAAGGCAAAAGATTTTGAGGATTATGTCTGCCTCTTCAGTCATCAGATCTTTCTCCCATTTGGCTGTCATGGGACAAGCAGGAAAAGAGAATATTATTTTCTCAGGCTATTTTGTGTTTGAAACTTTTACCACTTCAGTCATAAAATGAAGTTGTCATACATAGTTAGTTTTATGTTCCTGCCCCTGTCAAGTAGATATCAGGCACATCTTGAGCTGAATGAGGTGTGTTAGAGCAAGAAAAACACAGTCCAGGAATATTGATAAGACTTGCGCCTACAGGGCAGGGTGTTTACTTTTGTTTTGCTTGATTTTGTGAACCTTGAAGAAGTGTGAGAGTGACCAATTAGAAGTATATAATTGGTTGTTACCCAGCATGAGCTTACTGTCAATTCAGACAGCAGTTTTGGTAGAGAGTTTCTTTGCAACTTTCTTTGTTTTTTACATGAGCAACATACCTGTCTTGGTCAGCATGGTGGCTATAGTAGATTAAACATGCTTGATTTTTAACTGTTTGATTTTATGTGTCTTCTGCTACATTTCTAGATACACTGAGCAAGCCTGCACCCACAGGATGGGGAATGAATCAGTGGATCTCTCCTTCGGAGGAAAGCCCAAAGACTCTTCCGCCTTCATCAGAGGCCATCACCAAGCCTGTCACTCGCACAGTAGTTGATGAATCGGAGACCTTTTTCAGTGCCTTCCTGTCGCCTGCAGACATCCAGACGGTCAAAAAGATTTCAGTGGTGTCTGTGGCACCGACAAAATCATACTGCCGAATACAGGAGAAAGCTGACAAAGAGTCCAAACCTGCTGGCAAGGATGACGAAGACTCTTCTAAGCTTTCTTATGTAGATTCAGAGAGATGTGGCAGCATGGGACCAGAAGAGAGCATGCTGGTGGAGGCCAAGGCACAAGAACAAGAACCTCCTCCAGCTGGACAGCCTGAGCTTATTCCTCCTGCTCCTTTGGCTTCACAAGAGCAAACAGTTGAAGCAGAAATCAGTGAGAGCAAAGCCGAGCCTCAGGATTCCAGGGTAACTCTTGATGTTGCACAAGCGGGTGGACCATTGCCCACAGAGGCTGAATCTCAATCTGTGGATAACGTTGATAGCTCTGGTTCATCACAATCTAAAAGTGCAGTCAAAACTCTATTAGACCCACCCAAAGACATTGTATTAGATTCCAAAGACCCTAAAGCAGAGGACAGGCAAAGTGATACCCCATCCCCTCCTGTTAGCGCCTTCTCCTCTGGTACTTCCACTACCAGTGATATTGAGGTGTTAGACCATGAAAGTGTGATTAGTGAGAGTTCAGCTAGCTCTAGGCAGGAAACTGCGGAAGCTAAAGCAGGGCTGCACTTAATGCAAGGCTCCTTCCAGCTTCTTTCTACTTCCACCTGTGGAGATTTCCCCCGTCTGGATGATTATCCTAAACTGACAGAAAGCTGTGGTTCATCCTCGGATGCTTTTGAGCGAATTGACTCCTTCAGTGTACAGTCGCTAGATAGCCGCAGTGTCAGTGAGGTCAACTCAGATGATGAGATTCCCGGGAACCAAACCCTGGCATCTGTCACTGCTGGTTCTGCCCCTGCTCCCCTCACCATCCCTGTGCCACCCATCGCTCAGGAGCAGGGAGAGGTGGAGTTAGAAATTACATACTCTAAGAAGGACCAAACATTGGAGGAGAACGAGATGGAGGAAAGTGGCCGTAGTGCTACACCAGTTAACTGTGAGCAGCCAGAAGACCTGCAGAACGCAGAGCAGGATGCTGGCTCAAGTCTCACCCTTTCCAGTGTAAGGATTGATCAGGATGAAGCACCAATATTGTCCATAAATGAGGAGCAAAGAGGAGCTTCCACCGGGCAGCTCCTGGAACTCCAAAAGGTCAGAATTGGCTAGTCATCATGAAGCAGTTTCCCAGAGTTACACTAAGCCTAATCTGGAGTAAATAGGATTTGTAAAGCTGAAACACTGGTATTTCATCTTAGTCACACACAACAGAATCTTCACACTCTTCCAAGCATACTGAGCTATCCAATGATGTTGCACAAACAGCAGTTGTCCTAAGTAATTTCTTTAATGCTTCTGAGATTCTGTGTAGCTTACTAGTTTTATCTATTTAACAAAGAAAAAATATAAATTTAGTCTTTGACTTCAGCCTTCCTTAATTTTGATGGCATCACCTGATGATGTGACAAGTTATCATTTTGAGTACACAGCACAACACTCAGCGAATCCCGACAACATGCAGCCTCTGCATTTCACCCATACACACTATGCAGCAGGGGGCAGCTATTTAAACCACTAGACCACTGCTGCTCCAAAACGTCCTCTGCATTTAACCAACTTAACCATTTACCCCACCATACACACCATGCAGTTATTTAAAGCACCCGTTTTGGCTAATTTGCCTGCAAGTTAAAACGTTAATCATGTAAAACAGATTTTCACTTAAAATTTCCTTAAGTCTGCGTCTGAGACCATGTTCATCCATGCCTCCATGTCTGAACCACTTAACCTAACCATGGTGGCAAGGAGACTGGAGCCTTTCCCAGCGCTCATAGAGCAAAAGGTAGTGAAACATCCTGGATGGGTCATCGCTTGGCAGAAAGTTTTAAAAACTTTTGAAAATTTTTTTTTGAAAAACTAGGCTCTTCACAAAGTAGGTGCTGCTTATGTTTGATGTTTTGTCACATATGTTTTGCATGACTTGTCTGCCTTTTTACAGGTTATTGATGAGCTAACAAGCAAACTGGAGAAAAGAGAAACGCAGCTGCTGACTGTCAGCAAAGACAAGGCTCGTCTGGAGGAGGAGTGCGATAACCTTAAGGAGTGAGTAGGACAGAGCTGTTTACTGTGTTTAAAATAACTTGTGTATAAATCCATATGAATTTAGTATAAAGCAACAAAAGAGCTCACATGGTGCATCACCTTGTGATGGTTGCATACAATGAACAAATGAAATAATTCTTTTATGATCTCTCAATACAACCACAAACGAGTGAAATGAGGCAAAAACTCCTCTCAAATTTGTTTCCTGAAGATGTCTGCTACCTTTTTTGAATGCGTTAAAAGTGACTAAATGTTTAATGGCTGAATGTAATGTTTAGTGAGATGATTGGTCTGAAGGAAGAAAGCTCTGGTGTGCAGTCTCTGAAAGATGAGTTCACGCAGCGCATCGCGGAGGCTGAGAGGAAAGCTCAGCTTGCCTGCAAGGAGCGAGATATTGCCAAGAAGGTATGTTTACTCGATATTTGTGAAAACTGTTAATCTCTGGTTTTCTGAAAGTGATAGGCTGGTGAAAAATCTAATTTACATGTTTGTCCCTTTGTCTTAATCAACACCTCAACAGTTTGAGGCAAGAATGTGACGATTTAGGCCTAAAATTTGTCTCCTAGCTCAAATATTGCTTTAGCCAAACTTTAAATTGCTTTATAAGTTTAAATCGAGGGATGTTGTTTAAAGGCAAGTGTGCACAAAATACTGCACCTGCTCCATTTATGGCCACCATAATACTGCAACTGATTCAAGACACATATTTTATTACTTTTATAACCAAAGGCAGTGGTGTCAAAAAACAAGAATGCTGATGTAAGATCCAAGGTGCTTCGTTAACACAAATCTAAAAAAGATGTTTAAAGGATGCTTCTGGGTAAACCTTGTCCAATGTCTCTGTTTATTTTCTGCATGTGTCATTAATTCAGGAAATAAAGGGCCTTAGAGAAGAGCTGTCTACGAGATTCAACTCAAATGAAACCCTAGAACTGATTAAAGAGAAGGAGGAGCAGATCAGAGGCCTTCTAGAAGAAGGTAATTGTATTCAATTGACCTCAATACTCATCACATCACAGTGTATTAAAAAATTATATATGTATCTATATACAAATCCATTTTATGCTCTGTTTTTTTCCCTCCCAATAGAACACAAAATAGTAATCAAGTATGCTTTAGTTCACCACTGCTTAAAAATTGCTGTTCTAGTTGGCTAAGCCATGTTTTTGTAGCAACGTCTAATCAGTTATAGTTTTATGATTGAATAGATCAAATCTCTGTTATACACTGTGTGCACAATTATTAGGAAAGTGTGTATTTTGACCATATCATTTTTATGCATATACTCCAACTCTAGTATATACTTATTATACTAATATACTATTTAAATAAGCTGTATTAACTTGAATAAGAATTGAACTTACCCTATTTAAGAGCATGTGGGCCCTTCTTAAATGGGGGATTTACAGGGAAGGAAAGCAGTCCACCTCTCTGAACAGTGAGAATGTTGACACTCACAGTTCCTTTGTAAAACAATCAGGGTTATTAACATTTTTATTTCATGATAGCTCTGTACTTATTAAATATCAAGATTATTAAAATTAATCCTCAAAATACTCACTTGCCTTATTGTGCAAACAGTGTATTTCTATCAGCACTAATTTGTTTATTGACCCACACAAATTCTTTCGCTCTGCTGTAGTTATTTTTTTCAGCTTGCCCATGTGTGTCAAAAAATCTATGCCTCATGATAATCCTGTATTTGTGCTTGTCAGGCCTTTGTGTCTGAAGTATGTTTACTTTCCTTTGAACAGGTGAGAAACTTTCTAGACAGCAGCTACAGCACTCCAACATTATCAAGAAATTGAGGGTGAAAGAGAAGGAGAGTGACACGAAGATCACCAAGCAGTCCAAAAAACTTAAAGAGCAAGAGGACGACCTCAAACAGTTGCAGCAGGTCAGAGAGAGTGGATCTTAAATGTCTCCATTTTATACTGATCTTGTTACTTGAAGAAGTTATTTTTGACAAGATCTGCAATTTATATCCTGTTTGATTCTGCAGCATGTGGTTTTATCAGCCTGGCTGTTATCCTTCATGAATCTGCGGTGTGTAATTTCTATAGTCTGACAATAATAACTCTGGGGCAATTGCTCATAGTGGAGTAAAAAAATCTGCTAACTGATACAGTCTTCAGCTTGTAATGAGTCTGTTATTGAATGTGCCCTGTGGAAAAATGCTGACATGAACATCCAAGCTCTGAACCTTCAGGTCTGTGAGACCTCTTTATCTGAGAGAATTACAGATAATTTATCCATGACTAATCAACATATAATGTCCCACAAATTGCATTACACAACCTCCTCTGATAAAAACAATACAGCAGATCTTTACTGTGCCAATAATATTGTCATTTTAGGTCTGGGTCAACATATCACATCTCTGCAAAGACACATGAAAGACCTTTTGTAGTTCCAGGGGCTGGCACTTAACTTGAGAATGGGCGTACAAAGATTTTGTCAAGTCTTTGCACAAATGTTTGCATCTTTACTTTATCATTCGTCACCATGGCCTAGTATTCTGCAGTGCTGCTTTATGACTGCTTTATGACACATGTAAAGTATCACAATGTGTGTTTGTTAACAGGTTCTAGATGGAAAGGAAGAATTGGAGAAGCAGCACAGAGATAACATAAAGAGGTTGAATGCTGTGGTAGAACGGCAGGAGAAAGATCTGAGCAGACTGCAGACTGAGCTTGAGGAACTACAGGAGAAAAACCGCAGCCTTCAGGCTGCCCTGGACAGCTCTTACAAGTAAATAGACACAAAATTCCTGTGCCTACACACACACATACATACACATACATACATACTGTAAACAGTGAGAGGTGAATTTGTCATCCGCATTCAAGCAATCCTACACACACTAGTAGTGAACACTCAAGCCAAGAGCAAGAGCCACTGAATATTTAAGTGTATGCCTGCATATACAACCGTGGTCGAGTGGTTAGGCCAATGGGCTTCAAATATGGGGCAACTGGGATGAAGTTGTTGGTATAAGTGTCTTGCTCAGCCAGTCCCTCACTGCTCACATATTGCTGTCGGTTCATTATACCTTGCATACATATCAGAAACACTCATGAATATTCAGTGACTTTGCTGGTTTGTTTGGTATGTAAGTTATGTTGTTTGAGTAAAGAATCATAAGAATGATTAAAAAGGCTTAAAAATATCCCATATGTGCCCAACCTTTCTGAAATCATATTGTAAAGCATATTTCTCCTTAGTTGCTTAGTTATATCTCTGTTTTTTTGTTTGGCTTTCCCCAAATTTGTTGACTTAAGGAGCTGACTTAAGGTAGAACACAAACACTTCAGTATTTTTGAATGAGCTTAGCACTTAATCACTGTTTTTCCATGACCAAACACAGAGGTCATACCAGCCCTTCCCCACTAATCCATAATCCAAATTAAGCGTGCATGATTTTTCATTTGCTGTTTGCATGTGTTCAGGGAGCTTGCAGAGCTGCACAAGGCCAATGCCAGTAAGGCCAGTGAAGCCCAAGAGCTTGCTCTGAGTCGGGAGGTACAGGCCAAGGAGGAGCTCAGCCTGGCACTGGAGAAAGTCCAGGAGGAGTCCCGCCTTCAGCAGGAGGCTCTGGCCAATCAGGTAACACTACAGTTGTCTGGCTTGGCCCTGTCCCTGCAACTGGTTGCTCAACTTTGTTTTAAAATGCATTTAAAAGTATTACACAAGAACCTATTGGCCAGGACTGATTAAGCCTCCTAGACATATTAATTAATTAATTAACTAACACATTTTATACTGGCATTCAAAAATGACTGCTAGATGGATGGCTACTCTCCCTTATTCAAAAAATTAATTAATACATTTTTTGAATAAGGGAGAGTAGCCATTCATCGTGTAACTTAGACTAGTCTTTATAGACATAAAGATCGTAAATGAGGAGACATACAAAGTCTAGCAGTCATCTTTGAATGCTAGTGTAAAATGTGACATTTAAAGAGTGGACATTACAGCTATTTCTGTGGTTTAAAAGCCTGAAGGTGGACATGTATAGTGGGTGATCATTATATTCACAAACAAAACAAAAATGCTGCAAACGAACACAGATATGGCCTTTTTCCGCCATCAATGAACCAGCTCTTTTTTTTGCCTACACTCTGTTTTAAACTGTTTGGAGCATTTTCAACAAAAATATTTGCTTTGAAACCTGAAATGTCACTTCCAGCAGGAACTTTGACAAAATTAGTGGGCCTACTCTGTTGATGGCACATCCTTGATTACAACAGTTCCGCTCCAAACTGGTGGGAATATATGCCGATTTTGCCAGATGGCACCAAGGTTCAAAGAACAGTACTGGCTCAAGACCCCAACCCAGCCACTAGTGATACACAAGCCAGTGTATTTCTTTGTGCTGGTCCCAAGTCCGGATAAATGGGGAGGGTTATGTTAGAAAGGGTATATGGTGTAAAACATTTGCCAAATTATTTCCATACCGGATTGGTTGAGGTCCGGGTTCACGACGACCACCACCAGTACTGTTAACCAATGGGGTGAGGTAGTTGAAAGTGTGACAATGAATGTTGTTATTGCTTATGCCCCACAAGTTTACATTTACATCATTTAGCTTACACTCTTATCCAGAGCGACTTACTTATTTCTTAACTACTGGGACAGTCTCCCTGTAGCAACTTGGGGTTAAGGGTCTTGCTCAGGAACCCAATGGTGGATTCAAACCTGCGACCTCTTGGTTTGTAGGCGAGTATCCTACCACTAGACCACCAGCACTCCAAAGTTCAACATTTTCATGGTGTGTACAGGCCTGTGTGCTTGCCCCGTGTGAGGATCAAACTCACAACATTCAGATCATGTGACTGACACGCTACCTACTGCACTAACGAGGCTGCAAGTTGGTTGTGAGATGGAAGAGAAAGAATAATAACATGGATAATAAACATGGACATTTGAAGTTTATGAGACACATGTACCTCATAGTATGTCAGATGGTGATTATTTTTATATAGCTTAGCTTAAGAAAACAGATTTTGCCCTACATTGTGTTAATAGATTGTTCCTGGTTTTAGGTGGCTGATCTTAGGCTGGCTCTGCAGAGAGCTGAACAGCAGCAGGCCAGGAAAGAGGATTACCTACGAGAGGAGATCAGTGAACTTCAGCAGGTAACTGAAACTGTCTCCCGTAAAAGTATTATTCTTTGTTCTCCCAGCAGGTCTCAGGAGGTATTTAACAATGTACCACAGAAAACGGAGGATTTCAGCAAAATGGAAACATCAGAATAAAAGGATACTTAGGCGTTCACTGTGGTTTTAAGTTTACATTTGCGGCTTTTAGCAATCTTTGTTGTCCGTTAAGAGAATTTGTCTAGCTACAAAAAGACTGCAGTCAAAAATACCCTTTGCCTAAGATATTGATGGGAACAACAATACCAAGCTCAAAAGAACAGAAATGTGCAAAACCACATACAAGCACTTGATTTTTAAAGGGTTTATTTTATTCTATGCACTATATCACATAGCCTAATACTAATGTATTTCTCTGCAAACTGTTTCCTGCTTTCTTGTCACAGAGGTTGCAGGGAGCAGAAACCAGGAACCAGGAGCTGAGTCAGAGCATTACATCTGCGACCAGGCCCCTCCTCCGGCAGATTGAGAACCTGCAGGCTACTCTGGGAGCCCAGACAGTATCCTGGGAAAAACTGGAGAAGAACATCTCAGACCGTTTAGGTGAGGGCAGTGCGTTCATAATGATTTCCTAAGAGAAAACCTTCCTCCTCCTCTTTTGACTATGCTGGTACATGCCTCTGTCTTACTTCGGGTTGCTTATTTCTGTCTCTTTCTGTCTCTCTCTTTTTGTGGATGGGGTAGCTGAAGCCCAGGCTCAGCTGGCTGTTGCTGTGGAAAAAGAGCGCTCAGCAACAGAAGAGCTTCTTGCCATCAAGGCTCAGCTGGCCTCAGTAGAGTCCCAGAATACCTTGCTACGACAGGAGAAGGGGCGTCTGCAGGGCCAACTGGATGCGGAGAGAACTCGACGGGAGAAGCTGGAGGATGACAACAGCAGGTATGGAAGGAGGTTTCTCTGTAAAATGAAGTGTAGCAATGCCTGGGGGATTTTATTTCTGTCCTTTCAATATGGTGCTTTTGTAAAAAACGTCATTAATGTGATCATGACTGAAGGGCTTAAAGGAATGCTCTGCATCCAGATCTGCTTATTCAGCATGTGTTTTTTTTGTTTTTTGTTTTTTTTTCCTGGTTTGTAAAGCATGTTTCACTGTAGAAGGGACTTTGTTCATTAATGTCACTGTGTTTGCAAATAAAGGTGGATGAAGTGCGGATTGTCTACATTACTGTTTTAGCACTAATGATTGTGTCACTGTTTTTTGTGTGTAGGGAACACGTTGAACTGGAGAATCTAAAAGGGGAATATGCACGAGCCCTGGAAGAGTCCAAAAAAGAGAAGGTACTGTTAACCACCTGTTCTGCCAAATAGACTGCACTGCACACGTTCATCTGTCATTTGCAAGCACAAACGATGTCCTTACTTCTTATTTTGTTGCAGCTGCTACTCACAAACCAGCTTGAAATGGAGAAAATGAAGGTGGAGCAAGAGAAGAAGAAATGCTACCTCGCACAAGAGGCGCTAAAGGAAAAGGTTGAAGCTGTAAAAATTGTTTTGAATGAAATCTTCAGTCCTTAAAAACTGACTGGGTTTTAATTAGCTTTACGAAAATATGCTGCCTAAACATTTGGCACATGGTTGAGAACATGAACTGCAATGGTGATGGTCTAGTGGTAGGATACATCTACAGACCAAGTGTTTGCAGGTTTGAATCCCACCTCCAGCACTACAACCATTGGGTTCCAGAGCAAAACTCTTAATCCCGAGTTGCTCCAGGGGACTGTACCTGGAATCAGAAATTTTAAGTTGCTCTGGATAAGAGCATCTGCTAAATGCAGTAAATGTGAATGCAAAGTCTTTCCCAGCCAGTTTAACCAGTTATGGGTGTATATTAATTTGTTGATTAGGAACGCAAGATTCAGAGTGTGTCCATGAGCGAGGCTCCAGCGTCCTCCACCCCATCTCTCTCTCGCTCCAGCTCCATTAGTGGGACTGATCACAGTGGCCTGCACACATATATGATCTCTCAGGTCAGTCACATGGTCTTCAAACCCATGGTCTGTTCAACTCTGTTTAAACTATTCTTTATGGCCTGCATGATTATAAATCTGTTATTAATTGTAAGTAATCTGGCCATTTCTATGAAGTCAGTGATGAACTGAGATACAGAGCCCAAAATGTCTGCTACTGTTGTCAACAAACACTTTCATTAACACTCTAAATTTTCTTCAGCAAAAGTTTTTCAGCTAACACAAACTGAACCCATCTTATTGCTAAGGTCAGTAGATTTGTCTGTGTGGTTTATTATGGCGAGTTATAAGAATTAGTAAAATGTCTTGTTATTGAGATCATGACTATTTAATGCTATTACTCACTGATAGAAGAGCCACGGGTTGAGCTCCTGGGATCTACTGCCTCCTCTACTCCTTCTTCTTCTTCTCAGATCATTGTTGCTAGATGTCAATATATTTAATAATATATAATAATTTGTAGTGGTTGAACGCAATGGTAGCCTCACAGCTACAGTGGTACAAAAAAGGCAAAAAATCTACTACCGACATGTTTTAGCTGACTGATTGTTTAAAGTGGTAAATGGAAAATTGTATAAATATTTCTTTTCCACATTTTCTGCAGCAGGAGGACTCCCTCGACCACTCGTTTGGCACGATGACCGTGTCTCTGAGCGGGAGCAGCCTGTATGAAGCTGCACGTCTGAGCGGAGGTTCAAGCATCATTGAGAACCTGCAGTCCCAGCTCAAACTACGGGAGGGAGAGATTGCACAGCTCCAGGTAATCTGCTGGAAAAAAACACATAATGGGCAACAATCACTTGAAGAACCACACTAGTTCTTTTCCAGCTCCCTGGAAACAGTGTACCTTTTTATTAGTACATTCAATTCATAAAACTGAGATTAGTCAGGAAACCAGAGCTAAAAACCTCAACTGTTTCAGTTAAGCACTTAAATCTAGCTAATTTTGTTTTTTAATTCCATTGTGTAGCTGGAAATCTCCAGTCTAGAAAGGAGCCGCTCGGTGATGGCAGAAGAACTCGTTCGACTGACCAGTCAAAACGATGAAATGGAGACCAAAGTAAAGGAGATTCCTAGACTCCGAGTGCAGCTGAAAGTGCGTTCTTTCAAATCTTTATACCTTCTTTGAAAATCTTTTCAAGCAAACAAATTCAAGTTTCAGCTTCTGCTGTTTGTGCTAGTGGTATTGCTATCCATCTACACTCTTTCTACCCCTCGCATAATTAGTTAACTGATTGTGTTTAAGGTAAAAAATATAAGTACTTTAGGAAACAGCATATAAATTAATTTTGCAATAATTTCATTTTCAGAAGTTGGATTTGACAGTTTCTTTTAATAACAAGATTTAATGAATTTAAATTAACATAGTTTAATGCACAATTACAATTTACTCTATAAAGTAATTTATTCATTTATTTACTTTAACATGTTGGGAAAAATAAGTCGTGCAACAAGCCTTTGCAAAAGCTTAATGTGTAATGCATATTGTTTTCCTCAGTACACTAAACCTACAAAACAAAAATTAATGTAGTTATTCTAGAATTAATGTTATTATCTAGAATTAATAACATTTATCATCATATTTATTTACTTAATTTAACGTAATTAAAGTAATTATAATAGTATTTTATTAAAACATGTCTGTCTGTCCTCAGGACCTGGAGCAGAGGCACAACACCATCTTGCAGATGTACGGAGAGAAAGCAGAGGAAGCTGAGGAGCTCAGGCTCGACCTGGAGGACGTCAAGAACATGTACAAGACTCAGATTGATGAACTGCTGAAAAACCAGAAATAAAGTCCCACTCGCTCGAACACATTCACTCACACTGTTTTGGTGACAGATGCCAGGGTTACTCGTGCATTTACTGTAGAAGGAAAACTCACCTTCAGTGGTTGAAAGCAGAACACATGGAAGAGGCTCATCTTCCCTCCACCTCCACAGATCTCGTTCTAGTTTTCTCCTTTGTGGTGGTGTATGTTCACGTTCAGGCGTATACCATTCAGTAGTTATTTAAGAAGTGATTTCTTTTGGGGTTGAATTGGGCTTTTGCAATGCGCAAATCTTCTTCAAATGATTATCTGTAGACTAAAAACGAAGACAGATCTGTTTGTTAGTTTGCACCCAGTGACTTGCTTAACAAGAATTTGCACATTGAGGATGAAGTCCTCTCAGTAGTAACTTAAAGTCCAATATTTATAGTTTGCTTTAACATATACACAAAAATGCACACACACACTTATATAACTGTTCATTACTGCTCATACAAGCAAGGCAAAACTAAAGAACAGTCTGTGACTGATTCAGATACAGTTCATTGTAATGAAAACCTTCCTCTTCTGATGTCTAGTTTCCAGAGACACGCAAGGTGTCACAGTAATGCTCCCCCACAGGGAATTGAACCCTCAGATGGGGATAATATTAAAGGAAGTCGATTGGCTGATCTTGGCAGGTGTGCTATACTTTTTAGTAGCTGCCATTATTTGTGCTGCGTGCGCTCAGCTGCTGTTCAAACTGAATTCAGCACTTCCAGGAACTGGAGATTGGCACAACACCTCTAGTGTGATAACAATCCACTTGCTGGCTCCTTGTGCACAATTTTCCCTGAACCTCTAACACAGTCCATCAGCCAGTACACATCTTTAAGCTGCTTCAGTCTCGTAGCCCTGAAGAAGCCAACCATCAAACGTGTTTGGGATACGGGGAAGAATCTGTACATTGGATTTTTCGGCAACCCTTTCAACAGGGCCATCTGGCTTTCTTTGGAAATTCCTTTTTTTGTGTCACCCTTTCCCTCTTCCCATCTGCAGTTTTCGTGTAAATGTGTAAATAAAATAGAAATAGAAGTTATGGAGTACAATGTCTGGCTTACTTGTTTACGAAATGTTTGATTCTTGTGTTTTGAATGACTCAAACTGCTCCCTATGTAGTGCACTTTGTTGTTCATGAAATAACTTCACAGCATTCAAATGGTGCATTGAACTTCGAAGAGACTTTTGAGAAATGCTGCTTATGTGCCAGGTGGACATTTCTTGCAGTTTTAAAAAAAATTGTTTAAGCTTTACTGAAGTGTCCTAAGTAGTACACTATATAGGGAGCACTGAGTTATTTGAGATGCGACCAGTGTTGATAATACGCTTTGGCGCCCTCTGGTGGTTAATAATTGTAACGCAAGCCGGTTGTTGGTTTCCGGTATTATGGCGACTTGGTCTATCACTCCAGTTTAGATTGTTAAAAGGGGTAAGTTTTGATCAACTCATTCTTTTTACCTTCTATATCTTAAGATTTTTATCGCTTCTGATTTATAGCTTCCTTCATTGCTTGCAAGGACGCTTGTATTTTGGACTAGAGCATTTAAATCATCCCAGGACTTTGTGTTGGTAGGCTGTAAATTGGAGCGGTAACAGACAGAAGAGTCTACAACTACTGCCCTTCAAATCCACTTCGCTGAGATGTTTTGAAAGCTCTTTGTTGTGGTTTACCTCCTCTTCGTTTACCCTTGTGGTCAAAGGCGAACGTTATAATCAGAAAACGCTGCGGTTTGTGGCTTTTTCGTGGTTCCAAGTTTGGAGCTGCCAGAGGAACCTTGGCTCGGTCTCAAATCTCTCTCTCCTCCCTACATAGTACCCTAGGCGTGTCCTGAAATAAAGGCCTTTTCGCCCACATGCTGCAGCATATCAGCAACAGCTTCGAGCCCTTATTATTGTAGTTATTTCTAAAAAGTGTGCTTTTTCAGTCAGAATGCTCAGAAAGCAGATTTTTGTGAGACTAAATAGAGACTAAATAATTTTAGAGGGAATATTTCCCAATTTTTCCCATTTTTGTTGACCTTTTTGGTGCATAAATTCAATGATTAGTGTGCGTACACATGCCTGACTTTTACATGTTGAGCATATGATGGAAAAATGGGAGATTGGGGGGAAAAATGATTTATGATTTTGTGTATCGCTCCTTGAGAAATGGTTCTAAAAATACATTTTAGTCCAAAATATTTGGAAAAGTAAACTGTTGGTGAATCAGCGTCTCAGGCATCAGGCAGTGTATGACAGCAATATCATGTCATTTTGCCATGACAAGTAAAAAAAAAACTTAATTCACTAAAAATAACCTTTACCCAACCTCTGCGTATCCCTTAAGATTCAACAGGCTGTTTCTGTCACTGTCCCTTTAAGAGGGATTTATGTAAAACACCTCTTTTCTGATTGGCTGCCAGGTTCCACAGCTCTTCGAAAAGGGCAGGGCTGAAAGCGTCTGTAGTCCGAATAAGGAGTGTATGTAAATGTGGTGTTTTGTGATGTCACAATAACACTGCGAGCTACTCGGGATGAGGCTGTAAACAAATGCCTTGAAAGGAACGATGTTTTCAAATTTCAAGAATTCTTATTTGAATAAAAGTGATGGTATGGGTCTTTTATTTTGACAGGATGATTTATGTCATAAATCAATCATGATTATTTTGGGCAATGTTGAGATCACGGTTACTTAACACAAGCACTCGATATGTCCACCATTCTAAAACAAGAAAAATCAATAAATACTGAGAATGCTAAACCACACTATAATCATTATTGATTCATAATAAAAGGTCAAAGAAATAAACCATGATGAGAACATACTCAGCGATCTCTTAAAGCCAGAAACACCCGTGTGTTAATGCGGTGTGGGTTCAGAGGCGAGGATGGAGATGGAGTGTAGACTCCCCAGCGTCACCCCGTTTATTTATTTTTTTACAGATTATTTCATTTTTATAATCCCTGTGTTTTCAGATCTTTGTTGAAATGAAAACTCGAAGACTTGGGCAGCAGTCACAGTGTAGCTGTGATTGTACTCAAAATACAGATATCTTGTCCTGCTGAGCTCTAATGGATGAAAAACACAGAAAATGAGTCAATAAAAAAACAATGTATGATGAGTGAATCCAGGCTCTGATTCTTCTTACAATATAGAGATTAATTTCCGTTGATTTATTCAGCAGACACCTTTTAACCAGGGCAACAGGTCTTCTGGAGCTTCTTGAAGGTGGAGAGGGACGCTGTTCTGACGGTACTTGGGGCTCGTTTCACAGGAAACCAAGTATGGAAGGACTGATGTTTCCTCGTGTGAAGGGATGGTAATGCCAGATGTCATTCTGTAGAAGAAAGTAGTGAACGAGAAGGAGGCTGAGATTAGGATGGAGCTTAAACGGCTGGAGTGGACCCTGAATCCACGGATTCTGTTTCTTTTAGCTGAATTATACTGATACATTTTAAAACAGTACTAAAACATGTTCATGCCCAAGATGGACCCCCACCCCCACCACCACAGTCTTCAGGACATGTTTTGACGTTAATTTCCCATATTCCAGCCCTGAACGCTTAAACAATGGTAGGAAAAAGGTCACTAATATTTCCTGTGCTTGGAGCTCGGCCGGTTAGATCCGTTCAGTGGCAGATTCCCACGGTGAGTCTCTGAAGACCCGGACTCTTGCTGGAATCTCTCTGACCTGCTCATGTTCTCTTCCAGATCTGACTCTTTAATCTCCTTCTCCTGCTATTTTCACGTCTTCTCTGCTGTCTCTATTTCTGACCCTTTCTGGTTCTCCCACTCATCTGTTCCTCTGCATCTCCTTTTCTTCGTGTTCTGTTAATCTGATCCGATTCATCATTTTCTCGTTTTAATTGTGGGGAAATTTGCAACTTGTGTTGCACTCACACTTCTCACACTTTTTGCACTCTTCTCTGCCTCTCTTTTTTTTTAATACTTTCTCTCATTTTTGTCTCTCTTTTTCATTCTGTCAATCTTTGCTATTCTTTCATTATTTGCGTGCTCTTTTTTATTCCTCTCTGCTGCTCTTTCTTTTTTTTTTGACCTTCTATCTTCTAATTTTTTGCACTCGACTTTTTCTCTTCCCCCTTTCTCTTCCTCTCTCCCCCACTCTCTCTCTCTCTCTCTCTCTCTCTCTCTCTCTCTCTCTCTCTCATTGCTTTCTAATTCTCTCAGCCTTTCCTTTTTCCTACTATTTTTTGCTATCTCTTCTCTACATCTCTCTTTCCTTATCTGTATACTCTCTCCTGTTTTTTCTTTCAGTCAGTTTCTCTCTCTCTCTCTGTCTGTGTAGACCGTGGTCTCTCTCCCACAGGCCGGTTTGTGGACTATGCCGCTGCTGGCCGTGTTGTTGAGTGTGTGTATGGTGTGTGTTCGCTCTGTGCTCTCCGGTCACCAGCAGCAGCCCCTGCTCGACTACAGCGCTCTCTCCCTGCCGCCGCTGCACCTCCCGTACTTCCTCCACAACAACCGACGCGTGGCTAAAGCCTGCAAAGAGGACGCACTCTGTCCCTTCAAAGTAAGACCTGTGTGTTTGCTTTTGCTGATTGAGTTAGTTTTAATCTGGCCTTTCGGGATTCACAGGAGGTTCAGGTGGAGCAGGTGTGTTAAGTCACCTTGAAGTTCTTCAACAATACCTTTTGTTTGCAGACAGAAGGATAATGTTGCACCGTCAGTCATTTAAACAGTGCTGCTTTAACTATAATTTAAAATATTTGTCTCAATGATTTGTCTAATTTGTACCTCCAAACACCTGCATTTCGTCAAAGCACTAAACAAAGGCTTTCAGTAAAATCTAAAGAAATAATGCATTGCAATTTCTACCCGTTTCTCTATTCCCCCAAATCTTTCTGTTAAATTGTAAACAAGTCAGTCTTTGATGGGACGGGACGTTCTACAGAAACCTAGTGAGATACTGTTCAGAGTGGTGGTGAAGAAGACTAACTCCAAAAAGTTGTTTTTTATTTTTATTCATTATTTTAATTTGGAGAAGGGATATTAGGCCTGAAACAGGCCAAAACGCGTTTTTTAAAACCCATTTAGACCAAGTGGTGCATAAAAGGCCTTGTGAGGTGAATCGTTCCCAGATTCCCAGTATTTTACCACTGCTTTACTGCCTTCAGTGTTAAATATAAGAACTTCCAATGTGTGGCATTACAACCTGTGGTTCCCTTTTATATCACTGTCAAGAAGTCTTTAAGTTTCTCGAAAATGGGCCATTTCGCAGCAAACTCGCTGTAAATGTATCAGTCAATAGAGGAGAAATTTGGAAAAATCAGTGGAAAATTAGGCAGAAATGTCCATTTGAACTGTGTTAAAAGTTAATAAGTGTATTAAGAGACATAATTAAAAGGGATATTCTGTTTTGTTGTGTGTGTGTGTGTGTGTGTGTGTGTGGGGTAGGATTCTCTGTTGAGGAGGGATTCATGTTGGGGTTATGAAAAAAACTGCTCCCCAGAGCACAGGTTCAGCTACCCAGTCTGCACCAGTGTGGACCCAGGATGGTAAGACTTCTGTTAAAGTGACTTGTGTCAGAGCTGTTGAGTTGGACAGAGTTGGACCGTATCTTGTGAAGGAGTGGGATATTTCAAGCATTAAATTAACAGTATGTTCTTATGTTGGAAGACAAGGTAAAGACAAACTGCTGTACTGAAGGGTCCATAATGAAATATAAATTATATTTAGATTTTATGCCCTAAAACATTGGAACACACTGCCGATTTATCTTCGTCAGGCAGATTGTAGTTTAAAGAAAGGACAATTCACATTTTATTTGATATACATTAAATATCCTCTGATCAATCAATTTGTACATGTCCTAGTTTTCCTAATCTTCTTTTGGCTGCTCCCATTAGGGGTCGCCACAGTTGATCGGCCTTTGTCATTTCTTCCTGTCCTCTGCATCTTCCTCCATCAAACCAACTGCCTGCATGTGTCTCTCACCACATCCATAAACCTCCTCTCTGGTCTTCCTCTTTTCCTCTTATCCTCTTTCCTGGCAGCTCCATCCTTAACATCCTCCTCCCAATATAATCCTTGTCTCTCCTCTGGACAAAACCAATGCAAACTTGCTTCTCTTGGACTTTGTGTCCAAAATGTCCAACCTTAGCTGTCCCTCTAATATACTCATTCCTAATCCTGCCCATCCTCTTCACACCCAATGAAAATCTCAGCATCTTTAACTCTGACACTTCCAGCTCCGCCTCCTGTCTTTTCGTCAGAGCCACCGTCTCCAACCTGTGTAGCATTTTCAATAATTAGTGATTAAACAACAAGTTGTTTTAGTAAATGATGCAAATGAAAAGCACTTTGAGCTGCTTCTAAGTGCATTAACCATGCATTATAAATAATAATCAAAATAATAGCAATAATAATAATAAACTGTGATGACTAAATGGCTGGGTTTGAGCACCTCCAAAACAGAAGGCGTCATGGGATGGTTCTGGTGTGCAGTTACTACCAAAACATTGCAGATGCTACAAAAAAGTACTCCAAAGAAGGTGCACTTATGCATGTACTTAGCCAAGGGGATTCAGTCAGAAGAGCTTCAGTAGCGCAAATTGCTGAAGAAATCCATGCTTGTTATGGTAGAAAGGTATTAGACATGAAAGAGTGGCCATGCTCCACCACTAAAAGTGAGTGCAATGGGCCACAAGCTTCAGATATGGACCATGTGGAAATGGACAGTGGTCTGAAGAATCAGGTTTTCATTTACATCACGTGGACGGTCAGGTGTTTTGTGTTGTGTGCTTTAAAGGGCGTCCTCGGTGCAGGCAGCTCAGGAGCTCTTCTGGAAGCAGGCTGACTTTGGCTACGTGAGAGAGAGACTGAGTGAGATGAAGACTCTGTGCAAGCCTTCAGCTCCTGTGAGCTCTTCTTCTCTAGAATATTCTATTCTATTCTATTCTTTTCTGCTTAGAAAGTAACAGCTTGGCGTTGTTTTTTAAGGGGGAGTCGTCCCTAAAGTGCACCAGCCACATGCGTTTCTGTAGAGCCACCAATCTCTACCTGGACCTAAGGAAACCCCGTAGAGGTCATGAGAGGTCAGTCACTCATAATCCATAGGAAAGAAAAAGCAGTGAACAGCAGGGCAAAGGGTTTTCCCTCAGTAATAATATTCCTGCTTTAATCTGCCTCGCATTAGCATAGCTTGCTGGAAAATAACACTTGTTCTGTTTCTCTCCCTTTCTGTAGGTATAAGGAGGATTTCCTTCAGCAAGGGGAGATCGGGGGCCGCTGCAGGCTGAGCAGCAGAGCACTGGAGTCAGAGGGGCAGCACAAGAGCCCCCTGCAGTCCTGGTGAGTGGAAAACATGCCATTTGTCCTAGTTTTCAAGGGCTGGCATTTGAGGAATAGACCAAGCCAAACGTCCAGTTGAGTTGCAGAGCTGGAGGGAACTATTGATTGGAAAAATGGTTCATTTTCCATTTTCACACAGTCATGTGACTTTTGAACGCAACATTATTCAGCTGTATGAAGAACAGTGTGAACAACACTGACCAAAGGATACGATTTTACTACATACGACTAATTTTAGAGCAGTTTACTGATTTCTGTACAATGATGGTAAATGGAACCAGATGTCTGCAGCAGAGATAATGCAGTTTAATTTACTATCCAAACCCTTTAGCAATACTACAAAGGTCTTCTTAGTTTTTACAAGCAACAAAAGGGTTAATTTATTGGTAAATCTGGAAAAAAAAGACCTTTGGAGACTATTTTGTCTCCCGCACACTGTTCTGCACTGTTTTGCCCCTGATATGTTTGAAAAAATAAGCATTAGGCAAAAGCCTTCTTTATTTCTTATTGAGAGAATTCAGTTTGTACCAAAAATAAAATGAATAAACAAAGTCATATAAATGTCATGATTAAATTTTTGTTCTAATTACAAGCAATGTTTGAGAATCTGGACTTTTTTTCAAAGAATGAGTCTAAAATACAGCATGATTTCCTCATCACTCCTTGAGTCCCGCCTGTATTCGAGAACCAGTCTGTTCTGGAAACTTACGGCTTGACAATAAAACATCATGAGACAGTCAGCAGTATCGGCACTGTTTTCCTGCTGCAGGTTTGCTGAGCTACAGCCATACACCGCGCTCGAATTCCACCCCATTGATGACGGCCACTGTGACGTCGTCATCGAAAGACCTACTGTCTTCATGAAAATGGACGCAGGTGGGGAACGTCTGATATAAACAGAAACTCAGAACTCAGGGTTTCTGCTGCTTTTTCATGAATATTGGCCCACAATATATTTTTATGATCCTCTGTGCAAGCCTTATACGTATCCTTAGATGACAAATATTTCAAAATAATATTTTAATATAAAATAATAATCTCTTTGCCTTTGTTTAAGAATTTAGTTTTGCTAACAGCGCTGCAACTGGCCATTGCCTTCTATTTAAGTACAGAGGAATGTACCAAAACATACCATCTGGGCTAACTGACCATGTGCTTCAGAAGCAACCGATGTACGTTAGGTAGAGAAAAGCTAGAATCATTCTTTTTAGCGTCATACCCTACAAATTTCCTGTTTTTTGTTATTTTTTGAAGTCAACTTGTGATATTTGTTTGGGTGTATATGCCAGATACCATCAGATTTCTTAGTTTTTAGTTTGACTCAACTCAACACCATATATATAATTACAGGAGCGGGTTTAAAAGATTTCTAATTTAAAATAAGAACTAAAGAAAAGAGGTTTATCTACTTATTTCTAATGATGCTTTCAGTATGAAGTGTTCACACATGGTTAAGGTTAACTCTACACACAAATGTGTAGACGTACACAGTAGCTGTAGGGAACAAATAAAGTGTAACTGAATATTTAAGGGTTTGTTTTTAATCTTTTCCAGGAGTCAATATGTACCATCATTTCTGCGACTTTGTCAACCTTTACATCTCCCAGCACCTCAACAACTCCTTCAGCACAGACATCAATATTGTCATGTGGGACACGGTATGTTCCACATATACTCAAAGAGAGACAAAAACACACCCACCCTGAGACAAACTCGCACTAAAGACTGCCCAGTATAAAATGTTTGTTTCATTCCAGTCAGAAGGAGCACTGAGTAAAAGCTTCTTTTGTCAAGAAAAAGAAAAACTTATTTAATTTACATGAAAGTTGCACAGAAAGGTATCTAGCAGCTTTCACTTTCATGCTTACAATTTTCATTCAAACAAGCAGCTACCCACACCCACCTCAGCTGCCTTGCATGTTTCTTTCGCAACAGCTAATGGAGATTTTTCTGAGGTTCTATAAATCATCCACTCAAATACTTTCACTTTCCAATAAGTGAAAATACTGCATGCATACTACATACTACACAATACGCAACATACACATGCTGGAAATGCATTCTAAATACTACACAGGACGATTCACCACAACTGCATGTTACTTGGAGACTGAGCCTTAAATGATGCATGCTAAGTATTATACACTACATACTGCCCACTATAAATGCATATATATATATATATATATATATAATATTAGTCCAACTCCACCAGAATGGCACATCAATATGTGCCATTCCCAGAAGGTTTGCTTTGTGTCCCAGCACAGTCTCAAGAGCATGGAGGAGATTCCAGGAGATGGGCAGTTACTCTAGGAGAGCTGCACGGGGCCGTTGGAGGTCCTTAACCCATGAGTAGGACCGGTATCTGCTGCCAGAGCCCTACAAAGTGACCTCCAGTGGGCCACTGGCATGAATGTCTCTGACCAAACCATTAGAAACAGACTTCATGAGGGTGGTTTGAGGGCCCGACGTCCTCTAGTGGGCCCTGTGCTCACTGCCCAGCACCGTGGCGCTCCTGGTCCTGGTCAGGATCTGGGAGGAGATACCCCAGGACACCATCTATCATCTCGTAAGGAGCATGTGGGGGCCAGATAAACTACTGAGTACCATTTTGAGTTGCTGCAATGACATTTCAGCAAATTGGACTAGCCTGCCGTATCAGTTTTTCAGTTTAATATTTCTTGGTGACTTTGCATGAAGCCCTCTGTAGGGTGATGATTTTCATTTTCATCAAATGAAGTGGCCTTTTGTTCCTAAAACACTACCCATTCCATATCAGTATGGATATCCAGTATGATATTTTCTCCAATTGAGATCTGATGTGTTTTCAAAGTGCATATAATGTATACTACACCATAAAAAAATCCATACTATGAACTTGAGCAATGAATTCTACACACTTCAAATACATACTCACAAATTACACAAAGCCTACAACATGCTAAAACTGCATGTTGCGATAAACACAATGCATAATACATGCTTCAGTACACAGCCACGGATTTAGCTCTGGTAGTAAATATATTCATTAAATTACTCTTCTCACAGTACACTCCCATAGATACGTTTTGACTAAGGTTTTTGTGCTGGCTCAGGATTCGTTCAGAGAGATGAGATCAAGCTGTCTGAGGCTGCCAGGCCATGCTGTAATGAAGCTGTTGGCTGAACATCGGCTCCGGGACGGCTGTGTTAGAACACGAGCGCCTGTCGTTCAGCTGGCTTCTAGTGGTTCCTATTTGGATAGGAATCACAGAAAAAACCTGAGTGTTTGGCACTGACCTTCATGCTGAGTCTGAACTCAGCGTCTCTAGCAGTGAGGATGGAGCTCAGCCATGTCCAGACCTGCTAAAAAGATTGAGGTGCCAAAAGCACAGTGATTAATGGAGAAACCTTATCTAGGTCGTTTCTCCTTGTTCTGTGTTTCCTGGCTGAGGAAGAGAGAGAAAAGAAAGCGTGTGCAGTGAAAAAAGGAGACTTTTTCCTTTAACTTTGTTGCTTTTTGGTGAGAAACAGTGCTGTTGAAGTGCAAACATGTCCAGACTGTGTATGTTGGATTCTTGTGTCCACAACTTAAATTCATATTTAACAATGCACGCTGATATTTGAAGGAAAATATGTGCAGGATAAAATCTTTTTTTTTTTTTTTTTTTTTTTGGAGTCTTTTTGGTTACGTATAGAAAAAGAAAGACTGACACCCTCGTCTATGTCTTAGAGTTTGTACGGGTACGGAGACCTGTTCAGTGAAACCTGGAGAGCCTTTTCAGATTCTGACGTTATCCACCTCAAGACCTACGACTCCAAAAGGGTGAGCTTTGTTTTTTTTATAATGACAGAGCTAACCACTAACTGTCTCCCTGTCTCCTCATCGACCTCATCGACCTGTCTTGAGTCATGTCTTGATATTTACTCTTTACTCTTGAAATTTCTGTCTGCCTGTCTTAATCTGTAAATTTGTCTTTTCTTGTTTGTGTTGCGATTTACTGAGTCTATTTAGAAATCTCTCTCCGTCTGTTAGTGTCTATAAATCTATCCATCCATCCATTTATCATCAGATCTGTCTGGTCTTTCTAATTGTCTGTCTTTTTGGTCTAAAAGTCTGTCTCTAACCTTACTTAGTCTATTCTCTGTCTGTTTATCTATTTGTCTTTCTGTCTGTCTTGTTATATTCGGATCAGTGAGATCTTTACTTGTATTTTGGGTTACAGAACTTCTAATAGTCCCTTTAATAGGAGACTTAGAACAATCTTGACGTCAAGATGTTCTCGTTTTTTATTTTTTTTTTGTGCAGGTGTGTTTCAGGGACGCTTTTTTCTCTCTGCTGCCAAGGATGAGATACGGCCTTTTCTACAACACCCCCCTGGTGAGCAAACCATTAAAAAAACAAAAAGAAAGAGGATTTCAGAGAGCTGTTGTTGAAAAAAGGCGAAAACACAGCAATCTCATCTCCTCTCTGGTTTGATATCACAATAGCACCTTCAAGTTCTGAATTGCAGATCCTGCTGCGTTTGCTTCCTGTGCTGTGATTCTGCTGTTTTATATGTATTAAAATCCTGTAAGTGCCTTCAAATCCACTCATCTTTTGCCCTCTCCTGTGTGCTCTTTATACACACGCGGCTTTTTCCACAGTGCGTGGCATTGATGTATAGTTGTCTGAGGCCTTGAAGTGTGAAATACACACGTGTGCATCCTAGGTGTGTGTGATGACACATTGGCGTGTGTGTGTGAAGTGTCCCAGTGCATCTGTCTGTGTCGCTGAAAGCATCTTTATATTCATGACTGCCACCGACTGATTCACGTCTGCAAATGACTTTCCAGTAATGTGTTTGAAATGTGTGTGTAAAGGGAGATTACACTGGTGTGTGTGTGTGTGTGTGTGTGATTGACAGATTTCAAACTGCCACAGTGAGGGAATGTTCAGAGCATTCTCTCAGCATGTCCTTCATCGGCTCAGCATTGCACAGGAGGGGCCCAAGGTAACACACACACACACACACACACATGCGCGCACACACACACACGCATGCATGAATGAATGAATGAAAGTTTAAAAAATTGACAAGACAAGAACTTCCAAAAGCCTGACAGGGAAAGATATTACTCACTCTCTCCCTTGCTTACTCACTCACACACATGCATGTGACCATTAATCTGCAGAAAATCTATAGCCCAGCTCTCTAAAACCTACTTTTTAGTATGTTTTAATTAAGCCTACAAAACTAGCCAGCAGGTGGCAATATTGGATAAGCTAATTGGCTGCAGGGTACAGTCTCTCTGCTCTCTCTGCAGAGCATTTTCCCCATCAATACACCGAATTCAGTCTGCCAGTCCACACCACATTCGAGTTTGTCAGGCTTGTCGAGACAAATTGTTTTCAGGTTTGAATGTATTTCTGTGCGAGCGATCTTTACATTCTGACCAGGTTGTTGTTGTTTTTTTGGTGTAGAAATAAATCTAAAAATTGGAAGCTGTCAGGCTTGCTGATACTGAGTGCAAACTAAAGGTAAATGTCCTGTGTCGCAGGACGGACGCATCAGGGTGACACTGTTGGCCCGGAGTACAGAGTACCGCAGAATATTGAACCAGCAGGAGGTCAGAAAATACACACTTGCAGTATCTCTCTCACTTTCCCATCCTAATTTTTCCCCTCTCTTTTTTTTTTCTTGCTCTCTCTCTTTCTCTCTCTCTCTCTCTCTCTCTCTCTCTCTCTCTCTCATGTCTCTCTCTCTGTGATTCTTTAACCGTGTGCTTAAGCTCTTATTTGTGGCAGCAGTCTGTGGAAAGCTAAAGGTCCTGATTTAGTTTGGCTTCTGTCCATAAGAGAGTGAGTGCTCATTAATCATATACTGAACCCCACTGTGTGTGTGTGTGTGTGTGTGTGTGTGTGTGTGCAAGCAGCTCATAAATGCCCTGAAGACCGTGGCTTTATTTGAGGTCAAGCTGGTGGATTACAAATACAAGTGAGTGACATAGTCTTCATGCTTTTTCATCAGTGTGTTTTCACTCTGAAGATGGAGCTGAAACCATGGCTGACACTGAGCCCATCCACTGACTGACAGCTGTGTATTTGTGTTTTTGTGTGTGTGTGTGTGTGTCTGCTTGGGTATTTCTTGTCGTGTGTGTTTGTGCAGAGATATGCCATTTTTAGAGCAGGTCAGAGCGACCCACAACTCAGACATCTTCATCGGGATGCATGGAGCCGGACTCACGCACCTCCTCTTCCTCCCAGACTGGGCCGTCATATTTGAACTGTACGTGCTCCCGTTTATAATGATCTTTAACTGTTTAATGCATGAATTAAGAAAATAAATAAAAGGGAACAAAAAGCAATAAAATATACACGTCTGGAAAAAAAGGAAAACAAAAAAGATGAGAAAAATCATCAAGGAAGAAAGAAAAAAATAAAGCAAAGGTTAAATTATGCAGATATAGGCAGTAATAAAAATCATTTTTCCAAGATGCCTTAAGTAAGGTAACCTAAGGCTTCGACTAAAACCATATTTGCATTTTTTTACATTTAAAATAGTTTTTTTTTTTTTTTTTTTTTTTTTTTTTAAACACAAATGAAGAATTACTGAGATTAAAATTCTGGGCCAAAGCAAAAAGCAAAATTCAGGGTGAACTTAGCTAAAAGAAACTGACAGTCAGTGAAAACTTGATGAACTTGGATGACAATGTGAAGACTGTATCAACAGTCTGTATCAACATCCTCAGCGGTGGAGGGCAGCTGCTCATCCTAGGAAGTGAATTCAACTACTATTATTGTTTTTCACGCCTGGGTTCTGGTCTCAACCAGCTATAGATTTTCATTCCTCTGTTGTTTTGCTGTGTTTTGAGCGGAATTTCGACCCACAGACCGAGAGGTTCTGGTTGTTGTGCCACTCCTTGTTTTGAACAGTGATTGCAGATCTGTTTTTATGTTTAAACGATGCATTTTTACCCCATTAGTGATGATGGAATGGGTGCTAGTTCAATTTTGGGGCAATAACCTTTCTGTGTCGGTTCCTCAGCTATAACTGTCAGGATGAAAGCTGCTATCGTGATCTGGCAAGGCTGAGGGGTGTTCACTACCTGACCTGGCAGAGACCAGACAAAGTATTTCCTCAGGATAAGGTACTGAGGATCCTCATCTTTAAATCCACACCCACAGCTGGGAATCGCCCTGCAGCTCTGCTGCCCCTCAGTGAACACTGACGAAGTCTTTCATTTATAGTAAAGCGGCTCGGTTATGATGATTATTAGTGTCGGGTCAAAAAATCTGCAGAAAATGCTGGAACAAATATTTTTAATCTGATTCTGCAAAAATATACACACACACACACACTGTGCGAGTGCCTCAGCAGTTAATTTGTTAGATAAAAAAAAACAAAACTAATTTGCTAATGCTCAACATTCAAAAAGTAAAACACCGTGTTTTTCTTCCATATTGGTTCAATAAACTGAAAAAAAAAATGGTATGGATATAAAAACCATTAACGTATGTACATTTGTTAACCATGGATAACTTCAAACATTTCAAAATAACTAGAAACATCAGACTGAAGTTAGAATGAATGTTATAATAAATTTCATGTCTAGGAAGAAATTCTAAGTAAAAAAAAAATTGAATGAAATACAAATAAAATTCATAGATGCAATGCTTTATATTTCAAACCTCTGAATGAGAATGATAACCTGACGGTGTATTATTGACCATAGATTTGATCATTTAGAATATCATTTCTGTGTTCATGAAATGAATACATTTGGAATAAATTGAATTTGTATTGAAGAAAACCCACAAATACATTTTGAAGTCTAGTTAATATTTATAATAGCATTATGCTCATTGGCAAATATTCATTTTTGTGGTCTTTTGTTACAGGGTCATCACCCAACACTCGGCGAGCACCCCAAATTCACAAATTATGCTTTTGACGTGGAGGAGTTCATGCGCTTGGTGATGCTGGCTGCAGATCACGTGATGCAACATCGGGACTGGCGTTCAAAACAAGGCCGAGATGAGCTTTAGCATCATGTCCACACACAAGCCTACTTACACTAACATACATGCAACTAAAGTACACTCAAAGCACTTAACAGGTGCTTGGGGGTCATTAGATCCTGGTCCAGGATCATTATTACTCTATAATAAGGAATAGAGTTACATTGAAATGGAGAAAAGCGCCAGTATCAGCGCTCTGGATTCAAATGGTCAACTCCAAAGTTGTAACTTAAAAAGAGAGGACTACATAGATGCGTCTAGCTAGGGCTGGGTGGTGTGGAAAGTATAGAATATCTCAGCATTTTCAATATTCACGAGAATCCACTGGTCACATTTATTTCCTTAAAAAGCTCATAAAGTTAAATGGAGATGAAACAACCATCAGTGCCAGAAAAATCTAAATGTAATGCTTTGCATAAACATTTCAAACAGTAGAAATGCGGTTAAAAGGGACTTATGCTCTCTTTCTAAAGCAGTATGCAGTTGTCGTGAGTTACAGATAATATCATGATGCATCACGGTAGACGTTTCTAAGCGAAATTTAGCACATATTGCTAGTTGCATGGGGCGCACAAACACACGGCTGCAAAAAATCTAACGATAAACACTCCATAAAGAGGCTGGTGGTCATAATGATGGGAGTCTGATCCAGGTTCAGTTTGTACCCTTCAGATTACGATGTACAGTCTGTAATCTTATGGAAATGAGGAACTGATTCGGGATCAGCTCTCAGGATCCCGTCTTCCTGAATATGTTTAAATGTACTCGAGACTAACAAAGTTTACATTTCCGGGTGCAAACATTTTTTCGCAGGCGTGGTGTTCAGAGGGAACATTATTGTATTCCATTGCAGTGATATTTTTTTTTTTAGGTTTTTTAAATATCTATTTAAGGCTTTATGTTTTTAAATTTTAAAAAAGTTCAGCTACGGAAAGGTACAAATGAATATTTCTCCTGGAAAGATGAATTTAGTCTCTCTTTAAAACTTTTTTCTGTGACTGTAAGCAATATATTGTAGTGCCACTGATTCTGACACTAATGGCCAATTCTTTTAGTACACTAAGTGATGGGGGAGAGGGAGGACCATCCATTATAGATTAGTGAGGCATCGCAGGAGGTCAAACTTGATTTTCTGATGATGAAACCAACACTGGGATATAATTCCCTGAAATATATCAAAGCATCCAATCAGATTTTAAATGCTAATTATCTTTAAATACACTGCACGGATATGATGAGGAACCTATAAGTTTAAAACACTACAGATAACAAAAACAAATATTTTTACATTTAGAAATAGAATTGGGGTTAAATATTTAGCGCATACTTGATGGATTTTATTATTTAACTATACACCGAGTCATGTTAAAATAAAAGAATTGGCCATCTCCAGATTGGTACATGCATTTTTACAGCTTCCAGAACCTCTGACCTTAAAAAAATACTAAAAAAAAAAAAAAAAAATGTTTCTTTCTGGGCCGTCTTCCATTTTTAGAACCAATAACATTTTAACATTAGCATTAAAATCTCACTGGAGATAATAAGCCGTAATGTCCCGTCTTGTTGTCTTTGCGATAGCCTTTTATTGTGTGACGTTAACACCGGTAGTTTAAAACTGAAACCGTGCCATAGTGGGTCATTAGATGGTCCGGTGAGCTGCTCCTGCTGTGGCGGTGTGCAATTTTGGGCTGCCTGCCTTGGGACTCTGGGCTTGACTTTATCTAGTTCATTAAAGGATATTTGCAGTGCTCTGCAAACTGATCTGAGACCAATTTGGATGCACAGCACTGTGCAAAAATCTTGAGCCACCCGTTATTTCTTTATATTTTGTTTAAAAAAACGAAACAAATACGAGCCAATGACTTATTATGCAAGCATGTAGTATATTTACATACATAACACCAAGAGTTAATAATTCTAATCAGTTTTAAGTCAACTTTTATCCCCCGTTATCCTTCAGCACAGCCTGAATTCTCTTAGACAGGTTGTTGTTTCTCTAAGTCGTCTTTATGATTAGTTCTCCAGGCTTTTTGAAGGACGTTCCACGGCCCTCTTATGGACGTCCTTTTGAATATTTGTTGATCTCGCACTGCTTCTGCCTCTGAAACTGCTCAGGTACGGAGGCTGCACTGAAAATGAGAGACAAAAACATTGAAAAGCCTGTGGAACTGTTGCTCCACAAGAAGTTAAAAAATACAGGCAAGGAAAGGAAATTAAAATCCTTGGAGAAAATCGAATGAAGATAACTTAAGAAAGAACTAATAATAACAAAATAAAGAATAAAGATAACTCAACTTCATGTTGATTGTAGTTGGGGCCAAAAAGCTGTTATAACAGAGAAGCATTGTTCATGCAAGGCAGTGAATTCCATTATTAGTTGTTCTTTTCCATTCAGCTTTGGTGTTTGAGAATTTTTTTTTTCCCATTTTAAAATTAGTCTGCCGACCACGTCAACTCGCTCAAGGACTTTCTTTTCAGCTTCTGTTGTTTTGCTGTATTTTGAGAATCAATGGGATTTCTTTTTTCTTTCTGGAAACTGAAATAGCATGTTTTTTTCCAAAGCATCACTGCTATGATGGGTCAATATTGCAGAAGCATCAGTCCCTTTACATAAGACGAGTTCAGAGCGTATTGGAACTGATTTAGCCCTCTCTCATCAACAGAGACTCCCAGCGACTCCCAGTGTCAAAAGGAAAAGGAAAAAAGACCTTTACTGACAGCATTTAGGACAGTCCAACAGATCATTTTAACACAATGCAGACTGAATGAACACTATATTGAAAAAAATGTCTCATGATGATGTTTTTTCACGTGACGCTCTGTTAAAATCTTGTGTATAAAACTTTAATGAACATTACTGCCATTTTTAAGGGAACAAACACATTCATCTTCCAAAGGTTTGTAGACACTTTCTTGTTTTATTTGAAGTCAAGTGTAATAAGTGTTTTTTTTTTTTTTTCCCCCTGTGCTGCCGTTGCAGCCTCCACTCCTCTGGAAAGGCTTACACTGATGGAACATTGCTGTGAGGATTTGATTGCAGCATATTCCAAGAATTTTTCTTTGGAAATCACAGCTCTGCTGGGCAGCTCTGTCAGCGATGTGGGCGCCTTAACACAAACAAATTCACTGATGAGAAGGGATGACGGTGGTCTAGTTGTAGGATACTTGTCTAAGGACCTCTGGATCAGGAGGTCCCAGGTTCGAATCCCAATTCTGGCACTACCACCACTGGGTCCCTGAGCAAGACCCTTAACCCTGAGCTGCTCCAGGTGGATTGTCCCTGTAATTAGAACATGGAAGTCGCTCTGGATAAGAGCGTCTGCTATTCAGCAGAGTAAAATTTAGAAGTGGAAGAAGAAATGAATTATGTATTTATTGAAATGTGAGAAGTGTTGTTATATGTGCATAAACGTGTGTATTTTGATCCAGTCCTGCCTGATTCTGTCCATGTAATTAGAGCAAGTGACATTCTGTTACGCATTTCACGATACTGGGAAACTGCTTGCCACATTTGCAAAGATGCAATGTTGCCATTTACTATTTTCTTTAATCATTTTGTGTAATTTATTTTCTCAGCAGACCAAGTGCTTTACTCTATATTCTCAAACACTCCAGACAAACAAAATACAAGGTCTTAACACTACTGAGAACATGGTCACAATCGTGACTAAATGGTGAACAAGTGCTGCATGGCTTTTAACCTTGTATCTTCACGTTGGAATGATTTGAATCTCAGCATCTGCCTTTCTAAAGGGAAAAAGGTCACTGAGCAATTCACTGAAATGTATTTGTATCTGAGTGTTTTAGCAATTTTGCATACGAATGTCTTTTGGAACTTGAAATGAAGTTATTTAAAAACTTTTAAAGTTTCTTTCGTCATTTTTGCACTTTCATTAGTCATGTGTGTCAGTTAACAACAACTTAAAAAAAAAATGTTTAAAAGCCTTTTAGAAAACCTAGAAGACGATATAATTTACGTTTCTGAATAATGAAATGGCTGAAATGAAGACGAAGGTGTGCAGTCCGAGTTGTTTACAGTGGTGGTGGATGAAACTAGATGTCTACCTATAAAGGCTTCGTCACAAAAAGCCATAAATGATTAGGAAAAAATCCTTGATTGACGAGTTTGAGAAGATACAGACCTGAACTTTATTTTTTAAACACACGATCAAGCATGATATGAAAGATTTTATGAGACAAAATGGCAAAGAAAGAGCATTTCTTTCCATATTTTGATTATTTTGCAATCCTCAGTATTACATTAAACAGAAGATGCATGTTTACCGATGGGTTGTAGAGCAAACACAACGGCAATTTTCGTGTTTGGCACACCTTGACCTGTGTTTCCATTCTCCACTACTGTTAAAGCAAAAGCTAAAAACCATTTCACACCTTTCGCACTCTGAATGACTCTTTTTACATATCAGAGATTCAACTATACTGACATTTTCAGCAATTATTGGGGTTTTCCTTCACGATATTTCAGACTGAGAGCTAAATTTCTGCTTCTTTCAGTTCTCTTCAGCTCCACGTCTCTGGCGATGCTCTATGAGAGGTTAAGCTCCTCACCTGAGGGCTTTATTCCTGCTTTTGTCACCATCATTAATCTGTTTGACCTCAAAACTTTGCGGCGCCATTCCCTCACCAACCCTCATTGGCCACTAGATAGCAGTACAATACCACACATCATTTTGCTCAAATTTGAACGGATGCTGCCTTTCTAAACCGTAATAATGTCTCACTTTTCGTCCTCTGTCCTCTGAGCAGATTCAGCTGAGGCTGTTTCTTTTCCTCCAAGGACTTTACAATAGTCCTAATAAATCAGCGCGAGGTCTGAGTGAAATATGGACTGCTCGGGGAAAGTCTGCTTTGTGAGTGTGTTTTCGATGGAGCTGCTTACTCCCACTTTTCATTGGATTAGAACTTATTTATATTAGAGGCGATACTTATCAAGGTCAGCGCAACACCAGCGTTCGTGGTACATAAAGTGACCCCTGTTTACATCTGGAACTGTGTCCTTGGAGATATGATGAAGATTTTGGAATGATTTGTAAATGCACAAGTGAAATCAAAATGTTAAACGTAAGAAAGAATATGTGGGAAATGTTGAAAGTACTTCTATTTCACGCATAATGTTGTGTTTTTTATGCATAAGCTTGCGCATCATTAGCAGCAGTGGCCTCAGCGGTGGTCATGCATCACGTCTCGGGTTATGCTCTTATGCATCGACGCAGTTTGTAATCGTGAAGCAGTTCTGTGTAGGAAGGGTTTCCTTTTGAAATAAAAACTAAAAGAGCACAGACATTAGCATAGATATACACACACACTCATCACACACACTGCATTACAGCGGCATAAACAACTGCTTGTTATTTACTGAAAGGTTAATCTGTTCTGAGCCCCATTGATTGATTGATTGATGCATTCATTCATTCATTCACTGCTTTTTGGATATGACATTCACTTAACCATTTCCCTCCTTTTCTTCATCCCTTATTCCCTATTCCTCCTCATACATACTATTCCTTTTCCTGTGCCAATCAGTGCCTTTTCTCTATTTCTTTCATTAAGAAAACTTTGAATGAGGGACATAAATGACCCCTGCAGTCCTGCCCCTGCAGGCGTCCTCACAAAATTCCTAATACGCTCCGTCTCCGAGGACAAATGTGGAAATATTGATTGAGCTGGAAGGAATATACCTCAGGTTATGATTAGACGTTTCCATAATGATCCCCAGCAGAGAGGGAAGTGGGCTGCAGAAGGCTTCCTTGCTCATTCCACCAATTATCTGCCAGTTTAATGTCATTAAACCTCTTTTGTTGGTGCTGAAACACAACAAGCAGTCGGAATTAAGCCCCAATGGACTGTCATTCCGCTTCATGTCTTCATGCACGCTAATGGAGTTAATGGCAATACAAAAACCATTATCAAGAATTATTGTTGAGATTGTTGCATTTATTGGCATTAAATAGTAAAAATGATGAGAATTTCTACTGGAAAAGACACATTTTGTCAAGTCAATTTAGATTGCCATGTTTTTTTTACTTTTTTTTTATGCAGAATCAATAAGGATTTTGAATTTATTACAGCATTTCCCCTTTTCGTCAATTTGCCCCCAGTGTTCAGCTCCAGCAAAATCTCTGCTTGTGCTTTTGTTCACGTTTTTTTTCTGAATGCAACCAGTGTCCTTCTAAGTCAGACATTATGTTTAATGAATGTGAGGTTGAATTGGTTTTCTTTTTTCTCAGCAACAACAATTAATGGTCCCTCTCCTTGATGCTGGATTCAGATGTAATTAGAGTAGAATATCACATTGCTGTCCATGGAGCTGAAGCGTCTTTCAAGTGCAGCCAGAACGTTCAATAACGGTGCCGTCCATGGTGCTGAATTATATATTTATTTATTTCCATTGAAGCTGTGCTAACGTCACATTCCTGTCCGTGATGCTGACACATCCTTCTGTCTGAAATGTTGAAACTCCATCAGTACAGGCGTCAGTGCAGATCCACTGTGCTCCAGATCTGACCATGTTCTACTTGGCACTATAGGAACATCGAAAAACCATTATCATACTGCTACAGTGTTAGAGTTTTATAAAATCACATCTGCTGCTGACATACACCTACTGCTCACTCTAATGCACATTGTTTCTTATTGTCAAACACCCACTGCCATGCCTACAAGCTGTAATCATTGCACTGCTGGATATCTGTGAATCTGTAGATGCAAGGACAAGATATTTTTTATTATCATCAGCAGCAATGTGCACGTAATGTGTGAAAAACAAAATCCACTATAGGACAGTGTGACTTAACAAGACAAAGTGTGACAGAGTACAAGGCATGGTAGGACTGAAGACCACAACAGTTGACGGTATTGAAAAGTGAGGTCAATTGTACTGAAGTTCAGCAATTATTATGTTTAATAAGATTCTGTTTGATAAAATGACACAGTGTGTGAATTCTTGGCGTGTTTGTATCTTGATGCTTATGTGTGATTGCACAGGAGAGTGTCATTTTTAGCAGCAATGAGTATTTGTTAGTAATGGTCACTAAAAATGATTACATGAGTTCCATAGTAAGGAATAAATGAACATAAAGTGAAGTGGTGCACAGGCGGATGGAGAACACCGGGTTAAGCAGGCACAGACCGGCAGAGCTGGCGTGGATGTTGCAAAACCTCAGCTTATTAACTGTTTCTGTTTTTTTCAGCAAATTGATGATTTCATTGGACAATGTAGCTTCTTGTTCTTCTGTGAAGATGACAAAACATCTCTTGAAACATTCATTTTTTGTTTCAGTTCAGAGTATATGTGGTCTAATGTTTAAGGGCTAGGCCCCAGGATCAGAAGCTTGTGAATCCCATACCAATAGGTTGCCTTGAAGTAACCCTCGAGCAAGGCACTGTCCCCATCACTGCTCCCCGGGTGCTGGATATGGTTGCCCCTTTGCGGCACGGTGTGTGTGGGTTAAAAGCAGAGGTTGCATTTCATTGTGGTTCACCACGTGCTGTGCTATTGTGACAAATAGTCACTTTCATTTTCTCTACTTCCAAACTTCTTGAGTTGCTGTCCGAGGTGCTGAAGTGATGCAGGAACGTGTCCTCAGTAGGAGCCCAGTTGAACAACAACATGCAGACCTGTGGTCCTGGGCCTGTGGTCCTGGGCCTGTGGTCACTGGTGAGTCTGGGCTTTTTTCAAACAGATGTGGTCACTGCAAACCTCCTTCCCTTCCTGTCGCGTGGCTCTGCAGTTGTTTATTTATTTGCATCGTAGTTTTATGTGCATTGCGCTGCACAAATGTGATGTATCCTGATACATTCCGCATGAAAAGTGCATTTGACCAGCATTTAAAATTTAGTTTTGGGTTCCTGTGGTGCTTCGGAAACAAGTAGTGAACGTCTTGGGGAGCATCACAAGGTTGTTGGTCTTTAATATTTTATCAGCCGTGCCTAAACGTCTGGACCGAAGAAGACAGCTGTTCGGTGAGGAGAATGAATAGCATTGGAAATATTGAATGCAGGAGCAATATTTTGAAACTGGAGTTCAGATCCGTCCATTTGTTCAAGAGTCAAATGCTGGTGAGGTGTTTCAGGGTTGAGGGCTTTGAACAAACTTTAATCCCTTCAATCTCCTGAGCGTTTCCCTTCTGTCAGTGTTATAAAGGTGATGTTCACACACGGCCATGTGAGTTTCTGCATTTTCAGGTGAAATGTGAAGAGTAAAGAAAGACCCACATACACAGAGGGGATTAAAAGCCTATGATTGGGCAACCCTGCAATCAGGGCTATTTTATCCGTCATCGATGAGAGTGATCAGGGAGCTGATCCGTGATCAATAAGCTGTCATCCTTTCCATCTTGATAGAACAGAGTTCCGCGCTGAGCTCAGTTTCAGTCTAGAGCCGATCACTTCTTGTGATGGGGATCAAAACGTTGAAAAAACGATTTAAAAAAACGCGCAACGTTTAAAAAATCACTTAAAACGAATTATGACATCAGTGTGTGTGTGTGTGTGTGTTTTGGGGGGGGGTGCAGTTGGGGGGTGGAGGGGAGTGGAGGGGGTGCGCGGCACGTGCGCGGAATGAGCGAGCTCGCGAGCGTCAAAATCGATCGCGGCGGCTCGGGGAGGAGCGCGAGGGCGGATGAGACCGAGGCAGCCCTGCACCGCTCACACCTCGGGCGGCGCGCGGAACCGTCCAGGGCGTTTTGTCGGTACTTCCTCGCGCGCGTGGATTGTACACGGCGGGCGCGCCTGAGGGGCTCGTGTCGGCGAGCCGCGCGAGACGGACGGCGGGAGGTGGAGAGAGGATGAGGAGGAGGAGAAGGAGGAGGAGAGTGCAGAGAACAGCCGCTGAGCGGAGCGGGGGCTCGGGGCAGAGCACGCGGGTAAGACTTCTTTAAAACACTGTCATCCACCTCCGCGCTCGGTGTTCTACGACCTTTGGCGCACCCCGAGCGGCACGTGCGCGCGCTGACCGGGCAGATTGAAGCGACCGCACGTTTCTGGTATCTGTCTATTCGGGAGAGAGAGAGAGCGAGAGAGAGAGAGAGAGAGAGAGAGAGAGAGAGGATATGGAGGGGAGACAGAGGGAGAGACAGAGAGATAGAAAAGAGAAAGCCACGGAGAGAGAGAAATGGAGAGAGAGAGAGAGAGAGAGAGAGAGAGAGAGAGACGAAGAAAAGATTGAAATGGGGGACAGAAGGAGAAAAGGAAGGAGAGATGTGTTAGAAAAGAGAGAGAGAGGAAGGGGAAAGGCAGAGGGGAAGAAGAGGAAGTGAGAAGAAGTGATAGAGACAGGCAGAGATGGAGAGAGAAGAAGGGATAAAATGGGAGAAATGAGAGAGGGGGAGAGAGGGAACTGTTATAACTCTCTCTCTCTCTCCTTCACCTCTGCCTCATCTTTCATCCTGCCACTCTCTTATGCTTTCTTCCCTTTCTTACTCTCCATCTTCTTTTTGTGTCTTACACTCTTTCTTCTAACCTCTGTTTCACCTATCTTCCTCTGTATTTTTCTTGCTTATGGTCTCTCTTCCCTTCCACTCTCACTTCTCTTTTTCTCTTTTGCTTTCCTTCTTTCCTCTCCCTCTTTCTCCTCTTCTTTCTTTCTTCTTCTTTTCTTCCCCTACTTCTTTCTCATTTAATCCCTTCTTGTGGGAGCTTCTCTCTATCCCTTCCTCTCTTTTGTATCGTCATTTTTTCCCTGTCACTCCTTCTCGCTTCCTCTTAATCTCTTTTGCCTCTTCATCCTCGCCTCTTTCTCTCTTTCCTCTTTTCCTGTCTTTCCTCTCTGTCTCCCCTTATTCTCTGTCCTCTCCTCTTCCTTTGTCTCAATCCTTTCTTTTCATATCCTCTTTTTCTTTCCTGTGTCTCTTCCCCTCTTCTGTATTTCCCTCTCTTTCTCCTCTTCTCTCCTCTGTCTCTCCCCTCTCTCTCTCTGTTTGTCCTCTCTTATTCCCATACCCCCAGCCCTCCTCTGAATGCCCTGCTGTGTGTTCATGGTGCAGTAATCAGATCCTGCCCATATCATGTTGTAATTGTTATTCTTCTCCGCCCTCATTAATCAAGCCCCACCCCTCCCCTCTTCCTTCGCCACTGAGGAGATTCAGAATCCCCTTTTTTTATCCCCCCTTTTTCATTCCCCCTTTTTATCCCCCTTTTTGCCTAGAGACCCTGTACACCCCCGTGTGGTGAAGTGAAGGAGGTTTGGGGATTTAATCCTCACTGAGCGTGGCATTAGGAATCAAAATACTTTTCTAAATACTATCCAACTCCATAGCCAGTTCCCTTTCTCTAATCTGTCTTCTCTCCCTCTCTCTCTCTCTCTCTCTCTCTCTCTCTCTCTCTGTTTCTCTGATACCCGTTCAGCTTCAGCTGAATTGTGATTAACTGTTGCTAAAGTAATGGAAGAGTCAAAATACTGTTAATTGATCCATTATCTGAGCTGCACATGCCACCCAGTCTCATGGGTTAAATAATCTCAATAATTGAAGGGCTAAATGTGGAGAAACACCCTAAAAGGGTTGATAATAATACTGAAGAACAATGAATGAAGTAGATAAAAGCCTTTATGAGAAAGGTTGAATAATCTAATTGTTTTGTTCATTTTTAGAGTGAAGATAAGCCCAGATTCTCTACAGGGAGCACATTTAAATATGCAGTTTTAAGAAATTGATGGTGCAGTTTTTACAACAAATACAACAAATAAAACTGTTATACCTTTTGCTTTACACAGTAATTGTGTATGAAAAATGTGTATAATTGTGGTCTTGGTAAATGTCTGTATAAAAATCAACAAAACATTATCTGACCAAGGGTGCCAAAACCTTTGCATGGGGCTCACTGTGCGCACATTTAACACACATTTAAACGTCTCCCTTTCTTTTCGATTCAGATTCAAGAGGTTTGTAGAGATGAATCGACTAAAGCAATGAAAGCAATGCATCTCTCTCTAATTCACACACACACACACACACACACACACACACACACACACACACACACACACAGAGCCACCCTTTTATTTGGGCCTTGTGTGAATATGCTTTGCTGACAAGAGGCATAGACACGCTGAGGAGAGAGAGAGAGAGAGAGAGAGAGAGAGAGAGAGAGAGAGAGAGAGAGAGAGAGAAAGAGAGGTGCATAGGTGAGAGAGGAATATAGAGAGATTGAGGAGGTGTGGAGATTGTCCTCTTCCTTCTTTGTTCCCTTCATTTTCCCTTCAAACGGAGTCTGTGTTCCTCTCGTCAGTGCTTACTTTGCCCCTTGATCCACACACTGCATACATCTCTCTTTTTTCTTTTCTTTTTTCTTTTCTTTTCTTTTCTTTTTCTCTCTACCCACTTTTCTGTACCTCATTTTCTCTCCCCTATTTCGACTCTTTTTAATTGTCTTTTGCTACCTCTCCCTTTACCTCTCAGTCTTTTTCTCTTTTTGTTGCCCTTTCTATCTCCTTTTCTCCCTTTGTTCTTTTTTCTTCCTTCTATCCCTTTTTCATCTTTGCCTTCTTCCATGTTACCATTTTTTATCTTTGTCGTACTCACTATTTTTCTCTTTTCCTTTCTTTTTGTTCAGACTCTCTCTCTCTTTCTCTCTCTCTCTCTCTTTCTTTCTTTCTTTTTTCTTTCTCTCTCTCCTCTTTCTTACGTGTAACATGCCTCTTTAAATTCTGTCGCCATGCCGCTCTCTGTCCCTCGCTGCCGTTTCTGCACATTTATCCCCCCACCTTTCTCTCTTTATTTCTTTCTCTCTTTCTCCTTGTGCTGTTTAATTGAGTCTAAACCCTGCTTTGTCTGAGCAGCAGTCAGAATGGCTTTATTCCACACCGCCCGTTTTTCCCTCCATTCATTCGTCCTCTCTTTCAGTGAGATGTTCCTGATTGACAGGCCGAGCTTCGGCTCCAAAAACTCTCCCAGCACATTGCTTCCTGACTGATCTGACGGCGAGGAGCGTCTGAAAGGCATTAGAAAGCAGACAGATGCAAAGAACCCACCAATGGACCGAGGCCGAAAAACAAGCGTATTACCTTTAACCCACACGGAACAGTCTGAGTCCACTTAGTGGATAGTGTTCCTTTGGAGAAAAGTAGAGCAACGATGTTCGTATTCAGGTTACACATCTATGGCAAAAAAACAGCGCATTTATTTATTTATTGCGTGGGCTGAAATAAGTGCTTCTGTGGGCTGAACAAATGGAAATAAAATGCGGCCTTCCAGATGCAGAGATCAGAAGCGGTTTGCCAACGATATTCTTGATTGATAAAGTATTTTTTGAGGTAATAAATCTGATATTAAGTCATTTGATAAGCCTGTCAAGACTTCAGGACTGTGAAGGTGGATGTGTTTGCCTTTAGCTGTACTTTATGGACCAATTTCCCAGGCAGGCATCAAACCTATTCCTGGACCACTTGATGTAGAGTGCAGGTTATGTCAACAGGGTACAGTGAAGGTTGCAAGATGAAGACTGTAGGCTGTAAGTGTCTGACCCTAGGGTGCAGGATGTAGGCTGTTGGATCTAAGATGAGGGTTGAGAGTCCAGGTGGTAAGGCAACAGGGTGTAGGGTGTGGGGTGCACGCTGGTGTGGATTGATTGCTGAGTGTAGGATGTATTGTGCAGGGCATGGAGGTTAGTTTGTAGGGTAGATGGCTGAAATCGATAGGTTGCAGGGGGTAGACTACATGGTGTTGTTCACAAGATTTAGAGTGTAGACTGTAGGGCAACAGGGTGCAGGTTGCAGTATATAAGATGCATGATGAGGTGTAGGGTGTAGGATATAGGGTACAGGTCGCTGGGAATAGAATGTAGGGTGTGCAGTATGGAGTGTAGGGTGCAGTGCAGACAATGTCAATGGAGGGTCAAAAAAGTGCTGTATTAAATGACCAGAACTAGTAATCAAAATTCATTTTCAACAAAAAAGAAAGGACCATATTAACATATGACCCTGTATCTCCTGGAAGAGGTGGAGTTGAACCCCTTGGAAAAATATCATGCTGGGTGTAGGGTGTAGGGTGTAGGGCAGGGTTCTCTGTTTCCAGTACTACAGTGCGACACACTGCAGTTTAAAACTATCCCTGTTCTAACATGCTGGATTGAACTCATCGGTTAATTAATTAATCATTTCTTAAACAAGTCATTCTGTACCTGAGTCAGGTGTTGAGTGCTGGAGTGCAGAAGGTCTTAGAAGTAGCAGAATACATGTGTTGAAGAGGTGTTCATTTGAGGTGCTCCTTCATTTTTCCTTAATTAAAAGAAAAATGAGTGTCAAAAATATGAATTTTTTCATTTGATGCGATTCATTTCTCTCTCAAAGCTTATTGAAAGGGTCTAGTTAGCTTTGAGCACAAACATTTACAAAGTGGATCAGAACTGGAAAACACTGGTAAATGCCATCTTTCTTTTTTTTTTTCTGCTGTTTAACTTTATAACTGAATAACAACTACTTAATGAAGGGGTTGACAGTTGGCTCATGCATGACAAGATATTTTTACCAAACTTAATGAAATGAACATACGTGGCTTTTTAATATTGCGTAATTATTGATATAGAAAAGTCAATTAGCAGATAACCAGGCCTGGATTGGAATCACACAATAAGAGCGATTTGGAGCCATTCGGATTAGGAGTTTGGGGCCTCAGGATGAAGAGTGTAGCTGTGCATTATCTATAAGTTGTAGTCCATTAATTACAGGCCATTGGGTGCAGGGTGCAGAAGTGCATAAGGCCAAAAACATGTTGGCCCTGCTAAGCTGAAATGTAATCCGGGTGGTGAGCTGAAGACCACGAAACAAGAAAATCAATGTGTAATATGTCTCTGGTAGTACAGGTTGTGTAAAACACATGTCTCCATCAAAGCACATTTGGCCTGGCAGAATGAAGAGCTCCTTGTGGGCCATCTTGGACAGAGCTGATGGTACAGCCTGTAGTTCACAGCTCACCTGGGCCTAAAAGCTACATTATAGTCCTAAAGTGATTCTGCATAAGTGTTGCTCCTAAAAATGAGAAATGAGATGTAGATGATGCTTGAATGACTTTGGAAGCTTTTTAATATCAAGAATAAAGACTTGTAACCAACTTGTTATCCTAATATTGCAGTAAAGCTGAATAGTAGAGTTCCAAAAAAAGGTTATTTGAATGTTGTGACTAAACTCCTGCACACGTCTCTATAGACTAGAACAAGGTTGAGCAGAGGCTGTAGGGGATAAACCACAGCGTATGGACTGAAGCATTGATTTCTGAGCAACGGAGGATAAAAAGGGTGTCTAGTATCGCCCGCACATCGCTTTGTGGGGAAAAGAGGATGTTTCAGATACAAAAATGCCATCCCATCTCCGATGACAGTGTTTAGGCCCTGAGTTTAAGGCTTTCTTGCCACTTATTGTGCAAGCACACCATTCAACACCAGACTTTTATACCGTTTGATTCTAATGTATTTTGACTCCGTTTGCTAGCAGTTTATACTGATTCAATTTGCTTCCAGTTTCTTCTGATTGGATTTTATAATGGTGAAGGGCGTGGATCAAGCTACCCAAGATACACTGTGTGTGAAAGTGAAAGTGACTATTCGTGTCCTTGTGAGTACACACACACAGCACACAGTGAACCACAATGAAATTGGATCTCTGCATTTAACCCATGCACAAACACACACCGTGCAGCAGGGGGCAGCTATGAAAGTGCCCAGGGAGCAGTGACGGGGACGGTACCTTGCTCAAGGCAACATACTGGTAAGGGGTTTGAACCCACAATCTTCCGATTCTGTGGCCAACTCCCTAAACACTAGGCCACCGCTGCCCCACCGCTGTGCTGACATCAGTAAGGGTCACCGCACTCTTCACTGAAATATCTGAAATATCTGAAATATCTGAAAATTTGTTCTTGTTTGTTTCTCTTTTTTCATTTTCTCCCTTTCGTTGTATTTCTCACACTCTCACACACGTTCTCATTCTCACTCCTCTTGCTGTTCCTGTATCTTTCTCTCTTTTTTCGCCTCTCTGCTTGCTTCACTCTCCTTCTCTATCTCTGTCTCTCCTTTTCTTTTCACCTTTGGCCCCCTTGACTAGTACGCTCAGCACGTTTGGTCATTATTATAATTCCAGAGCGGCGTGCGGCCGGCCGGTTGTTAGCGATAGAGGGAGTGGAAAATAATAGTGATGTTTAGCCTGTGCTGGGGTGAAATTGCGAGGAGTGAGAGAAATCGCCAGACTGATGAGAGACAGAGCAAGGGAGTGAAAGATAAAGATAGGGGGAGGAAAAAGGGAGAGAGGTAGCGAGAGAGAAAAGGAGCAGAGCGAGAGGAAGAGAGAGAGCCTGACTGATCTCCCGTGGTGGCTTTCATAGGAAATCAAAGGCTTCTCAGCATGAAGTTTGTTTATTTTCAATTAATCATAATTTGAACTGGAAGTGTGATTAATGTGCTTTGTGACTCGTACAGTGAACCATGGACCATGTCTTTCTGTACAGATTGATTTGAGTACATGAGCAACAAACTGGCCTCAACAAACACAGTCTGTAGGTGGCAAAGTGTACGGCTCATAGGCAACGCTTGAGTTTTAAGACGGGCAATGAATACTGAACTGACTACATTGCATATTTTGTTCATGTGAAAATTATGCACAAATACATTCCATCATTGCAGTGTTTTTTACTGATGTGGACAAACACCAGCTCATTCACGTCACCTTTAAAGTCATGTCACACTGTTGTTTTGCTTTATATCAATGGCAGGCTTAGTAGAGAAAAGATGAATATCGACTCTGGCGAGACATTACAGGTACATGTACAATGTCACTTTCACTGGCTTGGTACTCTCTCTTTATAGGGTGGCTGATTTAGTGTAAGTATTGAGCTGATCTGGGTTCAGCAGTTGCAAGACAATGTTTCTGGCTGGCATGACCATGAACCTGTTGAGCTGTCTCTCATTACAGCATGTATAATTACTACAGTACACAACATGTCCTTAAACACACCTCCACCGCTACTCGAAGCTTGCAGCCCTCTGATCCCGGAAAGCACAACCGTCACTCTGAGAAAAATGAAACAGAGATAGAGAGAGAGAGGGTGAGAGAAAGAGAGAGGGAGAGAAAGGGTGAGAGGGAGCGAGCGCAAGTGAGAATGTAGTGAACATGAGTGAGATGTAGAATGAGACACTTGCTATAAAAAGAAATAATGTGCGTACCGTGATAGTTTAGTGTGCGCACACATTCAGAAAACAATACACATCGCTACGGAAACGCATCTTAATGAGATTTTTCATCTCTTGAGTTCCTGTTCAGTCGTTTGTGAAACACCTGTGCAAATCTGCAAATCTTCAGCTTAAGCAAACTTGATTGGAGGCAGAGTTAATCTTGATAAAAAGTAAGACTCATTTTCAGTCCAGTCTCTGTACCTGAGCAGTTCTGCAGATCTTCCTGAAGGACAGTGTTGATGTCTCTCATTTTCAGTACAGTCTCTGTACCTGAGCAGTTTGATCATTTTGTGTTGTTTAATCCACACAGTGATCTACGTCTGAACCTTCAAGCAGAACAAAACGTCTAACTTAAGACATGAAGCAGTGAAGAACCAGGTGCAGATGATTCCAGATGATCAGCTGATTCATTTACTGCTGATGCTGAAAGCTGACTGCTTGAATCTTGTATCTTTAGACATTTTGCAGCCTGTCACACCAAAACATTCGCTCCAGTTTCTTTCATTAAATCTACTCAAAATGCCAAAGAACTGATAGTTTGATAAGATTAACTAGCTAGAAAGAAATGAGGGATGGCTCAAGACTTTAGCTTTCTCTTTTCTCAGTGATAATTTACATGTCTCTCAATTTCAGACAATTTCCCTACAGTCTCCTGATTATTGTATATTATATATTGTGACCGCATGTCTCTGCCTTATATAGTCATTTCCAACATCAGAATCTGATTGGTTCAGATATGTTCAACGTGTCTTATTATATGTAATAGACATGACATTTTTAGCAACATCTGGCAAACATTGATGCTGGGCTGAAAGTTGCACTTGGTTTTATGGTACCGCAAAAGACCGCTACCTTTGTATGCATAATCAAAATTAATTGCTCAGTGTCATGAATTACCAGGAACAACATTCCGGCTGTGATTTACATGACATTATTTGTGCTCCATCCTGAATGTAACTGTTTAAACAACATGGTGATGTAGTAACACAATTTCACTGTTGCACATATAGTGCTTTACATGCCACATAAATATTTGCTATATTAATTTATAAATATTTTGAGTTTTAATCCCGATATTTTCTGTAATGCATAGCATTTAAAAGCACTGGTGTGAGATCCGGTCCTAATGTCTGATCTGACTGCCAAATGACTTGAGAAATATGTATGTTGACTAATACTTAATAGTTTAATAGTAATAATAGTTAGTTAAATAATAGTTTAATAGTTTCATGAGTAAAACCCCACCTATCATTTGACATTTGACTCTCTTTGGATCGCAGTGGTGAAGGAAGGCTTAAGGACAACATGCAATTTAGGACCTGAAGGCTGAGCAGTGCTACTATTGGATGGGGCTATAAAGTCAGATCCATTTATGTGTGTGTGTGTATGTGTGTGTGTGTTAGTGCCTGGTTAGATAGCTTTGTAATACTGCTGACCTAGCTGTTGGAGAGAAAGTTTATTAGCCTCTTAACTATTTTGAATGGTTGCTATGGAAACGCTTATTCGTTTAATCTGAGTCACAGTAAAACTCCTTTCGTTCTGTTGGCTTCTTTGAAATGGACATCAACGAAATACATTTTTTTCAGCTAAGATAATAGAATTAAGGTTTTTAAAAAGTGAAAACAACATATGTTGTTAAAAGAAGTTAAAAGAAAGCCCATATTCTTGCTCAGGTTTAAAGGGGTTCCAGACAGGATGATCATCAATGGACCAAAATCTAAAACAAGCAACGTAATATTTAAATTTAGCCACCCAAACAGGCCGGCTGTGGACGTTCTGATGTCCTGTTGTCGTCCTAATTAGAGCTTTGGGACGATTTCACTGTGGAATTGAACAGAAGCACTTGCTGGCAGAATACATGTTATAAATTCCTTAAATTCCAAAAAAAAGCTTTATCAAAAATATCCTTCAACAAAAAAGGACACTTAACCTGGTCTGCATCACAGGATCATCAGGGTGACTTTGAGCCTGATGACCACTTGTCCCTCATTATCTTCAGAGTCTATCCCATTACGAGGAATCTTTTAAAAACCATGCCGATTAAAAACAAGTCATCTTGTGAGGAAGTGCAGTGCTGATGTCAAGCAAAACACTATTACACTATTGCTCATTTCTGCCAGATCTGCAGTGTTTTGTGCAGTGATGGTATAAATTCCCTTCCCCATACTGAGTGTATTGTTTCATATACAAAATGAAAATATGCTTAATTCTATCCTTATCATACAAAATCAAATGCATAGCTACAAAATGTGCAAATCATTTGAATTTCTTAACTGTAGTTCTCAGTTATAAATACTTTTCTGTTTACTTCCATACTAGTGTTGTCTTTGCTTTCCTCTGTGGGCAGTCAGTAGTGGAATCAAATAGCCTAAACAAAAGATGTTAAGCACAGTCACATGATAAATCTTAATGGGCTAAATTACTACTTCTGTATTTCAGATGAGCTGCAGACCAACCGCTTCTGCAATGGTGATAGTGGGAAAAATGTATACCTTTACGGCTTTTAGCGGATGCTCTTATTCAGAGCGATGTACATCAGTGCTTTGTAGTCCAAACCTGTTCTTCACACCTGTAAACCTGGATTTAAGTCAACATCTGCTGCTCAGCTGAATAACTGCCAGTTGAGTTGTATGCTTCACACACCCTGCCAAAGCACAATTCAAGAGTTAACATCCACACAGTGAACAAAAATAAATGCTTGGCAGCTAATGGATAAGCGCTTAAAGGTGTTTCTTTTTAAAAAGTAGTAAAACAGTAAACAGTTGAGCAGTGTGAGGAGTAATTAGTCCCCTAGGTACTCCTTGAAGAGGTGGATCTTTGAAGACAGCAGAACTTTCAGTCCTGATAGCAAGAGGAAGTTTGTTCGACCACTGAGGAGCCAGGGAAAAGTCTTGATGCAGGCGTTCCTCTCCTTCTGAGGAGTGGAGGTTCAAGAGGAGCAGCGCTTGATGCTCAGAGGGGACGAGTAGTGACATGCTGCTCGATGCGTGCTGATAAGAAAGCTGGTTTGAGTCCGTTTTTGGGCCTTAAAGGCGAAGAAGTGAGCCTGATGCCAGTTAAAGTGAGGTGAAAGTGACTTTTTGTCATTGTGAATACGCAGCATAGCACACAGGGAACCACAATGAAAGGCATTCTCTGCATTTAACCCACACACTGTGCAGCAGGGGGCATCCATATCCAGCACCTGGGGAGCAGTGTTGGGTATGGTATCTTACTCAAGGGAACCTTAGGGCAGCATAACTAGTGGTAGGAGTGGTCCAGTGTGCAAGAATTTATAAAGACTGAAGACTAGTCCTGCTGGTGCATCCAGAATCAGATGAGATTCCTTTAATGTTGTATAGAAGATGTATATAATAATATAAATCAGCATGACCTGGAAAGATTGTCAGTGTGCGAGGAGAAGCACAGTTCATCATTTAATTGTGCTTTAAAAAAGGAGAAACTTCATTGCTCAGCAAATTCTGCAAATTCAGCCACCCAGCGCAAACAACATCCTGCTGTCTGGATGAACGTTAGATGATATTTATTATTTTAAGCCATTACAATTTTTGTATTATAACTGCATCGTGCACCGTGCACCGTGCACCGTGCACCACTAGGCAGCGCTGGGCTAGTGGTTGGGGAGTTTGATTCCCATGACAAATTGGTTGCCCTGAGGTATCCTTGAGCAAGATGCAGTCCCCATCACTGCTCCCCGGGCGCTTTAAATAGCTGTCCCCTGCTGCACGGTGTGTATGGGTAAAAAGCAGAGGTTGACAAACAGACATGCAAATACAATTTTTAACACAAAGAGTTTAATTCTATCCAGCTTTAAAGGCAATATTTGGCTCAACCACCGTTAATCTTCAGCACAGCCTGAACTCTCTTATCCAAGCTTCCTTGTCGTTTCTTTAAGTCGTCTTCAGGAACAGTTCTCCAGGCTTCTTGAAGGACGTCCCAAAGCTCTTCTTCGGCTGTCGGCTGCCTTTAGTTCTGTTCTCTGTGGAGATGATCCCACACTGCTTCTGCCTCTGAAATGTTTCAGGTACAGGGACTGAACTGAAAATGTGAAACAAAAATATTGTCTTTTAGGAAACCTTGAGAACTGTTTTTAAACTATACATAAAAAATATATAAATCTGCCTTTTCTGCAGCAAAATATGAAAAAATAAGGGGACTTATGATGTTTGCACAGTACTGTAGCTGTGGTCCATGTGGTCCACCCAGTGTTTTTGCCACAGACATACCTAGATTTGTTTCTTTTTTCCAGACACACACACACACACACACACACACACACACACACATTGCAGGATTCCTATTACAACTTCATTTCCTTCCTCTGTCTGAGTGAAAAAAGAACAAAATAACGAAAAGCACATCTGGGGGTCATTGGATCTTAAGGACAAAGATGGTGGTCCCAGCAATGGGGCCCAGAATGGGACTTAAGTGCAGAACCAATCAATCCCTGCGTAACTTTAGCTTCCATCCTTTTCTGCCAAAGTCAATACTAAAAGCAGGGTGTATGTGTGTGTGTCTGTGTGTGTGTTTGTGTGCGCGTACGTTCAGGTAATGGCCTCGGACAATGCCGTCCTGAGCAGTGTGACATTTCGGCGGCGTTCAGTGCATCACCTGTGGGGCATTTGTGTGTGTGAAAATATGTCACAGATATTTTTCAGCAGGATCTATCTATCTATCTATCTATCTATCTATCTATCTATCTATCTATCTATCTATCTGTCTGTCTGTCTGTCTGTCTATATCTTATGCAATTACTCACCCCTCATTTAGATTGCGGTGCAATTTTAGTGATTTATAATTTAATTCATTTACTGTGCTGCTGATTTGCTGAGCTATTTCAATGAAATCATGTCATTACACATTTATATCACTGGACATTATGCATTAAACTACATTTAAATTCAACATCAGCAAGTTTAGTTTATGCTTTTGACTTTTTTAAGTTTCATTTTAAATAGAGAACATTCAAACAACTACAGCGTGATACATGATAAGTAGTTCATTTGGAAGTTGAAATAGTTGCCGTTCACACAAGTTTTGTCAAAAAACGAAAAGGAAAGAAAAGAAAAACATTTTTATGTCATATCTACATTAGCATCACAAAACTTCAAAGTGTTCAGAGCTGATCTTTCAGCAGCCGATGCTGAGGAATGCTCAGAACGCACAAATCAACTGTCATCTTCGAGCAGGACAAGAAAATCAAAAGAAATCAGGTGTCAAAAATCTGAGCAATTGGGTTATTTTAAGGAGTGATAGATATAAATTTGTGGCATGGAAAGTTGAATAAAATATAAAGTGAGGGAAAATTTCTATCATACATGAGATCTACACAACTATTCACACACACACACACACAGATTGCATGCAGTTGCAGAGAAAGAGCAATGGCCTGGAAGCCAGGTACACCCCCAGGAGTCCTGTCCCTCCTGTCGTATTTTAGTATAGTTAATCTCTGCTCCGCTTTTAAAGCGATAATTCAGCAAAACCTCACACAATTCTTCCCTCACCTTAAATGTACTTGATCACTTAAGACACGTTCGAGCTCTAAAGTTCACTTCTTTAAAGTTCACTTCCGCTGTGCTCAACTAAATCATCACGTTCCTCAAACTGTGCGGAGTTGTTGGGTAACCTCACATGTGCTTGTAATCAGTGATGCACGAAAGGCGTCCATATTTGTGCCGTGCAGCACCAGAAACCAGTCTATCATGCGTACAGTGCTGTGGAAAAGTCCTGAACTGCTCCTCATTTCTTCATATTTCGCTTCCAAACTGTCAGATTTTCTTGAATTTGAATGTATTGTTGAGGGACCGTTCTCAAAGCTTCCTGAAGGACAACGTTTTTGTCTCTCATTTTCAGTACAGTCTCTGTACCTGAGCAGTTTCAGAAGCAGTGTTGGACCATCTCCTCAGAGAACGGAGAACAAAAGGCAGCCGACGTCCAAAGAATGTGATTTTCATTGGTTGCCAAAATATTACTTTACGGGAGCTCCTTGCTGTTGGAGGCCATTGTTTTTGGATCTGTTTTGATGAAGGTACAGTCATTTTTCTGCCCTGTTTGAGCATCACGACATGGAATAGTGTAATGAGGAGCATGCAGGTGTGTGTGTGTGTGTGTGTGTGAGTGTGTGTGCACATATTTTAAAGATGTGACTGGAAGGAGCTGCGGGAGGTTAATGGTTTTTTGGCACTTTGCTCTTCAGATGCATCTTGGAGCGAGCAGTGAAACACACACCATATGCACACACACACACACACACGCGCATGTACACACACGCACACACACACACGTGAAGACAGAATCAGCAAAGTGGAAACACAGACTTTAAAAATGTACTAGTTTATTTTCATTAATTTGTTTATATTATACACACAGCCAGCTAAAAATCTCAGGCTCCAACACTCCACATCCAAAAGCTTTTGGACACATGATCATTAAACTTCTTCTGAAATCAAGAATATTAATAAACCGTTTGCTCTCCCCATAAATTGCCGTGAATTGGCTGCATTCTGCCAGAAGGGCATTAGTGAGGTCAGGACCATGAACACCACTCCAGCTCATCCCAAAGTACCGTTGCACTGAGTAATGAATTGCAGAGTTTATTATGTCGTTTCCATAAAATAATAAGTAATAAGTAATATAAGTAAATTCACTCTGTACTATAAAATACTGAGTAATTCCAATCAGTATTATACATTAATGAGTTCATTCTGTTGGTATCATAAAACGCTGTTATTTCAGTCTGTACTTTAAAATACTGAATCAGTTTGGTCTAAACTATAAATTACTGAGTTAATTATCTCAGTATCATGAAATACTGAGTTAATTCTATGCTTACTATAAAACATTTAGTTATTTCTTTCTGATCTGTAAAATACTGAGCTTATTCTGTCTGTACAATAAATTGTTAAGTAAATTCACTCCGTACCATAAAATACAATGTACATTTCTTTCCAATACTCAATACATCTGGTTTCATTCCCAAGGCAGTGCTTAAAAACAGTCAGTAATGATAGCGTGTGTGTTTGAGTCTTTAAAATAAACCTGGACATTCTTTATTATGTGTATCAAAGAAAATATGCTCGTTTAAGGGCTAAGCGTCCCCAAACCTTTGATGGGCCTTATAATATATACCCTCAAATCTGAATACAATACAGATCGGTCCAGCTGACCTTCAGATCAAAGACGATTGAGTCCCTCTTGGGATTTTAACTGAATTTTTAACTGCTGCATTTTTGAGGATCTGTCAACCCTGCTAATTTTTGCCTGGAAGGCCTCGCTTTGTGTATTATTTCATGCGTTTGTTTTAAATGGGACCATGAATCATGATGGCAGAAAAGGACCAATAGGAATTAAAGTGAAAGGTACAGACTAAGAG
>CM029371.1:26236656-26339156 GCA_017165825.1 Hepsetus odoe
AGATGTGAATTTTTTTAAGTGTTCTGTAAGTCTGTCCATCGAAAAACCAGTACCTCAGAAGAACGGATATGATCATTGTCAATAACAACGGGTAACGATAGTGAGAAAATGATAGTGAGTAAAATGTGCCCTCATTTCGTGGAACCCATCACGTTTTTGGACCATTTTCTAATCTGAAGGGAATGTATTATTTATGGACTTTATTCGAGTAGTGTATAAATAATTCCAGTCGCAATCTGTATTTTACAGGTTACACTGAATCATTCCAGATTGATTTTTATTGCCGTAATTCGCCTCTCAATTGTCAAAAGAGTGGTTAGCATTTTAAAGCATCATCTGAATTTGAGTCACTTTGTGAGAAACTATTAAATAATTACTGCCAATGATAAATAGTCTTGAACTTTCTTTTTGACTTTGTGTTGTAAATGATCAGGCCTCTTGCCTGATGAAAAATGTAGTAATTTAACTTTTCTATTGTGTCTGTTCATGAGAGACTACCTATAGCATAAGACCTCGATGACAAAACTCTTACACATGCACACCGACCCTCATTTACGTCCAGCTACACACAAATGAACCATATTAGATTGTGTTTTTATTAGTTTTTTATTTTAACACATTTTATTCATTTGTATTCATTGGCCACCAGGGCATAAATGCTTGTGAGATACCGAATATGTTTCTTCTCTCTCTCTCTCTCTCTCTCTCTCTCTCTCTCTCTCTCTCTCCCTCTCTCTCTCTCTCTCCCTCCCTCTCTCTCTCAACCTCTCAGGATGGGACCATTGGGGAGGTCTGTGTGGCTCTTGCGGGTCATATTTGTGGTTGTTATGGCGATGTTGTCGTGCCGACTGGTGTCTGGGGGAACCCAAATTCTTCGGGGAAGCACAGGTACTGCAGGGTCATCGGACTGATTTACAGGGGGCTGGAGGTTCACTGGTCAGATATTTCAAGATATCAGAACATCAAAACTAATTCTGTAGCATTTACTGTAATATTAATCTGACTTTATTAGCTTATTCTGATATGTTTACATTTTATTTTTGCAAATTTCGGTGCATTCGCATCACTTACTCACTCTCTAAATTGTACAAAGGAACATGTTTTAAATTAAATTAAGTTGTAGTCATGGCCTAAAAGGTGTGAGTGATACATGAGTATGGGGAGACACTATATTACCCTTGTAAGTCTGTCAAATTGGCCAAATTATACGACTTTGAAAAGATGGGATGAGAAAGATGGGAAAACGGGGAAGCCGACTCACTTTTCTGATGTTAATTATCAGGTTCCAGCTTAAGTAAAACATTACTCCTTTAGTAAAGCAGTACAACTCAACGCTAAACTAGTTCATAGCTACCAGTTTCGGCTGAATGAAGCAGTAATTAGGGAAAATGTATTATTTTCCAACTTTTGTTTTGTAATACAGCATAATATTGATCATTTTATGATCAGCATTATAGTCAGGTTTTCACAAAATGTTCATAAACACAGGCACTCTGAATTTTATATTATTCACCCGAATCATTCCGTAATAAAGACAGAAGCCTGTTTTTTACCATTTAAATGTCTCTATGGCATGGCAGGATATTCTCATGACACATTTCTTAATAATCTTATTGATAACAAGACTAATGGGCTACAGTGGCTCAGTGCTTGTGGTGTGATGATTTTGAGTTTAATTCCAAGCTGGGGCCGCATGTGCTGTTCGTGTATGGTGTTTGTCTTTCTTGTGGGTCTCCTTAGGTGGTCTCGATTCTTCCCGCAGTCCAAAGGCATGCAAAATAGGTGGACTAGTGATGCTGTGTGACTGTGTGTTTTCCCTGTGACAGCCTGGTGAACTGTCCAGGGTGTTTCTTTCACCTCATGACCTCTGGGATTGGCCCATGCAACCTTATTTAGATTAAACGACTCAGTTAGTGGCTATAAATCAGCCAGAACTATGATTTATAATCCTAAAAAGATTCTATACCTAATAAGAAATATTAGATGTATCCTCCAAAATATCATATTTGCTGTTTAAAATAAACTGACCCAATGACCAAAATGTTATTATTAAGGTAATTGAAGGTCAATGGTTCGAGTCCCAGACCAGTAGCTTTCCTTAAGGGGGTCTTGAGCAAGGTATCATCCCCATCACTGCTCTCCGGGTGCAGGATATGGCTGCATGCATGCAGAAGAAGCGTTTTTGTTGTCGTCTACTATGTGCTGTGCTGTGTCTCCATGACAAATAGCCAACTTCACTTTCAAACTCTAAGGATCTTTTCAATTTTCACTCCTGTAATTGAACAGCTGTGGCCGTTGAAAAAATGAGCCTTTAGACTAATAACCAAACGATAAGCCTGCAGATTAAGACAAATTTCTAAGCATCAGAAATGATCAAAAACAAGGAGTTCCCATATAGTGTGAACACTGGATAAGTAAACCTGCAAAGGGATTAAGCTGGTCAGTTTCATGGCTGGTCACGCGAGTCCGTACACTGTGTGTCGACGGCAGTGGAGGAAGTGCAGAGTCACTCTGATCCCCGCACTCAGGAGATTCCTGTGGATGGGAAAGGACACTCCAGTAATGACTGTATTAATATGGATGATATTAAATGGCCACGCAGTAAAACCCCTCACACACCACACACACACCTCACTGCGCCCTCACCCCCTCCCCTCTCCACACACACATTTTCAAGAGGAGAGAAAGAAAAAATAAAAGAATGGAAACTGAAATAATGTCCACTTCCCTCGCTAATTGACACCCATGAGCTAACTAATTCTGATTTACATAATTCATGAAATGCTCCGCTCTCGGCGAGGCAGTGACCAGCAGTACATAAATATTTTAGCATGGCAAAAGGTCACTGTCGGCCCTAGTCCCTGCATCATTCATAATATGCAAAGTCCTTCCCCAAAGACAGCTGTGGCCCTTGCTTAATTACGCCTGTTTCTTTAATTATGCCTGTCCTCTGTTTTGTTGATACTAATGCAAGGTGACCTTTTTATGGCCACCAGAAATGCCACCAGCATCATCACACCCTGCTTTTTTCTGACTGATGTATTTCCTCCTTTGTCTGTGATGGCAGTGTTTGTTTATTTATTTATGTATTTATCTCATTCTTTTTTTTCCCCATTGTTTTCACTAATTACAGCATCCTCAACATTGTGAAGGTCAGATTTCTGGCCCTCTCTGTCACATGACATCCATCACTTTGAACCATCTCCTCCCTTGATTGGGTCCTCGGGTCCTCGCTAATTGGGAGAAGAAAATCGTTGCGAAATTCAACATCTTCAGGAAAAAAAGGATAAAAAATGCAAGTAATTGGCGGAAGTGCAGGCGCTTCTCTTGTCCAAATCTCATACATTTTCTTTCAGCAGAGTTTTATTGCACTTTTTTGTTCTGCTGCTGTACCACCAGTGGCCACACGGTGGCTCTGAAGGTTTAGAAATGCTTTAAAGCCTACTTGAACCATCAGGCCTCTGCTGTGGAGCACTAATGGGAATGGATGGTCGGAATTTCCACCCAAAGCTGATGAGAGCGACTAACTGATGGTTGTCTACGAAGCCCAACTCAAAGACTAACAGTCGTTTCTTTCTTGTTTTTTTAATGAAAATGGCCTTATTTTCTGCCAGGTTTGCAGAAACAGAAAGCCCACCAGGTCAGGTTTGGTTTGCTGGTAATAAGGCCTTGGACACAGTGTGGTCTAATGGCACAGTATGTAATGATCTCACATACACTCTAATATACCTGTACTACTCTCCCTCTGAGGCCCATCACCCTCCTGCCTCCTCTCCTAGCCACGGAAGGAAGCTGGTTATCCGCCGCAAGAGCAAAAAAACATGTTCACTGAAGGCTCATTTGTTTTTTTTTTCTCCTTCTGAGCTGTTTTGCTCCGTTCTGCTCATCAACCCTTTCTCCATGACAGGAAGGCCGGACACGCCGCATCTAGCATCCCCACAATGGCACCTCGAGCTTGCGTGAAAGTTTGACACATCCAATTAAAAGCTGGCGTGCTACGTGGTGAGAACACGAGGGAAACCAGGCTGCCTTCACTAACCCTCTGGACAAGCAATGAGAAATGACTTGAGGGCCCAGCTACAGTCCATTAGAGTGTTTCTGCTCTGGTCCTCGTTAACGTCAGTGTCTGCTAACTCACACACTCACTGCTTACCTTTCGTGAACCCGGTGTGACCACACAGCTGAGGCTTATACCTTTGTTAAGGTGGCCATAGCTTCTAGCTCAATTTATGAAATGTTCAATACTGTGCAAAAGTCACCTCTATTTCTTTATACAGTACTGTGCAAAGGGTTTTAGGCAGGTGTGGAAAAAATGCTGTAAGCAAAGAACGCTTTCACAAATGGAAGTGTTGATCATTTATTTTCATCAATCAACAAAAGGCAGTGAATGAACAAAAGAGAATCTAAATCAAGTCAATATTTGGTGTGACCACCCTTTGCCTTCAAAACAGCATCAGTTCTTCTAGGCACACTTGCACACAGTTTTTGAAGGAACTCGGCTGGTAGGTCGTTCCAAACATCTTGGCGAACTGACCACAGATCTTCTGTGGATGTAGCTTCCTCACATCCTTCTGTCTCTTCATGTGAGCCAGACACACTGGATGATGTTGAGATCAGGGCTCTGTGGGGCCAGAAGAACTGATGCTGGTCTGAAGGTAAAAGGTAGAAACACCAAATATTGATCTGATTTAGATTTTTCTTTTGTTCGCTCATTTTGTAAATTGATACAAATAAACAATCATTGTTTAGATTTCTGAAAGCGTTCTTTGTTTACAGCATTTTTCCACACCTGCCTAAAACTTTTGCACAGTACTGTATATATATATATATATATATAATTCTAACCCTATTTAAAGGTATATTTATTACGACCACCGTTATTCTTCAACGCAGCCTGAACTCTCTGATGAGATTTTACTTCTTTAGACTTCTTGAAGGACATAGCAAAGCTATTCTTTGGATGTTTGCTGACTTTAGTTCAACTGTCTGCCATCAGTGCTTCTTTAATATGGTTAACACTGGTACAGGGGTTGAGAGACAGAAACTTTGTCCTCTAGGAAGCCTCTGGAACTGTTCCTCAACAGTACATCAACAAATATAAGAAAGTCTGACTCTTTAGAAGGAAAATATGATGAAATGTCGAGTGGCTCAAGACCTTTGCCCAGCACTGTATTTAACCCAATTCAGGCAACAGCAAGCAATTGACATTTTTGTCCCATATTTGAATAACTTGGATGTCAGATAAGGATGTGGAGTTTATCTAGATATCCAGTATCTGGACATCTAAAATTGTCTTATTTTAAAAAAGGGTTTTACCTGAAGATATGACCTGTGTTTAATTGTAGCCCTATAATATGGTTTTCAGATTTCTGAAGTGATAAATGGTGACATTTCCAGCTTAGAGGTTAATATAAATGAAAACTCCAAAGTCTATGAAATAAAACAGTGGGGCAATTCCAGATTTAAGCATTGACCATGGAAACTGTTGAACTATAAACTTTGTTGAAAGCTGATGATAGAACTGGGTACTCACTAAGTAACTGAAAAATGCCAGAAAAACCTACAGTAGCTGGTGGAGTGAAACGATGGCAGGGGTGTCAAACTCCAGTCCTGGAGCGCCAGAGTCCAGCACATTTGGTTGATTTCCCTCCTTAGGGATTTAGCCCTCCAGGACTGGAACTTGACACCCCTGAACTATGGTAAACTATGAAAATCCTACAAATGGCAAAGACTGAGTTCATTAAAGTATCTACACATACAATACAGAAATGAAAAACAAGCAACAGCACCATACAGCATGGTAGCTGGACCACCCTGCCTGGAAATCGAACCCAGGATCTTCTTGCTGTGAGACGACAGCACTACTTCCCCATCTCATGGTTTACTACTATCGAAACTGTATTTATCTTTTGCTTTATAAAGTGAAAGTGACTGTTCGTCATTGTGAAACATGGCACACAGTGAACCACAGTGTACCTCAGGGCAACCTACTGGTCTGAAATTCCAACCCACTTCCAATCCTGCAACCTAACCGCTGGGCCACGGCTGCTCCCGGCCACCACATTGGATTACTACGTCAGATATTATACCATGGCACCATCTGGCTGTTACCTAAAAAGGTGACATGCAGAGCAGCATCTACGGTAATTTATTTACACTCAGAAAAAGAGCTAGCCATAACTTTCACATATTTAATTGCATACCTGACATGTTTGCAGCACCTGGCTTTTTCCTGAATTGCGTGTAGTTATATAGACATCACCTGGCCAACTCTTATTATATAACATGTTTTTTAAACATCTGGCATTTACCTGAAAATTAAGCTTTTAACAGCTGTCAGGTAATCCTCTGATCAGATTTGATCAACATCTGGCAATGAGAAGTGTATTTTGCTAATAGTTATCTGCTGGCTGCATCTGATACAACAGCATTTTCAAACAACATCTGGCTGTCATTTGACAATATTAACTTTTTTTTATGTGTGTATCCACTAGCTAACTATATTCAATATTGTCTCAGGTCTGTCTGGTACTAAAATGTGGCCACTGGCTGGCCATATCGGATCATATAGAGCATTTTAACAACATCCGGCTTTGATCCGACGATATGAAGCATATGGCTGGCTTCATTGTTTCCTTCTTTCAGAACATCTAGATCTGAAATGAGATGTGAAGTTTATTTAGTAGCTCTACAGCCTTAAGCAAGTTATATGATTTTTGAAAACCTAAAATGTATTCAGTGTAGGTGACTAATGGCATTAAATTGTTTCTGGTGGCAAACTATCAGAGGTAGGCCTTCGGTTTGGGCAATGAATATATAAACATGGCCCCACAAGGAGGAAACGTCCTCTATGAACATGCTGATTTGGGCACTCCTGTGGGAGCCTAGAGATATGTTAGTGCTGCTGTTTATCATCTTATAGAAACCCAAGGATTAGACTGCCACTCAAATTTATAGCCAGTGATGCAGCAAGAGCTTATTGAAGGGCTAGAGGGACGAGATCAATTTCTAACAATGCTTAATTTGAATAAATCCCTTGGAACTTCATTCCAGCTCCTAAAGACCTTATCAGTGCAAATGTTTGGGTTATTTTCTGAAATCACCAATATGAGGTTATGTGTTTGTTTCTCAGCATTGACTGATGTTGTATGTTCTCCTCAGGTCTGTGGGTTTTCTCTGGGTGCTCCACTTTCCTCCCACAGTCCAAAGACATGCAGGTCAGGTGGACTGGAGATGCTAAATTGCCTCCTAGGTTTGTTCGTGTGTGTGTCTTCCATGTCATGGACTGGTGTCCAGTCTATTGTATTCCTCTGCCTTTCACGTTATGAGAACTAGGAAAACTAGGAAAGCCCCCCCCACCTACTCTGATTAGAAATGCCTACATCTTCTTCTTCCTTGTCTTTCGACTGCTCCCGTTTAGGGGTCACCACAGACTCCATTTCTTCCTGTCCTCTGCACCTTCCTCTTTCAAACTGACCATCTCCTTTGGCCAACAGTAGCCCAATTTCCACCAGCACCCTGTTGGCTAACAGCACTGGTGGCGGTCGTTGTTAACCATGGCCTTGACCGATCCGGTATGGAAATCCTGGACCGCATATTGATTTGGCCAAGGTTTTACACCGGAAGCCCTTCCTGACGTGACCCTCCCCATTTACCTGGGCTTGGGACCAGCACGAAGAAATACACTGGCTTGTGCATTCCTATTGGCTGGCTTATTAAAAATGCCTAGATATGCACTATAATTCATTTACTATAATTCCAATGCAGTACTACAGACTGATTGCCATTGATAGATGATAATGATTTGTATATAATTTAATTCCTATAAATCCTTAGACCCCGTTGGATTGTTTGAACATCTGAATCTGATTATTAGCTGAAAGTGAGAACTGGATATATCACACGCAGGTGTATTAACAGGGATAAAACAGAAAACACAAATGGTCCGAAACAGGCACAAGCAAATGTGTCATAGGGAAACCAGAATCAACATCAAATCTAGCAGTACTGGGGTCAGAATCGCAGCAATGCAAATACAAACAGCGGCATTTGAACCCAGGTTCATAATATTTCTGATTTTGTTCTCTGATTTAGTGTGGGCTGTTCTCTGCACTGTGTTTTCTTACTAGACATTTATGCAGGTTAGATTAATTCTTTTAAGAAGCTTGGACTTTCCGTTACACAGTCTCAAACCGATCAACACTTATGATTAAGCTGTCGACGCCTCTCAGCAATCAGAGTTTTTGTATGAATGAATCAGACTGCACTCGCTGTGACAACAAAGTCCTGCCTGATAGAGAGAGAGAGGGAGAGAGAGAGAGAGAGAGAGAGAGAGAGAGAGAGATAGCAAAGCACCCCCTCTTTCTCTCTCGCTCTCTCAGATGGGACTTTGTGGTCACAGCGAGTTGGCTTTATTGGAGACAGATTTGCGTTTAAATGAGGTGCCTCCACTGGGCCACTCAGCCGAACAAACAACCTGTTAGATTAGCATACATCCACTGATTTAACAGCATTGGAGGCTGTCGGAGGGAGATAATGTCAGATTGATTGATGCTGCGTGTGGGACATGACAGCTCAGAAAGAGTGAGCAAGTGAGAGTGAGAGAGAGAGAGAGAGAGAAAGAGGGAGAGAGAGAGAAAAGGAACAAAGACAAACAGATTGAGTGAGAAATAAATAAAGGTTAAAAAGATAAAAGATAGAAACAAAGATAAAGGGGGAGATAGAAAGAAAGGGTGAAGGGTGAGTGAGAGAGAGAGAGAGAGAGAGAGAGAGAGAGAGAGAGGGGAAGAAATTAAGAAACAGGAAACAAAGAAATAAATAAATTAAGAAACAGAATCAGAGAATCAGATCAGAATCAGAAAAACTTTATTAATCCGAGGGAAATTGCTTTTGCTACAACTGCACAGACCGACAGATCCCATTTCCCAAGTGTTTGAGAGAATGAGAGAGAAAGAAGAGGGTGATGAAGGATAATAGATGATGAAAAAGAAAGTAAAACTCAAAGAAAAAAAGGAAAGAAGCAAACAAAGGAAGGAAAGAAGGGAGAAGCAAGAAAGGAAGACAGAAAGAAAGTAAGGACCATGTGATTAATGAAAAAAAGAGAGAGAGGGAGTGTAAGCGGGAAGGAAAATAAGAGTAGGGAGAAAGATGGCAGACTGAGAGCAGAGAAACATACAGAAATGGAAAGAAAGATGATGGTGAAAAAGAAGCAAGAGAAAAATAGAAACAGAACAGATGTGCAGAAAAAGAGATATAGATCTCTTTATATCTAAATAAAAAATATAGACACACTCACACACACACACTCACACACACACACATATATATATATATGGGGCAGTGGTGGCTTAGTGTTTAGGGACTAAGTCCCAGGATTGGAAGGTCATCCGTTCGAATCCCTGATGGTACCTTAGAATAAGTGAACAAGGTACCGTCCCTGTCAGTGCTCCCCAGGCGCTGGACACAGCTGCCTCCTGCTGCACATGTGGGTACGGGTTAAATTCAGAGAGAGATATAGATAGAGAGAGCGAGACAGCGAGAGAGAGAGACAGAGAGAGAGAAGAGACTGACTCATATATAGAGTAAGAAACTGGGCTGTGCTGGATGTAAGCCTGACTGGAGGAATTTGCTGCAGGCTTCCTGTTCCAGCTGAAGCAGCTCTGCCTAAGGCCTCTGTTTAAACACTCCTTTAACCAACTTTCTCAGCAGGTGCTAAACAGACATTTCTGCAGATTTTTGAAAGTGTTAAACATGCTCACACTAAATCCCTCCTCACCGCCCTCAGCGTTTAGTGTTGGCGTTCGTTCCTGCCAGAAAGCCCAAACGGTGGACATGATAGTCAGTCATCTGCAGCAGGAAAAGATGCATCTTCTTTTCCTGATAAATCACACAATGGCTTGTCTGGCTTTCACCCTGTGAGGACGCATCAGCCACCCAACTGCCCTGTCAGTTCAAGGTAGCGGCGTTTAACTCACCGTGTAGGACGTGTGGAGGGATGCAAATGCTTAGCCATGCTTGAAAGCTCATCTGATCTGGAGATGATGGGAGATTTATTATACTTGTGTTGCTGTAAGGGGCTTCTGCATCTCCCAGCATCGGTGGCATGGCTAACTCAGCTGCCAGCAGAGTAGCCTGGAGGAATCTCACTGTTTCCTTGGGGCCTGTTGTGCTCAAAGCATTTTAAGAGGGAATAATGTCACATATTGCATACATTAGGAGCAATTGTGGAAGACATGTGAAATTCACTTTATGATGGCTGTTAATATTTTCACTTTGTTTTCTGTATTAAATGTGCCACTCTGGAAGCCATGGTTGCAATAAAATGTTTAATATTATAATAATATTATAGATCTTTTCACAAACAGCAATAAGTAAGTGCATGATCAATGATGTTCAAAGCAACCCACATAACACACAAAAGAAACAACCACACACGTTTCCCAGAAGAGAAAACCTCGCCTCGCCTCCTGTTTCAGTCCAATGCTGTTACCCCACAGCTTGGAGGCTTCATGACCCTTGGAGTGTTGTTACCCCACAGCTTGGAGGCTTCATGACCCTTGAAGTGTTGTTACACCACAGCTTTGAGGCTTCATGACCCTTGGAGTGTCGTTACATCATAGCTTGGAGACCTCATGACCCTTGGAGTGTTGTTACATCATAGCTTGGAGACCTCATGACCCTTGGAGTGTTGTTACACCACAGCTTGGAGGCTTCATGACCCTTGGAGTGTTGTTACACCACAGCTTGGAGGCTTCATGACCCTTGGAGTGTTGTTACACCACAGCTTGGAGGCTTCATTACCCTTGGAGTGTTGTAACACCACAGCTTGGAGGCTTCATTACCCTTGGAGTGTTGTAACACCACAGCTTGGAGACCTCATGACCCTTGGAGTGTTGTTACACCACAGCTTGGAGGCTTCATGACCATTGGAGAGTTGTTACACCACAGTTTGGAGGCTTATAGCCCTTGTATCGTTACTACATCACAGTTTGGAGGCTTCCTGGCCTGGCCTTTGGAGTGTCATTACACCAGAGCTTTGAGGCTTCCCAGCCTGGCATCTTTGAGTGCTGCTACACCACGGCTTTGACATTTCCTGGCACAGTCCTACTTCACATTTTTGAGGCTTCCTGGCCCCTTCCATGTGTCTGCCTTACACACAAAATCTCCTGCATGCTTTAATGTTCCTAAACAGATCAAATGGATTTTCAGTTTATGTACATTTGTGGATGGTAAAGACCCAAAAACCTTATTTTACCAAGCCAGTGATTTATGAGTGCTAGTTTCTGAGTGATTCACCCATGCAGTACTAAGCACATTTTCAACTGCTGGCCATTTTGATACATAGTCCTCCAGGCAGGACAAATATGACCTTTTCCCAAGTCCAATAAACAGTCCAATACAGATTCAGATGAAGTTAGAAAAGACTCACCTCATAAACTCCCAGTGAAGCCGAGCATCTAGGGGGATGCAAAATCACTTTATGAAAGCCTGCTCTCCAGTGAGTGTTGATCCTTGCTCCATTAAAACAGCATGAATTTGAATCTGTCATTACCTCCCATTGAATCCCCGCTTTTCTCTGCTTCCAAAAGCTTCCTTAAAACATTCATGCAAATGCAGCTTGCACTACATAAACTAACTATGCACAGTGACATAGAGAAGGTATTCCACACTTTGTCATCACCTAAAGTGCTGAATTGCGGTACAGGCGATACTGACACGTTGCCCAGCATTGCAATATTCTGATGGAATTTGTGCCTCTTATGTTGTTTAAAAGCAGCCACCACTGGCTACTTGTTCAGGCTCTTAATTTTGTCCAGTTGGTTTAAAAAGAGAAACTGCAAGGTCTGCTTGTGGTTGTGTGTGTTCGAGAGGTGACCTCTCACTCTGGGAGAAGAGTGTGAAGAAGGGATGACATCATTCTCATCAGAAGTGGTGTGAAGAAAAAAGAGATCTTCACTGATCGTTGTTCTCCATGGTCACACCCACGCTACAAGCGAACAACCCCCAAACTGATGGCCCTCATCCGGGGCGACATTTCTGTCCCGCTGGATGGGTTTAAATAATAAAGTGAAAATAATGGGGAAATAATATTACTTAAAAAAGTACAAAGCTGTCGTACAGGTCTCTTGAAATGTACTAAACTACAGTAGTTTAGAATTTGCACTTTATTACTTCTCATCTCTGTTCATCATTAATCACTTATTGATGAGCAACCCGTTCTTTGAAAGGCCAACCTCGAGTGCCACTTTATTTTTCAGTGCTCAGCCACTGTTTCTATCTGCCATTAATTTGGCCGTGCTTGCTGTGGACATGCACTCCTTTTATGTCCTCAATTGAATATCTATTGAAGGACGTAAGGTCAACATGCTCAAATGATGTTGGTAAGAAAAATGGAATGGACATCTTGCCTTTTTTTTAATATACATTTTTGTGTCATCAAAGAGAGAAGCTGTTAGTGTAACTAAGAGCAGAGGATCTATATTAGATGAGTGACTTTTTTATCCCATTTAAGCACCACATGTCATATTAGTTCAGATTAAGACACTAAAAAGATTTTAGCCTGCAGTGATTATGTGGGGCTGCTGATTGACTAAAATGCACTCAGTTTGCCATCACTGGCTTTTCTGTTGACGCCCCCAGCTTAAAAAGTCTGGATTTGTCCAAAAAAAGAGGAGTTTCCCATAAATTTTGACATTGTGGTGTTTTTATGTGTTGTAATTGCAATCTTTCTGATACGATTTGAAGGCAGCGGTAACTTGGAGCACTTGGATCTTCAGTTTTTATCAAAAAGCAGCCTGACAGCCTGACAGCCTGACCAACTTTATTTTTGTATTAAGGTGGTCATTTCTAATAATAATGTCGGGTCACATCAATAAAAGTATTGATTAGTAGCTAATCTGAAATGTGGATTGATGAGAGGGCAATGGAGGTCAAGAGTGTGCTTGAATGTTGTTTTAACATACTGTATTGGTGTTTGTGCAGTACAAGCCATAGAGATTGTTGGTGTGAAAGTGTTTGTGTGATTCCTGTCCACAGATGTGTGTGTCCTCAGTGTCCCTCAGTAGCGTTATGATCCCATTTTGTCAATAGGAGGTGGTGCAGCTTGTGTCCAGTGTGTGTGTGTGTGTGTGTGTGTGTGTGTGTGTGTGTGTGTGTGTGAGCGACAGGTTTTCCACCCCCTCTCTCCTACTCTCTTCTTACTAACAAGGTATAAAAAACACACACACACACACGCACACACACTCTCCCATGTGGTGTTCACGCTGATTCTGTTTTTTGCAGCCCAAGGTGGCTTTTTTCATTGTTTTCAAAAGGAGAGATGGGTTTTGCAGAAGGATGTGGGCTCGGTTCCCTTTCTTGTTCCCTCTTTGTGGAGTTTGAAAGTTGAAAGTTTCCGGGCATTTTAAGTGAAAGTGACTGTTCTTGTCATCGTTAAACACAGCACAGCACACAGTGAGCCACAACCAAATTCAACCACTGCTTTTTAGCCATACACACTGTACCTCAAGGCTACCTCCTGGTGTGGGATTGGAACACATGACCTTCTGATCCTGGGGCTAGCTCCCCAACCACTAGGTCACCGCTGCCTGGGTGCTCTGGTTTTCAGTTGTGGTCCAAAGATATCAGGTGGATTGGAGAAGTGAATCACACCCTAAGTGTGAGTGTGTTTGTGTGTGTGCCCTGTGATGGAATGGCAGCCTCTCCAGGGTGTTTCTCTGCCTCTGAGTGCTGGGAAAGGCTCCAGCACCACTGCCATTCTGGTTAGGATGAGCAGTTGATGGATGGATGAATGGATGAATGGATGGAGATGTGCTGTGCTGGAGGGTTTTGCTGTGTCTTGTGCAAAGAGTTCTGGAGGTTTTTGATGGAAAGTTGCAGTCAGTACCCAGCTAGGCCATGTCTGTGTTTTTTGGTGCCCAAATGGTCTATAGTCTAAGACGAGCCTTAGGGGAGTTGTAATAGAGGAATAACAAACAGGTTACAAAAATCTAAATCATGTTAAAAAAAACTGGGCTAGTTCAGTCTAATTTGGTTTTGCTATTTGCTACGTCATGCTATCCCCTTAACAGATCCCCTTCACCAGAGTATTAGGACTACCCCATCACTCGAGTGTGATCAACTGTGCTTTTTCAGACGTCAGTGTATTTAATGTTCCAGCTTTGATCAATTTTAGGATTTTAACTTTTGATTCTAGTCCTTGCTGCTTCTGTTCGCCTCTGATTTTTTGAACTTTTCTCCGTTTCCTGACTTTGCCATTCCTGTTTGCTTGTTGCTTGAAATTCTTCGTAAAATCCCATAATCTTGGGGGATTATTGGAGGATTAAGACCCGATTGCCCAACGGTCTGCACTGGACAACGGGAGCCCCTTCTATTCTAATTCAATAGCGATTATACAGACTGAGTGTTTGGCCAAGTTTTAGGATCTCTTGCACAGAGTCTGGAGAGAAGCAAGCAGGGTGTAGGGATAAGAAAGAGGAGAGAAGGGTATGTAGAGAGAGAGAGAGAGAGACAGAGAGAGAGAGAGAGAGAGAGACAGACAGACAGAGAGAGAGAGATAGAGAGAGAGAGAGAGAGAGAGAGAGAGAGAGACAGACAGATAGACAGACAGAGAGAGAGAGAGGGCACAATAACTGAACGAATGGACAGAAATAAAGACAGAGAAGAGGAAAATGTGAGAGAAACAGGCAGACCCTATCCAGGTACAGAGAGAGAGAGAGAAAGAGAAAAAAGAAAGGAAGAGAGAGAGAGAGAAAGTAAGGAGAGAAAAATGAGAAGAGAGGGGTAAGAAATGAAAGGACATGGAGAGACAGAGGATGAGAAAGAAACAAGAAAAGGAGACAGACAGATGCACAGATGCAGAAAGTCAGGAAAATGTGAGAGAAATTGAGAGTCAGGTAGACAAATATCCAAATACAAATACAGAGAGAGAGAGAGAGAGAGAGAGAGAGAGAGAGAGAGAGAGAGAGAGAGAGAGAGAGAGAGAGAGAGAGAGAGAGGTGGGGGGTGGGTTAAAAGCGGGAGAGAGAGGAGAGGGAGAGAGACAAAGAGGGAGGGAGAGAGAGAGAGGAGAGACAGAGAGAGAGAAAGAGAGAGAGAGAGAGAAAGAGACAGAGAGAGAGAGAGAGATACAAAGACGGAGAGAGAGACAGACAGAGAGAGAGAGAGACAGAGAGAGAGACAGAGAGAGAGACAGAGACAGAGAGGAGAGAGACAGAGAGAGAGAGACAGAGAGAGAGAGAGAGAGAGGAGAGACAGACAAAGAGGGAGGAGAGAGAGAGGAGGAGAGACAGGAGAGAGAAAGAGAGAGAGAGAGGAGACAGAGAGAGAGACAGAGAGAGAGAGAGAGAGAGATACAAAGACGGAGAGAGAGAGAGACAGAGAGAGAGACAGAGAGAGAGAGTAGAGACAGACAAAGAGGAGTGGGAGAGAGAGAGAGGAGACAGAGAGAGAGAAAGAGAGAGAGAGACAGAGAGAGACAGGAGAGAGAGAGAGAGAGAGATACAAAGACGGAGAGAGAGAGAGACAGACAGAGAGAGAGAGAGACAGAGAGAGAGACAGAGAGAGAGAGAGAGATACAAAGACGGAGAGAGAGAGAAAGAGAGAGACAGCGAGAGAGAGCGAGAGAGAGAGAGAGAGAGACAGTTGAGGTTTCAAAAACATAAAAATAAGGGCTTGGCTTCCTTGCAGACAATTTGTTGCTGTACGCAAACTTCAAAACTTCAAAATCTAAATTCAGTGGAATCTGAGAGTTAAGCTGCATGTCTGAAATAGTTAACGTTTGATTGTACTTCTTCTTTGGCTCTGTTATTAGAAGGTTTGCTTCAAACATGTGATACAGCATTAATCACTGGGACATCTGTTACGCTCGCTGATTATCATCTCACCAAGGTGAAAGCACACTGTAAACAGTCTCAACACTTTTATTTCAGGTGCATGAGATGCAATTTGATACTTGACACATCCTCCTATGCTCAAATATTTCTCAGAGACAAATTTCCCAGTATGTCCAACGCTGGGTTAATGCCGCTGTGAGAAATCCTTCACTTCAGCGCTCTTATTTACACCGCCTGAACAGAACAGCACAGTGGCGATTCATTATATTGGAGAGAGAGAGAGAGAGAGAGAGAGAGAGAGAGAGAGAGAGAGAGCTGGCATGCCTTGAGGTGCTTGTTAAATGCTGCCAGTCTCATTAAATATGGATGGCATCTTAAGTGCCATCATGTGGATTATTATGGGCGGAAAAAACTTAGCATAGACCCAAAAGACTTTAAAAAAAAAAACTATTTCTTTACATAATCCTGGTAGCTCTCTCCCTCTCTCTTCCTCTCTCCTTTCCTCCTCCTCTCTCACTGGATGATAATGATGAAGGTGTCTTTGTAGAGGAACCAAAGCAGTAGTGTATGGGTGTGTTTACTGAGTTTTGAAGAGAAACTGAGTCCCTGTGGCAATTTATGCTGTTCCTAATGGGAGCTGCTTTCCAGGAAACCTCACAGGACAAACACTCTGTACATTTTCAGCAAACTCCTTAGAAACCTCCACCATCATGAAGCTGTTTGGACTCGGATGCAGAAACTGTAATATAACTGTTAGCGATGCTCCTTGCAGTTTTGGATTGCTAAAATGACTTCTTTCTTCTCTTCTCTTCTCTTCTCTTCTCTTCTCTTCTCTTCTCTTCTCTCAGTGTCATATCAGGTGAAACAGGGTACATGTGAAGTGGTAGTGATTAATCGCTGCTGTAATAAGAATAAGATTGAGGAACGCTCTCAGACCATCAAGTGTTCCTGTTTCCCGGGACAGGTTGCCGGGACGACTCTAGCTCAGCCGTCCTGCGTGGAAGGTGAGTGTTTTATTAAAGCATCATACATACCTTAAGCCCTCCTCCTTAAGCTCTAAGAGTCTGTTTATCGGTCCACACTTTAATTGCCTGTTTCACTTTAACTATTCACTTTAAGTGTGGTTTGGAGAAAATATAAAAAGAGAATTTAAAAGTATTTATTCATTAATGAACAAACAAATCATTGTAATATCACTTTTTTTTTTTACTTTCTCCAAGGCACATTTAATCAACTCATTAATTTCATTCATTCACAATTATTTAAATACTTTATTATTTCATTTTATTGCTTATTTATAGGTGACCAAAAGAAGAAAACAGAATATGATGGTTTTAAAGAATATGCAAAGTGTTTCTCAAACTGTGCAGTGAGTGGGCGACAATGTGAGACTGTGAGCAAATGTGTTAGTGTGTGTGAGTGTGTGTGAGGGTGTGTGTGTGTGAGCGTGTGTGCGTACCCTCGGTTCGATTGCTTTCCTGCTGATAGAACGAGGGAGAAAGCTTTGGGGTCACTTTGATTGACCCCTGTCTTCCTCAGTCTGATGAACGAGTGGGAGGGATTTTCTTTTCCAGCAATTGCAGGAGAGAAAGAAAAAGAGGGTGAGGGTCACTCACCCCTATCAACACTGCTAGAGCTCCAACTCTCCAGGGCTGTCCCTGGCAATCTCTCCCCCAGCAAACACTCACCAGGCTGGGATACAGCGACTCCATCACTCCCCTCCGCTCCACTGGAGGAGTTACAGACACTAGATTGTGCTTATCTTGAGTGACTCAATCGTCAGTCTGTTAGATCAGTTGCAGTGTTTACTTAAAGTATAGTTTGGTGAAAGTTCCAAGTCACATAGTTTTCCAGCTCATCCTGGATGTAGCCAATTAGTCAACACATTTACATTTATATTTATTACATTTAGTGGATACTTTTAGATGCTCTAATCCATAGACAGTTATAAAGGCAGTCTCAGTTGGCTTGGTAATGGGTAGTGCTTTCACCTCACAGCAAGAAGGCACTGTTCGGACCCCAGATCGTGGGACGCATCTGGGTCCTTTCAGTCCTTCGTCTGTGTTTCCTCCGGGATCTCCGGTTTCAAAGACATGAACATCAGAGATGCTAAATTGGCCCCAAGGTGTGAAAGTGTTTGTCTGCGTGTCTGTCCTGAGAAGGACTGGAGACATACATTTCACATTTACAGTGACAGGCAGACGCCTATCCAGAGCGACTCCAGTTCCAATTGCAGGGTTGAGTAATTCAGGGTTAAGGGTCTTGCTCAGGAACCCAGTGGTGGTAGTGCCAGAGGTGGGATTCGAACCTGGGAACTCTTGAGCCATAGGTCCATAGGCCAGTACCCTAGCGCCACCCATTAACCAGGGTGTGTCCCCGCTTTTTGCCCTTTGCCTTGGGATAAACTCCAGCACCACCTGTGACCCTAGGACAAGCTCGCTATGAAAATTAGTGATAGTGTGAGGGACAGTTTCCCTGGAGCAACGTGGCGTTAAGGGTTTTGCTCAGTAACCCAAAGGTGGCAGTGGCCTTGTGACCTCTTGGTCCAGAGGTGAGTATCCAACCACTAGGTCACCCCCACCAACACTTCTTAGTCTAGGCAAGAGTAGAAGAGATTAGAGATTAATTCACAACAAATTTGTAAGAAAGTGTGACCAGATCAGTGCAAATACTTTTCAGGTATTTGTTCTTGATTTATTTCTCTCATCACTTTTACACTTCCTACATTTTTTTACCCAAATATCTGCAATCTGCAATCTGCATTTTTCTCCTTATACATTTTACACAGATTCATTTTCCTTACATTATTTCGTATTCACGCACCTTCCTAACATCAAGGATGAATTCAACCTTGTTGTATCCATCAGAGCTGCACTGTACACCACAGATGTAACAATAAACAAGCAATGTAATGAAATGAAAGAGAGAAGAAAGGGAAAGTGGAGGAAAGCCATGTATTGAGGGTGATGTCCATGATGGGAGAACTAGTAGAGACATGAAAGCGACTTTTCTTCAAAGGAAAAGTTCAAAGAAATTCGAAGGCCGAGGAACAGTGATGGGGACAGTACCTTGCTCAGGGCAACCTACTGATCTAGGATTCAAACCCATGACCTTCTGATCCTGAGGCCAACTCCCTAACCACTTGGCCAGCCGCTGCCCCTTCAGTTCGGCGACGGATGGAGTGAAGTTAATGTTCATTCTTTTCAGTAGATTGTTTTAATTGAAGTTGAAGTTCGAGGCTTTAATAGCCTTTGAATTCTATTAATATGGAGTGAGATTCAGTTCATCAAAGCATTTGTTGTTGATATAATAGAGCCACCAGCGTGGTTTTATGCCAAAACAGTCCTTTGAAATCAACAGACTGGACTGAATGAGAGCTAAATACTTGAAAGTCCAGTGTTTCTGGAGGAAGTCTGGTTGTTTGAAAACTTGATACCACAAAATGTTGGAGTGGTGGCTCAAAACTGCATATATATTTATTTTAAATTTTTATGAAATAAAATTATTTTCTTTTTAAATAAACATATTGTTAAAGGAAGACAATAAAGAGAAGAGTCAGGCCAGTTTTATATTTTATATTTTATATTTTATTCCAGTATGTTAAACTCAGCTGAGCCCTCAGAAAATCTACAAAACAGAACATTACTGCCGGTTCTGGCGGACTCATGATGGCCATTTCAGCTTTGTGTTCTCTTTTTAGTATCAGAGCTCCTGAGAGTTTTTCTCTGTCTCCATAGACTTCTGTGGCCATTAAAATCCCATTATAAACTACAGAGAGAGAGAGAGAGAGAGAGAGTAAAGGGGGGGGGGGGTGTTCATGCTTTATGCTTGCTACAATGCTCGATAAGAGCATTTATGCTGATCTTGGCTCAGTTTTCACCTTGTCTCTTCCTTTGAACTGCAGTAAAACATCTGTAGTGATGCTCTTCTTAGACCTGCCCTTTAATCTGTGGGTTGAGACTTGGTCCCTCTGGAAGCCTGTTAAGTGTGATAGAGTCTCCAGTCGCTCTGACCACTTTGAGGCCCTCCCTAATAAGTCTGGTGATAGTTGACCACCTCAGTGTCCTGAACTAGTTCCATGCTGAATCAGTCCCAGAGCTCATGGGTGTCCCGGGATTTTAAAGCAGAAGAAATGCTGAAACCCTTTAGTCTCGGTTATTACTGTAGAATAGGTAGGACTTTATTAGGATTAGAATTCGACAAAAAGCTCCCACAATTTTGTTCACAGAAGGAGAACACACATTTTTAATTCTCGGTCATTCTCGATCCCAACCAATGTAATTCATCTGAATTAAATAAGTAATGAAACAATTACATTAAGAGGTTTTCTTGGGGTTGGTTTTCCTTTTATCTTTTATGTATCTCTCCATCATTTAGCATTCATGCAAGACAGCAAAAAAAAATCCTAAAAGTATCATCAACTAACATCAGGAATCTAAGCAGTGTATTCTTGGCCATTTTAATGAATCTGTGTTTCTCTAAAATGGAAAACTTTTAATCTAACCACTTCTTGGCAGCAGTCGTCTAGTTTTTAGTGACTAGGCCCTAGAATTGGATGGTCCCAGACCAGAAGGTTACCCTGAGGTACCCTTGAGCAAGGTACTGTCTCCATCACTGCTTCCCAGGTGCTGGATATGGCTGCCCACTGCTGCACGGTGTGGATGGGTTAACTGCAGAGAATTGCATTTCATTGTGGATCACTATGTACTGGAATAAACATGATGGAAAATAGTCACTTCCACTTCACTTTTCTCTTTTGAATACTGCTCTAATCCATTATTATTATTATTATATTAATATTATAATATTTACTGTTTAATAATACAGCAATGTTTAAAATTTGATGGAGAACATATAAAAGAACAACAGGCTTTACAGACTTTATTAAGTGTTCCAGAAACAAGGCACCCTCTCTCTCTCTCTCTCTCTCTCTCTCTCTCTCTCTCTCTCTCTCTTTCTCTTTCTTTCTCTCTCTCTCTCTCTCTGCATGGTCTAACAGGTTGAAGAGATGAGTTATCTCTCGTTGTCTGTATGAATGAAAGCCTCTAGGGGAAGCTCCTGGATGACCCAGCTGACCTCACACCTCTCACTGCAGGTTCTGTGTCAGCTCCGTGAGCCCAGATGAATAAATAAAGGTCAATGGGGTCAGGTTAGGTGTATTATAAATGTGGTGCAGCGTTTTCCTCATGGGTCTGTCGCTTGAGCGAGATGCTGAGTTAATACACAGCATTAATGTGAGTCGAAGGCAGTGTTGCATCGCAAAGTTGAGGAGAGTCTTTGGAGAGCAGGCCTCGTTAGATGGAGATGATTCTTCTTATTATTTTTTACACTTTCTAATTCCAGCTGCAAGCTAGGCTCACCGCTCTATCACCAAACCCAGGGAGACCGAAGCCAGTTGTGCACTGAAATCTCAACCATGTCATGCAGATCTGTGGAGGAATTAACAATGATGGGCTGTCTGGTAGAGATGGGGTAGGAGTAACCAAAACTAGTGGAGAGTTCCTCAAATTAATCTCAATTATTGTGTTATTCCTGTGTGGGTGCAACTTAATACAGGACTTTCCTCTTTGTACTTTCCACTGACCACCCAGCAGGAGCACCGAGGCCTTTAAGACCTCAGCCCATTAACAGGGTAGAAATTTCATTTTTGGGAAGAGTTCACACACTCTTTGCTTATGTAGAACCACAGACACTTGTGTAGAAAATGTTATTTATTATTGATTAAACCATTTATTTTTAAGTAAGATGAAAAAGTATAGGTTCTAAAATGTACTCAGAGTATAAAAGCAGAAATTTGGCCTTTGAAGGACATTTCTAGCACCGGTTTGTGCTGAAAGTGAACTGAATCTCACTCCATATTAATAGAATTAAAGACTTTATAAAGCCTCGAACTTCAACTCCAATAAAAACAATCTTCTGAAAATAATGAACATTAACTTCACCGCTTCACTTTCATCCACGTCTCTACTAGTTCTCCCGTCACGGACACACACTCAACACACGCCTGATCTCCACCGTCCACTCTCCCTGTCCTCTCTCATGTCTCCTTCCATTTGTCCTGCACCGATGGACACACAGAGGGACGTCTTTCCTGTGGTTTTGACCATTTAGTCTGAAACAGGTCTTGATGTTGAGAAGGTGATGGAAAATAAAAATAACGGAGAATTTACCTCAAATGTATTCAAACTAAAGTAAAGAATCTGTTTTGAAATTCTAAAATGTACTAAATAAAATGAATAATTTTTTGGAAAAATAAACACTTAAGTAAAGGTCTACCGAGTTTAGGAAATCTCATGTATATTGAGTACTTTAAGATCAAGACAAATGTGAAGTCTTTACATTCCCCCTAAGAATATTGAATAAAAGATGTATAATCTGCTAATAATGGCCATTAAAGGTGATAGCTGGCAATGTGTGGAAACGAATCTCACCCAATTACCCGATAATTATCTTGTACCACGTTTCTCAGCACTTGTCTGAATACGCTGCTGAACGTGATGATTAAAGGCCTGATGAGCACACGAGCATAAACAATGATCTGCTTTGGCACTTTTCTTCATCTTTCCTTCATTTCTACTTAGAGGTGTTAAGAATCTACAGCTATTTCTGATAAGGATACATGTGTGAAATCATTGTAATGAGGTTAGGAAGCTGTAAAAAATAGAACGACTAATGATTCTAAAAGTTGTTTAATGTGCAGTCTGAGCATTAATATCTTCAGGCAACTAACTCGAAAAATAAAAATGGATCATCACAAGGGATTAGGAATGCCAGGAGGTAACGGTACAAAACTGTAATGATGGACAAATATATGATATAATTATGATTCTTTGAAAGCTAATAGCCTGCGTCTGCAGCCATCTTTGATATTTTGACTTCCTTCCCGTTTCCATGGTGATGCAAGAGGAGAAACCTTTTGAGCAACCTTTTGGACAAAGGGGTCTACTGTTTAGGGACTAGGCCCTATAATTGGACGGTCGCGGGTTTGAATACTAGACCTGTAGGTTACCCTGAGGTATCTTTGAGCGAGGTACCATCCCCATCACTGCTCCCCGAATCACTGTTTACTGTGCTGTGTTGCCCCCAGCAGAAAATAGTCACTTTTACTTCATTTTCTGTTCATAAATAATGTTTACACAGTATGTAAATATTTAAGTATATAAAGTTATAAAAAAAGAAATGCGCTACTATGCAATATCACTCACTCATTTTCTAAGCCACTTGTCATGGGTGGGGGCTTCTCCCAGCGCTCACAGGTTCTGGCGCTCACTTGTCGTGATGCTGAGCCTTTTTCCACCACTCACTGGGCAAAAGTCTGTGAAACACTTTGTATTAAACATTATCTGTCCAAAAGTATTCAGACAGCGATTCACCTGCTCCATTGCTGACACGTGTTGCGCACACACGCATTAATCTCCATTCAAATAGCACCGTTTGGAGTAGCCCCTCATCCATCATAGTTACCGTGTCCAGGAGCTTCACTTCTGCACTTTTGGGATGAGTTTGAGTGGCAATTGTGATCCTGAACTGACCCGAAGCATCTGACATCCCTAATGCTCACTGCAATCATATCCTTGCCGCAATTTTCCAAATTCTTAAACCTTTGCATCAGAGTAGAACTCCGGCAAACTGAGTACAAAATCTTATCTTTATTTTAATCAAACTCCTTATTAATGCTCTTGATTTCATGAAAAAGGTGGGCAACGTTGAATATTTTACGTAAACCTATTTTCGAGGGTCTAATTTATAAATTGAATTATACCAATTTCATTCTAATTAATGTTATTGAATGAATTTACTCTTTTTAAACTCCCTGCCAGAGCACCTGCAGTTTCTTGGACCACCACATGATGTCAGACACATTTCAGCCACGGCCTGTACCGAACCTGCAGAGTAAATATCACTGCATATTTGATCCGACCCCAGCTTTTCCACTCCGAGTCCTCTTAGATTAGACTCTCAGCACTCACTTTAGTCAGGACCACGCTCGGACTACAACGGATCACAGGGGAACGAGAGGCTGGTGATTATCAGTCTCGCTAGCGTGATTCTCAGCTTTTCTACAAAGCTCCAGTGACGGCGAGGGGACAGCTTTAACACCGAGGCTTTACAACGTTATCTCTTCTTCTTTAACTCAGTGGAACATCTACAGTGTCTGCTCATAACAGCCAAACCTAATTAAACACACACACACACACACACACACACACACACACACACACACACACACACACACACACACTCATGGAGAGAGAGAGAGAGAGAGAGAGAGAGAGAGATCTTGCTAGAGAAAGACACAGAAAGGACAGAATGAGGAAGAGAGGGAGGAAGAGAATGCAAGAGAATGAAAAAGAATGAAAGTGAGCAAATAGAGAGAGAGAGAGAGAGAGAGAGAGAGAGAGAGAGAGAGAGAGAAATAATAGTAGTAATACAAAGCTGGAAAATGCTTCTAACCTCTTCTCTTTTTTTTGAGAGATGTTCTTTGAGAGATGTAAATATAAAACCATATAAATACGCAGACTCTTGAAAATATACTCTCATTCATTCACACATTTATCATTTTATCGTTCTTCAGAAGGTCTCTGTTCTGTGTCACAATTAGCAGATTGTATTAAAGACTAATTACACTGATCATTGATTATTTGAATCACTTTGGGAGCTGTGTGTCATACACGAACACACACACACACACACACACACACACACACACACACACACACACACACACACACACACACACATGCATAGACTGCTGTTGTCATCTACAAATTATGTTATCTTTATGTTTATGAATGAAGTTATGAAGCTAACTTTGACACCCGCTCTCTCTCTCTCTCTCTGTTTCCATCTCTTTCTCTCTCTGTTTCTATCTCTTTCTCTGTATTCTGTATCACACTCTCCCTTTCTGTCTTTGGCTGTCTCAATACCCCTGTCTCTCTTTCTCTTTCTTCTCTCTGTATCTCTCTTCACTCTCTCTCTCTCTCTCTCTCTCTCTCTCTCATCTCTCTCTCTCTCTCTCTCTCTCTCTCGCTCGGCTTCCTCTCTCTGCACTTCCTCTGTATCTCTCTGTCTCTCTCTCTCTGTACCTCTCTCTCATTTCTCTCTCTCTCTGTATCTCTGCATCTCTCTCTCTGCAATTCTCTCTCTCTGTACCTCCCTCCCTCTCTCTCTCTGTATCTCTCTCTCTCTCTGCACCTCTCTCTCTCTCTGTCTCTCTCTCTCTCTCTCTCTCTCTCTCTCTCTCTCTCTCTCTCTCTCTCTCTCTCTCTCTCTCTCGCTGTATCTCTCTCTCTCTCTCTCTCGCTGTATCTCTCTCTCTGTATCTCTCTCTCTCTCTGTATCTCTCTCTCTCTCTCTCTCTGTATCTCTCTCTCTCTCTCTCTCTCTCGCTGCATCTCTCTCTCCTCGCGCATCTCTCTCTCTCTGTATCTCTCTCTTCTGTACCTCTCTCTCTTCTCAGTCTTCTCTCTTCTCTCTCTCTCTCTCTCTCTCTCTCTTTCTCTGCTGGGGAGTGTGTGCTGTGTACTGCCACTCATTCTTTCTACATAATTCCTCTTAAATCGTGTTCAGTACTGGATTTCATTGCTCTGTCCATTGTGGGAGACAAAGAGCCAATCAGCAGTGCTCTCTAGAAGGCCCACGTTGAGCCCGCCTCACCGCAGAGGCTTAATTGATTGACTGTTGTACAGAGCTGAGAGAGAGAGAGAGAGAGAGAGAGAGAGAGAGAGAGAGAGAGAGAGAGAGAGAGAGAGAGAGAGAGCTCTGTGGTTTTCACACACAGCATAAACACATGCTTCATAGGGTCCTGACCAACACAATGCCCTCAATAGCGGTACTTGTGACCACTAATAATAACATTTAATCAATAAATCATGAAATGTAGTGCCTTACTTGCACCCATGGCCAACTCATGAGAGACCTATAGCACTACACGTCAGGAAGAATTGTTCACTGTAATGAACATGCAAGTAAATAACAAGTAAGAAAAATGGAATTATATTCTTTTTTTGTTGTTAACATGCACTAAGTCAGGAGAGGGAATTAAATCCCATCACCTGCGCAAAATGATGTGAGGTAAGCAAAAAACAGAAAAAAATCCAGATAAGGAATTCCCTTTAGATGTAAAACTATTATTTTTATTGCAACATTTTCTCTCTTTTTAAAGAGAGAGAGAGACACAGAGAGAGAGAGAAACGAGGTGCTGAATGTAGGCCAGCTTTTTTAGAAAGAAGAAAGAAGGTGACATTGCTAAACGCGGCTTCCTTTATTCCTCTGTCTCGCATTAGAAAGAGTTGGGAGCTGTGGTGTGTTTGCAAAGTGAAGAATGTCTCCAAATTGTTACACATTACACAGCAGGCTCTTTTCAAGGTGACGTTCTGAGCCTTCTGAGCTTTAACTCAAACTTACAGTTTAGTCACAGCTTACGGCCTTAGATAATTTCAGACTCTTATTACTTTGTTCTTGTTCTTTCTGCTGGGTTTATTACTAAACCGGTGAACTAGCAACGCCAATGGTGTCAAAACTGATCTCAGATCTGCTATCAGTTTCTACAGAGAATCAACAAAACTTTCCAGCAGTGAACGGAGCTCCAAAAAAACGGCTGTCTGAAAAGGAGCAGTGTGAATAGTGAAACCATTATGGAACAGAGTAAATAGTGGAGAATGTTCTAGAATAGTGTGAAAAGTGTAGACCTGGAGTTTATTGCTAAAAACGGATGAACTAGTGCACAAAAGTGTGAAAACTGATCTCAGATCTACTATCGGTTTCTATAGAAAATCAATAAGACTTCCCGGGATTGAACGGAGCACCAGAATGCTCCAAAAAAGTCAACCTCAATGAAGCAACTCATCAACATTTCTATTATTATCCCCAGGGCACATTTCTAGATCTTGTCTTCAACTTTAGAATGAACGATGGGTTCCCTCGGTTGTGGTTATAAACACTCGCTGCATTGTCAAAATCCCAGCTGGCTTTAAAGATCTCGTCTTTGTATTCAAGTGTGAGCCGAGGATATTTGCCTTAAAATGTCAGAAGAAGCTGTCCTTTTCCAGAGTAAGAGACTCGTATTTGTTCTTCAGGTGAAAGATTTTAATTATCAAACTTCATGAGTCATTCAGAAAGCTTGTCCTTGCAGGATTACGTCTCGCCTGCTGACTGTAGCTTTTTACAGACTTGTTGTTTGATCTACAGGCCTTCTCTTAAGGGGGAAAGAATGAAGAAGTTGTAGTGATCTTCAATGATCATGGAGGTCTGATATAAAACTATAGGTCTAACGTTTACAGTGCTTGGGTGTCCAGAGAACATGTGATGAGAACACATTTCAGGATTCTTTGGGACTTTGAGAAGCCCTCACTGTTGAGTTACATTGACTTTTTGTCCACTTTATTTTTCTTGTGATCACTGTGTTTTCAGTTTAAAGCACAAAAACCCCTTTGGCAATTGAAGTACCATTCATTATGTAGTCAACATCTCAATTAAAAGCTCAAATATAATTTTTTTAAAAAGTTTTTTATCCTCTGTGGTTCAACTTTATGTGTGGTTTATGTATCAATCCTCTCTTGATTCTTTTAGAAGGGAACTACTTTACAGTAAGTAAAGTTTAAGAGCTGCTTTAACAAGTATAATGTTTTCAGCAAAGTTGGACATTCAGAAACAGCTAATGTAGTCCCCTCTATTTGGAAAGCAAGAGGCCAAATGAGCTTTTTTTAAATTAATGTCATAATTTGGTTTTAGTGTGTAGTTTCATGTATATGTTTTAATAATTTAGTGAAAGAGAAATGAAAGTGAATATTTAACACACACATTGTGAGCAGCCCTATCCATTACCCAGGGAGCAGTGATTGGACGGTACCTCAGATTAAACTACTGGTCCAGGATTCGAACCCACAAAATTCCCTAAACACTAGATCACCGCTGCCCTTTGTAAACTCTTTTTTATACTTTATCATGACCATGTTTGGCTTTATTATAGTAATGAAATAATACATAAATGTGGATCAACACATACCAGAACAAACCAGAACTAAAATGATTTAAGATTCTATTCATTACATTTTTGCATTTTCCATTTATTACATTTGTTACATATTTTGACAGATTTCCTGCTGTTTTGCTGATTTGCCGTAGCCTAAATCTGGTTCTGATGGACTTCAGTGGTAGCATATTAGGGTAGGAAGTTGGCCCCAGGATCTTAGGTGGATCATAGGAAGATCATAGGTTCAAGTCCCAGACCAGTTGGTTGCTCTGAGGTACCCTTGAGCAAGGTACCATCCCCATCACTGCTCCCCAGGCCCATAGCTGCCCCCTGCTGCACGTGTGTATGGGTGACATGTACTTCATAACAGAAGGTGCTCACCTTGAGGGGGTTTCTCTGTTCTCTTGATCTTGCAGGCTAATTCCTGAAAGAAAACTTCTTAAACAATATTCTCTCAATTGACATAATGGTCTAATTTTCTGTCTTCCCCCACAGCGTCCATTGTCCTGCAAAAATGGTGGTGCCAGATGCATCCGTGTCTGGACGGCGAGGAATGTAAGGTTCTGCCAGACCTCACCGGCTGGTCCTGCAGCACCGGCAACAAAGTCAAAACCACCAAGGTAAGGGTATCTTAAGAGCTGGAGCGACTAGGGGTAAATTAGGCAGCTAGAGATCTATCTGTCCAGGTATCTGATGCTTCATGTTGGCTTTATACTGTTCTAATACAACTGAAGAATCAGATGACCCAGCGAAGAAGAACATTCAGGGACAGTGACTGAGTACTAATAAAATGATTTAAAGCTGTGTGGATGTAGAGAACATTTGAAGTACAATTTCTAGAACATTGTGAGTAGCAGAGAGCAGAGCTCAGTGTGAATGAGTGTGAACATTTACCTAGTTAATAAGGGAGGAACGTTCTAGAACAATGGTAATATCAAAAGTGAGAACAGTGGAGGAACATTCCAGAAAACATGAATCCTGGAGAACATTCTAGAATAGTGTGGATGGTTGATAACCTTTTAGAAGAGTGTGAAAAGGGAGTTGCACCAGAATGGAGAACATTCTAGAATAGAGTGAATCGTGGAGAACATTCTAGAACAATTTGAAAAGGTGCGGTGTGAATAGTGAAAACATTATGGAACAATGCCAATAGTGGAGAACATTCTAGAATAGTGTGAATAGCGGAGAACATTCTAAAAAAACTGTGAACAGTGAAAACATACTAGAACAGTGTGAATAGTTGATGATGTTCTAGAGACTCTCAACAGTGACACTATATGCCACATCAATCTGATATTTGTGTTAGTTGATGATTCCTGGCTAATATTGTTGGTGGAGGTACCTGGAACCTCGGTCAGGATGCAGGACCCCAATACCCAAACCACTGGGGTTCTGGGGTCGTACCACACCTAATAATAGTTTTAAATCAAAGCAGGTGGACTTGACATACAGTTTAAATTTCAAGACCAGTCAAAGTGACTTACTTTTACAAGGAAATTCAATGACCCAAATGACCCAGATACCTTCACAGACAGGTGGAGACCATGTGTTATTTATGGAAAAAAACAATTTGCCACATGTAGCCTCAGCCCCACCTCAAGACCTCGACTAAGGCAGCAAATATGAACGACAGTATGGAAGTCAGGGAGCTAGGCCGGCAAGGAACATTTGAGACCTCTGTTCTGGACATAAATAGCCCAGCGCAGGAACACATCACATTATATTACATGCAGGTCACAGAAAGTTATGACAGAGAAGAGAGTGACAGCTCCTGTTTTGCATTTAGACCACAATTGGGTCAGGGAGAACACTTCCCTAACCTTTCCCAAAACCTTTGAAGAGCGGCAGGCCCTCCGAGTGCCTGCAGAGAAATGGTCCTACCAAGGGACCGTTTGAAAAAGAGTTCTTTGTGGATGTGATTTTTCCACAGGCATTTTCAGGCACAAAAACTGCCCTTCAAAAACACAAATCTTGTCCTTCTTCTCCCATGTGTGCAGAAGGGATTCTGCTAGAGACCCAAAAACCCCTCAGGAACATCGGCGCCTTTGTTTTTCCTTCTTGATCTCTCCATAATGGACTTCAAGGAAGAGGTTCATGGCGCTAAGTGATGGCAATTGGAAGTCTGGAGCCGAATTCTCTTTTCCTAAATGGCAAGGGCCAAATCTTTTGAGCTTCTGGAGAACCCTTCACCCTCTCATTCGAAAAGTAAATGGAGAAATCAGTCCCTTTACTCTGCTTTATTAGGAACTGATTGTTTGTGTCTAGATTTCTAACACATTTCTCACCAAGAAGTGGGAAGTTCAGGTGTTTTCAGATTTCAGGTGGAGGTCATGTACAGGCCTCATGCACAGTGCTGCTGATTTCCAGAGTTCTGTTACAGGTTTCTGTAAGACCCATGCACTTGCTGATGTAATAAATGGCTGAATAATGAGAAAACTGGTGTGGAAGCATGTATTAATAGAGAGAATGCAGGCTCTAGAGAAAAAAAAAGATTGGCTTGTATTTACCTTACAGACTGCCATGTTCTTATCAATGAGGCAGGGTACTAAAGTTCAGTTCAGTGGCACTCAGAGCACATTTTGATACAAACACAGCAGTTCTTTTGATTGGCACATTTTTGAATGATCGATTTGCCTGCATTTATCTTAGAATACTGTCCTAAAAGCAAGAAAAGAGGTACCTGGAACCTCAGTGATGATGGAGGGACCCAATAACTGGGACACAGAGGCCTTAGGGTTGTACCACAAATAGTAGTGGTTGAAAATGAAGGCAGCTGAAATATGAAATATTAAGACATCAGGATATCAAGTGTAAAATATAAGACGGGATAAAATATTGAGAGGAATTTTAGATTCTCCAAACACTATAAATAAGAAGAAATCTGCATATTTCCGTAAAAATCAATGTTTTGCTAATGTGATCTTATATTTGTTGAAAACAGTGAGTTTGTGGAAGGAATGAATCCACTACTTTGAAAGTCTTAACCTGCAGGTTGGAATGGGTGGAGCAGAGTGGCAGGAGTGATCCGCACAGAAGGGGATCAGCAAGAGTGAATGGGAAGATTTACAGGACGGTAGTGAGACCAGCTATGTTATACGTCTTGGGGACGGTGGCGCTGATGGAAAGACAGATGGTGGAGCTGTAGGCGATGGAGTTAAAGATGCTGAGATCTCATCAGGAAGGATGAGGATGGACAGGATTAGAAACGATTGTATTAGAACCACAGCTCAGGTTGGACGATTTGGAGACAAAGTCAGAGAAGCGAGACTGCATTTGGGCATGTGCAGAGGAGAGACCAGGAGTATTTTGGGGCAGTGGTGGCCTAGTGGATAGCTGCATGATCGGAGGATTGGGGGTTCGAACCCCTTCCCAATAGGTTGCCCTGAGATACCCTTTTTGAGCAATAGGATAGGGTGTTAGCTGCATGATCGAGGATTGCATTTGAACCTCTTCCCAATAGGTTGCCCTGAGGCTCTTTGAGCAAGGTGTCATTCCTGGCCACTGCTCCTGGTTAGCTGCCCACTGCTGCACGGCGTTTGAGTGTGCATGGGTTAAATGCAGAGGACCTGGGGCAGCGGTGACCTAGTGGTTAGGGAGTTGCCCCGCATCGGAAGATTGTGGGTTTGATTCCCTCACAGGGTAGGTCGCCCTGAGGTACCCCTGAGCAAGGTACTGCCCCATCACTGCCCTCGAAGTTTTCAATAGCTGCCCACTGCTGCACGGTGTTTGTGTGCATGGGTTAAAAGCAGAGGTCCAATTCTGTTGTGGTTCATGCTTGCTGTGCTGTGACCTCGCAATGACAAGGGTTGTCACTTTCACTTTTCACTTTCAAAAGGATGTTAAGGATGGAGCTGCCAGGAAAGACGAGAAGAAGGAAAAAGAGGAGGTTTATGGATGTGGTGATGGACATGCGGGCGGTGCGAAAGATGATGAAGAGGAATGGAAGAAATGGAAAGGGATGATCCGCTGTGGTGACCCCTATATAGGAGCAGTCAAAAGAAGAATAAAACACTGAAAGGTTTATTCTAACATGAAGGAGTAGATTAAATGACCGTAAGCTTGGTGTTGGTTAGTTCTCTCACTGAGACACACTCTAGCCTTCATTGTAGCTCTCTGTCCTAACTGTGGTTCCTGCAAGGCCTAGCAGTTGAACAGGTGGTTGAAAGAATAGCAGCAGAAGGATTGGGCCGAATGAAAGGCTGAAGAAAGGGTGGGAGCGAATTGTACCCGTGTAAAAACAAACCAGCCGCTCCGTGTATTAATAGCACTCCTGCATGTGTCGACAGATTGCCGAGAGCCCGGGCCCCCAAGGTCCGAGTTTTTGTAATCGGGCGAAATCTGAGAAAGGTAATTTGTGCTGTGGGGCGTCATAGGTGCAGCTGCCTCACAGGTGACGATCGTGCGAAAACAGTTGCGTCGAGCACGTCGACGGCGTAAGAGTAATTGCTCGGAGAGACGGAATAGCAGCGCAACATCTGTCGCGTTCATTAGGAAGCATTATCGGCTACAGGTTCCGCCGAGCCTCTCGAATCAAGAGTTCTAATTAAATCGGTAAACTGGAGAGACAGGCAATGGATGGCAGCTCCTGGGCTTCCACTTGAATTTATGACCCACAACGCCGACGCCCATTGGCTCAGCTGGCTTGCCATTCATTCTGTGGAGCAAATGGGAAAGGAAAGCTGAAATAACTGACACACAATTTCCATTCTCACTCATAGCTTTGTTTTTGCGGTGATTTTTTTCCCATTGTTTTACAAACAATCTTAGAAATTATGCTTTTAATGTCATTACCAAGAGAGTTATAGTAATTATCTATTAATTACATATCATCAAGATTGCAATAAAACAAAGGATGGCCCTGGGATACAACTTTTTAAATTGATGGGTAGTGAGGACTCCCCTCTGTCATCCCACCAGCACTGTGGATGACCCTACTCACCCCTCCCACTCTCGTTTCTCTCTCCTTCTGTCGGGGCAAAAGGTTTCTCTTTCTCTAGCAGAAGAGCCTTCACTACCAGGACGGGAAATAGACTCTTCCCGCAGGCATTTAAACTTCTGAACCAGATCTGAGCTGGGCCTATACTTTCACACACAAACCTCCCTGATCCCACTTCTGAACACACTAGCATGTACACTACTCTCAGAAAAAAAAAAACAGAGGTAATACACCGTGCCTCACTGGAGTGGGACCCTTAAAGGCTCTGTACCTTTAGCTAGAGAACACGATTCCACCATATTCCAGTATATTTCTGTGGTGAGTCCCGAATCCAGGTTATTTTTTTTATTCTACTATTCTTATTCTATTCTATGAGCTTTTGGGCAGTCATTGTTTCCTTCAAGGTGACCAATCCCAACTCCAGGAGAGTTACTTGGTGTTTTGATCAATCAAGGTGTTCCTGTAGACTAACAAAGGGTATTTTGGCCGGTCTTTATCTATTAAGGACCCTGATTGGCTGAAATGTGTTAAAGGACCCATTTTCTACAATTGACTTCTGTTTCAAATTTTCCACGCTCCATGTTTTCGGAATTTTTAATTCGTCAAATAATCTCTTCATGACCATTTTCCAACATCTGCCTGTCCTGTAGAATATAAGAGGCTGCCTTTGAAAACGATTCATGTAAACGGTCTCTATTCTGATTGGCTGCACTGAACTACAGCCCGCTAAAAAACACCAGTCTCTCTTTCTCTACACTCCCTTCATGCCTTAAACAGAGTGTGGATCGGATGGATGGGATGGAGTTCCAAAAAAGGGGGATATGGGCTCTTTAATATATTGCAAAGTATCACAAATCACAAGATACAGCAGTATAATCACAATATTGACATTTTGCGTATATCGTACAGCCGAGACTTGCGCATTAAACTGTTCCCCCATAGAAATTTCACCCACAAAACAAATTTACACCATCAACCATATGAATATAACATGTGACCTATTGTCCTATTAAGGTCACGCCTGACCTCAAATCTCTTGCACCTTAATCACCTGCTGCTAAATACAGAATCAGACACAGTGCTGCACTCACACTCTGCGGCTCTGCTCTGTGGCTGCTGCTCTCTTCTCTGCTCTGTGCTCCGTGTTTGGGTCTTTCACACTGTGTGCAAGAGTGTGCACACTTGTGTAGTTATATGCTGTGTCTGGTCTTGCTCCACCATCCTGGAGGAACATTGTTTCTTCACTGTGCACATGGCTGAAATGACAATAGGTTTTCTTCTGAAACTGGACTCCTGATTGGTGGAGCAAGCCTGCCAGTCATGCTGAGGATGAGGATGAGGGAGTGACATGCATTGCTGCTCATCTGAGCTTTAAGTTTGTGTGTGGGTGTGTGTGTATGTGTGAGTATGTGGGATTAAGGAGTAAGAACATTTCCTGCAAGGCTCCACCGCACACGTCATAGAACATTACTGAGACAGAGACTGTCGGCATATTTAGCTCCATAAACCATACTTACTTTTTCCACTTCTTTTCCACCTCTCCTCTTTCTCTCTCTCTGTCTTTCTTCTCTCTGTGTCTCTCTTTCTCTACCTTCACTATAACTCTCTCTCCATCACTCTCCCTCTTTCCTGGGTATTCTCTCTCCCACATTTCTCTCTGTCTCCCCCTTCTCTCTTTTTTTTCTGTTTACCTTTGTCTCTCCCCAAGTCTGTCCCCTCTGTTTGTTCACTTTCATTCTTTCTTGGATTCTCTTCCTCCTCTCTCTCCCTCATTCTGGTCCCCTTCTGTGTCTTTCTTCACCACCCTTTCTCTCTCTCTCTCTCTCTCTCTCTCTCTCTCTCTCTCTCTCTCTCTCTCTCCTGATTTAAATGCAGTAGGTAGTCTTCCTCCAGTGTCTGGGTGAGTTTGCCCTGGTATCTGTGCTGGATACTGATTGGTGTGAAGGAGATATCCTTCACCCTCAGCACTAGAACACCATTGCACATTTCGCATGAAAAAAAAAGCAACGCACCACTCTCATTATTTTTCCTTTTTTCTTTTTAGGTCACCCGAAGAAGTAGAAGATGATGGCCCTTTCTGAGAGACGCAGGACTCTTCTTTAACATGAGGTTTCTATTCTGGGATTAAAAAAAGGCCCACTCATAACAAAGAGCGCTCAATCATGGACCAGGAGGAGAATTATCACCCGTGATGGATGGACTCATGAACTGTACTGTGTACGGTACTGATGGAACTGACCAGTGAAAGGGCTTGACGATGGACCAATTCTGCTCCACCTTGGTTTATATATGGTATATAAATATACCATCTATATATACACACACAGACCAATGGTGCAAATGGACAGAACAGGACTGGACTGCTTTGGCTTCAGCTTATAAACTGTGTTAAAAGTTAAAAGAATGTGTGCTAACATATTGGCTGTGTGAGGAGTAAATAGATGTGTGTCTATGAATATGTATGTGTAAATGAAGGTATGGGATGTGTGTGAGCATGCATGCAGCATTGAACGTTTGTATGCATGTGGATGTGAACATGAATGTAAATGAGAGTGTGTATGAATGTGTACATGCATTCTTATGAATGGATATACGAATGCGTGTGTGTGTGTGTGTGTGTGTGTGAGTGTGTTTGTGTGTGTGATTGTATGTACATTAAGGCTGCCAAACCATAAGAATAATTACTCACAGTTAATTGCATCAATTTGTGCAGTTAATTATGAACGGTTGCAACTGTGTGTTGCTAATTGTGATAAATCCCATCATGTTCTCTGTAGTTAAAATGAATTTTTAGAGTAATTCTCTGTAGTTTAATTTAATTGCATAATTTCGTGCAGTTTATTATGATTAACTGCAACACCTGTACAATAATCCATTGCAAAACCAGGGCTAATTACAATGAATCGGACCTGAATTATTTGATTCAACTGGATTAAATGCTTTTTTGTTTAACTCTTTAATTCAATATTTTAAAAAAAGGCTCATCATCTCAACTAAACTCAGTCTCCTTTAAAAATGCTCACACGAAAACTCCCCTCAAATCCACCACCAGCTCACGGCAAACCCGACACACCTCATTACACTGTAACGTGCCCCACTGTACACACACACACACACACACACACACACACACACACACACACACACACACACACAGAACAAATAGATAGTATGCTAGTACCTAATCAATATTAAGTCCGCTTTATTTACTTGATTGAGTTAATTAAATCTTGTTTTTTAGTAGCAGGACCAAAACCAAGTTCTTCAAAAGCAATACAGTAAACCGTTTCCAGTTCTGGGCCATTTATTTCTTGGATTCCGAAGGGAAGCAGATCTTTCCACTGTTGCTTTTGTTAGTTTGCTGCTTGTTGATTTTTCCATAGCTCTCCTCGACTGTAGGGCGTTTAATTAAAGTTACTAATGATAGAGGAAAATTGCACGTTCATTAAGCTAACATAAACCACACAAGCGATCAGGAGGCTAGAAGTATGCATCAACAGATTAAAAAACAATAAGTAGCATCTGATCACATTTGATCACACATTTTTGCACTTTGACAGATCTAATGTACATGAACGTGTGAGTGGTTGCTTATGGATGTGTGTGCATCCATGACTGTGTGTTTATTTGTGTGAAAGAAGGAGTCACGTATGTTGTGTGGGTGTGTGTGTGTTTTTGGGGGGGTAACTCCTGTGCAGTAGATGCATTATTTAATCGCCTCTTTGCTGTAGAGACTTGATATCTATGACTGTGAGAAGAACATGTCCAACATGTCTCACATTCTTCTCCAGCTGCTCTCGTGGGTTGAGTCAAAGCCGTTTTGGAGCTCAGATTAGGGCGGATGAGTAGGTTAGTAACGATGCATTAAAAAGTCACGTAAGTCATTCGCACATGCTAAAAATTTCTGAGAACTGTTTTCTTTGACTCATGTCCTGTTGTCCTGCTTTCGGTGTCACGCAGAGTTTGAGAAGAGAAATGGTAAACAGGCTGCAGGACTCCGGGACGGGGGTGTGAGTGTGGCTCATGCTCGATCAGAAAACTTGAAGTACCTCTTCTTTGTAGTAAAACGCTGCTCCTGTAACGTGCTCCCCCTTTGAGCCAACATTTAAAGAACAGACTGTTGGCCTTTCCAAGCTCTGTCAGAAAAACACACTTCATATTCAGAAATAAAAAAAAAATCACAGGCATGTCACTGTGCAGTCATGTGAAAAAATGTGCAGCGATGCATGGAAAAAGAAGGGTGATCACATGGAAAATGTGATCATGGGTATTAAAGTCTGAAAAATCTCATCAAAAAAGGAAAAGTGCAGGATTATGTGGAAAACGTGGCCGTATGGAAAATGTAGGAATAAATAGTCATTTTCTGGGCCGCTTGTCCTAATTAGGTTGCGGGGAGTGCTGGAGTCCATCCCAGCTCACACAGGGCGAAGGACGGGGACACACCCTGGACAGGTCGCCAGCCTATCGCAGGGATAGGAATAAATACAATCATGTAAAAAAAAGAAAACGTGAGAAACTGTGATCGCGTGAGAAAATGTGATGTCATGAAAAATGTATTCATTCATGGCATCTTGTTACTGTCAGAATGAAACCTTTAATTTCCTTTTTTTTAAAAATACAGGTGAGGTTTCATTCCTACCAGCAACAATTTCTTACACTAACAAAAAAATATGATCATGTAAACAGAAAAAAAAGTGCTGATTCAGAGGGATAGCGTCACTCGATCTCAATCTTAATGATTCCTGTTAAGTGTTTACTAATAATCACATGACACTTCACATGTGAGCCTCTGAATGTGGGCTTTTGTAGCTGCTATTGTTTTGGAAAATATCCCATTTATCCTGATGTGAAACTGTGAACTCTACTTTAATCTGCATTTAACGTTATTGATTTCATTTGTTATTTATATTATATAACAATCACACTAACCCCTGAATCCTCCATCGAATTACAAATAACCCAAATGATCACATGACAATAAAAGACTGTTTAGAGCTCCTTTACCAAACATCCAGGATCAGAAAAACTATTGATCCCGAGTGAAACTGCTTATATTACAACACAGTTTGATTGAATCACAGTGTGGGACTCCCATCTTGTGACCAAATAAAGTTTATTCACTTATGAGTTATGAAAACAAAAACCTGACAGTCAGTTTGAGTGCAAATTGTCCAGCTGACATCGGCCTGGACCACGTTTTATTCGCACTATGCTTAAGTACACTAAAATCATAACTGGACAAAAACAATTGGACCCGATTTTTATATGATCACAGCTTTTTCAAGCTTGTCCTGATAAATTGGTTGTTTGGTTGAGTTGATGTGCTGGTTTTAGTTAAACTCTACAGAGACGTTTCACTTTGTAAGCCTTACATAACATCTGACATAACCATACTAGCTTTTACAAAGATTCCACCAAGCAGGTCGGTTTGGATGTACAGTACTGTGCAAAATCTCCCAAAAGATCCAGATACAGATCCAGAAGTATTGTTGAGGAACGGTTCTACAAGGACAAAGTTTTTTGTCTCACATCGTCAGTGCAGTCCCCTGTTTCTGAGCAGGCCGAGACCGTGTGGGATAATCTTCACAGGGAACGGAACAAAAGGCAGCCGACGTCCAAAGAGGAGCTTTGGAACATCCTCCAAGAAGCCTGGAGAACTGTTCCTCAAGATGACTTAAAGAAATGAGAAGAAAGTTTGCCTAAGAGAGTTCAGGCTGTGCTGAGGAATAACGGTGGTCATAGCGACAGTAATACACCTACTGTCTCACTTTACTAGCAAAATATAAAAAAATGCAGGGGCTCTTTTGGCACTTTGCACACTACTGTATTCCCACCACTGCGATCATTAAGACACCCTGCAGGAATAAGCCTAAAAAAACATCTCTGCAGGTTTGTCAGTTATCATTAAAGGCGTATGTGTGTTGTATAGCCATGTAGCCATGGTTACTTAAATATTATGCCACCTAAATCAGAACGCTACAATTTCTTATTAGCTTGAATGGGATTCTCTAAATCTTGGGCCAGCAGCTGTTGCAAAAGAACGGGGAGCATGGATGGGTCGTTCATCATCTATACAATTTTGCACACATTTTTTGTTTACAGAGCTAGGAAGCATTTTGGTCCCAGTCCCTGTCACTTTTTCGGATTAGGCTAATGATCATCTTGCAGCCCATTTCAGAGAACTGCTAAGAATTAGATTTGCCACTAAAGAAACACTACTTGTACTCGGTACTGCATTGTAATAAAGGTTTCAGAGAACTAATGGTGTGGTCGAGACATTTTTCTTCAGCTACATTAATTAATTCATCGTCTCTGGCTGCCGGCGTGTCCCCCGATTCTCTATCGGCAGTGCTGAACTCTAATAGAGCTTTCATTCACTCAGGCTGGGTTTGACCTTGTTCTGTGCTGTGGCTGACTTTGATTGATCCGACTTTGGCTCACTGAGAAGATGGAGTAGAGATCCTTCATCCCTCCCCCCATCCCCTCCCTGCTCTCCCTGTGTTTTTTGTGTCTCTCCATTTGTTCTGTCTTTCTTGCTCTCTCTCTTCCCTTTTCTTGATGTCTCTTTAAGTGTCGCAGAGCACAGAAGGCCCAGCCGCAGCTCAAACTCTCATTACAGGCTTCTGGAGGCAGCAGGATCCTGCTCCCCGCTCCCTCGTGGGCTGGGGGTATATTTAGGATGGCCGCAGTGGCTTGAGTTTTTGCAGTGAGGACAATAGAAGCTGATGAATGAAGGTATATATATCCTTTTTGCTGCATTCCTCTGCCTTTTCCCCCATTCATTTGCATCTGGGTATCTGTTTCCACTTATTGTTGGGACCAAATAGTGTCTCAACATGTTAAAAACCTTTGTTTTCTTGCACAAAAAGCAGCTTTTATGAAAAACACTGTTTAAAAAAAGGGGTAAAAGCAAGAATAAATGAAAATGAATCCTCAGCACTTTGCACCATGCAAAGCAGGAGCATCATTTTTGCCAATCATTAAATAAATGATATTTATAGGTGGGAAAACAAGGCCAAAATGTCATACTAATATCGACAAATTGAAAACCAACCCATTTCTGCAACACTGCTGCATAATATTGAGACGATGTGCTGATGACAGATTATTTCTGTTGATAGATTAGCGTTTAGTGTTTCATTGTTAGAGATCAACCGATTTTGAAACATGAACCCACATGACCATTGAAAGTGAATAGAGGAAAACATCAAAGAAGAAAAACGTAGGCTATGGGCCATTTAAGGCATCATTTTGCCACACTAATAGAAAAGCACATGTAAATGCCCCGATATGACAAGAATACTGACAAGCTGGACCTGGATCTGTGTGTTTTAGTGTGAGTGTGCATGTCTATAGATCCAACCACTCTCCAGTAAAAGGTTAATCGTGTAGCAGTATTCCCCAGGGCTGTAGGGGGCGCTGACCCCCGAGCAGCAGTAAAATGAGGATGGCTTTCTCTTTCTCTCTGTGTGTTAGACGTGTTCTCTAGGGTGTGCTGTGCTCTGAGGATGACCCTAGCGCTTTGGCCTGTCTTAGACACCTCTCTGCCATACAATCAATATTTGAAGACAATTTGTGCACTGCTCCCTAGTGGCCAGAGCCTGTCACTGCGACTCAGAGGTGGAAAAACTCTAAAGAATTGTCAGAATGCGCAGGAGTGTGCCAGAGAGAGAAAGAGAGAGAGAGAGAGAGAGAGAGAAGCAGAGTGAAGGAGAGGGAGATTGCAAAGAGGTTTCATAAGAAACAGAGAGAACTGCTCCGTGCTTAAATCCCCCTCTGTCTCTCCCAAGGGTCCACTTAGTGGCCGTCTCGCTTCCCCCAGCATCCGCCTCTGCAATGCAAAGCAGCACAACCTTAAGTGAAGACATACACAAGCAGGACTGCTCTCACACTCCCTCTCATCTTATTTCAGCTCCAATTTGTATTCGTCTATAGCCGCAACCTGACTATGTCCATGCCGAACAAAAGTAAACGAAAGAAAACAATCACATGGGCTTATCACGGCCACAGACATATTGTCTTTTGCAGGCGGTCTCAATCAGATGGAGTAGATACATCTTGAAGTGGACTCTTGAATATGCCTTGTCAAGTCAAACCCTCATAAGTGATTTTTGCAGCAGCTGCAACTGTGTGGACATGATGAGCACACCAGTAGAAATGCACTTAAATTATTAGTAACATAAAAAAATCCTCCAAATGTAAAAAGTTAAGGATGGTGTTTGACTTTCCTCCAGTTTAATTCATTTAACAAACTTTATTTATCGGCTTTTGATGGGACATTCATGGTCTCCCAACTTTTTTGGTGCATTTTTTGTCATTTGTTTGCTCACACATCCTTGTCAAACATTGGAGGCACATTTCGGAATATTTTAATGCAGATGTTTTATCTTTGAGTGGCATGGTGGTGCTGTCACCTCACTGGGAGAAGGCCCCTGGATCGGAAGGTCATGGGTTCGAATCCTGGACCAGTAGGTTGACCAGAGGTACCCTTGAGCAAGGTACCGTCCCCATCACTGCTACCCCGGTGCTGGATTTGGCTGCCCACTGTGTGTATGGGTTAAATGCGTTTCGTTATGGGCCAGTGTGAGCTGTGCTGTGTTCACATTTCACTTCTTGAGTAATGTTTTAATTTATTTTTTTTTTTGGCTTACCTTTAATCATCTGAAATTCCTCCTCATTCACTAACGAAGACGCGCTGCTCTGCAAAACGCAGTAGCTGAATCCAAAAACTGGGCTGCAGTCCAAGCAGACTGCATTTCTAGACCACTAAGTCATCAAAGTCCTTTAGAAGGATCTTTGGAAATGCACCCGAGAAATGGAGCCTACATTTGGCTGATTTTCGTTATTGCTGTCCTTCATGGACATCTGTCTCCCATATTGCATTGCACATCTGTTTGACCACAACAAAGTCCAGAAGAAGTACACATGAAACAAATGAGGTGACTCCTGAAGATGTTACAAAGTGTTATTCAATCCAAATATGGAGCTTTTAAACCAGCAGGCTACCTTTAATGACAGCAATGATTTCCTAACCATGTTCTTGAAATCCACATACTAGGCACCCAACATACCTCAACTCATAAAAAGTTCCTCCTGGTTGAACTGTTTTTTTTTAGAGCCAGCCATGGCAGGGTTGGGGAACCACTACCTTTTCAATCTCAGGGGCTTGAGGATGAACAAAGTTCAAACAAATGTGTTTTTACACTAATGGTTTAAAACTATATCTGATTGTGATGATCAAAAAAGGACTAACGCAGGCTCCTGTGATGCAGCTAAGAATCCCTGGTGATGCTGCAGCCATCCATGGCCAGGAAACCAGGAGGGCCCAATGTATTTTGCTCTGTCTGGGTGGATGTGATTGCCCTTCCTCTCCACTTATGGTTGTAATGCTAACTGGCCTAACCATCATTAAAGCTGATATAAGAGAACATGCAGTAAACAATTTCTTTCGAGCATGCCGAGTTGCATTATCCTTTTCCCTCCTACAATTTGCAGGTTTTTATGAATAAAGGATTCCTGTTTTATAGGCATGATTAGATGTGGCAGTGCAAGAAAACTGGGAAAATTGAACAAAGTAATAGGCTGAATGTTAAAGTTAAATTAGTTAAATGTTTATTCCAGATAAACAAAGGTTTTCCCAATGATAGTGGTGAAATAAAAAATAAAAGGATGTGTTTTATTGGACAATTAGAGTCTAAAAGTACCATCGACTTCTGTTTTCCTCCTGGTGGTGACGTATGGGTTATCTCCCCAAACCCAATTAGCCACTGCAGGCTCTATTGACCCAGGTCTTTGTTGGGGCATCCAGCCTCAGCAGTGTGTCCCAAACCCTCCGATACACCCCCCCCCAGTTTACAGGGGAGCCACCAATGTGACAGAGGCTGATAACATACAAGCCCCAGGGTGGCCACTCTGCCCAGCTGGCACAGCTCGAGCTCCTCCGGCATGTTTTCATGGTGAGACCCGCGTGTCTGACCAGATTGAAAAGCAGCAGACATGAGCGGCATTTGTTTCATGTGTGGGCTCTGGATGAACAGCAGTGAAAGATGAAAAAAAGGAATCGCTCAGAGGTGTTTGTGCACATCAAGTGGTATCATAGCTGTCCAAGGAGATTGTCTGTTGGGATTGGTGTTGTAGAGTACCCTGTTTATCTTTCCAAATCTCTACATTTCTAAATCTATTCTAATCTAATCTACTCTAATCTACTCTAATCTAATCTAATCTAATCTAATCTAATCAAGTCCAGTTTTGTCTAGTGGAGTCCAATCAAATCAAATCAAATCTAATGTAATCTTATCTTTAGAAGTCTTAATCTTTAATCTTTAGGCATTTATTTCATAATGTACAATGTATGATTATTGTTGTAACAGAACCTTGTATCTCCCAGACCAGACCAGTAGGTTGCCCCAAGGCACACGTATGTATTGGTTAAAGGCAGAGGCCGGGGGCAGAGGTGGCCTAGTGGTTAGGGAGTCGGCCCCAGGCTCAGAAGGTCAGAGGTTCAAATCCCAGAGCAGTAGGTTGCTTTGAGGTATCCTTGAGCCAGGTGCCGTCACTGCTCCCCGGGTGCTTTCAATGGCTGCTGTATGTGTCTACGGGTTTCACCATGACAAGACTAGTCACTTTCACTTCACTCCTACCCAGTACCTACGTTAATGTAGGACTGTGGAATTCATTTTTGGACCTGTAGGTTAGTTCTTTCCGTTTGCACATTATAAATACATTTTTATAAACAAAGCAAATAAATGACTTTATGGGAATTATTCCATCCATCCATTATCTGAGCTGCTTTTCCAAATCAGCGTCACAGAGGATGCTGGAAAATCTCCCAGTCCTCAAAGGGCGAAAGGTGGACAAACATCCTGGACAGGTCAACACTCTCATACAGAGCAGACACACATACAGTCATACATAGGAGGCAATTTAGCATCTCCAGTCCACCTGATGTTCACTTATACCAAAATGAAGCACATGAGCTCCAGTCCACACACACACACACACACAGATGCAGGGAGAAGTGTACTGCTGAGTTCCCGAGCAGTCAAGTGGAGTTTATTTACAGAGGCATTTAAGGAACTTAGCTGAGAACGGAGTGCCACTCTGATTTACTGCCAGTATAAATTACTGTCAAAGAGGCAACGTACAGTTGAGTGTTTAGAATCAGAAACAGAAACTAAACACACACACACAAACACACACCTAGAGCAAATGGCTGGAAAACATTTGTCTCAGCCACGAGCCATGTACCGGAATGTCTGCTGCTCATGCAGCGTGGGAAAAAGAAAATAATACCCGAGAATCATTCATAATTTATGGCTTATACACACAGCGTTCCGTGTTCGTTCTGTTTTTAAACTTTAATGCTCACCGACAGCCTCAAAATCACTCTCACTGTGGGACAAGCTGTGTGTCCTTTTTGGCCTCAGTAACCAGGTTTATCAGCTCATTTTAAAACTTGTTTTTTCAATGATAATTTCATCCTCTCTAAATGTTCATCGGTTCCCACCTTTCTGGTGCTGTAAAGGTGAAAATATCTCTCTACTCCTTTACATTCCATTTCTTCTTTTCCTCCCTGTTCTCCTCTTTTCTTCTCTCCTTTCTAGTTGTCCTCTCAGTTTCAGTCCTCAGGCAGCTTCTCTCTGACTTGTGTTTACAATACTGCGTCAGAAGCTGCTGGTGTCATTTTTAGGGTAGTGCAAAGCAGACCAATTAAATGAAGAAGTGTCATGTTTTTAAGCCCTATTTAGGAAGCACGAAAATATTAAATGTTTCAAAGCTTCGGACGATCGTCAGAGTCCTGAGTCCTGATTAGATTTTTTTTTTACTGTTAACAAAGAACATCAGTCTAGACCTTGTTCTCTCTCTTTATGAGTGAGAACCCCCCCCTTCTTTTTTTCTCTCTCAGCAGACAATGAAACAGAAGCAAAAACCAGGTGGAGAGAGAGAGAGAGAGAGAGAGAGAGAGAGAGAGAGAGTAGAGAGAGAGAGAGAGAGAGAGAGAGAGAGAGAGAGAGAGAGAGAGAGAGAGAGAGAGAGAGAGAGAGAGAGGGGGGAAGCATTGGAATCCCGAACCTGCTGTTACCATGAAATCTGATGATTTATTGTCTGTGTGTATGATAGCACAGCTGAGATGTTGTAGGCCTCTGAATTCCTACCGAAACTTCTTCTCTTCCCTGTAAACAAGCACCAGCACCGTGCACAGGACTGCAGCAGGCTCTACACACTTACCATTAAAAACCCCGAGCACGATCTGCTGAAGCAGCACTAAGTGATAGTAACAGGGTTCCAACAAATATAGTGTGCATTAGCTGGTGGATTGTGCCATTTTCATGCTTCTGTTACAGTAAAATCGGGCCTAATATTTGCTGTGGCAGCTGCTTAGCTCTTTAAGAAACAGCGGGTGCAAAGATACACCGATTCACCTAAAAGTCAGCAATTTGAAGTTGTCGCTAGAAGGTTCTGGGTTTGATTGTCAGTCTGGGTGACCAACTGCCTGGGCCGTCTGTGTTGGATTCACAGATAAAACAGTGAAACAGGAGATGCTTGTCCCATAGGTGGGAATGCGTTTGTCTTTGTCTCTGCCCCATGACAACCTGTCCACCTTTGGAAGTATGAGCGCTGGGATTGGCTCCAGCACTCCCTGCTACTCTGATCTGGATTAACAGTTTAGATAATTAATAAACGGGGCAGCGGTGGCCTAGCGGTTAGGGCATTGGCCCTATGATCGGAGGATTGGGGGTTCAAACCCCTTCCCAATAGGTTGCCCTGAGGTGCCCTTGAGCAAGGTGCCGTCCCCGTCCCGCTCCTCCCTGCGATGGGCTGGCGACCTGTCCAGGGTGCGTCCCCCGTCCTCGCCCTGTGTGTGCTGGGTTGGACACCGGCACTCCCCCGCGACCCCGTTTGGGACAAGCGGCAGATAATGGATGGATGGATGGATGGATGGATAATTAATAAATGGACAGAATCCCCCCATTACAGCGTTCAGAGACTACTCAAGACGAATTACCAGCCTCTTTACCAATATGCTTTACAATTAACACTTGATCACTGCACAAAAGAGCTTTCTCCCATTCTGCTGTATTTAAGGAGTCTGAACGCATTCTTTAGCAGGGCAGAAGTCAGTCAGGAAGGAAAAGTGAAGAGCAATGTCAGCGATTTGCCTGTTGGTGTATTGGGTACACCATATTGCTTTCCAATAAACTCACACTCCAGGGAGTGTAGGTGCAAATCCACTCTTGTAAGACAAAGATGCTGTCAAATCATGCACAAACAACGCAGGGCATCTATATTACAGCATTGACATTCACTGCACTTTACATAAGCTTTGAATGTAAACGTTAGTAAAAAGGAACATGCTGTGAACCAGATGTTCTCCATTTTTTATTCAACTTTCTTATTATGGGCGCGATCCATTTCCCAATCCTGGAAGTTTGGGTAAAACAGGATGGGATCCTGCAAAAAAATGACAAGTGATGTTAGAAAAGAGCCATTCGATTGGCTAAAGTTTGAGTGACTAGTGGGGAATATGAAACATATTCTTAAACCAGGCATAAATTACCTGCGGTGTCTCAAAAGCCCTGCTGTTGGCAATGGCATTCAAAGTGGCTAGATGGAGGCACAAGCCTCAGTCATGCTGAAAAAGTGCAGGCGAAAGAATAACTCTATTTAAACTCTGAAGGGCCACATGGGCGTATGTGAAAAGGCACAGAGCTGTACGATTACAATACACCTTTTCAACCCGACCACTGCACAATTATGGGGCAGTTAATGAGCGATCCAATGCGCAGTTTGTGTGATTAACTACAGTCTTTGTAAACCGAATGTTATTTTCAGATGCAGCGTGAGTGCATGCTGGAGCTGAATCATGTCACGTTTTGCTCTTTGCCTTCTCATGGAAGTACATCCACCCCTGAATGGCTCCTTGTTGAGCCTAATTCCTGTGTTTATGTCAGTCGGGCCGACACAGTGGATGGTTGGGGGCGTTCTGACGTGGCTTTAATTACTGTGGAAGTTTGCCTTTTTGTGTCATTGACTCAAGCACATTTTTAGCGCTCCCGGGTTAATAGACGGATCGTTATTCTGCTTTCACTCTCTCTGTTTACAGTGAAGTCTGTACGTGGACAATGATTCTGTTTTTCTAGGTTTGCCTCTGTTCTCCGGTATAATGAAACTGAAACACAAACACAATGAAAGTGACTATTTTTCGTTGTGAAACACAGCACACAGTAAGACACAGTGAATTGCATCCTCTGTATTTAACCCACACACAGCGTGCAGCAGGAGACAGCCATATCCAGCACACAGGGAGCAGTGATGGGGACGGAACCTTGCTCAAGGGTACTTCAGGGTTACCTACTGGTCCAGGATTCGAACCCATGATCTTCTGATCCTGGGGCCCAGACCCTAACCATTAAGCCACCATTTAAATATTGCACTTAATTGAATACCATTGATTGGATATACTTAGGAAAGGGCTTCTAGTGATCTGTAATATTGCAAAAATATATAACGTCTTCCCTAGGCATCAAATGTCGGGGAATTCTGCTTGCATGAGTTTTAGCTGTTTTTTTTTTAGATTTTATTTTACGTTATCCATGCAATGTTTTTCTTTACCGAGATATCTCATTTATCTATCTATCAGTATTGTACAGTATGGTCAGGAGTCTCCAACTAATCACTAAACGTACTATTTCCTCAATAGTGTGGGTAGAAAAAATATATCCAGACATAGTAAAGAAAGGCAAAACATTAGTTTCTTTAGTATCATTATCATTTTTCATTCCATGAAAACAACTGAAAGAAAGCAAATGAAATTTCTTGAAAATCTTACTCTGCTTTCTCAGAGATGTGCAGAATTACTTAAGATCTAATACGGCTGATTTATAGGATACACTTATCTTATAGAATAAGAGAATAATGTTGGAGATTAGCTCGGGTTTTGCCCTCCCCCCAAAAAATAACCATCCATTTTTAATTAGGTGTGAAAACAGCAGCCGTGTTGTTGTGTTTGGCATCTAATTAGGTTTATCCCTTGCTTTAGGGCTCGTTGTTGTTGTTGACCTTGTCTTCTGTTTTCTCTGTGCTGCCAACATCACCCCTTCAAGGGTTAGTTTGCTCACAAAATTAAGAATGTTAATCACGACCGAAAACGAGCAGCTCCAAATTTACCGTAGCATGCTAAGTGCTCCTAAGCGGCTAGATTAGAATTTCTGAGTGAACTACACCTTTAATAAAAAGTTGGTGACACTTAAAATAGAGTGGCTGGATGAAATAAAAAAAAGCAGAGAACAATGGGAACACACACACACTCACAAACACATGCATACACACCAATACTATTACCATAATGAGCAAATGTGCAGGGACCAAAAGGTTGGATCTGTGTTTTTCCCAGCCTTGGCAGGAATAATTGCATATGCATGCAGCTCGACTAAGACTTACTCATGGAGGGCTGTTCCAGGTCACTGACTCCAAAAGACAAAGAGAGAATACGGTAATTTTAATGATAAACGAATCACACCCTTATTAGGGGCACTTCTGTATTTTAATCCTCCTATAATAAATGGCTACTCAGATCTTCTTTGAGCTCCAAGCATGAACAGATGAAAACAACTCCATGGCCAATCCCCAGGATTAACCATGAGTTTGCTCAGAGGGAGCCTGGAAAACAGGCAAATTGTATGATTCATTGGACGCGTTCGTACTATTGTTCAGTGTTGTTGCAGCGCTGAAAGCAGTTGCAACAAATCCTAATACATGCGACTGGGATTAACTCTGCAGATTACTTGCAGTGACACTTTGCTGAAGAAGGGCGTTCATAGTTACATAATGGCTACATGGGTTTTTCATTTCATGACATAAGTGTTTAAAAAAAGGATATCTGCAAACCCAAATCTTATATGTTTGATGTCAGATCTTGGGATGATCATTGATGGATGTCTGACCAAGTGAATGAAGGTTATTAGTACAGGCAGCGTTGGCCTGGTGGTCAAGGATGGTCAGAAAGTCACGGGTTGGAATCCCAGACCATGAGATACCCTTGAGCAAGGTACTGCCAAGATCACTTCTCCCCGGGAGCTGGATATGACTGCCCTCTGCTGCACGGAGTGTGAGGGTTAAATGAGGAGCTTGCATTTCTGGGTGCTGTTTTCACAATGGCAAATAGTCACTTTCACTTCACTTTACTATCAATTATAACATATGCTGCCAAGTTGTATATTCGTTCTATCTCCAAGTCAGTGTGCAATTTATATAAACAAACCTTGAATGTTCTGATGAAAAGCCATTTAGGCATCCTTACTGTCACACCGTTTCGCAGTACCTTACCCAAATTAGGGATTAACCACGGGTTAGCTCAGAGGGAGCCTCGTAAAGATGCACATTGTCAGATTTGATGGGCGTGTTGTTATTATTATTCAGACAGTGTTGCTGCAGTGCTGAAAGCAGTTGCTAAACTTAGACACAGGTTCAGCTTCACAGATCCTAAAGGGTGCTGAAGGGTGGAATTCATTGGGTTACATAATGCCTACATAAGCCTTTCATTGAGCTGACATAAACATTTACTGAGTCTACCTTGGGATGATCTTGGACTGACACCTGACCAAAGCAAGCGAAGGTCACTTTTCCAGCCAAATTGTAATATTAGTTATGATGCTGCTAAATGATTTTTCTTCCACATTTGTCATTTTGCCCACATGATCCCAAGCAGGAAATGTACAGGTTCTATAAATACATCTTGAAGATCCTGGATGAAATGCTAACTAGGCGTCTTCACTGTCACATCATTTCTAAGAATAACCTTTGGCCAATTTAGGGATTAACCATGAGTTTGCTCAGAGGGAGCCTGGCAAAGATGCAAAGTTTCAATTCTAACAGATGCTGCCACATTGTACACTCATTGTAGAGTTTTTTCCACATTTTTATTACTGTATCACCACTTGGTCCCAGTGGGACAACTACTCCCAAGGCCAAGATACAGTTTTTATAAAGAAGTCTTAATTCCGGGACGAAAAGCCAGCTAGGCATCATTACTGTCGTATCATTTCTAAGTATAACCTTTTGCTAATTGTTCAATTAGGCCACATCTGTTTAGCGTACAATATGATTCATAATCGTGCTCCTTTGTTTCACTGAGTTGAGACAAGCCCAGGCAAGAGCTCTCCACCAGAGGCAGCTGTGTAGCACAACGCAGGTGCTCTGAATTCGATCAGTCAGCTTTTTCCATTACAGATACTGGAACTCTTGTCCCTGTAAAGTTCAAATGATGGCTGTTTTAATAACTCAAATGATCAAGTCTAACCAATCAGGAAACCTTTCCATTCCGTAAGGTTTTAAGCATAGCGCATAGTTTTATGAAAGTGAAAGTGACTATTTTCTGTCATTGTGAAGCACAGCACACAGTGAGGCACAACCAAATTCAACCTCTGCTTTTCATCCACACACATTATGCAGCAGGGGGCAGCTATTTAAAGCGCTCGGGGAGCAGTGATGGGAACGGTACCTTTCTCAAGGGTTCCTCAGGGCAACCTACTGGTCTGGGATTCAAACCAACGACCTTCCAATCCTGGGGCTTAGTCCCTAACCACTAGGCCAGTCCTACCCATTATAAAGAGTTGCATTACAATGATTACGGAATGAACACTGCATTTCTAGCCATTGCTGTGCAATATTTATTTTTTCTGCAAATTATTTTAAGAATTTTGTCATTTTTGTATCACCTTTCCGGTGACTGAACTTATTTGCATATCAACATTGGCTGCCATAGTAACAAGGCAGGTGTGTATACTGATTAGAATGTGTTGACACATTTTCTCATATCAAGAAGCACCAAATGAATAAAAGAAACATTGAATGTGACTGGGCGGACAGACCTACGTTCAAAGAGCCGAATGGTGCTCATATAACTGGATCCAACTGGAAAAAAGTCAGATTTAATGCACTCTTCCCACAGCAGAGAACCACTGGGTCTTCCAGGATAGGTCAGTATTGCAGATTTATACCAGGCCCACTTTTGGTTCAAATCAGAAAACTTTTTTAGGAATATTTTGAAATTTTGATCACTAAATAGGCAGAGATAACTACAGCGCTGTCCTGAACCAGGCGCCAATGTCACAGCATCACAGCATTCAGGTCAGTTCCTTATTAAACGCGGAGTCATGCTGATGTCAGTAACAGTTTCAGAACCCCCCGCAGTGTGTCTAAACTAGAGGTTGATAAAATATGCTGTGATTTTCAAATAGGGAACTCACTTCTGCGCAGTGACTGTGAGTGTGTGTGCACAGATACGTATGTGTGCATGTTTGTGTGTGTGTTACTGTGTGTGTGGTGGAATACAGCAAATATGGCACTAATTAAACTTGTTAATCACTATGCCCTGTTTGCTGGCTGGGGTCTCCTAATGCTAAATACAGCTGAGTGACTGTGGCCATGCCCATATCAATTAGCATCTGGATGCAAATTCACCGTGCTCATGAAAAAGCCCCGGGCTGACAGGGCCAGGGCCTGTTCTAATCTTTTCACACCTACGGTTTTTTCTTTTTTTACTTCCACTTTTCCAGCTAAGAGATGAGGCTCTGTGGAAGTGTTAATGAAGGGCTCTGGTATTCCTTTGTGTAATGCAACGATAGCATATTGGAGATGTTGGCAAATGTCCCACCATTTGAGGCCGTGCACTAATGCACACCACAGAAATGGACAAGAGTTTGTGAATTTTACACATTTTTCACCTAATGTCCCCCCAATGGAAGTCTGCCAGAAGATTCTTCAGCACCGTCGTTCTTCTTTTTCGAATGCATCTTTTGACGTACTCTCCACTGAAACATGTCACGTGCTGGATAAATTCAAGAATACCTGCCAAACATTGCAGAAGTCTTCCGACGCCAGGGGACCCTGCCTCTCACACTGCAGGAACAGCAGTCAGGCATAGCAGTGGCCAACCTGTTGTGTGGAAAAATCAAAAATGACATGACAAATGTAGTTCCTATTTATCCAATTCTCTCTCGTCCAGACTCGAGCATCCGCTGGTGTTACAGTAAACAAAAGTGCTGGTGTAAACAAATGGAAGCCAGTCTCCAAGAGAGATGTCCCTTCTGAAGTGAAACATAAATACTCCCCTTCTCCCAATACAGAGAAACATCAGCTGCTGACAAACTCACATGAGAGGATTTTTCTCTGGGCTGCAAGCCTGAGCGTGCCGGTGTTTGTGTTTTAGAAAAGCTTTTCTTCTGATGAGAAAAAGGCACCGTGGCTTTAGCTTGTGTAGAATGGTTTGTTCTAAACTGAGCGCTCGGGTTCCTAATGTTTGTGTAAGTAAAATATTGTGGATGCGAACGCAGGTGGACTCCGAAAAGTCAACAGAAAAAAATATTTTTTTCGCTTACTACCAAATATATGTGGAAAACAATAGTCTACATGTGAAAACTCATGCAAAACAAGCATAAAAGTGCATGGAAATCATTTGATCGTGTGCCATTTCCGGTTACACTTCATCGAGATTTATTCACAGCTTCGCTGTTGATACAGTTCCCAGCTTTACTGCAAGGGAAAATAGCTTTTAACTTTTAATTTATGCTAATGGATTGAGTTTTGGGGCATTTTTGCACACTTGGCATCAGCCTTTTATTAGAGCTCCTGTTATTCTGCTTAAAATATCTTCAAACCTAATGAGAAATCATTCCTGTTTAGAGTTAAGATCACAGTTAAGATGAAAGCACATGCACACAAACCTGATTTATTTACAAATGTAGTGCAGAGGAGTGATGCTGTTGTCAGTTTCTGTTGTTGTCTTTTATTATTATTACCATTATTATGATGATTATACGTTATTATGAACCGAACATGTCTTTTCCTTAGACCTTATTGCACTCTTTTGTCAAATTTAGGTACAAGAGTTACACCCTCAACCTGGATCTCTTTAGGCTGACTGTGTCGTGTAAAAAGCTTTGTGTAAAAACACGTTTTTATGAGCAGTGTGTACGTGTCACTGAGCCCGGGGTCCTTACACACCTGGCGCTCAGTCTTCACACTTTCTTATGCACCTTCTCTCTCTTTCGCAGGCTCTCCTTCTACCATTCCTGCAAGCTCCCACTCTTCATTTCACATGCCCTTCTCTCTCTCTATTGGTCTAACACTCGTCTCTTTCCCCTTCCGCCCATTTCTATCCCTCTGGAGAAAGCTAGTACGTGGCAGAGAAACAGCTGTTCAGAGGTGCTTTTCCGGCTCCATCTGTACATCTCCGTCTGGCACGGCTAACTGCCACTTCAGACTGTCTTTGGGAGTTACAAGGCAAGGGCAGTTGTTCAGGGTCACTCTTTTTTGCCCAACAGCTACAGAAGGATTACACACAGGCAATTACTTAATTAGTTGTCAAAAAAAAAAAAAAAAAAGGTAACATTAAGTGAAGTGAAAGTGACTATTTGTCATTATGAAGACACAGCACACAGCGAAGCACTATGCATTCTCCGTATTTAACCCATACTGCAGCAGTGGGCAGTCATATCCAGAGCCCAGGGAGCAGTGATGGGGACAGTACCTTGCTCAAGGGCAACCTACAAGTGTGAGATTAAACCATGACCTTCCATGCATTTGTTCCAGAACCCTAAACCGCCATTGCCTCTTCAGATTTGTTAGAATGAGTTCATTAATGAGTTCAAGAGTTCATTCATGGCCTCTTAAACTAACTCTCTAACTGCCTCCAGGGGACGTGTGCATGCAAGTCCACAGTTTACCAAGCTTTCTGTTAGCATACGATAGCCTGAATAGCACATATCAGCTACGGTGCCTTGCAAAACTATTCACCCCCCTTGGCATTTTTCATGTTTTGTTGCCTCAAAACCGGGAATTAAAATGGATTGATTGAGAGTTTGCACCATTTCATTTACAGAACATGCCTACAACTTTGAAGATGTATTTTTATTTATTGTGACGCAAACAACAAATAGGACAAAATAACAGAAAACTTCAGCATGCATAACTATTCACCCCCCCAAAGTCAGTACTTTGCAGAGCCACCTTTTGCAGCTATTACAGCTGCAAGTCGCTTTGGATGAGTCTCTATGAGCTTGCCACATCTTGCCACTGGGATTTTTGCCCATTCCTCAAGGCACAACTGCTCCAGCTCCTTCATATTGGATGGTTTTCACTTGTGAACAGCAATCTTCAAGTCCGACCACAGATTCTCAATTGGATTGAGGTCTGGACTTTGACTAGATCATTCCAACACATTTAAATGTTTCCCCTTAAACCACTGGAGTGTTGCTTTAACCGTATGCTTTGGGTCAATGTCCTGCTGGAAGGTGGACCTCCGTCCCAGTTTTACACAGGTCTTGCTCAAATGTATCCCTGTATTTAGCACCATCCATCTTTCCCTCGACTCAGACCAGTTTCCCAGTCCCTGCTGCTGAAAAACATCTCCGCATGATGCTGCCACCACCATGTTTCACTGTGGTGATGGTGTTCTTGGGGTAATGGGATGTGTTGGGTTTGCGCCAGACATAGCATTTTCCTTGGTGGCTAAAAAAAGTTCAGTCTGACCAGAGCACCTTCCTCCATACTTTTGGGGAGTTGCGCACATGCTTTTTGGCAAACTCTAAACTTGCCTTCTTATTTTTAACATTTAGTAATGGTCACTCAGTTCTATGCCCAGTTCTATGGAGTGTACGGCTTATTGTGGTCCTATGGACAGATACTCCAGTCTCTGCTGTGGAGCTCTGCAACTCCTTCAGGGTTACCTTTGGTCTCTGTGCTGCCTCTCTGATTAATGCCCTCCTTGCCCGGCCTGTGAGTTTGGTGGGTGGCCTTTCTTGGCAGGTTTGTTGTGGTACCATGTTCTTTCCATTTGAAGATGATGGATTTGAAGGTGCTCCGGGGGATCATCAAAGATTTGGATTTGGATACTTTTGCAAGGCACTGTACATTCATCACTGAAGTATGAAGAGTAAAAAAAGTTTTAAGGAACATTGTAGATACTCAAGCTCCAAAGCACCCCTGGCACCAGTGCCAATGCCTACAAGCTCAGGTAAGAAGGGAGAGTCTTGGCAGAAATGTACAGCTCTCAAACAAGGCCTTGGTGCATAAGAGCAAAATCGATTTTATTACAACCTGGCAAGGGTAAAGGAGAAACTGAGTTTTGCCTCAGGAAAAAAAAAGAACCAACATGAACACGGGGAGAAGATGAGCTAGTGATACAGAGACGAGGCATAACTTGGTAAAGTTGCACTTTACTTGAGGCAGAATCCAACTGCCACCAACTGCAACTGTGGCAAACTGCAAAAACAAATATTCTCTAAAGTGACCGAATCCACTGGCGAAGTACAAAGCCACTCTAAATGAAAAAGTGGAAAGGCATGCAATGCATGCTCAGTCTCAGGGAGAGCTGAAAATGGTAGCGTGCAAGAATTTCACATGAATGGAAGCCATTTAAAAAGCCCTGGGCTTAACTTTTTCCCCACTTTCTAACTAGTTTGTCCTGTTTCCTTCAAATCTGCATTCCTGCTAGCATGCAAGCATGCCAGCACTGCAAGAAGCATGCGTAGCAGTCGTTCGCCGGAAAGAAAAGAGGTTTTCTGTCACGGATCCGGCACACATGCCTCAGCGCCCATCTGACAGGGTTATATGTGCTCGCCCCAGTGGCCCGTCTCACACGGTGCTGGAAATGGCATGTCACACAGCAGGATCCCTCATTCCAATCAGCCCAACATGTCTGTGTCACCGACCTGCCCTGCAATCTAGCAACCCCCACAACATGGCAACCCCCAGGGCCCAGTGCTCAGTAAACAACAGTGAAGCATCTTTATGAGCGAGGCAGGCTAAAGCCCACCTGCCCAAAATCCCAGTAAAACCACCCATCTGCTGCTCTTTATCTGCTCTTGTTTGCCAGAGACAGTATTGCAGACCCAGGTTGTCAATTACTGGCAGTCGTACATGGAGGTTTCGCTGAATTAACCCTGTCACAGGTCGCTCCATCATACTGACATTTTTCGCAGGTGGTCCATTTACAACATCCCAAGAGTGGGCTGAGAGAAACTATCATGACTGGTGATGTACAAGTTCAGAAACTTCTGCATTAGAGCTCATCCCTGCATATTATAAAGGATTTATATATCCGCATACAAGCCCATGTGATTCCGAACCTTTCTTAAGCCCCAAAGAAACTAAACCACTCGTTTCTTTCTCAGTAGGTCTTCGCTATCATGGATACTCAATATACCTTGAACAACTTTGACCATTAGAAAGTTAGTTTGAGAAGAGGGCTTGCTGATTCAATCCCCAGGACTGGTAGGAAAAACCCCCGGGCACAGGCATGCTGCCCACGGCTCCTGCTTCTGGAGAGGGTGTTCATTACCGGTGTGTCTGCAGTGGTTATATCGCAGAGGATAAATTCATTTCTCACCGTTCACATTGTGCATGTATGCGTGTTCACAGAATGTCTTCTTCTTTATTTCTTCTACTTAATGGCCAAGAAATATTGTCAAAATTCTTCTCTTTGGTTGCTGATCTGGATTTCCGCAGAGCCTGTTTCTGAGAAACGTACCCAGCAAAAGTCTATTTGTTTTTTTTTTTCAAGCAGGTATACCAGCGCTCCCTGCATGCACATCCAGCAGCGAAAAAGAACCATATATTCACTTTTTTTGAGTCATGGCCACAGCAGGGATAGTCTACAACATGCCCTGAATATGTAGCGCCTGTTTAACACATTTCTTCTTTCACACTGTCATGTTTAGTTCACCTTTTGTGGCATTGCTGGTTTGGAGCCTTGAACTGAAGATGCTCATTGAAATAGTAGGACCACCTCCAGAGAGGTCTAAGCCGAGTTTGATTTTAGAACATTATTTTAGGCCAGGCAAACCTTTTTTTAAAATTTCATGGTTTGCTTCCTGGGATTTTAACAGTATCATGTTCGGAGATGGGAAGTAATGAAGTGCATGTAGGTTTCTGAATTGATTTTTCAGGTATCTTTACTTAAGTATTTATTTTTCGGACTACTTTTATTCCTTACATTTTATCACAAATATCGGAACTTTTTGCTTTTCATGTTGAGAACAGACTCCTTTAGTTTAAATGCATTTATTCATTATTTTTATTTTTGTATCATTTATGTGTAAGTGACTATTTTTGTCATTGTGAAACACAGCACACAACGAAATTCAACCTCAGCATTTAACCCATACATGCACGTGCAGCAGGGGGGGCTACTAAAAGCACCACAGGAGCAGTGTCAGGGATGGTACCTTGCTCAAGGGTGCCTCAGGGCAACCTACCCAAGGCCTTCTGATCCTGGGGCCAACTTCCTAACCACTTGACCACCGCTGAGGACCAGCTTCAGCCTAAATGGACAATAGCAGATCATGTCAAACTTAAAATGGCGTATACAATGGAAATGATGTTACTGAACAGAACAGAGAAGAAAGGGACAATGGATGGTGGAGAAAAGGAGATGGGGGCAGTGGTGGCCTAGTGGTTAGGTGTTTGCCCTCATGGTCTGAGGGTTGTAAGTCCTGTGGCACCCTTGAGTAAGGTACCATCTCCAACACTGCTCCAACACTTTTGCAGCAAACAGCTCATTGCTCCTGGTGTGTGTGTGTGTGTGTGTGTGTGTGTTCACTACTGGCATGTTTGGATGGGTTAAATGCAGAGGACAAATTCAATGCTCACTGTTCAAAGTGCCAGCACAGGAATTTCATCATTTGTTTTTCATAATTAATCATTTTTCAGGCTAGCAGAGACGTGGATGAAAGTGAAGCAGTGAAGTTAATGTTCATTATTTTCAGTAGATTGTTTTATCGAAGTTGAAATTCGAGGCTTTGAATTCTGTTAATATGGAGTGAGATTCAGTTCACTTTCAGCACAAACAGACGCTACAGACGTCCTTCAGATAAATACTTTTAACTTTTATACTCTGAGTACATTTCAGATCCTGTGCTTTTACTCATTTTTACACAGGTATCTTTGCTTCTACTTGAGTAAACAATGTGTGTCCTTTTGCCAGCTCTGATCACGTCCCATCGCTCCATTTTCACTACTGTTGTAGAAGACATTTTTCACGACTTAATGAGGCACATTTTCTGAGGCCAACAAGCAAACAAAACAGCCTCAGTGCCAGAATGCTTTTCTCAGAGGGGCTACATGTATTAAGGAAGTCTTTTTGGGAAACACTTTCCAAATGCACTATGTTCCATTTTGTTCTAACCGTTAAGTTTTGTTCACAATCCTTTCAAGCCCAGTCAAGTTACAGTTCAGTTGTGGCACCTTTGAGTTTAGTTGTGAGCTACATCACCCCACTGACTTTATCAAAAAGAGGGTAAGGGTCAGCAAAGCATCTTTCAGTTGTTTGCTTTGGGGGGTTTCTATCTTCAGTCTCTTCAGGAGATGTAATTATATTTCTTCAGGAGATGTCACTGACATAGCCAGTCCATTTTTTTTTCCTGCATTTACATTTATCTTATCCAGAGCGACTTACATGTCCTAATTACAGGGACAGTCCCCCTGGAGACACTCAAGTTTAAGGGTCTTGCTCAGGGACCCAATGGTGGTAGTGCCAGAGGTGGGATTCAAACCGTGGACCTTGATCCAGAGGTCCGTAGGCAAGTACCCTACCACTGGACCACCGCCACCCGTGACCTGTCCAGCGTCTGTCCCCGCCTTTTGCTCTCTGAGATAAACCCCAGCATTTGTTGTGGCCCTAATCAGCACAAGCAGTTATGAAAGTGAGTGGTTTTGTTGATAAATTCTCCTTTCCCCCTCTTTGTCTCATACTCCAGTACTATCAGACATTATAAGTTAGTAATTAGCAGACCAATGGGAACCGCAGCTGATGCCAGTGTGTCCCTGAAGAAGTACATCTGAGACCGAGGCTATTGTTTATGCAGAACAGTCCAATCTTTGAAAAAGGTCTCTGCTAAAGAGGTTAGAGAGTCAGGAGAATCAATTAACTTAGCCTGGAAGGCTGTAAGATGTATAAGTGACAGATTAATTAGCCGGAGAACAGTGCTCTGATAATTACATCACCAATAATTAATACACTTTAATGTAACCACGGCAGCGCTGAGAACACACTCATCAGTTAATAGATTGCAGAGAGGTTACAATCATCCATCCGTTTCATTAAAACCGCAGCAGCAGAGTAAACTCAGCCGGAACGATGAACATCGCACAATGAGGCCAACCTGTGTTTCATTACAGCTTTGCAAGAAGGTTAAAAGGTCACAACAGTGTATATCATGCTGCATTTAACTTTGCAAACGCAATTTGCTCAAAAATAAACTTCATTTGTGTTAATCGATATGACCGAAGTTGCTGAGAAGTATAGCAAGCTTTCTGCCTTTATATTTATTGAAAGAGCCAAGCCTGGCGAAAAACAAATCTGCTGCTTATGAATGAGTTTGCTTTACTTTAAAACACGATGTACTAAAGTGAGACTTCCAGTCACCCAGGCCTTAAGTTCCTTTAAATGGAAAAAGCCAGTTGTTTTGCTGATAAAACAACCATTTTTAATTTAATCATCGATGTCACTACTTTGAACACATCTGATTTGCCAAAAGACATTAAGTTTCTTTCTTTTGTGTCAATGGAATTAACAGTTCCTTTTGAAGATTCCTTTTCAATTAAAGTAAAAGGCAAAGAAGGCAAAGTAACAAAAACATAATGCTAAGAAAGAAGTGGAAAAATGATCCTCATTATAATAAACGGTGCATATTTCTTTAAAAACATCTGGAAATAATCTGAAAAAATCGATAAAAATATATAATATAGGCTCTCTATTGTTGGCTTGTTATTAATTGTTATTTCACAGTTTTAATATAAAAATCATCAATATATATCATCAAAGTTCACAAGCCGACAGACCAAACATTTAAGAAGATTTTTTTCTGCAGTATAGTGTTATGCTGTTTCAACGAGGGCTCATATTGGGAAAGCCAACACTAAATGTTAAATTCACCTCCATTGGCAGTCCCATGAGTCCGCTGACCAATAGGAAGCGTGTTTCTGACTGGGTGTGTCTCTGATCTCAAAGGAATATCATGACATTTCCATTCTCCCATCAATAGGTCTATATTTTCATAGAAAATATCCTAAATGTAATAAATAATAAGCAAAGAGGGTTTACAGAATTACAGCAGCAGTGTTCTTTATGTATAGTAACAAGATACAGTTCCTCAAGTACCCGGGATTAAGACATCCACCAAATTCTGCAAACTACCTGAAATCTTCACACTGTGGACTTCTTATTAAGTGTTTCCTTTTTAAATATCCTCAACTCTTGGGGGATCACATTTGGCTAAAGTCTTTACTTATAATCCCATACTAATCTGAAGGCCAACTCTGGCAGATTACTGTTAATTAGGTGTTATCAGTGGGCTAGTCTCAGCCTCAGACACTCAAAGGTATAGAAAATGTGATCAGTTGTAAGTTAAGCAGGCCACATCTATCAGAGTCTAGACCGTAGCCATCCGACTAACTGCACATCCATCCGTGCACAGATTTTGCATGTGAAATAGTTCGCCACCCTGGCAGGTTTTCAGAACAAAATTTTTTCAATGGATTAAGTTTAAACTGGCACATCTTTATAAGCAATTCCCTAAAAGATCTTACAGGTCAGTAAGTAAAAAAAATCATGAAGGGCCCACCCCTTCATATGCTTCAGCATCATGGTAGTGCAGTGGTTAATGCTCTCACACCACAGGGAGAAGGTCCCTGGTTCAGTTCCCAGCTGAGGTGGCCTTGGTTGTTTCTGTTTGGGTTGCGTATGATTGTATGGGTTTCCTCCCACAATCTACATCACATGGACTTGCGATGCTAATTTGCCCCCAGGGTTTGAAGGTTTTTCCGCTGTGATGGACGGCCAATCCTGCTTTCCAACTGAGGCCTGGGATTGACACCAGTACCCTTTGCGGCCCTTGGAAGAAAAATAGTTCAGATAATAGATTTGGCCCTCCACATCAAATAGAATCATCTACTCCTGCTTCTTCACTGCTTCAGGTCTTAAGTTAACTGTTTTATTCTGCTTGAAGAGTCAAACGTAGATCACTGTGTGGATTAACCAATAAAAAATGACCAAACTGCTCAGGTACAGAGACTGGACTGAAAATGAGAGACAACAACACTGTCCTTCAGGAAGATCTGGAGAACTGCTCAGGTACAGAGACTGGACTGAAGATGAGAGCAACAAGAGGACATTTCTGTGTGCTGTGAAGCCTTAAACGTTACAGAATATTATAAAAAGCTGCAAATTTCATAAATACTTCATTTTCACTGCAAATACTTGCCAATGTTCCACCAAGAAGCAGGATGTCTAACACCCAGATTCAGTTCCACCATGAGGGAAAAAAAATGTCAAAATGGGAAACCGAGGTAGCAAATGTTTGGAAATATACGAGTATCAATGTATGAAACACCTGAAAAATAAAGCAGGTCAGTTTTTCCATCGCTCTCCACTCTTCCTCTAGTATATTTCTCTCTCTATCTCTCTCACTCACTGTCTTTTGGGAAGACTGCAAAGGTCACGGAGGGAAGCCTGAGCTAGAGCAGTTTAATCTATGGATTAAAGTGCTCTTTTGTTGAGCTCTTTGTCTCCACTCTGGCCGTGAAAAATGTGAGCTGAGTTTTGCAGAATGTTTCCTTTGCAGGAGTGTTGAGTATACACACATATATATTGATCATGTCACATAACAGCTTTACAAAAAGTGTTATTTCTTCTTGAATTTGAAGACTCCTGCAACATATGCAAAAACTGCACATTAAAACAACCAATAAAATAAATATTGATTATTTTGCATAAACAGCTTCCAGTCATTAATGAATTAAACTGAATGCATTGCAAATAAACCACTTTGATTTCACTGAATATAAACCGACTGCTAATAAAGTTCAAATATGAGCTTCAGAAACGCAGCATTGCCATAAAAGTAAATCTGGCAGAATATTCTGTATTCTGTTCAGGAAAATCACTGCCAATAGAAGCTGATCTTAACGTCACCATCTGGTACATTTATTTATTTATTTGAATATTCCACATTAGGCTGCACTTCACAATGTAAACCTAAAGTGGTCCAAAAAGCAGCTCAGAATGGTATAAAATGTTCCCACATTCATTTCCTGTAATGTTTTGTTCTTTTCCTTATAGATACCCATTTAAAGACATTTTGTTCCAATGTCACAGGAAGGGAGGATGCCACTTGAGAAAAATTTGAATAAAAAATGTTGCAATTTCCAACAGTTTATCCTTTGTCCTAAAGTTTCCATTCCTGAGCCATTGACAATGTGCTAAATCTGCTCCAGCCTTAACCTTCTTTTTCACATCTGAGACGTGAAATTGAGTGATTGTGTGTGTGTGTGTGTGTGTGTGTGTATGTGTGTGTATGCAGGCTGTGAGGGTAAGACGAGTTGGAATCGTGCAGGGAAGCTGTCGTAGTCTCTGCAGTGGGTTGACTCGTAGGGGGCCATATCCCAGAAGGCCGATCTGCCAGCGCTGTCGCTGCTTTAGGGAACGGAGGACATTTTAATGATTAATATTTCATATTTGTTTGGGTAAACATATTCCACCCATATAAAAAGACCATATTCTGTAGAGTTTTGTCCACTTTCAATTAAAAAGTGAAAAAAATTGAATATATTTACCCTAAAAAAGCGGTGGCCTAGTGGTTAGGGAGTTGCCCCTGCATCGGAAGATTGTGGGTTCGATTCCCTCACAAGTAGGTTGCCCTGAGGTACCCTTGAGCAAGGTACTGTCCCCGTCACTGCTCCCCGGGTGCTTTCAATAGCTGCCCACTGCTGCACAGTGTTTGTGTGCATGGGTTAAAAGCAGAGGTCCAATTTCGTTGTAGTTCACTTGACCTTGCAATGACGAGGGTTGTCACTTTCACTTTCATAGGGTTAAGGAGTTAGTTCAAATCCCAGACCAGTAGCTTGCCCTGAGATACCCTTTAGCAAGGTACCGTCTCCATCACTGCTCCCTGCGTGCTTTAAATAGCTGCCCACTGCTGCACGGTGTGAAAGGGTGGAACGTAGAGGATGAATTTCCTTGCGTCTCACTGTCTGCTTTGCTGTGTTTCACAACGACAAAGAATAGTCACTTTTTTTTAAAAACAGTCATTCACTTTGGAATGGCCTCTAAAACTCTCCGCCCTGCCTTTCTTTCCACATTTGTCTTGCCTTCCGTGCCGTGTGTCTTTCTTTTTTGGGTTCCCTGCCATGTGCCTGCATTCCCTGGCTCCACTCTAACATTGTCCTCACCAGGATCAGCAGTTTGTAAACCCTCCTATACTGTCATCATACTGTCATGTTCCTTGTGTGTTTATTTTCCTTTTCTTACTCGTCCTGCATTGTTTCTTTCTATGTTTGGATGCTGGCACCATCGTGTATAATGGATTTCTTTGAATTATTGCCGCTTTCTGTTCTACCCTTTTGATGTTTGCTCTTGTAAATCTCGGCATTTTGGGCTGCTTTCCTTTATTTCCAGAATATTTCCATTCTCTTTATAAGTGTCATTTTTTTGTTTTCTCTTTTTTTCCATCAAAGACCTCCTCACAAACATTCCTCAGCTTCTCAATTTGCAGGCGCTGTCAGTTTGGGCTGAAAAAGAAATCTTTCATTCTCATCACTCTGCCTCTATGACTGATATACAGTTCTGTGCAAGACTTAAACCACCTCTCATTTTGTCGTTTCTTCCAAAGATCCAGACTTTCTTGTATGTTTAATGTCTTGTTGAGGAACAGTTCTCCAGATCTTCCTGAAGGACAGTGTTGTTGTCTCTCATGTTCAGTCCAGTCTCTGTACCTGAGCAGTTCTCCAGATCTTCCTGAAGGACAGTGTTGTTGTCTCTCATTTTCAGTCCAGTCTCTGTACCTGAGCAGTTCTCCAGATCTTCCTGAAGGACAGTGTTGATGTCTCTCATTTTCAGTCCAGTCTCTGTACCTGAGCAGGTTGATAGTTCTGTGTTGGTTAATCCACACAGTGATCTACGTCTGAACCTTCAAGCAGAACAAAGCGTCTAACTTAAGACCTGAAGCAGTGAAGAACCAGGTGCAGATGATTCCAGATGATCAGGTGATCCATTTACTGATGCTGATGCTGAACGCTGAGTAGTTGGAACCACCTTTATCTGGAACCTTGACACTTTGCAACCTGTCACAGTAAAACACTTGATCCCATTTCTTTATTTTAAGGTGGTTTTCCACCAGTGTGATTCCTTGTGTCTTATTTTAAAAGCGCCTCAGGCAGACACACTCTTTATATTGTTTTTCCACATTCCTCAGTGCAGCAGCAGCAGATTCTTCCAAACCTCCCACGGTAACCTTCAGTAACCAACTGTAACCGAAAGCACCATTAGGGGGCACTATTCTATGTTCAAAGCACTTCTTATAATAAAATAGAAAATAGAAAAACACTCGCATACTATCGATGATGGCGGTTCTGCTATGGGACATAACACATGTAAACACAGCATTACAACTTCAGTGGCAAGTGGCCGTGGCAGATTTGCTCCTTAATTTCCACACAAGTGAACCACACAGTTTGAAACAATGTTTACAAACCATGTCTGGCTTTTTTCTTCGTTTCGAACAAACGAGCATATGGGCCTTTAAGAGGCAATTAAAGGATGTTTCCTCACAGTCTTTGCTGGCAGTAATTGAACTCAAACATACTGTAGTTGTAGCGGTTTGAATAAACAGTGAATACAAGTGTCTTATACATTATTAACATAAACCTAACACGAGAGATCAGAGAAATCATAAAATATTCACTTCCACTGCAAAAGGCATTATTGTATGTGCCGAAGCCTCGGTGGAATTTATCAGAATAAAAAGCATAGCCAGGCCAGAATATACTTTATTTTAGAAGGACTGAAATTTACTTCACTATCATTGACTGTGAGAACATTGAGGACTTTTACTCAAATACATTTCTAAAAAAATAAAAAGTGTAAAAAAAAAAAAGTGTATTTTCAGCAACACATTGACTGGAGAGCACAAACACCAAACTTTTCCAAACCCAGACTCTGTCCTTAATCCTAACCATAGCTTTCATGATGGATACCTCTGAAGATCTCCAAAGAACTGTATTTGTGGAGGAGATACAGAACCTTAATTGAGTGTAAAGAACCTTTTCAAGCTAAAGATTCTTTACCAAACTAGAGGTTCTTCTTGGAACCTTCACAATACATTTTTGTAAACTTTTAAAAGAGTGAAACCCCTCAACCACCTCATCACCCCTGCACTCATCACAGCCAGAGTTTTTCCCACTTTCTTTTTCTTTACACCCATTAAAAACTTCTCAAACGGTTCCTCATTGTCACCTGGATGGCCGATATTGTCGTTTGAAGTGCAATGAAACGTGGACAGAAATGTGGGCCATCTGGAATTCAGTGAGGAACGTTTTGACAAGCACTGCTTAAATCCAGAATTATTCTTCTCTTATTCTTCACACAATCCACACTTTTCAACACACTTATGCTGGAGACCATGAACTGAGCTTCATTAGATATTAAGATAATTATTCGAGTACCCAAGGATCATCTTCAGGAGGTTTTTATAAAAAGGTTGGCAAAAGATTTTGATCAAATGCAAGATTCCAGCCAAGAAACATTTATATATTCACATATCTCCATTTTTAAGAGTGTATCTCTAACTTAACGCTGTGGAGATACGATATGTGAATGTTTTCGCAATTATATGGCATCCCAATTATGGAAGAGCTTCATGAAAAGGGAAGTGTTTTCCACTGTTTTTTCACAGTCCAGTGGGATTTCTAAAGTTCTTCTGCCTGTTTCTTCTGTTGATCAAGGCCGTCTTTTTTCAGAGACGAGGAGCACAACAATTCTTTTAATCAGGAATAAATGGGAAAATGTGCTGCTAAATTTAGACTCCATTTACAAAGATAACTGTGAAATCTCTACCAGTTTAGGAGGCTCTGCTACTGAATGCTGTACAGAGAGTAGATAAGAGAAGACACAGATGATGCTCCTTATGAGATGCAGAATGAAGCGGCTCAAGGCTTCATCACCAAGGTAAACACAGGAGCCATCAAAGAAGCCCATAACTCCTCTAGCCTGGATGGTAGGTCACTTGGAATCTGTGAATCTTAGCTCATCCCTGTACCATTAAAAATATCATACAATTAAAAAAGTAGCAAAAATAAAACAACTGATGCCATGGTTTTCACTGGAAAACACAGCATTTTGGTTTCAGCAGGGAACTGACTTTTCAGTTTCTGAACCAAAATATTTTTGCATTCAATGTTTGCTGCCCACATCCAAAATGAATGATGGTTCCCTGTTGCTGGAAAAGGGATATTGGCAAAAGAACCTTTTCTGGCACTTTTTTTTTGCGTAGATCCAGGCTGAAAATGCAGCACTGGTAAATCCCTGTAGGTACAAAAAACAACTCCTTATATGGATGTTCTGTGGCATCTCCCATAGGCTTCAGATTGATAAAAAAAATTGATATTGTGCCAGCAATTTAATTAAAAAGCCATTTTTTTCAATTTTTTTGGTTTATTCTAATAATGTTTCGAAAATGTGTAAATTTGACTTTATTTCACATTTCTATAAAAAATGATATAAAATACCACAGTAGTGCAATAATACCAGTATGCTCTGGGTAGGGTTAGGATAAGGATCTTAGTTAAGCTTAAAACCATGTTTAGGATCAGTATTAAGTTTGGGGCTGAAATAGTTTTAGAGTGAATTTAATAGATACTTGGTTAAAGGCAATATAAAGCCAAAGCGATTTACAGTGGGCCTCCAAAGAACGTATTATTGACATCTTTCCTAGAACTGTATATCCAAGCAGGGAACCAAGAGTGTAAGCTTGTGAAATAAATATGAAACTGAAGCTGAAAGCTGACCGCCAACTGTGCCTCAGAGAACAGGCCAGAACTGACTCTGATGGAGCTGCTAAAACTGAAAATCAGAGGATGGATCATCAGCAAGTAGTTAAAACTTCGATCTGAGTGGATGAAAAAGTGTCTTGCTTGGATAAACTGGTATTTCATGCATCTTTATACATTACTGATGTATTTTTGTGCATTTATTTATTCCTGCCACGTATCTATTCCTGTTAGCCTCTCTGCTTTGACCTTCAGCCTCCTCATCAGCCATGGTTTCCATGAGCAACCCAATGGACGTGGGCGACCATCAGGCATGACTGATTTGCTTCATGAAGATTGACCCCCTATCTTTCATTCTAGTTAGACCAGTATTCCTTTAAGACTTGTCGCCATGTAAGATCTTCAACCTCACTCTTTCTTAATCCCATTCATCATCTTCAGCCAGCTTTATTCTGATACCTACGCATTGCCTAAATAATTTGCGTAGCCCAGTTGAAAGTGCAGGAGTCAAAAGAAAGCTGTAATTAAAGAGGACGATTCCGACACCTCATAAGAGATCTAATTAAGAAAATGAATAAGGTGTCAATCCCTTTTCACAGTGCTGTCAGAAGGAAGATTAATCGCTCGCTGGGCTAATTTGATTTGTGACAAGAAAAGGGATGACCTGGTAAGTCAGTGAAAGAGAAGAGCAAACCTGAAGAGCATCAGACATTAATAAAACATGAAAAGAAAAGGTAGTAAGTGAGAAAAGCCTCTGTTTGACTGTGTGTGTGTGTGTGTGTGTGTGTGTGTATGTACACACCAAGGCCTATCACCTTATCTGTTCAGACTGATCAAGTGCTCTTGGATGACTCATGAGAATGGCTGCACTTTGCACAGAAGGTCCCCAGTCCTAGCATCAGCAGGGGACGGAGGAGAGAACATCAAACGCTCTGGCTGGAAAAGGATGCTACCGTCCATCACTCAGTCCAAAGTAAGAGGAAAACATCTCATCATAAACTTTAAGCTGTCGGTCATATTTTCCTGGTCTGCCAAAGCCTAAATGCAAATTGCACAAATTACTTCTTCATGATTCTCCATTCCTGTTTTGCATGTAAAAACACAGAGGAAGTGTTTGCTCACTGCTATACAGTGGCTCACTAAGTAGAGCACCGGTCATCTGCTCTGCTCAGTATCCCAGTTGGATGCTCTTCATGGACCAGTGAGTTTTATTGGCCCTGATATCCAACAATCACTGGGTTTCCTGTCTCTGATCTGCTTGGCTGAACATACATTTGAATATTTTAGCTGCTCAGCAACATGTGGGAGCAGAATAACAATGTAATAACAGATATTATATTCTGTTCTTTCATCCTTTCATTTCATATATATACTCAAAAAGTTACCTGGGGTGTCACTTGGATGGTGCCTTGTATTACTGTGTATGATATATATATATATATATATACAGTACTGTGCAAAAGTTTTAGGCAGGTGCGAAAAAATGCTGTAAACGGAACGCTTTCAGAAATGGAAGTGTTGATCATTTATTTTCATCAATCAACAAAATGCAGTGAATGAACAAAAGAGAATCTAAATCAGATCAATATTTGGTGTGACCACCCTTTGCCTTCAAAACAGCATCAGTTCTTCTAGGTACACTCGCACACAGTTTTTGAAGGAACTCGGCTGGTAGGTCATTCCCAACATCTTGAAGAACTGAGCACAGATCTTCTGTGGATGTAGCTTCCTCACATCCTTCTGTCTCTTCATGTGATCCAGACACACTGGATGATGTTGAGATCAGGGCTCTGTGGGGCCAGAAGAACTGATGCTGGTTTGAAGGCAAAAGGTTTTTTCCATCAAGATAAGTCTTATTAATTAACAGCATGTGTGTGATGACTCATATATCTTAAGCACTAGTGTTAAAACATATATTTGAGTGAAAGTATTAATACTTTGTCAAAATCTCACACAGTTACGATAAAAGAAACCATGAACATACTTCAGTAGAATTAAAACTATGAACATCCAATCTTCACTACAGGTACGAAGAGTGAAGGTTTAAGCCGATTGGTGGGTTAGTGGTGTGTGATGCAGGTCGTCCCAGCTCTCACTAAAGACGAAAGGAAATTGTTGTGGATACTGTATTTTATATTTTAACAATAAATTGAAATGCATAGAAACTTGGCAGACAAGACAAGAGAACGATTATGAAGACAAAAAATGACAGTAAAGTCTTCTATAATTCATATATTTTTTTATAATTTTATACAAACCAATGATTTCAACAAAGAATTTGGTTTCCCAAAATGAAATGCAACAAAATATCACATTCCTGTGCAAATATTGCTCGGAGATCACATTTTTACATTGAATTTTAACATTTAACTTTGTTTATTCTTAGAAAAACAGTAAATCAACGTATACAATTTCCCTGCACTTTATTTGAAGGTCTAAATGGAATAATAAGGAGAACCATTGGTGGGTTATTCCATATTACCTACTGATGTATGTAACATAGGACTCTCAGCAATGATAGTTTTGGGATTTAGACCAGGACTTGGGTGAGGGATATGATTTCGGCCAGGGTTCGACAAGGTGTGTGTTAGAGTTTATTGTTGAATTTTGAGAATTTTTTGTCCAGGTTAATAGCAATGCATCTACAATGGGGGGAGATAATTACTAATCAGTGTAGTTTCTTGACATGGGTGTGCTTTAAACAAATAAGGGTTCTCCAGGCTTGCACATCACATTTACATACAAAAAGAACCATCCATTGGAAGGTCCATCAAAGAATCAAGTGTTCCTCTCCAATATGCCTTTATACTGGAGACTGGAAGACAAACCACGAACGCTGATTCGCATTCAGCATGTAGTCTGCACTGCAAACGACAGCGCTGCAAAAAGAAGAAGGGGAAAAAAGAAAAAGAACGAGCTTGACTCTTTGCTCCTGCAGCACGTGCTGAGAATACCTGGTGCAAAGCACTCGGGCTTTCGGGAGACAGAGTGTCCTTTGTTCCTTTAAGATGCGATTCCTTTTTTTTATTATTGCACTTGGATTCTCCTGAGGTGTCTGGCTTTGAAGGGTGAGATGTCCCTCCCCTGGTGTTTGACCTTCACAATCCTCTCTCATGTCCCAGTTCTGTATTTGCATAATGATTTGCCTAAATACGCACCACATATATAAAGTCCTTCTGCTTAACTGCCTGAGCTGTTCACCAGTTAGAAGATCACATTGTTTTCTGTCTTATATGATCAATTAATCCCGCTTTAAAAATGGGATGCTCTCGCACAACAGGTCTTCACACTGTGTTCATTTTATAGCTTCTCTCAACCTCCTTTGTAGGAATTCCAACAAATGGCAACATGAAAGAAATGTGGCAAAAGGTTTACTGTGACAGGCTTTAATTGCATCAAGATAAATTCCGTTCTCAGGAATCAAAGAGGTTTTGTTACAGCAAACATCCATTTTTTGGCACTGATGAAATAACTTCATATCTTCAAAAATAATAAAAATGGTCTTCTTCTTTGAAATGGCATGGTGTTCAGGGACGATGCTGCAAGATCTGAAGGTTGTGCGTTCGAATCCCAGATCAAGGTACCATCCCCATCACTGCTCCCTGGGAGCTTTAAATTGCTACCCTCTGCTGCATGTGTGTGTATGGGATAAATGCAGAGGCTGTATTTCGTTGTGGTTGACTGTGTGCTGTTCTGTGTCTCACAACGGCGAAAACAGTCACTTTCACTTTAGGATCACAACAGCCGATCATCAGTTTTCATTTCTTACGGTCTTCTGCATCTTCTTTCACACTGACCCCCTGCATGCCCTCTCTCACCACACCCAGAAACCTCCTCTTTTATAATAATGAATACAAAAGCTTAAAAAAAGTGATAGGAGGTGGCCCAAGGAACAGAAGGTTGTGGGTTCGAACCCCAGACCAGTAGGTTGCCCTGAGGACCCTTGAGCAAGTTACTGTGTCCATCACTGCTCCCCAGGTGCCGCACATGTTTGGGTAAAATGCAGAGGTCCATTTTGCTGTTGCTCACTGTGTGCTGTGTTGAAAAGAATAGCCACTTTCATCTTTCTTCAGAATAGATCAAAATCGTAATCACTCTGCAAAGTTACTCACGTCATAAAATAACATGAAATAGAGACTGGAATTAAAACCCCACTTTCCCATTGGAAAGACAAGTCTTTTGATCAGAGTTTCTTCCACAGGAGCTGCTGCAGGCTGTTAAACTCATCAAAACATGCAAACAACTTGCGCAAAGCCCAAGCTGTGTGGTTGATATTTACTTATTCACGGAGTACAGGCTCTTTGTGATCGCTGTTTACATGTTGCGACGCTCAACGTGCCTTGTTTTCTGCTTGTTTGGAGTCTCACAGATTAATTGCTGCAAATCTCATTGACATGATTGACAGGGAGACTGATTCGCTTCATTTCGTGAAGCACGACTGAGCAGTGATATCTGAGATGCGTACGCTTTAATGTTTAACCTTAGAAACAGATTGCAATGATTAATGTGGTCTGTTGCCCTTAACGACGTCTACGTCTAACAAATGCAAAACAGTCATGTTAAATTAAAATTAATTTCAGGTCTTGCTGACATCATGAAAAACTACTTTTATCTTTTAAAATTAATTTTATTTACTGCTTTTAGTGTATTTATGCTCAGTCTATGCAGTCCACATTTTAAGCACAGCCCATTTTTGATTCACTACCTTTGTGATGTCACAGAAACGAATGCATGTACAGTTGTCCCCCCTGAGAGAACTGGAACAATATGTTTGTTTGGCTTCACCCTGGGGCAGCGGTGGCCTAGTGGTTAGGGCGTCGGCCACATGCTCGGAGGATTGGGGGTTCAAACCCGTTCCCAATGGGTTGCCCTGAGGTACCGTTGAGCAAGGTACCGTCCCCGTCATGCTCCTCTTTGTTCCCTGCGGTGGGCTGGTGACCTGTCCAGGGTGTGTCCCCTGTCCTTTGCCCTGTGTGAGCTGGGATGGACTCCAGCATGCCCCTGCGACCCCACTTGGGACAAGCGGCAGAAAATGACTGACTGGATGTGTTTGATATTAATAGATGTAGACATGAGAAGAGAGATCCAGGTCTTTACATCAAATCAAATTCTGTAGCACATTGCATCTTCAGTCGCTGACCACCCAGTTTTTCAAGTGAGTTTTAGCAAATGAGAGACTGACGGGTGTTTGCTGTTACACAGGCCTTTCATGCTAGACAGATTGTTAAAACTACACTTAACTTTTGACATCTACTCCCAGCTGAAACTTTGGATAGTCTGCATTTGTTTTTAAAAAGGGAAAACCCACATGAAGACCAGGAGGTTGTCTAATTTGAGGGGGCGGAGTGGCAAGTATGACATCCTGAAACTGAGAAATGAGGGAAAATCCATTAGAAGCATTCTGAATACCCTGAAAATGGAGGAAACCACTGGTGTACTAAACACAGTCTGAACAGTCACAGCTTTAAATCTAATGGATCAAGGGAGGTTGAAATGGTCTAATAAAAATACATTATGTCTTTGATACACAAATCATTGATACGAACCATACAAACCACAGGGGCAGTGGTGGCCTAGTGTCTAGGGACTAGGCCCCAGGATCAGAAGTCCATGGTTTCGAATCTCAGACCTGTAGGTTGCCCTGATGTACCCTGGAGCAAGGTACCATCCATGTCACTGCTCCCCAGGCACTTTCAGCTACCACCTGCTGCACGTGTGTGCGGGTAAAATGCATATCTAATTTCGTTGTGGCTCATCGTGTGCTGTTTCACAATGACAAGAATAGTCACTTTCACTTTCATGTGAACATCGTAAAGGTACCTGTGGAAGAAAATAAAAAACAAATGTAGGATATGGGCCCTTTAAGATGTAAATGTGCAAATACCCTGCATTTTGATTGGCTGCCATGTGCTGCATGGTGCAAACTGTCTAGTTTCCACAAAATCTTTTGCATGTAGTGAAGTCGAGCAATCAGCGGATCACAAATCATTACTTTTTTGCTTCATGTGTGTATATAAACAGTGTGGAATAAGGACTAACACTTTGAAACTTTTGAAACCATATTTACATAATGCATCAAACTTTTTGATGAAAAAAATAAATGCAGGTAAAGTTCCCTGATATGAGCTCTTTAAATCTCCCCAAAGCCACACAGAAATGTGCCGCCTTATGGGACGGTGAATGAATATGTATTGTATGTAGCACTTTCCAATATGTAGCCCATTAGGAGGAGAGGGCTGTCATGTAGGCCATAAAACCACTCAACGGCTCTATGATGAATTCCACGGCTTGGCCTACCTCGCGTGGCTGAGTTGCGTTTGCTTTGTGGAATTCACGGGGGAGGAAACAAGCGTCAGCGGGTACGCATTATCATTATCATACATTTTGACAGTTATGAGCCGGTTAGTAATTTTGCTGTGAAGTGCGAGCTGTATGTCGTGCCTTTGCTGTGAGAGGTTTTTGATGAAGAGATGGTTTACTTGTCATAAGAAATCATGTCGAAGGAGTGTAAACTCACTAGGAGCACTTTGCTGTGTGTTTAGGCTGCCAGTGTGTCTAAATGTGGAAAAACTGGTTATAAAGTAGTAATATTATACTAATTACTATATAATAACTTAATAACGCACAATTGCTGAATTGCTTTGCTAATGAAAATGTCTGACTGGATAGATGAGGAGATTCTGTGGGTAATAGCTGGTCATCAGGCAAATTCAAGGAATGGAAAGGGGCTCTGCCATTAAAGACTCATTTAGAAAGCAGCTACATGGGGGCAACCTGCCTCCTTCGAGCTCAGTCCTCAGATGGCACTGTTGGCACTGTTGCCTCGCAGCAAGAAGGTCCTGGGTGTCTGGGTCCTTTCTGTGTGGAGGGGACATGTTCTCCCCATGTTTGTTTCCTTCAGGTGCTCTGGTTTCCTGCCACCATCCAAAGACATTCAGGTCAGGTGGACTGGAGATGCTAAACTGTCCCCTGATGGGAGAGTGTGTTTGTCTGTGTGTCCGTCCTGCGATGGACTGGCAACCTGTCCAGGGTGTTTCCTCCTGTTTCACCCATTGTGAGCTGGGCAGCGGTGGCCTAGTGGTTAGTGAGTCGCCCCGGATCGGAAGATTGTGGGTTCGATTCCCTCACCAGTAGGTTGCCCTGAGGTACCCTTGAGCAAGGTACCGTCCCCATCACTGCTCCCTGGGTGCTTTCAATAGCTGCCCCCTGCTGCACGTGTGTGTATAGGTGAAACGCAGAGCTTGAATTTTCATTGTGTTGTTCTGTGCTGCGTTTCACAATGACAAGGGTTGTCACTTTCACTTTCACTCTAGCACCACCCATGAACCTAACCAGGACAAGCAGTTCAGAAAATGAGTAAGTAAGTGAGTGGGGACTGGGGTCTGGAAATATAAAGTCTGTTAAATGTCCAGTCTGGCTAAATATTACAGTTGTGTTTCTAATGCTTTTGAAGGAAGCCAAAAAATGCAATACTATACGATCATATACTATATGATACATATTTTGAGATAAATATATTGCGAAGATGTTGCAAAAAAAAAAGTATAGCGAAATGATTGATTATATGGATGTATTGATGATGGACAGACACGTAGGTGCAAAACTGCTGGAGAGGAAGCCGCAGTGGCGCCGCAGTGCTTCTGCGTGCGTTTCTGGAGAACTCGTTTGAAGTATCCTCTGAACGATGGTAATGATTCAGTGGGAGGTAAATGAATTCCGTTATCAGCGCAGAAGCAGTAGTCTCTCGGAAAGAAACGGCGGCCTCCCTCGCAGCACGTCGCTGCCGTTCTTCACCTGCTATGAAAGAGCGAACAGAAGACTATTCCTCCACCTCCCAAAGCACCTCTCACAGCCTATCTGTCTGCCAAACCAGATCCAAAAAGAGGACAAAATCCTTCTTTCTTTTTTTTTTTTTACTATTGCACATTTAGGATAATCTCCTTGTTCTGTCAGTCTAAATGGCTGTGATTTTCCATGCAGCTCAATAGTTTCCAAGCTCCTATGTATTCTATTAGATAAAAAAAAAACCAAAAAAACAATACAAAACAAAAAAAACGAATAGGCAAGAAAATAAACAAGTCACATAAAAAAATGAAAAAAAAAAATTCCAGAATGTGCTTTTTTGCTTGCTTTCCACCATGGGGGGGGGGCCTGTGTCTGTCAATCAGAAGGCCCTCTGTGACTACACTGCCAGAGATTTAACAAAAAAAAAAAATGAAGACTGCTGAGAGCCCCCACCCCTCCCCAATATTAAATGATTAAGAAAAGTGCACTGGAGAGGGGTGAGTGAATGCAAACGAGTGAATAACTGTATCAAGAGGGGGGCTTTGTTGAGAGAATTAGCAGGAAGCTTTTCAGCCCAGCACTGAAAGCCTGTTTCCTAATTGAATATGCAGGCTGAATGGGCGGCGGCGATAAAGACACTGCTGCACAGGGAACCATGTAAATTATGGAACCAACTTGGGACGTCATTCTAAAGAATACAGTTGCCTGAAAGGGTCCCGTTTTTAGGTGTTGGCAGCAAAAAGCAAAAAGTGTGTCACTACATAAAGATAACATCAGAAAGCTGCATGGACTGGACCCAGGTCTTCTGCACTATCATGTCTGTCTAGAGCCTAGAGTCTAATAATAATAATCCTTTATTTTTAATCCCACGAATGGGAAATTCGCTCTTTGCATTTCACCCATACACACATGTGCAGCAGTGGGCTGCTATTGAAAGCGCCCGGGGAGCAGTGATGGGGACGGCACCTTTCTCAAGTGTACCTCAGAGCAACCTACTGGGAAGGGGTTCGAACCCCCGATCCTCCGATCATGTGGCTGACGCCCTAACCACTAGGCCACCGCTGCCCAGAGTAGTGGTGTTTAGGGTCTGGGCTTCAGGATTGGTAAGTCATGGGTTCGAATCCCAGACCAGTAGGTTGCCCTTGAGCTACCCATCACTGCTCCCCGGGTACTGGATATGCTGCACGTGTGTGTGTGTTTCACTCTGTGCCATGTTTCAGAATGACAAATAGTCACTTTCACTTCACTTGAGTATATAAAGATCTTGTTTAGGGTAGGTGAAATGGAGCAGGAGATCATCAGGCAACTACTTTCAGATAGTGTAACAGAACACCACAAAGCTGCAAACCTTCTGCATGATCATGACTGCATGACTCTCTGTAGAGCTCAGGCTACTTGGACATGGACCCTTATTTCACCAAATAAATAGTCTCTATCTCAAACTGTAGATCCAAGCCAAGAATGATTAAGGAGCCTTTATTTTTAGGAGCATGGACCTCAGGTTTCTTACATGTTGCAGTGTTCGGACATTGGTTGGTAATAGTGGGTTTAGAGGCATTTCATGCAGAATTTTTATACAGAAAGACCCAAACTAGGCTGCATGTGGAAAAGAAAACCTGAAGCTCTTGATAAAAAACCACTAAAGCCCAACAACGTCAAAACTCTGATCAAGATCGAGAAAGCAAGTGGCTGATGAAATGAACGGGATAGGTAACAGGATAAGAAGCATTTCATTTGTCTCACTGTGTGCTGCTCTCTGTTTCACAATAACATTTAGTCACTTTCACTTCACTCCATAAGCCTTACCTTAGTAAGCGATAACAAAGCTGACATTCATTAAATACGTCATTTATCATTTATCATATTTTATTTTAGTGACCCGGCTAATACTTTGCTTAGACAAATTTCAATGTGAAGTCAGGGGGTGGAGGGTTTTCAGCGTTTCTTTGCTTTTAGCAGATGTGGCTCCTCATCAGGTTGTAACCTCCTGCACACACTGAGGTGTTTTGAGCCCTGAGTGTGGGATGGAAAGGATTAAGATCAGCACATCCAAGCCTGTGGCCATGGTGCTGCACTGAGGAAAGGTGGTTCACCCCCCTTTGGGACTGAGAAGAATTACCGCCTCAAAGGTTTGAGTATCCCGGGATCTCTATCAAGGAGGAGAATAAAATGCAGTGTCAGATGAATGCTGGCAGCGACGGCAGTGTGCACTCTTAGGAATAGGGTGAGGAGCTCATACATCCAAGAGGAGCTTGGTGTAGAGGTGCTGCTCCCCTGCATCACAAAGAGCCAGATAAGGTGGTTTAGTTAGGATCCCTCCTTGCTGCACCCTGGTAGAGGTGTTCCCAAGACAACCCGCTGGGATGAGACCACAGGGTAGATCCAGGACATGCTGGGAATTTATACATCTCGACTGGCCTGGTAGCACCTTGGGATCTTTAAGAGGAGCTGGTGAAAGTGGCAGGTGAAAGGGACGTCTGGGCTGACTTTCTCACTGTGACTGGTTCTTTATAAGACTTTTTTTTGAAAATTGATGGATGAATCAATTTGCTGTGGAATATTAATGATTTACTGTAGTTATTCCTTAACAAAGCATTAATATGCAGTTTCTGTGTTGATTATGAAAAGCCTTCCAATGACATTTGAACATTTTAGCCATTTTGCTGATTTTTCACTAACGTGGAGTTTTGGATCATATGAACCACATGATCATGACATGCAATGATTCGCATGCCTTAAAGGCAGACTCGCTAATATCATCCCATGAATGAAATGTCTCACAATCAGTGGAATGACCAATTTTATGGATCCTTAAATAATATTTCTGACCCACAAACAATCTCAAGCTTCAATAATAACCATCTGAAACTCAGCTGGATGCAAACCAAGCATTATATTCCTTCCCTCAAGCCCGCAAGATCCCAGAAAGAGCATTCCCAATACTGATGGGAGGATTAGACATTTCAGTGAGTAACACATCAATCCATATTATGATGGTTGACAGACAAGAGCATTTTGTGGAAACAAATAAGGAGAAGCACATCGTATAGGAAACTCTCATTGTTTTCTTTAATTCTGGTCAGATTTGGACAAGGCTGCATGAGCGTCTAACAGAACTACTGTAACTCCGCATCGTGTTTGCTCCTCGTTTCTACCAGCTCAGTATGTGACCGACAAAACTAGCAGGTCTATAACTACTCCCGGAGTGAGACAGGTCAGGGCATGGAGGACAAAAGGGACGGTCATCGTCAACTGCAACACAACCATATCTGGAAGCAGTCTTTTACCCGAGCAAATCTTGGCGTTACATGGGAGAACTTTCAGGATGGATTTGTAGAACAGCTTGTTTCAGTTTCTTTATACGGTCCTGCACTTAAGGGGGGACATATTCCATTGACAGGCGAGGGATGGAGGGGTCACTGCTCCCAAACCGTGTGTACACCATGTGTATGAGCATATAAGGTCATACGACTTCTTGCTTGAATGTATCATATGTAATTATATTTATATATATTTATATATATACTATATACACACACCTATGTACAGAGTTACTCTTAGTACGAATAAAGCTCCAACAAAGTACATTGAGCATGCCGACAGATAAAAAGAGACTAGGCCTTGGTGTGGACCTCAAGATATCCAGAGGGGTTAGGCTCTTTCCCAGGAGATACTAAGCAGGCCCACAAAGTCCAAGCTGGCAAGAAAGGTAAGTCCAAGCCAGAAGCTTGCATCTCCTTAATGGTCGCCAAATCGCCGCATAAAAGGGGAGAACAAGGGTCAGGCGTGAAATCTGAAATCGATTTCCTCCTAATTTTCTCCCTCGAGTCACTGATCCACTATGATCCTCTCTTCAGTCGTCCTCGGCTTAGCGCAGGATCATCCACTTTGCGTCTCCGGGGGGTGGAGGGTGAGCATCTCTCAGTTATTGTTTTACACCCTCTAAGGCCTGCTAAGCTGTCGCCGAGTAGCTGCCTGGAGGGCGAGTGTGTTTGTTTTTCGGGGGAGTCTGGGTGGGTTGAAGGGAAGAACGTGGTGAAATTGGTCACGGCTGTTTGACAAGAGGAGTCACTTTGCGATCGGGCTCATATCAAACACACAGATTCACTTTGTCTGTCTCAAAAAGAAAGAAGAAAAGAAAGGAAAAGAAAAAAAGACATCCTTGGCACATCATCAGCTAAAGCTTTTCTTATGTCCTTTTTTCTCCGAAGACAGATTTCCTCCTCTGCTTTTTTCTGTCGCAGGTAATCCACTCAAACCGAGATTTGATGGAATGGTTTAGTCCGCTGCGACAGAGGAGACACTCGTGCCGCTGTCTGATGCGAGCTGTGGGTTAGGTCCTGGGATGAATCTGCAGATTGGGAAGGAGAGAGAGAGAGAGGGAGAGAGAGAGAGATAATAACCATTAATGGTCAGTAATTTTACAGTGGACTAAACTTCATCGTTGTCTGGAGGCGAAGGCCTTTTTTATCATTTATTATTATTATCAGGATCTGGTTGCTGTTCCAACGTCCCATTTGAATTGCCATTAGTTCTTGCATTATCTTGCACCATCCAAAAATGATCCTGAATCACAAAGCAGTTAAGCAAAAGCCTTGAGTCTTCACTTTGAATGAATCTGAAAGTCAATCTGAAGCAAGCTGGGGTGTAAAACAATTTGGAGAGTGTGTGGGTTGAGTCCCGAGTCAAAAACCAAGCCAAGCTGAACTGTGAGTTAGTTAAGAGGCAGTGTGAGTCAAAAAGGAGTTGTTTAAGAGCCAGTGTGAATTGAGTCATAACTGATCAGTCCAGATTGATTCATGAGATTAGATCCAAACTGAGCTGCGAGTCAATTTAAAGTCAGTCTGTGTGAGTCTGTGAATTGTTCAATGGCCAGTACAAGTGGAGCTGACAGTCAGTTTAGAGTTAGCTTTGATGAGTCAGCTAAAGATCAGTGTGAGTTGATTCATGAGTCAGTTAAGGACCAGCTCTAGTTGAGTCCCAGTTGTGTTGTGTTGGAGTTAAGAGGTAGTCTCAATCATATCTGGAGCTGCTACACATCGAATCATGAGTCAGTTAAGAGCCCATCTGAGTCAGTTTCGGACCAGTGTGAGTCAAATTGTGAGTCAAATTGTGAATCATTTAAGGGCTAACATGAGTTCAGTCAGTTAAGGAATGCGACATGAGTCCAAGTCACTTGTTTTAAGGTGCTAAGGATATTTTTTGTTTAATTAATAAATGCAATATATATATATAAAAAATTATTGACCTCAATACATCAGAAAAGAGCACCAGGAGAAAAACTCATCCTCTTTTGTTCTTTCTTTCATTTTTTCCTTCACTCTCCATTTTCTCTTTCTTTCTCTCTCTCTGTCTTGGTCCAGGGGCCTCTATTTGGCGAGTGCTTCTGGAAGTTCGGTAGTTGATTCGTGAGTCATTTAAAAGCCTTTCTGAGTCAGGAGTTCGTTAAAGATCAGTCTGAGGTGAGTTGCGAGTCACTTAAGAGGCAGTCTGAGTTATGAGTCAGTTAAGGAGCATTCCTACTTGTGTTGGGAATCGGTTGAGATTTTTAAGTCGAGTGAGATTTTTAAGAGCCAGAACAAGCTGAGTCATTTTGAGTTAAGAGCCAGTTTGAGCTGACTCACCAGTAAGGGACCAGTTAGAGTCAAACTGTGAGCCGTTTAGGGGATCGATACGGACAGAGTCAGGAGTCAGGAGTCAGTTAAGGAGCAGTCCGAACTAAAATGAACTAAAATGTTCATTTAATAAACAAATGTATTTTAAGAAGAAACAAAAGAGACAAACTGCACACTCCTCTCTTCTGTCCTTGCCCCTCCTTCTTTTTTTCTCCCTCTTCTCTCCTTTCTTCCACCCCCCCCCCCCCCCCTTTTTTTTTCCAATTCTAGCTCCTCTCGTCTCTTGTCCTCTTCTTCTGTAGCTCAATTTCTTGTTCAAATTCCCTCAATCTCTCACTTTTGACCACTCATCCCCCTTGGGTTCTTTCAATGTGCTCTCTTATCTTCTATCTATTCTCTCTCTCGCTCTCTCTCGGTTCAGGGACCTCTGTCTGGCGAGTGGGTCTGGGTTTCTGTGCCACACTGTGTCTCTCTCAGGCCTCTATTAGCGGATGCTGCGCTTCCCTCTGCGGCGTGACAGTATCCGTGTTGTGAGCTCTGATTATCCAGCTCATGTCCGTGTAAATCCTCTTTTGAAGCGTTTCCTGCGACAGCCGTGTCAGCTTGCCAACACGTTTCCAGCCCCCATATGTAAATGTTTAATTTCAATCTAAGGCTTCATATCATTATTATTATTCTGCTCCTCAGATCTCTCTCTCTCTCCCTCTCGCTCTCTCTCTCCCACACACATTCAATCATCCAAAAGTGTAGGATCCGTTATATTTTTAGGATTCTGTAATTTCACATACATTTTCACAAAGATCTGATCGCCGTGGCTGAAATACGAAAAAGGCACATCGTTCTTACTAGAACCATGGACGCCATCAAAAAAGAGCTCCCCCATTGGTCTCCCATTGGTCAGGCCTTCAGGAGCTGAACTGAAGCTCTTCAGTGTCAGAGTCACTGACGTATTTAGAAAGTGAAATCAACAATTCAAGATTTGTCTTTCAGTGAATAGGACCAGTTTTTAGGGAAGAAAACATAATCCAGGCCGTTTAAAGGTTCTAGATATGTCATTGACTGTGAATATGAGTTGCAGAGTAAACAGTGAGTTTCAGCAGCAGCTCTGTGCCAGGACTCGTCAGTGAAGGAGTCACTCTAAAAGCTACACACGAGCTCAAACATGTCAATACTTCTGTTATAAAAATGTCACATTAGTGGAAACGCAGCACTGGAGCCCTGCTGGGGGTCAGCAGATATTGGCATTATCCTAGAAGTGTAGTTTTTCAATGTTTTTTATGATATTTGACCAAACAGACCTATATTTACCACTGTTTTTAGACAATGCACATGATATTACAAACTATAAAAACATTACAGAAAAGAGATAGATATATTATTGAAGTCATATTAGAAGCTACAGCATTTCTACTTATAATGACATCAATACACCAATCAAATTTCCCCTAAATAGTGGCACATCTGTCTCTCTCTCACGGTTGATGGGAAGGCTTGGGGCAAAGCAGAGACAGGGCTGGGCTGAGTGTGTGTGAGTATGTGTGTGTGTGTGTGTGTGTGTGTGTGTGTGTGTGTAAGGCTCAGGGTGTTAGGAGTGAAGCTAATTAAATGCTGCGGCCTGTGGCTTAGCCCTGAGCGCATCCAGCATGTGCTGACATTTCCTCTGCTAGGTGTGCAGAGACACACAGCCAGGTGTGAAAGAGAGAGAGAGAGAGAGAGAGAGAGAGAGAGAGAGAGAGAGAGAGAGAGAGAGGAGGGCAAGAGAGGCGAGAGAGAGAGAGAGAGAGAGCGAGAGAGGCGAGAGAGAGAGAGAGAGAGAGAGAGAGAGAGAGGCGAGAGAGAGAGAGAGAGAGGCGAGAGAGGCGAGAGGCGAGAGAGAGAGAGAGAGAGAGAGAGAGAGAGAGAGGCGAGAGAGAGAGAGAGAGAGAGTGTAGGAGGAGGAAGTAGAGAGATTTGTGACAAGTTGTGTGACAGTGACAGAAAGAACAAACCTTCCCCCTTGTAGGTGATTTTAGTCCAAATCATTGTTAATTATAACCCTGCCTGTGGACAGAAAGAAAGAAAGAAAGAAAGATTTGGAAAAAGAGTAATGAAATTGTGAGTGAGAGAGAGATACAGACAGAGAGAGAGAAGCATATATATATATATATATCAAAGAGAAAGAAAGAAAAAGAGAGAAAGAGTTATGAGATACGGAGAAAGATGAGAGATGGAGAGAGAGATAGATAGATAAATAGAGAGAGAGAGAGAGAGAGAGAGAGAGCGAGAGCAATCACCCTGACTTCCACCCTCCCACCCAGCAGATTGACAGCTGTTGGCTAAAGTTCAGTCTGCCTCGTCTCACCCAGATGGGACGAGGTGGCCCTGTCCATCATCCCTCGCTCCGCCTGTCTGTCATGTACACCTTGATAACTTCCATATGAGCTACACTCATCACTCCCAGAGTCTGGGAGCCTCCACTGCACCCAATTTAATCGCCTAACCCTGCATAGACTAGCTACTGTACATTTCACTCACCACACACACACACACACACACACACACACACACACACACACACACACACACACACACACACACACAATCTATATTTCCACTCACGGTCAGTAAATTCTGGCTTTTATATGAATTGTTTCTGGCTCTTGCTCACTGAAGCAGAGTCATTCTGCGGAAAGTGCTGATTCTAAATCTTCCCCACATCTGTGCTTGTAAACAATAAAAATAGATTTTATTATAATTTGATGACAATTAATATGCCCTCTTTGCATTTTTGCCATGGTTTTGTATTTTTGGCGCATTAATAACAGAAGCACAAACCAAAGGTACAGGAAGAAGTCAGGAGCTGATCCAGGTTAAAACCACATCAAGTAACTTAAGCTTTAAAGTCATTACAATTAGTCCAGGCTAAAACACCTCCAGCTAATTACAGTTAAGCCTGACATTAAGTGAGATAAATACTAGCAAACCTAACAAATAACACTAAATGTTAAAATTGACCAAACCTGAAATGACTCTTAATAAAAACTCTAAAGACCCACGATGAAGTGGGTTAATTAACTCTAATGAATAAAACTACAGTTTAAAGTTAACCTGGCTTCAAACACCTCTTAATAATCAATTTAGAATTTAACACTGGGTTAACATAACTCTTCATACTAACTTTAAAACGGACCTTAAATGAATTAAAACGGTCTTAAATAAACTCTTCATTAAAACTCTAAGGTTTAAAGTTGACCTGGATTAAACTCCATAGGAATGGCTCTAAAGACGACCAAAGTAAAGCTGGGCTAAAATAACCCAATCAAAATGTCTGTAAGGGTTCAATTTAATCCGGGTTAAAATAATTCTTTAGTAATAGGACTAAAGGTTTAATCTGACTCACAATAACTGCTCGGTTAAAGTTGACCCAGTTTAAAATAACTCCGCCATAATTGTTAGGGTCAGATTGGACTCAGGACAAAGTGGAGTTACGGTTCTTTACTGACGCACTTTGTAACGCTGGTCGTAAAAGGATGTTCAAAAATACGTAGATTATCATCACCACTGGGATCAGGTTTTAGAGGTTTTTATTACAGTGAGCTGAAGCGAGGAGCAGAATGGAGACAGATTTCTTAGACAACTGCGTGACTTTGTTCCAAAAGAAAAAGCCTTAAACGGCTGTCGGATGTGTCAGAAACGTTCTTTGCGGAAAACTCTTAAGGGCGGCTGAATGCCAGCCTGTCTGCTTTCTGCTGCCTGCCTGTGTTAAAGGGCACCTCCTCTGAAAAAGTCTTCTCTCATTCCCTTGCATTCTCCTCAAGTGGTTGCCACCGTTATGGCAGATTCTTGCGTCCTTGGTTCGAAATAAAATAGCCAATCGGATCTATTTCCTGACTTGCCGGAAGATGCGTTTTGACAAAGTCTCGCTCGTCAACAGTGGAAGGGAAGAGCTCTCTGCCTCGAGAAGCATTCTGGCACTTCAAAATGCTTTATTTACTTTTATCATGTCGGTGACGGATAAACGAGGCAAATATTTTACAGAAAAAAGTGCTTACTGGCTGGGATTCTGACCTACGTCTGCAGTTTGTCCTACACCGCCTCGACTCCAAACTCCATGTCCTTGAGTGAGGAAGTGAGGTGTGTGCTGTCTTCTAGCACGGGGCGTAAGGCAGACAGACTGGGTCTGTCCATCATCGACTCTGACACTGTAAGCACTCGGCCACGTTTCTCTAAATTCGCCTGCCTCGACTCCGAGTTGTTTGATGGAAAACACGTAGCCGGAGAAAGGCGACTGTAATTCAGTGCCTAAAAGTCAACAAACTCTAACATCATTTTAATGAAATGTCATTTAGACCAAACATTACTCAGATGTCTTTGGCAACACTTTCTTTTAGTGCCTTGAGTTTTAGGTACTAAGCAACCAGCATTGTGGATGATCCCACAGACCCGTCCCACACCCTTCACGCTCCTGCCCTCCGGGAGAAGGTTCCGCAGCTTACGGGCCTCCACTTCCAGGTTGGGAAGCAGTTTCTTCCCCCTGGCCATCAGACTTTTGAACTGTTAATCACCTTATCGCTACTTTTGCCACCTGACCGCCACTATTTCTTATTACTTATTATTTATTCTTTTGCGCTCCGCACTTGAACCATAACATTGCTGCTCCATCACACTGTCGACAACATGTGCTGCTTCGTTCCGTAACACTGTTTTTGTCTGCACTTGTTTGCCTTGTCTTGTGTCTTATGTTGTGTCCTATGTCGTCTTATGTGTAGCACCAGGGTCCTGCAGGAACGTTATTTCGTTTCACTGTGTTCTGTGTATACGGCTGAAATGACAATACAAACCTACTTGACTTGACTTGTAAAGGAATAAATATGACACATAAACTCTCAAGTATTTAGAACAGTTCGGTTATATTTTTGGGAAAAAATGGCTTTCTAGTTAATTAACACTCAAATCTAACAGGTTCTAGATATTAAGAACACCTTAACAAGGTGGTGATTACTAACACACACTAAAATGTACTGTAGTGTCGTGTGTTAAAGCCTGACAGTGAACTGGAAATTGGCAGTGTGTGGGGTAGAAGGTGGCTCTATAGGGCTGGACTGTAGTAGAAAGCTATGATCACCATTGACCACAACCGGCGCAGAACCTGAAACCTAAAGCTTCATTTTACAGAAAAATTGCCCGTATGTTTCTACCAATCCCCCATTTCATTCTATTTAATTCTTTTTTTCTTTCGGCTGCTCCCATTTAGGGTTCGCCACAGCAGATCGTCTGTTTCCTTCCTGTTTCTTTCTTCCGGTCCTTTGCATCTTCCTTCTTCAAACCGACCACCTGCATGTCCTCTCTCACGCCGTCCATAAACCTCCTCTTTGGTCTTACATTTACATTTACGGCATTTAGCAGACGCTCTTATCCAGAGCGACTTCCACATCCTGGTTACAGGGACAGTCCCCCTGGAGCAGCTCAGGGTTAAGGGTCTTGCTCAGGAACCCAGTGATGGTAGTGCCAGAGGTGGGATGTGAACCTGGGACCTCTTGAGCCATAGGTCCATAGACAAGTACCCACCACTAGACCACCACCTCCCAATCTTACTCTTCTCCTCCTTCCCAGCAGCTCCATCTTCAACATCGTCCTCCCAATATAATCCTCGTCTCTCCTCCGGACATGTCCAAACCAATGCAACCTTGCTTCTCTAACTTTTTCTCCAAAACTTCTAACCTGAATGATCCAATTATGAAATATTTCTTTACAATCTAAAACCTGTTTAGTATTTCAGTGTAAAGTAGACCTTGTGCCTGATAGCTGATCAGTAATTATCTAGAACTTCTGGATCTCACCAAATAGAGACCTGGTTCTTTAGAGTTTGGACTTCACACTTATCCAGTTATTAGCAAGAACATATTTGGCATTTTAGCATTTCAATCTTGCGCAATTTAGCCGTTTTCCACTCAAATAATTACTTGGTTCTGGGTGGTTCGTCTCATAAGTTGCCTTTAATAATTAGAACTTAACGGACTACAAAAGAAAGCTTCACCAGTCTAGGTAACTCTTTTCAATGTAGAAGTTTTCTAACTTAATGCAAATGCTATTTAAAGAAAACAAATGTATTTTAAAACGTGTCAGGAAGACAAGTGATCACATAAAAGAGCACATCTATGATTCTAGCTGACTCAAATGTTAAGTTAAACATGGGCTTTATTTCCAACTTTTTGGGATCTTAAATGTCATTCTAAGACAAATATCATGCCGTCTGTCTCAAATGTCTTTTAAGTTAAACATCAGTTTTATGTCACACTTCTAAGGATACTTAGCTGAACTCAGCCACTCTCGATGCAAATGTCAATTAAATAAGGCCCGATCTCTTTCAGTGCAAATGTTACGCAGGATAAAGTCAAATGTGATTTCAGTGAACTTCAGCGCAAGTGCAATTGAAGTTAACTTGTTTTTCACTCGGGTTCATTCGAACGCTGACATTCATTTCCCTAAAGAATGTGAGTTAAGTGGGTTTTACTGGGATTTATCAGTTCAGGTGTCCTCTAGCATTCCTGTTCCTTACTGTGAGCTGTCCAGCTGCGTGACTGTCTGCTTTAGAGCTCGTCCTAAGTCGGCAGTTCCACACGAGCCCCTTGCATACTAATTCAGCGATCACATTAAAGCGCAGTTCCCTCAGGCTGAAAGAAACTGCACGAGGACGGCTCATCAACCCGCCACGGCGGTAATTCTCCCAGATTGTAGGATCTCTTTCTGGGCTTAAGATTCTGACCCTTTAATGTGAAGGAAAACGTACAGGAAGACTACAGGAAGTGCGGATGTGTCAGGACGGATTTAATATGACATTGACAGGCGAAGAGACAAACACAAGTAGAGAGGAAACAGGCTTTCTCTGGAGATCGCCACTCAGCGAAATAACAGCTATTGTCATTTCTCGAGATGTACAGGTAGCCCTTCGCGAGTTTGCTTTGTGGTGATTTCATCAACTTGCAGGTCACTTTTGCTCTGAAAAGACTCTCAAGGGGAAAAAAAAGCTGCAGTCGGGACCTCAAGAGTGGCTTGTAACATGGAATGTGGTCGAGACCGGACTGTAGATTCAGCATCTTGGCCCATCTAGGTATCTGACCATTGATCAGTCCGTTGCCATGTCAACCGCATGCACTTTCAACATCCTTAGAGAGCAGAACGTCCATGCTGGCTTTGATTGGAGATTACCAAACGGCGCCACAAGAAGTATTGTTTTGAGTATTGTTGAGCAAAAAAAATCCAATTTTCAGGACGCGTCTACAACCATCTGTTGATGTCACGGCAATCAGAGGCCGAGAGCTGACTGCTGTTCTGCATCCAATCCCAAAAATGGAGCATGGGATGAAAAAAAGAGAAAAAAGGGCAAAAATGGAAAAAAATATAGCAAGAAGGGTTCTCTTTTTTGTAGTTGTTGTTGTTTTTTTTGCATATAATCGATTTTCTAGGGAGCCGGGAGAGAAGGTAAAAGCTGTAAGGAATGATTCGAGGGTCTCCAGCCTCTCTGTCTTTCTCTTTCTTTTGCTCTCTCCCTTTCTCTTTCTCTTTCTCTGTCTCTTTCTCACTGTGTGCCCTCCTCAAACAAAAGGCCTCCCTTGTCTGGGGATACAGGCAAGGAGGGCTCCCTCTCTGAAAGACACAAAGAAAAAAAAGAGAGAAAAAACAAGAGCATCAGGCACTGACTCGCTTCTGCCGCATCTTTACTTTGCATGCCAATTTATTTTAAAAAAGGGTAGAAAAAGAGGTTTTATGTGTGTCTGCGCGCGCATACATGCATGCATGCGTCTTAAAAGATCGTTTATTCCTCTATAAGAATGGAGTGTCTTTCTCAGAGCAAAATGAAACCTGCAGGTGGAGCGGTTTGGGATGCTGGGCCCTGCTGTGTGTGTTTTTTAGGCTAACAGTGCCGGTTGGGGTTGCTGGTCAGAGGGTTTGAGCAGAAAAAAAAACGAGAGAAAGTTCCAGATTATTAGGCTGTAACAGAGCAGGGCAGCTGCAGGGTGCTCTTCTTTAGAGCCCCTGTTTGAATAACCTCCACTATGGTATCACACAGCAGGGATCTCACACACACACCCACACACACACACACACACACACCCACACACACAGTAGAAAAACTAATAAATAAAATGTAACTTAAATGCAAAGCACTTGTCAGCCTATATACAGTAGTGTGCTTGAGCCACGCTTTACTTCTTCATATTTTACTTCAAGAGATCCAGACGTTCTTGCATTTTTAATGCGTTATGGAGGAGCAGTTCTCCAGATCTTCCTGAAGGACAGTGTTTTGTCTCTCATTTTCAGTGCAGTCCTTGTACATGAGCACTTTCAGAGGCAGTGTGGCGATGTCTAAAGAAGAACTTTTGAATGTCCTTCAAGAAGCCTGAAGACAACTTAAGGCAATGACAAGAAAGCTTGTCTAAGAGCATTCAGGCTGTGGTGAAGAATAACGGCGGCCATCTGAATAATATGTAAGTATTTATATCTAGTAAAATATGTAGAGCAGTGCTGTATATGCATGTGCATGTGTATATATATATTTTTTTTCTTATGTGATTTATATTTATAAGTGGTTGACAAATCAAGATAGCTTTGAGTGAAGGTTTTTCATTGGGACATGAATGTCAGGAGCAAAAACTGCCACTGGCAGCCTGAACAGTTTTTTGATTTAGTGCTAAAGGCGTGATTAAACAGGGCTTGAGATTCAGTAGGTGCGATGCTCAAGCATTAGTCAGATTTGTAAGAGCAGCTGTATTCAGGTGACCGAGACTGTCAGCACAGGACGTGACCAGACAGCAAGAACAGTCCGTCTACAGCTACGCAGGAAGGCGTTTTAGAAGGCCTGCAGTGCAGAATCCCTCCATCAAGGTGAATGTCCATCTCAAAGGTGTGTGGTGAAACCACAGCTCCTCCTACATTTAACCCATCACAGAGTGAGCAGAGAGCAGCCACATCCAGCACCCGGGAAGTAGTGCTGGGTAATGTACCTTGCTCACGGATATCTCTGGGCAGCCTGTTGGTCTGGGATCCGAATCTGATTATGGGGCTGCAATGGTCTAGTGGTAAGGGAACAGGCCTTAGGATTGGAAGGTTGTGGGTTCAAATCCCAGACCAGTAGGTTTCTCTGAGGTACCCCTGAGCAAGGTACCATCCTCATCACTGCTCCCTGGGTGTTGGATATGGCTGCCCCCTGCTGCACATATATGGATGAAAAGCAGAGGGTGCATTTTGTTGTTTCACTGTAGGCAGAGCTGTGACCAATGAAAAAAGTCACTTTCACTTTCATAGGGCCTAGTCACTAAGCCACCACTGTTTTATTCCCAGACTGGGAGTTAAACCCAGGCTACCTGGGTGAAAACCAGTAATCCAAAACACTACACATTACAGATGCTCTTATCCAGAGCAACTTCAGCTTCCTAATTACACTGACTGTCTCCGTGGTGCATCTTGGGGTTCAGGGTTTTGCTCAGGAACTCAGTGGTGGTTGTGCTGGAGGAGGGATTTGAAAACTGCAACACACTGGCCCACAGGTGACCTTCCTACCACTAGACCACCACCACCCCAATATCACCACACGAGACCATATGGGAGGTTATCATGTTAAAATGAAACATTTTCTTCTGTAGTGATCTCTTCTAGTAAAAAATGCCCTTTTTGCAGAAGCCATGAGGGATTATTGAATGTTTCGATGACAAAAATGATGAAAATCATAGATTATGGCCTTGCAGCGCCCCAATCTCCTGGGAAAGTTTTTGGAGTGACCTATTAGGCAGTGCTCTCGTCCACCAATATTAAAACTCCAACTGGGGGAATAGTTTTTATAAGAACGATACTTCAAACACTTACAGAGATCCATACCAAGGTACATTGAGGTTGTCCTGACAGCTTATGGTGTTCCAACACCTTAAGGACACTATTTCTGTCCTTTGATTAGGTATTTTGTCAATACTCTCTAAAATGTATTGGTACCGAATGTAATATTTGTAGCTGCTAGATGAAGTTTTCACTATATGGCCAAAAGTTTGTGGACACCATCAATATTTCTTCTAAATTCTTCTACAGGCTGAAAAGAAATGAAAATCTTTACACTAAATGATGAAGCATTGTTGTGAGGATTTGACTGCAGCCACAAAAGCATTAGTGAAGTCTGGTACTGATGTCAGGCACTGGGCATTGTGGCCAAAGCTCATGTGTCCATCCTATTGACAAGGCTTTTTGATGAAGATGAAAAAACAGAAAGCTGTGTGTGGACTGTTGAAATGAACTCAGTTCACCAAACAAAGGTGTGTGGATACCTTTGGACATGCGGTGTATGTGCGTAACCATCACTACCATCAGGTCCATTGATATTGTAGGTTCTTTTTACTTTTAGGCCATTTTTGGTTTGGAAAACACATTACAGCAAACACGTACACACATAAAACCACACACGAGCTCTTACACTGGGTCTGTTATAAGTATATGTGTAGTAATGAGATGTTAACTAGAGGTGGATCTAAAAAAGAAGCTGAGGTCACTCTGTTGTGGCTCTAAAAATCCAGAGACGGGCACTAACCTGGAGCAGAGAGACATGCACCGGTGCCCCCGCAGCTGTCCTCACAAGCTAAAAAGGAGAATACGGCTGAGTGTTCTGCAAAAGGAGGCAGGAGAGAAAACACAGCAGGTGTTCATGTTCGCATTCAAAGTTCTGCTGAATTACAAGGTAAAGTCTAAGTGCATGATGTTTGAAGACATCACCAGATCATTGAAGGCCATAGGAGAGCACAGTGCTTTCATTTATCAGCTCTTACACACTTGAGTCATACCTTTAAGGGCTTGATAATGAGCACAGTCGAGTGAATGGAACAGAATTTGATCAATCAGCCAAATGAATCATTGGCTTCACTTTAGAGGGATATGGCTCCCCGTCATGAGGCTTTGGCCTCTTTTCTTCTTGTAATAACGCAGTCCTATGCAAAATCTTGATCCGCCCGACCTTTCTTCATATTTTGCTTCCAAATAGCCATGTAATTTTTATGTAATGGTGAGGAACGGTTCTCCAGATCCTCCTGAAGGACAGTGTTGTTGTCTCTCATTTTCAGTCCAGTCTCTGTACCTGAGCAGTTCTCCAGATCTTCCTGAAGGACAGTGTTGTTGTCTCTCATTTTCAGTCCAGTCTCTGTATCTGAGCAGTTTGATAGTTCTGTGTTGGTTAATCCACACAGTGATCTACGTCTGAACCTTCAAGCAGAACAAAGCGTCTAACTAAAGACATGAAACAGTAAGGAAACAGGTGCAGATGATCCCAGATGATCCGGTAATTCATTGTTTGGGTCCCCTTAATCTAAAACCTTGTATCTTTAGACACTTTGCAGCCTGTCACATTAAAACATTTGTTCACAATTTCTTCACTTAGTCTACTCAGTGTGGAAAATAGGCCAGTTTGATAGGCATAAAATATGCCTGTGGTTCACTGTGTGCTGTGCTGTGTTTCACAATGACACAATTAGTCACTTTCACTTTAAAACTGAACTTACATCAACAAGGTGATTCTCTAGTAAAATCCAAAGAAATGAGGTTCAAGACTTTTGCACAGTATTGTACATCCCTCACTATAGAGCTCAAGGGTCTGGCCAATAAAATCATCCTGCATATAATCAAAAGCAATACATCTGGATGGTTACAGGAATAATGTTAGGTAAAAAAATAAAAACTAATTTTAACTTAAAGTGTGCATAATGTGAAATATTTGATTGCAGACAGATGTAGACACGATTGTTCACAATTGTTTGGAAGAAAATGGAAGCAGAGTTTAGAGTTTAATGGCTCTGAAAGCAAACTCACAGAAATCTTGTTGGATAAAATAGGTACAGGTACAGGTATTATTATTTATTATTACATTATTTTAGCTTCTAAAATGTTTGAGCCTTAAAACTGGGGTATATGCATGAATTTTTCTGCATGCTTTACACCATTTCACTGTACACCAATCATCAACGCACCACATCATATGATATGACCCCATCCACCCTCACTGGAAAAAAAAAGTTTTCATTATGTTTCTAATTAGAAAAAGAGGCAAAATTCCCTTTTACAGCAGCAGTCAAGCTCTACTCTGAGAAATACAGACTGGAACATGAGAGGAGGATGAGTGATCTTACCTGAGGACATGCTGAGACGCCTCCAGGTGCGGTCGAACTCACTTTAGTCGAGTCTGAGGCAGTTTAAGGCGAGGAAACAGCGAGGAAGTGGATGAGGGCAACCACGACTTTATTTTTTCCTTGTTTTCTCGCATTTTCCATTGTCATGTTTTTATTAATTGCATACTTACTTTTACCCATTTTTTTTTACCCATTTCATCCCCTTCACACTTTTCTTTCTTTTTCTTTCTGCTTTAAAAAAAAATGTAAAGTACAAATTTGCTTGCTCAATCACTCACTGACTCAATGACTCATTGACTCGCTGACTCACTCATTGACTCAGTCAGCTTATTGACTCACTCACTCTCTGACTTACACACTCACTCATGGAATCACTGTCTTAACGCCCATGTGTAATTTGTGTGGATGAACGTGTGCTGTATTTTAGTGTTGATATGGGGGGGTAGGCATGTCTGTGGGTGTGTGTGCATGCATGTGTGTGAGTGTGTGAGTGTGTGCATGTATGTTTCTGTGTCTCACCCTTGTAGTTTTTATCTTGTTCCCAGAGGAGCACATCCAGCCTGAATTATCCGGCAGCGTCTTACACTCTTCTCCTTCCAAACACGGCTCCATCTCACACCACCACTTCCCAATCACGATGGAGGCTACAGGAGATACACACACACACACACATACACACACACACACTTTACTATTACACCAATAGTGTAAATAGCTGCATAAAGCATGTTGAGTTCTGTAGGTTAAAATTTGCTGCCTCATGTTTGCGCTGGAAACACTGAACCACAATGAAATGCATTTCGCTGTATTTAACCTTGACATTCATTGGGGCAGTCGGAAGCCATATCCAGCACCCAGGGAGCAGTGATGGGGATGGTACCTTGCTCAGGGTAACCTACTGGCCTGGGATTTAAACCCAAAACCTACTGATCCTGGGGCCTAGTTTAAACCCTGGGCCACTGCGTCCCCATTCCTCATTTCATTGTAAAGCACTTGGTCCTGATGTTTCAGGCAGTGGTGGCCTAGTGAAAAGTGAAAGTGACTATTCTTCCATCATGTGACTGTGATGCAGAGTCGTATCCCTCCTCTATTTCTCATGAAGACACGAAAAAAAAAAACATAAAAAATTCTAATAATTAGTGTGAGATGGTACAAACCCTTTTTTGGATGTATGGTCTGGCTTGAAGAGCGATGGAATCAGCTTGAATTAAAATGAAAATCATCAAAAATCGGTGCAACACTGTTTCCTTCCCTTTCTAACTTTAAATCCTAATCCATGATTCCTTTACATCTCTTGTTGCTTTTGCATCTTCAAAACCGTCTTTAGAATAAATTTCATTGTTTACATTTAGGCTGAGCCCAAACAATGAGATTCCATTACCCGTCTTGCTATTAAATTCCAGTAAGAGACGCAAATGAAAACCATTTGTTTCTTGCTACTGTTATGAAACGCTTCCAGTGAGGCACAAAAATGAATAAGCTTTTCCAGCTGCAAATTGATCCAATCAGCAATGTTTGATGTTTCTGTGTGTGTGTGTGTGTGTGTGTGTGTGTGTGACTGCTAGGAGATCTTTCATTGCTTTTTAATCAGTGTTCCTTTTAGAGGAGCACTCTACAATCAGTTAAAGACTTTCTGATTCTTATCTTATAAAGGAAGAGAATTATCAGGAACAATTTTAGAGAAGTGCTTAATGTGTGTGTGTGTGTGTGTGTGTGTGTGTGTGTGTGTGTGTGTGTGTGTGTGTGTGTGTGTGCCCTTTCAGGATCCTTTGGCAGCCCTCAAGACATTTAGGCCTCAGTTATTCTTGCCATTGACATAAATGTTTCACCATCATGTCAAATGTCAACCCCTCTTTCAGGCACAAAATCCAATCACGTTACTAAACACTTAACAAGGTTTAATCCGAGCCTTAATCTGAGCCTTACTGCTGTCCTCAGGTAACAGTCAGGTAACACGTGAGCAAATGCTGCATTTTTACGGTGAGTCTTTCGGTAAAGAATCCTTCTGTCTGGCTGATGCTGCTATTTTTTACTTTTATATATTTATTTATGAGTGGCGTCTGAAGAGACTCGAGCTTAGTGAAACTCTTAGAAGGCCAAGAACGATGTCCTTCTTATGAAACTCATATCACATAGTAAACCAGGCTGATTGATTCCTCACTTTCTGATTGCATTGCAGACTAATCTGATCCTTCAGTCCAGCTCTCGAACACTGAACCAGTGAGAGACCTCGTTTTAATGTATAAGTTGGTAAGGCAAACTGGTTTCACACAATTAAATGAAAAAAGAAGACTTCTCAGAAGGCCTAAATGGCCTTGATGATGGCCCACTGTGTTTTCATGGTTGAAAATGAACCATGCCCGAACAATGTGGTAAACGAGATACAAGAACTACTAAAATACTGGTTAATATCTTCGATGAAATGTTCGGTGCAAAGACGTATAAACTGCTGGTGTCCATTCTTTCATTCCCTCCCCAGAGACAGAGTCTTCACAACATAAATCCACAGTTTCGTCCTCTGGGCTTTGTTTCTCTGTTGCAATTTTGGAGAGATACCGCCATCGTTAATTAGACACCAAAAAAATGGCAAAAAGCCTTGTTTTTTCTTCCAGGAGGGCGTTCGTTTTAAATCTGTGATGTCATGAGAAAACTATTAAATCCACTTATGCTCACTAGGCTTCCAAGTGACATAATAACGGGTAAAAAACCATTCTGGGATTAAACTGATCCATGTGCAGACAAACAAAGTCGTGTTAAAGATCCAAAGTGACTAAGCAATTGTCAATCTATTGGAAAAAAGGTTCCTGATTATGACTTGATTAAAGGTTTACAGGCAAAGTGTTCCTGCTAAATAAATAAATCTGGTGTTCCCACCTTTTGGTGAATGCATGTTCTGCTTTGTGATGAAGGGAAGAGCGCTTCCTGATTATGAAAGAAGCTGAGCAGGGTCTTTGGGAGAGGTTTACAAAGCAAGCTTGCATTCTAAAACTTTCTTTGAACAATTTGTCCCACGACTTCAATTACATTCCCCAATGAGTCCCAGAGAACAATAACAAGTGTTAGTTAATTAATGTAAGAGTGGAAATAAAGCATCTGGAGCAGCCAAATAAGTCTAAACCCCCAGAAACAGCTAAAAGGGTAGAATGGCCCACAAAATTGCAACTGCATTTTTTTTCTCGGATGGAGTCCCATATAATACGTTAAAGTGGTTGGCATAGAGTTCTCTGGAGCTAATCGTCCATCAGTACCTAATGTTTCTGTGGCTGAAAGCGGTCACAGCGATGTTTGATTGGGACAAAGTCTTCATTAGTAAGCTTAGTAGCTGTCTACAAACTTTTGGACATACATTACAACTCTAAATGTCATTTAGGCCAAAGTGATTGCGTCGTTTGATGGAGCTCTCCCTCCATAACCTCTCAATCCCTCTTTCATTACCCCTGCAATTCCACTGCAGCATCACATCGTACAAGAGTGACTCCATCCCATCCAGGATGGGACCTAATAACTACCAGAGAGACTCCAGCACTCGGCCATTATTCATCTCCCCCTCGCTCTCTCTCTTTCTCTCTCTCTCTCGCTCTCGCTCTCTCTCTCTCTCTCTCTCTCCTTCTCTCTCTTTCTTTCCCAAAAGAGCTCAGATTGGGGTGAAGTAGAATGATGCAGTGCCCAAAGTTCATTACACAACAAACTCCCCCTCGCTCTGAGCGATGGACAGTAATCATTCCCCACACCTCCTTCTTCACTCTCTTATGTTCTCTTTCTCTCCTTGCTTGAGTGTTGGGTTGTTGTTAATGTGCAGCCCCTTCATCATAAAGCGGTTCAGTCTGAGAGTGAGGTTTATGTGCTCTATCGACTCTTATAGAGGCACGAGTCAGTAGAACAAATGAACAAAAATCATTAATCAACCTGATAATCCAGCCCTAACCTTATCAGTAACACTTTACCTTAAATAAACATGCCATTAATCTTCTTGAACACGTATAACACCTTTTTCCACAAGTCTTAAACCTTTCAGAAGTGAAGGGACACGCTAAGCTGATTAATGCATACTTTATGGCAACTGACACTTATTGGAGAAAAGCAGTAATAAATGTTTAGGTTTATGGACCTGAAGGTCATGAAGTCTATATAATGCCAGGCTAACAATCCTGCCTATTTGGGTCATTTGGGTCCTTCTTCTTCAAAAAAAATGATTTCTTGAACAATGTGTGAACAATGTATAACAAAAATATTTTTAAATAATAAGAATAATATCCCAGTTTTCCTTGTGGGAACCTCAGTTTTTGGTTTCCACAAAAGAACTCCTGACCCACATACAAAATACATATAAACACTTTCAGAAATCATACATTTGATTGAAAAAGTTTTATCACGTGCAATGTTTGAAGAAATAACCATCACGATTGACAGTTGTCAAGTTGATCAAGGTAACAGAGGCCTAAGAAGAATCTTAGAAATGTCCCTTCTGGGACACAGTCCTATAAGAGATCGGCTTTCGTTCACACTCAAACACGTTTACATCAACTTTATTACATTACATTTACGGCATTTAGCAGAAGCTCTTATCCAGAACTTCCATGTCCTTTGGTCCATAGGCAAGTACCCTACCACTAGACCACCACCACCCTATTATTTCAAAAGATCATTGTGCTTTTCCTGGAGGTAGTGCTGTTGCCTCACAGCAAGAAGGTCTTGGGTTTAAAACCCTGATGAGATGATCCGCTCACTATTAGGGGGTAATTTAGCTTCTCCAATCTACCTGCATGTCTTTGGACGGTGGGGGGAACCTGGAGCTCCTGGAGGAGACACACTCAGACACGGGAAGAACATGGGAAGGGTGGCGGTGGTCTAGTGGTGGGTACTTGCTTATAGACCTCTGGATCAAGAGGTCCCAGGTTCGAATCCCACCTCTAACACTACCACCACTGGGTCCCTGAGCAAGACCCTTAACCCTGAGTTGCTCCAGGGGTACTGTCCCTGTAACTAGGACATGGACGTCGCTCTGGATAAGAGCATCTGCTAAATGCCATACGTAGCGTAATGTAACATGTCCATGGGGAGAACATATCCACACACAGAAAGGACCTGGACTGTCCCACCTGGGAACTGAACTCAGGACCTTCTCACTGTGAGGCGACATGCTTAATACGGATTGGTTTAAAACAATCATTGGCTTGTTTTCATCCTCATGTACGTGTTTATGTTTCTGTGTCGAATATAAAGCGCAGGTATAGGCTGTCAGAACGAATCACGAGAACAATAAATGTGGCAACACAAAGCAGCAAGCTCCAGACAAAACACTCGCTGATGGTTTGTTCGGGCCTGTGTTTGGCTACAAGGTGTCCACTCTCTATTTACCGTTTCCAGCGATGCCCAGAGGCTTTGTACAAACTTGTTTTCCATCATCACTCAGAGCAGCGAATCATATTCTGCTCTATTAATGTTCAGTCCATCCGAAGTAGAAAATGGTAAAGTAATCCCAAAATGAAAATCAATTTGGCAGGAACAGGGCTGAGGTGGAGCGACAGAGGAGGAAGGGTTCGATTAAAGGTCTCTCTCCGCAGAGAGGTGTGAAATATGAGGTGTTGTTTGCATGGAAGACAAATGCCGCTTACAGGCTTTGGAGACGCATTGATCACAGGTCACGTTCGTGTTGGGCGAAGAAAATAGGGGGCAGTAAACACACACTCACAGTGAACTGATCACCATTTGCTGCTCAAACAAGAGCTGGTATCGTTTAAACACAGAAAAAACAATACGGTGGGGTCTCACGTCTGTATTTGTGCACTAAGGCATGCTGGTACTAAATCTGGTGTGATAAACGATGTTTTATTGAACGCTGATGTTTAAAGATTTTGGCAAATATTCAGGCAACATTTTTGAAATATCAAACCATGGAACCCTTAATTGGATTTGCCGTGACGAGGAAATTGCGTGGGGTCACGTTGGCTTGGAAAGCGGTTAAAACGTATTCAGATTTTTTGATAAATGGCCTTTTTGTGAAATGAAAAATGGTGTAATTAATATTTGGGAAGACAAGGTCAGTAAGTGGGGATATCTTTGGTTTGGAATGGTCCATTTTTTACATGTTTAGTAAATGAATTTTTAGGATGTCAAAAGAGATTCTGTTCAATATTTAAAATCAAAAATAAATATGTAACAAAATATTTGCTTGGGTTTGCTTTGAGCCGTTCAGTGATGTACGCTTGAAAGCTTCTAGGTTGTATTTTTTTAGCCAGAGGTGTTCAAAATACACATCGTCTTTATTTAAGTGGAAGATAATTGTCTAAAATTGAGTCTGGAAGTATGGATTCATTACTTTGCTTGAGTAAAAGACCACGTACAGGCTCTGAAACGTATGAAAAGTGTAAAGTGAGACGTGTCTCCTCTGAAGGACGTCTGGAGCGTCTGTCTGTGCTGAAAGTAAACTGAATCTCATGCCATATTAATAGAATTAAAGACTATTAAAGCCTCAAACTTCAACTCCAATAAAAACAATCATCTGAAAATAATCAACATGAACTTCACCGCTTCACTTTCATCCACGTTTCTACTAGTTCTCCCGTCACGGACACACACTCCACACACCCTGATCTCCACCGTCCACTCTCCCCGTCCTCTCTCCTTCCGTCTGTCCTTCACCTACACATAGATCGTCATCTTTTCTGTGTGTCCATTTAGGCTGAAATAGGTCTTGATGTTGGGAAGGTGATGGAAAATAAAAGTGATAGTTACAGCTAGAGTTAGTCGTACTTTACATTTAAAGTTGATTCTCAGCGCCAGTGCTTATGTTAAAATCATCACAGTCCACTGCAAACATTCAGACTGAGTGCAGATAGGAACTGAGATTATAGGCTGAAGGAAAATCAAATGAAGGCAAAGTTGAGATAATGGTCAGGATCTTTATAAGCTGGAAGGTCTTTCTTAATAAAATGGAACCAGGGGCAGCGGCGGTCTAGTGGTTAGGGAGTTGCCCTTGCATCGGAAGATTGTGGGTTCGATTCCTCTCTCCAGCAGGTTGCCCTGAGGTACCCTTGAGCAAGGTACCATCCCCATCACTGCTCCCTGGCCGTTTCAATAGCTGCCCACTGCTGCATGGTGTTTGAGTTAAATGCAGAGGTCCAATTTCGTCGTGGTGTGCTGCGACAATGACGAGGGTTGTCACTTTCAATTGATGAAAAATGGAGGATTCGTGAGGCTCTATCATTGAAAGCTGGAAATTTCTGTGATGAAAGTTTTCTTGGTTGAAATTTTAGATTTCTGGTCCTTTCTGGTTTGTGACTCATCAGAGCTCCTTTTTTGATTTGCTTCTTGGTTTTGGAGAAAACAGAAAGGTGACTGAGAATGCACACATAGTTTTCTTGCATCCTTGAGCTTGACTGCCCAGTGCAAATCATCACAAATCATTTTTTCTTTTCTTTTCTCCCAAGGACTGATCTGCAAACCTGAGGACGCAGCAGAGTCAAAGTGAAACAAATGTTTCTGCATTCTGAGGCAACAGCTTTTGACCTATGCTGACAGATGGCCTTCCCTCTCTTTCGCTCTGTCTCACTCTCTCCTTCCCTTCTCCCCCTTCTCTCGGAGGGGCAGGCAGGGGCTCAGAAGATCAGCCACAAGGTCAGCGCTCTTGCTTTGACAGCGTTATCTGTCTGGCTCCAGGCCAGACTCTCTTCAGGTGACCTTCCTGAAGCCTGGAGGTGGGCTGCTGTCCCTTGGCCATCAGACCCCCCTCTGGTCGCCCGCCATTGCAAAGTCATAACATCAGCAACTCTGGGCCATCCTCGTCTCCACAGTGTCACCGTCCCGTACAGAGAGAAGAAAGAGGATTATCGGAGCAGGCAGGGACCCACAAGGCTTTAGAGCTCCAGGGCCAGGTCAGCAGACTTTGTGGGCATCATGCTGGTGGAGGTTTCAGCTTTTTATGCTGATCTGAGAAGAGCTTTGAAATCCCGGGCACCTCTGTAAGATAAAGCTGTTCAGCTGGTTTCTGGTAATAACATCAGTGATGAGCGCAGGAAAACCTAAGACTAAAAAATAGAGCCTTAAAATATTTTGTCCAAACTCGACTGCAACTCAACAATATTTGGCCGAACTTTGTAACTTCAGAAACTGCCCCAATTCTGCTGAAACTGTCCCAATCCCCCTTCAGACAGAAAAAATCGTTCCCAACCTGACTGATTCTGCTTGCAGCAGTCTAAAACTAAATTCTGTCCCAACCTGACTGCCATCTGAAAAAGTTCTAACAACTGTAACCAGAAATAAATTGTCCCAGCCTGTCATTTGACAAAAGAATGTCCCAAAAACACGGACGCCAGATAAAAATTGTGTGCCAACCTGACTGTCACCTGACAAAACAATGTCCCAACCCTACTGTAGTTATAAAGTTCTGCTCAAACTTAATATCATGTGACGACATTCTATCCCAACCTGATGTTTGCCTGGACTCTCAGTTAAGTGTGAAATGATCAGAGATTTTCAGATGGTCTGATTTTCAGAGATTATGAGCTGGGAGATAAGAGTTTGTCCTTACCTCAACATTAACCAACAACATTAACCAATACTCAGTCAAAGCGTCTATAAATGAGTCCCTTTATCATTTCTGCACAATTTATTTTCTATATTGCAACTTCTATGTTGCAGAAAAAGATACTTTAGATGATCAAACATACTTTCGTCAGAGTTCAGGACACCAATCAAAAGGTCTATTGCGAACGACAGTATCTGTCAGGTTGCCATGTAGGCGATTGCTTTAAACACCAGCCTGGAAAATTAAACATTGATCCTAATGGACTCTGTCTGGCTGGATAATGAGGGTGAAGAAGTTCATGGAAGAGTTGTCGCTTGGCCAAAACTGTGAAATGAAAATAAAGTTCACTTTCCTGTAGTGGGAGGAAGGTTTTCTCGCACTCTTTACATCATCAAAAATGATTCTTTATCGAACATCTTTCTTAAGTCTTCAACAATTGTCTTGAAAAATCTACGCTGAGAGAAATCTTCTTGTTTTCTTGTTAAAAAGGGCAAAAAAAAATTTCCTTGAAGACCGCCTTAAGTGTATTCTGTTTCTTTTTTTTTTCCACGGAGATACTTTTTTCCCTTTTTCTTCTCCTCGTAAATGCAGTGACCCAGCCAGGTTCTCCCTACGCCACTCAATCGATCCCTCCCAGCCCAGATTAAGAGTGCAAAGCAATTACACTTTAAATTTTCATGCTTTTTCAGTAGGTGTTAATTTACAGTGCCAGGGGGTGTGGATCGATACATCAGAGTGGATAACGGCGCACCTCGTCTCTCTTGCCCTTCTGCAACCACCTCCCCACCTCCTCCATGCGCCTCCGCTCTACATCACTGTCCCCTGGGCCCACGGAGTGAAGAATTAACTTGCTGCCACTGCTTTGTGCCCTGGAGGTGCTCCGACGACTTTGCCTCATCTTCATCCAAACTGAAGAATGACTTTCTTTCTCTCTTTCTCACTCACGCTCTCTCTCTCTCTCTCTCTTCTTACCTGTGCTGAAAAATGCTTCGGTAATGAGCTGATTGATTCTCTAAAGTTGCACGGCGGTTGCAGAGAAGGAAGACTGACTGGCTTTAAAGTTGAGACGACGTTGGCTAATGGCCATGATGTTGCTCTGGAAGGTCAGCGGAGCCTTAACGAAGTCTGGGAGTAATTAACAAGGGGCCAAAGAGCGGACCCTTGGCCTCGGGTCACTGCCGGAGGACCCTGGCGACATCATTCTGCATTAATCTCTGCTTTTTTCCCCCACAAAGGAAGGGCTGTATTAGCCGCTGAAGCTTTATTAGCCATTCAGATGGTGACACTGGACCTCTCAATCAGCAGGCTTTTAAAATCACCCACTGCTGTGTTGCGCAATGTTTCATCGATACTTCTAGAGAGTCAAATTTAACTGACTGAAATCCTCTGCTCTCTCTCTGGGGGTCCCACTTTAGGCCCTGTAGAAGCCTTGGCATGATTCTGTTTCCTGAAAATTAAGTTAAAGGCCGTGCCATGATCGACAGATGCTCAGAAAAAAAAACTCGTATTCTCATTTATTCCCACATTTTATTCGGAAATATTTTATCCCCACTGCAGCCGTAGCACTGAACTTGTTCCACTGCATTTACATTTTTAAGGTGGACTCACTCTGTGCACACAAGACATTAGACTATGCTAAGCTATATTAGGTTAATTAACACCCAGGCCTGTGTTAAGGCTCCACAGATCTTGCAGTGCAACATCATCTCAACTTGAAAGCCATTTCTTCCTGTCCTCTGCATCTGCCTCTTTCACATGTCTCCTCTAACTGCATCCGTAAACCTCCTCTTTGTCCCTCCCCTTTCCTAGGAGCTCCATCCTCAGCATCCTTCTCCCAGCTTACTCCTCGTCTCTCCTCTTTGTCTCCGAAC
>CM029371.1:26346656-26364156 GCA_017165825.1 Hepsetus odoe
AAACACCCTGGAAGGTTACTGATCTGGCATCCTACCAGAAGCCTCCCAGTTATTCTAAATAGGCTGTGTAAATTCACTTTAAACACATCACACACACACACACACACACACACACACACACACACACACACACACACACACACACACACACACACAGTGCATGTACGAAAGACTCTTGTTTCTAATTCATCCATCTGTGCTGTAGTCTCTCAGTCTCAAATCCCCACAACATCACTGTTCAGTGAGCTGTCAGCTCACACACACACACACACACAAACACACACACACACACACGCACACACACACACACACACACACACACACACACACACACACACACACAAACACACACACACACACACACAGTCCTCTGGTTTGATCAATACAGCAGCGGTCTCTCTCTGCGGTAGAGAGATGCACAGGAGCATGAAGTGTGAACACGGCTTTATGCTTTAATACGCATCACATCAACACCCGGCTACAGACCGAGCCACTCAGGTTACAGACCGACACACCACCCAGGACAGCAGGGCATGATGGGATACACTGAAGAGGATTGCAGTATAAAATCACCTCTTTTGATGCACAGACCTCAAATCCTTTTATGTCCCTGATTAAAAGTGAAGGGAGATTTATGGACAAAAAGCAGGACTGTCCACTCAAGACTTGAGTCCAATATACTCCACATGTAATGATATTATCTACCATGTCTGTAAATTACACTGCACATGAGCAGAAACGGAAAGTAATGAAGTACAAACACAAATATTTTTACTTTTTATATTCTGAGTATATTCCTGTACTTTTTTACTTTTCTACTCTGAGTACATTCCTGTACTTTTTACTTTATATTCCAAGTACATTCCTGTAATTTTTACTTTATACACTGAGTACATTTCAGATCCTGCACGTTTTAGTTTTCCGCAAGAAAAGTAATTGAATTGATTAAAAAAACTGAAAAAATGGGTTGTACTGCAGTTCTCTAAACCTCCCTCCTGTGCAGGTAGAACGTGGTCAGAAGCACATAAGCAAAGTAGGAGCCTGTTCTAAATAATGTTCTAAAGAATGTAAGGAGTAGAAAGTAGAGAAATCTAAGTTAAAATGTAGGCAGGTAAAGACAAATATAGTCAGAAAAAGAAATACTCAGCTAATGCACAGAAACCTTTTCGTACAGAAAATTTAAAAGCCTCACTACTTCTTACTCATTCATTCATTCTTTTTCTGCCACTTCTCCCAAGCGGGGTCGCGGGGGGGGGGTTCTGGAGTCCATCCCAGCTCACACAGGGTGAAGGACAGGGGACACACCCTGGACAGGTCGCCAGCCCATCGCAGGGAGCTACTTCTTATTTTCTATTTGTAATCAGCAAATAGAAATGTGGGGCAGCGGTGGCCTAGTGGTTCGGGAGTTGCCCCTGATCGGAAGATTGTTTGATTCCCTCACCAGTAGGTTGCCCTGAGGTACCCTTGAGCAAGGTACTGTCCCTGTCACTGCTCCTCAGACGCTTTCAATAGCTGCCCCCCTGCTGCACGTGTATGTATGGGTGAAACGTAGAGGTTAAATTTCATTGTGTTGCGTTGTGCTGCATTTCACAATGACGAGGGTAGTCACTTTCACTTTCAATGCAACTTACAGACGTGGTAAATAACCTCATATATACAGAAAATGCTTTACTCTATTTCAGCAAGGAACTAGTCTTTATTTTCAGAGTGCAACCAAACTGCTACACAACGAAAATAAAATAAAATAGGAAAACAAATGAAATAAATGAAATAAAATATCATGAAAAAAACAGATTAAAAATAATAAAAAATCAATTATATATTAACATTAAAAGAGTTACATAAAAATGCCAAACAAATTAAAGTAATAAAATTAAACAAAATAAAATTTTAATAAACAAAATAAAATAAAAGGCTGCAAAAACTGATACATGCAATTCTGTAATAACATTTAAACGGGATACCGAGTCGACGGTAACAGCTGCAGAGATTAGAAGGGGTTTGGTAATGAGCTGGTGAGTGTATTCAGGTGTGCTACAGCAGGACCTCTGGTAGCAGAACTGAAAAGCACCGCTTTAGGTGACGTTACAGATAAAGCTTGTAATCAGCTTTTCAGATTTTTAATCAGAGAATCGATTGTAAATGTAACTTTGGCGCCTCTCTATTGGTATTCAGGTGGAGAAGCGTGAAATGCAGTACAGCCGTAAAAAACAAGCGGCCCTGGAGCAGCGAGTGTTCAGGGTGTGATCGCTTCATATTCAGTCAGTGCACACACACACACACACACACACACACACACACACACACACACACACACACACACACCCCCATACACACAGAGGAAATCAAGAGCACGACTGAATTACCGCTTTGTCTACTGTTGGCTTCAAAGTTCAACAGAATCTTTATGTGTTGCTTTCTTTGATTTTTCCCAACCCTGAGGCTTTCTACTACCACACTCTGTTCCTCAGCGCCAACGTTCCTTAGATATATAAACACGTTTTGTTTGTTTGCTTTTGTGCTTCTTTTCAGAAAAGAGCTAAGTTTTATTTAAGAGGTCACACTAGCCCCCCTTGGCATTTGCATGAAATTTGAATAAATGCTGCAAAATCGCGTCAAGGTGACAGCCAGAGTGAAACAGCATGAACATTACACCTGCACCTTGCTTTCCTTCTGCATCAGCGACTTTAACGCACACTTAAGGGTTTGGTGTGACAGGAAAAAAAAAAAAAAAACTCCCCTAAAACCACAGCTTTTAGGATGCCGGAAAATAAATGAACCTGACGCCATTTAGGGTGTTGAAAATAAGAGGTGTGGATTAAAACCCAATTATTTTCCAGCCGGTCACTCCTACCAGAGAGGGAGAGATTCTGAAACGCGTGGGGATTTCAGTGTGTCCGGTCTGTGTAACTAGTCCATTCGTCTCTGCTGAAAAGGGTGAGAGATGGAGGAGCACTTTTGACAGGTCCATCCTGTTATTGTGAACACACTGCAGCACAATGCTTCTCCGTGCGGCAGTGAGCAGCCATATCTGGCGCCCGGGGAGAAGTGATGGAGATGGTTCCCTGCTCAAGGGTGCCTCAGGGAATCCTACTGGTGTGGGATTCAAACCTATGACCTTCTGATCATGGAGCCTACTAGTAGCTCACTGCTGCCCCCAGTCTCACATCTGTGGGAGTAGTGGGAAGAAGAAACTGTTCCCCCTCCTGGTAGTGGAGGCCCATATACAGAACGTTTTCCCGGCTGGCTGGAGTGAGAAGAGTGTTTAGGACGGGTGTGTGGGAACGTACACAATGCAATTTGTTGATGATGCAATCACAGAAAACCCAGCCAGCATTGCAATGATGTATATATATATATATAGAGCTTTATTTAATCTGCTTTGGTCATTTTTAAACCGATTCCTGGCCATCCTGCCCTCACCACCAAGACGGACATTTAAAGGTTGTGCAGTGAAATAGAACAAGGTGTGTGAAGAGAAGCAGCAGGAACAGCTGTGTATCCCTACCGTCCACGCAGGAGGGCTTGTTGCGTGTTGTTCCAGCCACTTTCCCTGGAAGGCATGAGCACTTCACGGTCTGAGAACGTTCCTCAATCCGGTTCTTGTTGCAGCACCGGTGAGCTGCAATCACCTCACACGTTCCACCTTCTGCAGAGACACATACACCGAGAAAAAGATCAGGCACGCATTACAATTAACAACAGACCAATCAGTGACACCTTCATCCATCCATCCATCCATGTTACATATTCATCCATCCATCCATCCATCCTTCCATCCATCCATCCATCCTTCCATCCATCCTTCCATCCATCTATGTTACATATTCATCCATTCATCCCCATCCATCATTTTATTCATCCATCCATCCATCCATCCCTCCTATCCATCCATCCATCCATCCATCCATCCATCCATCCATCCATCCATCCATCCATCCATCCATCCATCCATCAATCAATCCATCTATCCATCCATCCATCCATGTTACCTATTCATCCATCCATCCGTTCATCCATCCATCCATCCATCCATCCATCCATCCATCCATCCATCCATCCAACAATCCATCCTTCCTTCCATCGTTCATCCATCCATCCATCCTTCCTTCCTTTCTCCCATCCATCCATCATCCTTCCATCCATGTTATGTTATCCATCCATCCATCCATCCATCCATCATCCATCCATCCATCCATCCATCCATCCATCCATCCTTCCATCCATCATATTACATATTCATCCATTCATCCACCCATCCATCCATGTTACATATTCATCCATCCATCCATCCATCCATCCATCAATCAATCCATCCATCTATCCATCCATCCTTCCATCCATTGATCCTTCCATCCATGTTACATATTCATCCATCCATCCATCCATCCATCCATCCATCCATCCATCCATATTACATATTCATCCATCAATCCATCACCCATCCTATCCATCCATCCATCTAACATATTCATCCATCCATCATCCATCCATCCATCCATCCATCCATCCATCCAACCATCCATCCATCCAACTGTTCATTGCCCATCAATCCATCCATCCAACTATCCATCCTTCCATCCATGTTACATATTCATCCATTCATCCATCCATGTTACATATTCATCCATTCATCCTTCTATCCAACAATCCACCCATCCATGTTACATATTAATTCATTCATCCATTCATCCATCCATCCATGTCACATATTCATCTATCCCTTCATCCATCCATTTATCCATCCACCCATCCATCCATCCATCCGTATGTTCTTCAGATTTATTCAGCATCAGATCAAAATGTTATGCCGATTTAAAGCTCTAATCAAAGCTCTAGCTTCAATCTGTCCAAACTTGGGTGTGGATCTTTTAGGCCAATGTCTCAATAAGGTTGGCACTAGAAAACAAACTGAAGGGTCCAGTTTAATGGTTTTGATATCTGCTCTAAACTGGTACCAACAACATCTCATGGTATTAGCAAATTATCTAGATTTCCAGCCCAACTTTTCATTGCCTGATACGTCTGAGTAAGGTAGGTGTCTAAAAGACCGTGTCTAAAAGACAAATTGTTGCCATTGGATTAAAACTTGTTATCTTCTCCTTCATCAGAGAAAGAAAACTTTCACAACTTTCAATGCAAGTAAATGAAAGAAGATTCAGATCATTTTGGACCATTTCTACTGGTTCGTTTGACTTTAACACGATATAAAATGCAACTGATGCCACTGATGGAGGTGCGAGTTCCCATAAAACACATATATGAGAAGCATCCATCATAGGAACCGGAATATCAGCGATGCGTACACGTATCAGTTATTAAGAAAACACACACCGGCGAACATATAAGTGATACATTTCGGTGACTCATACTGAACCAAAGATACACACGTATCCGTGACTCGCGTCTGGCTTCCAGGCGTCCTGATGACATGCATCAGAAATGCACATGAATATTTTAGTGACACATTTTGTAAAAGAACAGAACTGACAAAAGGCAAATGATACGCTTCAGAAGACGGAGACAAAATTACTTCTGCATCTCGAAACACTGAACTGTTCACTCCATTTCACACGTATGCACTCTTAAGAAAATCACTCCGTTGTTGCTTTTAATCAATTTTACTTCCATGTAGCTTAACAAATCCATGTATCTGAATAAACTGAGTCAGCTGGGTTCACTATATAGCAAGCTGTCCCGTGCACTTGAGAAGGGTCTGTATGGTTGACATACAGGTTTATGAATACATTTATGACATAAAAGGTTTATGAAGGTGATATGTAGTTTCGTGAACAAGCTAAAGAGTTTTGAGTCTCATGAGACTTACATTTTGATGCTCAATATTTAAGTTGTCCTTGAGATAACCTCAGTGGTTATTTCTTAATGATATATTTCTTGCTTTGCTGTATTTAAACAACGTTATTTATGTGGATAAGCTATGGATTAGAAAGCATTAGCATTTATTTATTATTCTTTATCATGTGAACTTTTTTCTAATTTCTAACCCAGGAAGAGTTCATCCATTTGTGCATTCATCCATCCACCCATCCATCTATACATCTATCCATCTATCCATCCGTCCATCCACCTTCTAAGCTGCCGATCTTAACCAAAGCCACAAGGCCCACTAGTAACCTGCCACATTTTCATCCATCCATTATAAATGTTATTTTGCATGATGCCAGTTTAGAAGTAGTAATTTGTGTAATTTGTACAATGCTAGCTTTAATTCTTTGTGCTGTTTCAGCAGCAAACAAAGCGCAATGTCCCGTCTGAAGCCTTGACCTGTGGAACACCTCCCGGAGTTTCCATATAAGGCGCTGTTTTTCGTAACTACAGAGATTCCCCAGTGTTGGATCCTCTGCGTTAAAACCATAGAGAGAGCATAACGTCTCTCATCGCGAAATCACTGAGTGGCCCAGGGAAGACTGTGCCAGGGGTTTCCTGAGTGGGTCTTTATTAAGCATCATTAAAATCTGCAGCATTCCCAGCACGAGAGCGTCTGAGATCCAATCAGATTAACGTCCGTGCTGTTATAACCTGTTAATGTAGCATTAGAGTAAGTGTCCCTCGTAAAAAGGACTCTAAAGCGGAAATTATAGACTCTCCTGTGCTCTCCACACACTCAGACACTCCGTGTAATTACTGTGTATTCTTCTCTTCTGTGCATTGCAAATTGCCCTTGAAGCTGCTGATTATCTTATCTAAATACCCAGCGCTCGGGCCTGCTCTGCAGATCAGCGTGATGATGAAGGGAAGAAGGGAGGAGAAGAGGAGAAGCCTTGAAAGAGAGATGTAGAGGACAATGTGCTTCTGATATGAGTGGCTAAGTGAGAATAACTGACAGGATTTCGGAGCAGTGCAATTACAGAACACACACACACACATATACACACACGCACACACACACACACACACATGGTGTACAGTGCATGTGTGACTCCAGGACACGCACTGCGGCAGAAAAGACCCCATTGTGACAAAAAGAGGGGGAAAACACACATACACACACACACACACACACACACACACACACAGATAGTACAAAAAAGAGGTTGAAATAACAGTGAAAAAGCCTGGAGGGAGGGATAAGGGTTGAGGAAAGGAGAGAGAGCAAGACATTATAGGTAGATAGATGAGTGGCATAAAAAGCAAAGAAATGCAGAAGAGAAGAGAAGAGAAGAGAAGAGAAGAGAGGAGAAGAGAGGAGAAGAGAAGAGAAGGGAGGAGAGGAGAAGAGAAGAGAAGAGAAGAGAAGAGAGGAGAAGAGAAGAGAAGAGAAGAGAGGAGAAGAGAAGAGAAGAGAAGAGAGGAGAAGAGAAGAGAAGAGAGGAGAAGAGAGGAGAAGAGAGGAGAAGAGAAGAGAGGAGAAGAGAAGAGAAGAGAGGAGAAGAGAGGAGAAGAGAAGAGAAGAGAAGAGAGGAGAAGAGAGGAGAAGAGAGGAGAAGAGAGGAGAAGAGAAGATAGGAGAAGAGAAGAGAAGAGAAGAGAGGAGAAGAGAGGAGAAGAGAAGAGAGGAGAAGAGAGGAGAAGAGAAGAGAGGAGAAGAGAAGAGAAGAGAGGAGAAGAGAGGAGAAGAGAAGAGAGGAGAAGAGAGGAGAAGAGATTAGGGAGGGAAAAAAGACAAGATGACGGGAGGAAAGGTGAAGGGTGAAGAGGAGAGCGGGTGCTCTGTTGACTAATGATGGTGCCTGTAGAAATGCCCCTTTCACACAATTATAAAGCGTTAGGCTAATCCCGCCTGTGGGACGACCGCAGAGAGACCCTCCATCAGCCTGCCGCATGCACCGTCGCCCGTGGAAACACACTTTATCTTCACCCGACACTCGTCCAGCTGCCAGTCGCCGAGGCCACATTTACATCAGCTCCGGAGGGGGCAGGGGGCGCTGTTCAAAATGATGTGAGGGGCAGCAGGAGATGGACTAACAGTTTCTTTACTTTTATTTCAGTTTGGTCTGGTTGGTGAATGAGGCACTTCAGTAGAAGTGCTGACTCTAAACTATCACTCAAGAAAGCCGAGCATAACACACATGAACGTGGCTTAAAGTAGCGAATCGGCGCTGCGGCGCCACCTTTTCACGTTGATTAAGGAACATCCATGTTCATTTCTCCATCTACACACTGGATTAATTTAATAGCAATATTTTACTTGAACAGATGATTGCATATAATACGATTATTTTACAAGGTTTTTTTTTATTTTGTTATACATTTATATTTGATTTTTTTTTTTATAACAATGTGTAAATAATTTCATATTTCAATATTAATAATTGGATTTTTTTTTTACTCAAAGTCACCTTTTTTTGTTTGTTTGTTTAATCATTATTTAAATTAAAACCATAATCCACAAAACGTTTGTGGAATCAATTAAATACATTTTTTAAGGTGCCCCAGTAACATTTTTTAGTTTATTAAAAACAATAATAATAAAAAAATAATATATATATATATGATTATTTCAGTTTTTCAAGTTTTTTTTTGTTTTTTTTGACTGGAACCAAGAGGAAACCCACACCCTACACACAGAAAAGATCCAGGTTGCCCAAGCTGGGAACTGAACTCAGTTTTTGGCACCAAAAATGCAACTTTGACTTTAAATGAAGCTTTTTGTGTATTTTCTTTTCCAATCGGAAAACATTGCAGAAGGTTCTGGGCTGAAGTACAAGTTCTGCTGAAGTACATTTACCTCTCATTCCCTCGCACTTTCATTTGTCAACCTCAACTGAAGCAAATCACTAATGAAGCACATCTCAGTGGGGAAATCTGTGCATAATTTAAACCGTTGAGCTTTCATTCAGGGGAACTGACTGATTTCATTAGAGTGCTACTGATGGGGTCACAATATTTCAAATGCAAACCCAGTGAGTCATCAGTCTCCTTAAATGTAATGTCTACTTAGCCTTGAAGCACCTTTGATCAAATTTGCACTTTCTTTACAGATATATTTTAAACCCAAACCTCTCAAAACTAGATATGAGGCATCACGCAGGGTGTACCTGGAGCTTATGGAGGCGGAAACTCTTCAGACGTCTGGTTCCATTCACCACCACTGGAACAATTCTCAATGAGGAAGCTTCTCTAGGGGACTTCACACCAGACTGACTGTTTACATCTATTTAATTATGCGGAAATTTGGAAACATCAGTAGAATCCCCCTGTAAGAAGGCAACAAGGATTCCACCGAGAGGAAATAGCGGGGGGTTAGTCAACGAGGGCATGTTCTGGAAAACTGAACAGCAAACATACTTAGTCGGTTCACAATATAAACATAAGCAGTGACGTGAGAGCTAAGCCTTCATAACGTTCAGACGATGAGGGAGGCCGTTCTGTTAAATTGCAATGCACCACAGGAAGCAGAGGGGGCGACGTGGCCTGCATCGATTTGTTAAACTATGATATACTGGTTTGTCATCGAGACAAATGTTTGAACATTGAATTCATCCCATTGGGGTAAAGGGTAGGAGGATGGCAATGTTTTTTCTTTCCTCTTTTTGAAAGATCAGCCCTTTTGTCCTCCATCGACCCACGCAAGAGCTGGACATGGCACTGCAGATCCGTAAGATGTCAGAAATTGATGAATACGTTTGGCTTTTCGCGTTAAAACACTGAAATCTGCCCTCTCGTAGGCACGTCATGGCATAATCGCTCGTTCAATTAGCCCCACGCCTCTGGAAACACTTATCCGCTCTCGTTCTCGTCTCCGCCTGAAAAGTCCACCCCCGAGATTAAATTAAAAATGCCGGTTGCCATGTTCGACGGCTCGCTCACTATGTATTACTGTCACTTTTTTCTAAAGCTCGCACAATGACTCGCCGGGCCTGCCGGGTGCTGCCAAAAACACCAAGAGCAGGGACCTCAGAAAAACTGAACCAATACAGTTGTAAGCAAAAGTTAAGGCACCCCCCCAGTTTCAGGGATTTTGTTGGATTAGTTGAAAATAAGGACAATTTGAATGTAGAGCATTTTTTAAAGACATGGTTACTCATTTGCATTTGGTTTTAAACCCAAAATGAACAAAACAAAGGGAACAGAATGCTTTATAGTTTATGTTTTAAATTTTGCAGAATATCTGCCTTTGTACAATGCTGTTTTGGGAATATGAGAACATGTCCAAAATCTTGTTCTGTTGAAAGTGTTTTTACTCTTTAAATGGTGCCGTTTCTTTTGCTGTTGTTAATATAAAAGCCTATATCATCACATGCACCGCTTCACACATGTAGAACTGAAGTCGCTTGTCTGAGACTCATTTACACAGCTCTCCATATTCATCCGACTGAACTGTCTCATAGTCAATGCGGTGTGACTACAAGCCCAGACAGCTTTCAGATTAAATTCCCGCAATACATTGCATAAACAACACTTTGGTCCACTTGAGAGATGCGTTCTCGCCTTCACAGGTAGGACAGTTGCAGCGTCCAGCATGCCTCAGACAGTCATCTACAGCAATTCCAGCTCTAGAGCTGCACGATATCTCAGCTGGCCACTCTTCTCTCAATGCAAAGCTTTATAACAGTAAATTAAATGAGGCCACGATGTGAAAATGTGGCCAATTTAGTCACAGAAATGAGCATCTTGACCGTTCATTATATATTCCAAAATGTCCAGACAGCCCCTCTAATTAGTGAGTTTAACTGCTTTCAGGTGCAGCCTTGCGGACACAAATGCTCACACACAGCTCTTACAATCTCCGTAAACAAGGGAACACGCCGGAGTATAAAGCCTGTGAAGCAATCCACCATCCAGCATCTTTGGTGATCGGTCTGAGAGATCCAGAAGTAATCACGCAGCATCAGCACCCGACCTCAGTAATGCTCTTTGGATGGAAACAATCAAATCCTCACAACAGCGCTGCATTAGATGCTACAATGCTGCAAAGAGGTACTCCCCAATAACCTGATATCCCCTGATATCAGAAGAAATGCTTAGTGAGCAGGTGTCTCCAAACTTTCGGACATATTGAACTTCCTGTTTCTGATGCTAGTTTAATAAAACAAGGTCTACATTATTCATTTACTGCCTTTTCTTTAACTAGTGTTATAAAATGTGTAATATAACAAAAATGTTCATGTTTTTCTGTTGCCAGTGAGGGAAGTGGCACTTTAAATAGACAAAACAATCCACTGAAATATTCATTCTTGAAATGATAAATATGATCAGAATGAAAAAATATAAAAAGGCTAAAACTTCAATTACGCAATAGCAGAGACAGTTTTCCTGGGACTGCTTGGGGCGGGACGGTATCTTGCTTAAGGGTAACTCAAGGAAACCTACTGGTCTGGGACTTAAACCCACAACCTTTTTTGCAAATGGGAGCTTATATTAATCAACAGCAGAGTCATTTATCCTGGCACCACTTGGGGAATAAATGCCTCACTCAAGGCCCTGCATGAACCATTAATTGGAATCAAACTTTGAATAAAATAAAATTAAATCTAGATTAAATCTGTTGCCAGAACTCAAAGCAAATAGTGACCATTTAAAAAACTTAGTTCTGGGGTCTTGCTGACGATAGTAGCACAGAGAAATCCTCATTCAGGTCCTGAAGGTCCACATACCAGTAATGTCTCTGTTTAAGGGGAAAATGAAGTGAAAGTGACTAGTTCTATTGTGCAACAAAGGGAATAACAACAAAATGCTTCCCTGCATCTAACCCATTACACCAAAGTGTAGCAGTGGGTTCCTTATCCAGCAGGAGCAGTGTTCGGGACAGTACCTTGCTGAAGGGTAACTCAGGGTAACCTACTGCTCCGGGACACATGTGATCATGTGATCAGGTTTAGTGATCATTACAATTAGAAAACCACTAAACTTGACTCAAAAGGGACAATCTTGTTTTAGACCAGCTGGTAATTTTCAGTTGCTGTTAGCCAGTCCGCTGGACCACTGCTCGGATGTTCATGGATGGTGGACCACTGAGCAGCCATACTGGTGAAAACCCAGCAGCTCCTCTATGCCTCATCCTGGACAGGATCACCAATAAAATCTTATCTACAGCAATTTCGTGGTCGTTGACCAGTGCTGGTTGAGGAAGAAGAGGATGATAAATGGTGCAGTAAGAGATGGACTACAGCTGTCCACCTCTCCAGTGTGGTAGGGGTTTCTGATAAAGTGGTCAGTGTGTTTATTTGTCCTCATGATCCACGCAGAGGGCTGCGATGGGAAATTAATGAGTGACTCCACTCTCGACAACCCGACAGTGGCTATTATGGTGTAACATACTGTGCAGGAAGACCTGGCGGTCAGGAAAAAGCTGCGAGGGATTTCTGTCCAAGAGTGTGTAATTATAAAACTCCTTTGCAAAAGAACTGAATGTCACCCATTAGGTACAAACTTGAGGAAAGTCGGGGCACATTTTGGGATATTCGGACTGATAATCGCTTTCATTTTCTCTCCCAAAAAACAAGCCTTTGCTTAGTTGCCTCTTTCCATAATTGGTTCACGCCTGAATTCTTCATTTTAATTGGCACCCATATTTTTTTCGAGGCACAGGTAAGTGACCGTCTCCCATAAAAATTTGAGAGAAAACAAACAAAGAGGCACACAGACATTGATCATAGGACATAATAACAAAAGCCAAAACCTCTCTGTTGTGGAAATTCAAAGAAAAAAGTAAATGATGTGTTCTCATTTCCCTTCCGTGCACAAATATATTTCTCTTATTCTCAGGCTGGAAGCAGGCAAGCCGTTGAGCGAGGACCTTATTTTCTCGATATGTCAGCGGAGATGCTGTTTTTCCAGCCTGAAAACGAATATTTCAGGCAAGAACAATGCATCAGGATTGGCAGCTGTTCTGGGATAAGATGTCATTTGTTTCACTCCACTTGTCAGCATTATATTCATACACGTCTAAACCTACTGAGACACGGGATTACAGCATAAAGCCTGTTTTTAATCCTGCCACACTACTCCAGCAGCACATGTCAAACACCACAAACCCTTTAAATGTAAAACTCTGTAATTGTAGAGGTGGCACTGCCATGATAGGAATCAGTATCAGGGCAATGCCACCAGAGCTGGATTTGATATTAGAAATGGAAAAAGAATAAATCTGATTCTGCACCCAATCCAGTCTGAAATAGCACTAACCCACGTCACCATGACATATTGTTAGCTGTGCATGTCATGAGTTCATCTGGAAGAAAGTTCTTCAGTTTAATCCCTAGTAGACCCATGGCTGCTTTGGCATGAACATGTTGTTTTAAGAACTTTTTGTGCGAAATGTAGACATTTTCGTAAATATGTATAAAAATCTGAACCAAAAATCTGGAAATTCTTTGCATTTTTTAAAATGATTAAATCTATATCGTGCTCATACCCACATTAAACCTTCGTCTTCAAGCACAGGTTTGTCTTTTTAAAATCTCACTACTGGAATAAGTTCTACACGTCAGACTGAAGGTGTTAATTAAGCACGGTGTAGGAGCGCCAAACAACGCTCTATCCTTTCCTTCGTGAAAAATCCCAATGAAACTTCTACACATGTTCATCGACCTGCAGGATCAGGCGGGCAGGATCTGTGGTCGGCGCAGGATTGGACTCTCTGGTGACAGTGGCAATGAACACCCCCCCCATACACCACTAGAGCTAAGAAGAAGAGTGTGTTCGGTGCTCGGCTACTGTCACACAGATGTCGTACGGACAGATGTGAAAGATCTTTTCTCCCCCAGGAGCAGCCAGGCTCTATCACTCATCCCAGCAGGGGCGCAGGGTCGAGTTCTGGTCCTGATGCTGCTTAATATTCATAATAATAATAATAATAATAATAATAATAATAATATTATTATGTCACATGTAAAATTTTGCACAATTCTAATGTGCATCTATCTATCTATCTATCTATCTATCTATCTATCTATCTATCTATCTATCTATCTATCTCTCTATCTATCTATCTACCTACCTGTCTGTCTGTCTGTCTATTGGTCTATCTGTCTGTCTATTGGTCTATCTGTCTATCTATCTATCTATCTATCTATCTATCTATCTATCTATCTGTCTGTCTGTCTGTCTGTCTGTCTGTCTATCTACCTACCTGCCTGTCTGCCTGTCTGTATGTCTGTCTATCTATCTATCTATCTATCTATCTATCTATCTATCTATCTATCTATCTATCTATCTATCTACCTGTCTGTCTGTCTGTCTGTCTGTCTGCCTGTCTATCGGTCTATCTGTCTATCTATCTATCTATCTATCTATTGGTCTATCTGTCTACCTACCTACCTATCTATCTATCTATCTATCTATCTATCTATCTATCTATCTATCTATCTATCTATCTATCTATCTATCGGTCTATCTGTATATGTTAGGTATACCTAACTACCTACCTATTTGTCTGTCTATCTAATCTTTTTTACTACAGAGATATCCCTGTGTTTAATTTAAATTTGTTGAATTTATTGGAAAAAACGTAGACATTCTATTAATTATTTATTTATCCAAAAAAAAAAAAAAGTTTTCTAGGCCTGAATGCCTTGAATGACACGATTTGCACAAATATACGGAAAGCTCAAGCTGCCAACATCAATAGTGAATTGAATAAAAGAACTTTACCTGCTTACTCCAGCATCCCCACCTTCTGCTCTCTCGTGTAGGAATGGTACATTTGTCTTGTGATTCATCTCACATTTCTTACAAAAGTCATTACGACTGGATGCAGTGAGCAGGTAGGTAGGTGTTCATTTTATTATGGTGCTAAAGACGACAGGATCAGTTATAGCTATAAAAAAAAAAACAGAACCAAGAAAAACATGAAGAAATGATTACAGATCAATAGTGTAGACGGAAACTCATTGGTTTAAATTGAGTTCTCTTCCACCAACATGGAAGCAAATTTTGGACCGTTAGGAGAGATCCGATGAAAAATCAATTGATTCTGAAACTGAGTCTGAAAAGTGGGCCAGAACACAAAAATTGTTGGATTTTTTTTTTACCGCAGTAACCATGACAACATCAATACACATATCGTGTTCTTTGTTTACATCCAGTGAGTAGCCCCTCCCCCTGCTGATGAAACATCTAATGAAACAGATAAAAATGCCAGCTGGTTCACCAGAAGGCACCAAGTTTTAAACGATCCTGAATGGAACCGGATCAAGAACCAGTTCCCTGTTGGTGGGCAATCTAGTGCTTTGGGGCGCCTCGAGTTCAGCAGGCGGCTAAAAACGTAGCCACATGAACCTGGTAGCACCAGCACGTCACATAAGAAGGATGTTAACCATTTTATGTGATAAGCTTTGAGAAATGAATGCTTTGTAAATAAATGTCCACGTGCAAAAAGAGTTGTTATGAGCTAAAAAGCTTGTAAAAATCACAGTGCCTGGCATTAATGCCATGAAAAAAAAGCTTCGACGTGCTTCAGCAAGGCCTCCCTTATTGACCGACTGCAGCATATTAAAAGGAAATAAGTAGCGCTTAATGATTGGATTCGACAGGCGCTGCATCAAAGAGGACGGGGACCAGCTGTCACCGGGCATGTATGTTTTATAGCGTCAGCTACCAGGCAGCACGTCATGATTAAAACATCAATGAAGCCTCACTTCACAGGGCCTTCCTTCATTAAGCCACATAATGTTTAAACACAGTACAAAGACATTTCTTACGGACTCTAGCTGAGCCAAAAGAGGGTTTTTAGGGCCTAAAGAATCGCAGGGGAGTGCTACACACACACACACACACACACACACACCTTCCCTGTGGAAGGGGAATAATTTTACTTGGATTTCACACGCTATTAAACAAACTACGCATGCTGGAGAACCTGGGGAATCTCTGTCGATCACAAGTTCTGCCACGTGCCTTACAGGACAATAAAGCCTATTCACTTTAAAGGCTGGCCAGACTCAAAGATTACATGGGAAATTGCTTTGCCTTGATGCTTTGCACCTAAATTCTACCCGTGCACAGTTCTGAAGACATATCTCCCCCGTGTACAACACGCTGCCGGAAACATTCGGGTCGGCGTGAAATCTAAACTGCTTTTCTAAATGCTGGGGACACACCGGGATCTGGGGATCGTTACTTTCGTCCCTGATGTTAAGTCATAACTAAGGAAGGGTTCATAAATCAACATAACTGACATAAAGCTGCATAAGCCCTTTTCTTAAGGTTTAGTCCAAAGTGCATGGTAATGCATGTTTCATAAGCCTTGCATGACAGCTGACATTAACCTGACGCAGACATTTATAAAGGTTTCATCTGTCGATGGTACCTTCTGAGGTGCTGTGGTGTTAGTGCAGGGTTATGTTAACTGTAAAAGGCTTATGGAGGTCTTATGTAGCCTCATGAATGGTGAAGTAGTGTTGAGGCTGCTTTTGCAACTTTACTGTCATTTCTTGTATTTTTTTATGTATTGTTTCAGTCCAGTCTGTGTACCGGAGCAGTTCTCCAGATCTTCCTGAAGGACAGTGTTGTTGTCTCTCATGTTCAGTCCAGTCTCTGTACCTGAGCAGTTTGATAGTTCTGTGTTGGTTAATCCACACAGTGATCTACGTCTGAACCTTCAAGCAGAACAAAGCGTCTAACTTAAGACCTGAAGCAGTGAAGAAACCGGTGTAGATGATTCCAGATGGTCAGGAGATTCATTTACTGCTGATGCTGACCACTGAGTGGTTGGACCCCCTTTATCTAGAACCTTGTATCTTTTTTTCACATTTCTACCATTTAATCTACTCAATATGGCAAAGATAAGACAGTTTTATTGCCATGGAATAAATATTTTTCACCAACAAGGTGATTCTGTTACAAAATATGAAAAGACGTAACCAAAGACTTAGAAACGTAATGTTTTTTATGAAGCTAAAGTAAAAAAAAAACAGAAATCTGTGCAATTGTAGCACTAAAATGCTATTAAAAACCTCATAGGGATGCTAACATTAATGAGCACTGTCATTAAAGTGTTTGGAGATTTGTGGCTTACACTGAAGGCTCAGTGCCAGGATTCTTTGGCTACAGTCGCTGTGAAAGTTTTCACAAATGGTGTCCCAAATGACAGGTTTACATTTTCCTCAAAATCTTCATTCCTAGAGTTTCAGAAGTGACCGCAGACTGTTTAATCTTGAATGCTATCTTTGTATAATTGTCAAGTTTGCATATTTACATGCACAAAACAGTTTTCAAACCACCAATCCAGGATGAACGAATAGTGAATGAGCAAAACTGTAGACTGAATGAGTGGATATGCAAATGGAGTCATTTTCCCAACCCGGTGAACGTAAAATGGGCTCCATTGGAAAAGTTTCTTGCCTTTAGACATTTATTGTGTGCCTTCACGTGGTGTTTAAACACACACACACACACACACACACACACACACATGTTCAGTTGCCATCATTCTCACCCCAAGTCATCACTGCACCCACAAGTGTCGCTGTTATAAGGTCACATGCTGAAGCTCCATGCCTGTCAACTCTGCCCACACTTGGTGCTTCTTAACTCCGTCTGACTCGGACCTCACTGCTCATAACCGACCCAGAGCAGATGGGGCCATTTTCCTTGC
>CM029371.1:26369156-26421656 GCA_017165825.1 Hepsetus odoe
TGTCCACACCATGAGTCCATTTAAAAGGACAACAAGCCTATGGTGTCAGAGCCCCGCAGTCTTAAAAATAAAGTGCAGATGCAGCTGATCAGTCAAGACTGAGGTTTACTGTAGTTTTGGATTGAAGCTAATGTTGAATGGAAGCCAACAGCCAAAATCCACATGCTTAAATCTCACTGAAACTGGGTGATATTGTGAAGTTACTTCACACACCAGCATATGTGCTTTCTGACACTATATTATCTTAAAGTACATAGAGATTTCGATAAACAGCTTTTTATTCTGAAACTATAAGATGCTAACTGTCTGTGATAATGTAATTATTATATATTTTATACAGAGATATTATAGTTTTAATTATAACGTTATGTTATAATATTACGTTCCAAGATTAGGCCATTAGCAAAGAATGGTCCAATTACTAAGAGTTTAAATATAAAGTTTAAAGACTTTTAATAACTTTTGTTAGAACTTAATTGGAATCAGTTTTCTCTTTACGTTGGTAACAAAAATAACTTACAAAGCAAATGGTTATGCATTAAACATTACTGCATTATGAAATTAACCATACAATATGATAAAAAGCCTAACAGATGAATCATATACTCTTCTGTGCAGAATTCTCTTTCGTAATTTGAGTCAGACTTCTATTTTTCATCTACTGTTCTCCAGGCTTCCTGAAGGGCAAAGATTTTGGTTCTCATTTTCAGTACAGTTCCTGTACCGGAGCAGTTTCAGAGACAGTATGAGGTCATCTTCACAGAGAACAAAACAAAAGGCAGCCGACGAGCCACGGAGAGCTTTGGAATTTCCTTCAAGAAGCCTGGAAGACTTTTCTAGAAGATGGTCAGAAATCTACAGACTTTGTAAATTGGATTTACATGTATGTTTGCACACATGCACTGCTTGTCACTGCATCTTCTTTCTTATCTTTCTACATAATATAAAGAAATGAGGGGCTCAAGATGTTTGCACAATACTATAGCATCATGAGATTCTCCTTCAGCAGTCCATGGTTGCTTGGGAACAGCAACATACTTTAAACAAACCATCTTTCTTGGCAGCCCAATTGTTTGTTGAAATCATTATAAATAAAACCTTCAATTATTTGCTTAAAATAATCAAACCTATTATTTGTTAGCCTACTTTTCACTAAAGCATTCAGTCACTTGCAGCTGAGTGATTTTATTATGGGTAAGAGGGTTTAGACACTTCATATCTAATGGCCTAATTCAGCCACAGCATGAAGTTATGGGAAAGAGTCGTGGAAGCAGGTTAAGAAAAGAGGTGATGATAAGTGAACAGCAGTATGGTTTCATGGTGAGAAAAAGCACCACAGATGTAATGCTTGCTCTGAGGGTGTTGATGGAGAAGTACAGAGAAGGTCCAAAGGAGTTGCATTGTGCCTTCATGCCAGCACATGAAGAGAAGAGTTGTGGTTTTGCCTGAGCAAATCATACAAATGCAGGTGTTACAGATTATATGAGAGCAGTTCGGACATGTATGACGGCAGTGTGATTGTGGTGAGGTCTGCAGTAGGAGTGATGGATGCATTTAAAGTAGAGGTTGGATTACATCAAGGATTGGTGCTGATCCCATTCTTGTTTGCAATGATAATGGACAGGTTATCTGAGTTTCAGTGAGAAGAGAAAAACCAAAAAGGAAGACCAAAGAGGAGGTTCATCTCTTCTGCATTCACGAAAAAAGAGACTCGTAAAATTTAATGACCCAAGATTTGGCAAAGCAAAGCTATTTGCAAGACTTTGTGCAGTTTGCCTTCTCTGAAGAATACAGGATGTTATTTTAGACCCGGTGAAGGAAAAGGAATATACAACACCATTAACTTAGTTAACACCTTAACTTAATGCTAACGTGAGACCTATATAAATCATATATAGCACTTAGTGGAAATTAGCACTGTCATCCAAAGCTTGAAAACAAATCCCTGACCAGACTACCAATGAAAGAAGCGAATTAAGGTCAAGCAACTCATCAACCTTGGCTTGATGGATATTTCAAACCGCATGTTAGCAGCTGATTAAAAACGGGTGAACATATTAACCTCCATTCAAAAGGATAGAAACTCATAAGCAGCAGTACACCCAGCCTGGCTCCAACTTTAAGGAAGAAGTATGAATTATAGGAAGGCAGAGGAGAAAACCGGCAGAGCTGAGAAGCCAGGGCCTTGACATTTAACTGCAACACATGAAAAGTGCTAATGCTGCACCGGGGCCAACGTTATTGTGCATTGCTCCCACACACTAGACGTGATTCGCTGGAACTCGGTGCATAACTCAAAGCCATCCTTGCTCTTCTGCTGCAGAACGAGAAAAAAAAAAAGGCTCATGGTCGCTATTTTAATCCGTCTGGCCACGAACGAACGGACATGTGACAATGTGTTAACAAGCGACGTCTGGATATTATGTAAAGAGCTGCTGTATATTGTGCAGTGTGTACAGTACGCTTTCTATGCCTACAGGCAATTTTGCTTGGATTATTTTTTTAATAGACTTCTTAGAACTGGACTGCAGCAGAACAGCACAGGACGGAGGGGAAAATGGAGAGAGAGAAAAAAAACAACAAGCCAGCACACACACTCAGACACACACGCACAATAAATTAACCGAGGGCCAAAGGGAGCGTGGACAATGGTAATCTATTCTATGTCAGTGAGCTCTGAAATTACTTCTTCAACATCCCCTCCTCCTTTGAGAGAGTAATAGCCATGACAAACGACCAAAAAATGAAAGAAAAAAAAGAGTAAATAAAAAAATAGAGGGAGGGAGAGAGAGGGAGACGACGAAGCGAGAGAGATTTATCCCCAGTCTACTGCCATCATAAAGGCAGAATTTCTCTACACAAACACTGAATGCCACAAGCAAATCATAACCTGAGGGGAGAGAGATAAATAAAAATATGTTGGAATCAAGCCGCCACACTGACCGTCTAGGAAGGAAAAGGCTGGTGGCTTTTTGAAAGATGAGAAAGAGTATATTTGGAACAGAACAGGCTTTACAATGCAAATCATAACTTGACTGCATATTAATATGTAGGCTGTGTATTGAAAAAGAGTGAACAAGCTCCATATTGCAACAGAAGTACCGCGATACTGATTTATGAGCTTCTGAAAGCGACTAATTCTGATCTGCGATGAAGAGAAAGATTAACAGAGAAACATCACAATGATGCTATTAAAACGGCAAAGGATAAAAAAAAAAGTAAAAAAAAAAAGGAGCTGGCTCCAGGATCAGAAAGTTTGAATACATTTGAATCCTAGACCAGTAGGTTGTCCTGAGGTACCCTTGAGCAAGGTACCGTCCCATTCACTGCTCCCCGGGAGCTTTCAATAGCTGCGGAGTGCGTGTGGTGTAAAATGCAGAGGTTGAATTTCGTTATGTCTCACTGTGCCGTGTTTCACGATGATGTCCCTTTCACTTCACTTTCACTTCATTACTTAAGTCTTCGTTTGTTTATTCATTTCAATTACCGTTAATTGATTGTTGAGAATACTAACATACACTCAGCGGTACGTCTACAGACAATGTTAGTTACTGCACTTTTACAACACCCCACGACAAAAACAAAAATAAACCTCTAAAAGACTTTGATTACTTATAGATCATGTGCATCAATCATCGATCCCGTTGCACTCTGCAGGACGTATGTTTTGCATGTGTTTAACGACTCCTCTACTGAATGCCAAGCAGAACTGCAACTTCCTGGGTGATAAGGCGAATTTATTAACAGTTATGATGATTATTCCTATCACATCCCAGCACTTGAAATAGAAACCCAAGTCTGTGTTTATCATTTCTGTGCCAAATGCACTCAGAGAGAGAGAGAGAGAGAGAGAGAGAGAGAGAGAGACAGAGAGAGAAAGCTGACTCCTTGCTGCTAATGGCAAGTCTGACAAATAAGTGATCCTCGCAGGTTTCCTGAGGCGTTTCGCTTTCCGCTGTTTTAACGGCAGCTCCGTCTGCTTCAGAGTAGATTAAATGTGAACCTCACTCCTCTAATCTGTCTGCGCCGCTCAGCACCTCCAAAATTTGATCGGCGCTATCAACTAGGACCGTGAAATCGGGTGGCTTCACATCAGAGTATGCGAGGATTCCACTAGCATGCTAATGCCGGGCAGGTGCTTGTCCTTACCAAAGACGGCGGAGAGACAGGGGTTCAAATCTTGTTCACTTTCTACGTCACAAGTGCTCAGGACTAATTACTAATCACTGCCTCCACTGATGCACCGAGGGTCTCGTTTCAGACGCTCAGGGAAAGGAGAAGGTTGGGCAATGCCTATTAAAGGTCAGCTGACTTTGGGTTACGTGGACTCAGCTGGTTCTTATTTTGATCACCATGACAACAGCACGGAATGCTGTAAAATCCCCAAAATCAAGGCACCAAAAATGGATCTTTGGAGCAAAATTAACACTAACTTACCCGAAGTTACAAAAAACAACTCCTTATATGGAAGTCCAGGCTTAAACTGAGCTTGGTGTTCACACACCCTTTAGAATTAAAGTTCATATTGATTCTACAACACATTTTACCCCAGTTGGGGTTTCAAAAAGTGCCTGCATTTGACACTGGGATAAACACTGGTTTGGATGTGAGAGCATTTAAATGTAATCAAGTTATAATGGCTTTCAGCCCCAGGTGCTTTGGAGATGTTTGTCCTTAAAAAGACCTACAGTAACTTTTCAGTGAAATTAGATGATTCTTGTACAAAGTGGGAATTCAGTTTGTTGCACTGTTCCATGCAGCCATTTCTGGCAGGTCGGTGAGGACACTGATGAGTGCGTTACTGTTTCTGAACGGCACAGAAATTCTGCGTTTAGCCACATGGGCTCTCTTCCCCTCCTCTTCCTCCGTCTCCTTCTTTAAAGCCTGTTTCTATTTTTTGGTAGGTCAAAGCAAGATACTCTGTGTCAGCTCACTGCTCACGCTGATGAAGTCGCTTGTTAGTGAGACTTGTCCCCCTCCCCCCGTCCATTCTATCTCTCATTAGAGCGATCTGCAGGCTGGAACATGGCTGACCTGGCTGAACCCTGTCATGTCAGAGCATACCGGATCGTTCCAGAGACACGTTCTCATTACTCAAGGTCAAAGTCCGCAGACAATATGGGTACTGCCCCACGGACAGTGACAGTGTGACCAGTTCTGCCACGGGCACCCTCCAAAACTGGCCTGGGGTCGTTAGGTAAACAGTGTGTTTTGTCGAAGAATGACGTACGCTCGCAGAAATTTTGTACAAGATGCAAAATTTTATCTGAGGTTTAGAGAAGCATCGTCTCGTCTCATCGTCACGACTTCACCAGTTTTACTGAACGGGAACGATGGGTATATGAAGCCAAGTGAAAGGGAAAGCGACTAACTGTCATTGTGAACACACCACACCGCAACAAAATGCTTTCTCAGCATTTAACCCATTCAGCAAGTGGAGCAGCGGGCAGCCATACACCTGGGGAGCAGTGCTGGGGACGGTACCTTACACTAGGTTACTTCAGGGTAACCTACTGATTCGGGACTTGAACCAATGACCCTACCAAGGAACACTACCCTGATATGCAGTCATGGGGGAGTCTAGCCACAACTGCCACCACAGCTCCTACGTATTTTTAAGCTTATTTTCAAGCGGTTGGTTATTGATGACGAACGTGTGTTTACAATTAATATGAGATTTATTTTACACGTTTACAGCGTTAGAGATCTGCTTCTTGAGTTCAACTTTATTCAGTGAATAAGGGTTACTGATTTCTCACTGCTGTAAATTAAGCTACATGTGCTGGACAGACTAACCATACATACATCCATACATCATTTACATCATGTGGTAAGGGTCACCTCTACATACATTAAACACATGAAGTACAACAGCAGCCCACGTTTGTCAGTTTTTCTGCATCCCCCTCAGGATTTGCCCTCCTGAAGTATTTTTCTGTCCCAACAATGAGATTCAGGTTCTGGCGTATATGCTTGGCACAAACTCATAATAAACCAGCTTCATACATCCTAATTGAAAAGTCATTTCTAAATGTGACTGGAAGAGTGATCCCAGAAGGCCCGAGAGTAGATTCCACATTTTGAAAAGTGTTTTGCATAATGCGTGTCACATACACTGTACAGAATTGAATTATATTTCTTGTAGCATTTAAACACCCATAAAACTGCATTTAAGGGCTTTTTTCTTGAGAAAACAACTCCAGCATTTATGAGACAGTCTCACATGATCTGCTCCATTCGGCCACTTCATTACACATTCATTCATATCAATTAAAAAAAAAGCAGGATATCATTACATCAGCATGCAGAGCAACTGTCACAGCTATATTGAAGACATTATATAGGGGACATTATATACATTTTATATATAGGGGCAGCGGTGGCCTAGTGGTTAGGGAGTTGCCCCTGCATCGGAAGATATTGGGTTCGATTCCCTCACCAGTAGGTTACCCAGAGGTACCCTTGAGCAAGGTACTGTTCCTGTCACTGCTCCTCGGGTGCTTTCAATAGCTGCACAGTGTTTGCATGGGTTAAATGCCGAGGTCCAATTTTGGTGTGGTGTACTGTGACCTCGCAATGACAAGGGTTGTCACTTTCATTAGACTGTTATGATGTTACATAATAATATATAACATTTTCTAACATTAAATTATAAAGGTGACACGCTGGAGGTGTCCGAGTTAAAAATGCAGAGATTTAGGTTTGGCGGGACGAGAATGGACGGGATTAGGAACAATTATATTAGAGGGGCGGCTCAGGTTGGACAGACTCCGTGGACATGTCCAGAGTAGAAACAGGGATTATACTGGGAGAAGGATGTTGAGGATGGAGCTGTCAGGAAAGAGGAGAAGAGGGAGGACAAAGAGGAGGTTTATGGACGTGTTGAGAGAGGACACGCAGGTGGTCGGTGTGAAATAGGAAGAGGCAGAGTACAGGAAGAACTGGAGCCGGACACCCAGCGGCAGCAGCTGAAAGAAGACGAACAAGAAAGAGAGGACAAGAAGACAATAGTATTATACTTATGCATTAATACATCTCTCTTCTGTCCTCTGTTTCTGCTCTAATGTGGCATGACCATGTGCTTGACATTGCCGTGTAATTGTTGAAGGAACTTTATAACTGGAATAAAAGACGATTATTCCAATTTTTACCTGGAAATGTAATCATTTTGCACCATTAATGACTTTATTGTCCTTTTTGCTGATTTAATCCCACGATAATAGTGCACGTCCCAAATATCTCTTATGACTAATTAGCTCCCTTGCTTAATAGTTATCTTCATTTCCAGTTCTTTAGTGCCAAAGGTTCTGCTAATAACTTCACCAGTTATTACTAAGAACTTTACCCCAGATTCCTGGTCATTTGCCCCAGAATGTCATCAGCTGGTAAAACCACATGTTTTTAGAACTGGAAACTAATTTGAGCAAAAAATTCTAATTCTATTCACCGGAGTAGTTTCTCTGAGCTGCATACTTAATGTAATTTGAAAATTCCCCTCGGAGACTCTCTTTATATCTACAATGAGGCCTGAGCTCCGTCTGTGAAAGCGATCAATAATGAATTTAAGGAGGGAAGTCTCAGCTAAATTAGGATGCGCTTTACGCACAAGTTTACTTTTGCACTTAATGCTCGGTTGCGCCGTCTCCTTCTACACGGGATTAATTACAAACGTCCAGCAGGGTGAGGACCGACTCCATGCCGGGCACTAAGATGCTAAAGGTGCGGAAGTTTGCAGACACTTACTTACGCAGCATTTCTTGTGAAATGAACCATATAAACGGGAGGTTTGTCCACCTGTTGCTGCAGGACATTTACCCTTCGTCTACTCATCTGCTCTCCGAGAGTAAAAAGATGTTGTAACTTTGCTTCATTGCCTTTTGCCACAAGCACTCATGAGGTCAAGATGTTGGATGATAAGTTCTGGATCACCAACCTCACTCCAGGTCGTCTAAAAAAATCTGTGATGGTTTAGTGAACTGTCCCGGGATGTTTCCCCACCTTTTGCCCTTTGAGAGCTGGGATAGACTCCACTCCACCCACTACCCTGACTTGATTATTATGAAATATAAAGTGGTCTCTTGGGTGTGGGGGGTCTATACCAGTGCCATACCATTGGGCGAAAGGCAGGGCACACTTTTACCGGTTGTTAATCCATCAAGTACAAAAAATATCTGGATTATTATATACCAAAAATGTCAAAAAATTATGCTCTTCTATTAAATTATACTCGCCCAGGTCACAGCTTCAAATCCCACCTCCAGTATTACCATCAGGGTTCCTGAGCAAAACCCTTAACCTCAAGATGCACCAGAGAGACTGGAGGGTCCCTTACAGGGTCCCTGGAATTAAGAAATGAAGAAATGAAGGAAAGTGCAGTAAATGCAGTAAATCTATGTTCTTTGTTGTGCCGTATTGCGTTTTTGCATCGTAGGTTGCGCCGCGAGCACTTGCTTAGTCTTATATCTTGTTCTATTTGTCGTATTTGTAGCACCACAGTCTGTTTGGTTGCACTGTGCACTGCATTTACGGCTAAAAAGCTCCCTAAAGAAGTGCTTTCGGTATGTAAATAAGTCGGCCAGTCGGTTTACAATATTGCAGCGGACTGAAAGCTATTTATAAACTGGAATAATATGAATCTGCACGCAATCTTATGTAGGCTTTCGCCGCCAGTTCTCCACAACAGAGCAAAAAAAAAAAAAAAAAAAGACCCGTCCTCTCTTTGTAGAGGCGAAAGTCTTTGTGCTGCGTGATTAATTTCATCATGAAGCAATCGGGACGTTAAAGTTTTCATCATTACCTTAATTTGTCAACACCTATATGAATTAATTACAAGAAAATACAATAACACTACTAATTTGCCAGATGTTTTGGGTGCATAATCTTGTTTTGTTGGAAGCTCTCAAAACAGTTCCATATGGGACAGATGGCATCCTTAGCGGGACTGACCAAGCAGTGTTCAGCCACTGTCTTTTATGCTTTGTGTCGGCATAAGGAAGTCGAGGGGAAAAAACAAAAAAAAAAACAGACTCCAAACACGTCCCATTTCTAAATGCCTTTTAAATGCCTTTGACTGGAGGGGGTAGAGGCTTGCTATCGTTCGGATTCAGCCTGTTGTTATTGTCACTGCCTTCACTGCTGGTGCAACAACAGACGTGTGAGGTTTTTTTTTTTCTTTTTTTTCTCTCTCCCCACGCAAATGTCGAGCCTTTCTGAAATTTAATTAATCAGCCTCCTGTCCTTTAGCTCACAAAGCAGCGGGATCTCACTGGGCTCCGCCGCTTTGGTTTTCCCTTCACTCCCTCCGGTTTTTGCACTCATCCGTCTCTCCCTCTGCCACTCATGCTCTCTGTGGGTGGCTGGCGTGGGGGAGAGGCTGTCACTGCATGACACACCTTCATCAATAGTCATTATCAGCACACACACACACACACACACACACTTGTCCTGTCAGGGGCGCTACCCGTGCTGTCTAGGCCTCACATAAAAAAGCCACAAAACATAAAAACTGCATACATGGTGACTATTCATTAGGATTAGTAGGCTAATACATCTACTAGGTGGTCTTGTGGGCAGCAGGCGACCAGTTGAAGACCTTTATTGGTGTGGAAACATGAGAAGAAGCGTCAAAAACCATCCACTTGAGCAGAAAAGCCTTTTCTAATGAACTGGAAACGGAGCGTGCAGCAGGATAGTGTGAACTTTCAGCCCCGTCTCTGGGAGCCTTAATGATCTTTGCTGTGTGAGGTCGGCATGTCTCCGTTAATATGCGCATCCTATCTGGTACTGTTCCAAAGAGCCTAGAAAGGAGTGGTTCTGAAGTGTGTGGTGATGTTAGTGAGGGGTTTGTCTGAGAAAGAGTGCAAACAGAGTGATTTGCAGAGAAAAAATTTACCCCAGCTTGAAAATCCTGGCCTAAATGTCTGCGGTAGTATTTGTAGGTCATCTTCCTAAATAAGTTAGGCTATTGATGAGTGCAGGATACCGGCTCATGTCTTGGTTTCTATACTCTTGGCTCAGGAAAAAGGTGAGAATGACTAAAGGATGTAATAAGACTAATTTTTTGTCTAATTTCAAACATCATCAGAACGCCTTGAATTTGATGCCCCTCCTGTCAAGTATATTATTCTAGGAGCTCATGGTTCTTAAATAAGAGCGTATATTTAAGGTTAGAAAGAAACTAAAATGCCTGAAAAATGTAGTATTTATTTCTTTCCTTACTCTCATGGATACTCAGGATTCAGATCATAATGAGGGATGCTTTCCGTTTTAGGTCAGTTTTAGGTCAGTTTAGGTCAGTTTTAGGTCAGTTTTAGGTCAGTTTAGATCAGTTTTAGGTAAATTTTAGGTCAGTTTTGGGGTTGCTTTAGATCTGTTTTAGGTCAGTTTAGGTCAGTTTAGGTCAGTTTAGATCAGTTTTAGGTCAATTTTAGGTCAGTTTTGGGGTTGCTTTAGATCAGTTTTAGGTGAGTTTTAGGTGAGTTTTAAGTCAGTTTTAGGTCAGTTTTAGGTCAGTTTTGGTCACTTTTAGGTCTGTTTTAGGTCTGTTTTAGGTCAGTTTAGGTCAGTTTAGGTTAGTTTTAGGTCTGTTTTAGGTCAGTTTTAAGTCAGTTTTAGGTCAGTTTTAGGTCTGTTTTAAGTCAGTTTTAGGTCTGTTTTAGGTCAGTTTTGGTCAGTTTTAGGTCAGTTTTGGTCAGTTTTAGGTCAGTATTAGGTCAGTTTTATGTCTGTTTTAGGTCAGTTTTAGGTCAGTTTAGGTCTGTTTTAGGTCAGTTTAGGTCAGTTTAGGTCAGTTTTATGTCTGTTTTAGGTCAGTTTAGGTCAGTTTTAAGTCAGTTTTATGTCAGTTTTAGGTCAGTTTATGTCAGTTTAAGGTGAATCCCTCCCATTCCTTTGCTTTATTTGTCATGATGTGGTGGGCAGCGGTGGCCTAGTGTTTAGGGAGCTGGCCCCAGGATTGGAAGGCTGTGGGTTCAAATCACAGACCAATAGGTTGCCCTGAGGAACCCTTGAGCAAGGTACTGTCCCCATCACTGCTCCCCAGGCGCTTTAAATAGCTGCTCCCTGCTGCACGCGTGTGTATGGGTTAAATGCAGAGGCTGTTTGATGTTGTGGTTCACTGCGTGTTGTGCCGTATTTCCCAATGACAAGTTGTCACTTTCACTTCATGTTTGCAGGTAAAAATCCGACATAAAGAATATGTCGCAAATACTCTCTAATAAGCAACAACACAGTGGCCGTGTCTTTATATGTTTTTAAATAAAAAAATTTATGTTAAAGTTGATTGAATTTTAAAAAAGGAATGGTCATTGACATAGCATGAAGAAGCAAGTTTTCATTACAGTAACGTGTAAAAAATGACTTTTGCATGAAACGCATTCATTCTTCTTGATGTTTATTATTGTTGGTGTTCATTAAACCTGTTACATTGTTTGATTACATTGGCAAGCGAAACTCCATCAGCTACACTGAACTCGCTTTTCGAATGTTGGCTTGGTTAATTCACAGGCTGCAGACGTTTTCGCACCAGGCCTTGTAGGCCTTGTAGGTGGAGAACCCCTTCTGGGAATGTGAGGTTTGGTCCGAAACCAAGCAGTTTCCCAGTTCATGGACCATCATGAGCATCTGGACCATCTAATTGCCCGTATTATGTCTACGTTTTAAAGACTTGAGCATATGTTTTTCATTTATTAACAGATGGACTACATTCATCCCTGAATGGTGCCAGTTTCTGGTTCCCAGTGCCAGCACCTCAAGAGTGAAATGGAGAACAGTCCGTGTGTTTAAATCAGAAAATTATTGATGAACAGGTGACACTAATGAGGACAAAGGCCATCCTACTTGCTATTGGAAAACCTTAATTAAATGGCTGTCTTCGGATCAAGGGATTATATGGAGTCGCTCAGGGTTTCTCATTAACTTATATTAAACATGGCAAGCTCTCTGTTGACTACTGCTGTCAAATTAAATTCTCTGAAAGCTTTTCACCTACCTTGCCAGTGCGCGTGAAGCCCTTGTCCTGGAGAGAGTTCTAGCAGGGTTGAAGTGTAAGTGTAATTTGATACGCTTCATCTAACCAATCAGAGTCATATATCAAAAAAGGCTGATTGGGGACACAATCGGGCTGCAAGGGAGCTCTCAGTGAGGACGATTGGTGGACGGCCTTTGATTAAGGGGTAGCATATAGAACATTGCATTTACGATATTTTGTCTCCCTGGAGCAATTTGGGGTTCAGGGTTTGGTAAGGAACCCAGTGGTGGTAGTGCTGAGGGGGGATTTCAAAACCTATTCAGAAACAGGGAGATCATGCCAACTCTACCGCCTCACCTGGGAAGCGAACCCAGGACCGTCCCGCTTTGAGGTGACAGCATTTCCTCTTTGCCACCGTGCTGCCCCTTTTTTAGAAATAAAACCAACAAATGAATTAGTTTTTGCTTTCTGATATGGGGCAGTGATGATCTAACGTTTAGGGACTAGGCCCCAGGAGGTTGTGGGAAAATCTGTAATGGGTTTGTACCTTTGAGCAAGGTACCGTCCGCATCACTGCTCCCTGCGAACTGGATATGGTTACTCACTGCTGCAATGTGTGTGGGATAAAGTTTCTTATCCAAAGAAAGAAAGTTGGAGTTACTACTTTTCAAAAGTGGGTTCCTAAACATATCGCCAGACGTCCTGATTAAACAGATGAAATGTGAATAAAACAAACGTGTCATGTTACATCCTTAATAATGATGGATTATCCTCAGTCAATATTCTGTAAATGAGGCCATGAGCCGGTATCCTACACACATCAACAACTAGCACTGAGCCAGACTTATTTCCCCACCAATTCGAAAGACTTTTTCGCCACGCCAGTACCGCAAGATCTGCTCTGTAATAAAGTCAGAAAGCTCTTAAGTCCAAATTAAATAATTCATCTTCTTTTAAGAGTCCCTTTGCCATTACTCTCACACTTCCCCAATAAGCTCCTCTGATCCAGTTATTGATCAGTAAAAAAGCTCAGTGAGTTTGTGATAATGCTGTGATCTATTATTTATGCTTAAGGACACCAATCACCATAAATCTAAACGATCTTGAAGAAGATACTTCTCTTGCTTTAATGTGGGAACCCTTGACGGCGTTTCAGTGTAAAAGAAAAGGAAAGACGTTGTAATCATGTTTGTCAGGTTGCCCCAGTCTATGGATTCAGGCTCTTTGGAGTTGGAAATGTGGCTAGGTTGCCAGTTAGTATGTTTTTCGATGCAAACAGTGGTTTTCAGTTGTACGTATATAAAAAAATGTTCTTGTCCTAATCGTTGACAACAAATAATGCACTGCATTTCAGACCTAAACGTCGATGTCCCAAAGCAACTTGGGGTATGATAGAATGGCTGATATGTGTCAATAGGAAGGGCATCATGATAATTATATTGTTAACTAGCTTGACCTATTTTTGCCCTCTTTGAACATTTTCTGCTGTCGGGAATATAAAAAATGCACTTGGTGTGCAGGTGTGAGCAATCGACCATGGCCTAAATGACAGAGGGGAGTTATAAGGGCCCTCAAGGCTTTCAGAAATGGTGTAGTGGATTCTAGAAACCAATAAACAAGTTTTACTCTACTTGAATGCACTTAAGCTAAAAGGGTAGGATTTATTTTTTTTAATTGCAAGGCCTTACACATTATATTAGCCTAAAATAAAACTAGAAATTACAGAAGAATCAATCAATGGCTGGGAACAATTTCAAGAAAAGCAATGGCACCGTAGAGTCAAAATCTTACCAGGTTTCAAGCATTCAATATTCAATATCCAATATTCAATATCCAATATTCACTATTCAATATTCAATATTCAATATTCACTATTCAGTATTCAATATTCAATATTCAAGTCACAAACACAGTTGCACAAGTGCAATCTGCAATGGAAGATTTACCTGAAATGCTCCTAGGCTCCTAAAATAAGCAGATAAAAATTAAATAGTAGAAAGGGAAAAAAAAAGAATTTTAATTAATTTCAACACCTTTCCAAATTTCAAGCTGGTACTCGCCTTCTCCACCCATTCCAACATGCCTGCACTCTCTTCTTCACCTCTCTTCCACACTCACCGTTACTCTGAAGTGTTGATCCCAAGTATTTAAGCTCCTCTACCTTTGTCATCTCCACTCCTTGCATCCTAACCACTCCACATTCCTCCCTTGCATTCACAATAATATATTCTGTCTTTGTCCTACTCACTTTCATTCGTCTTCTAGAGAATATCTCCATCTCTCCAGGTTGTGCTCAAGCTGCTACCTACTCTTGCTACAGATATTATCAGCCAACATCATCGTCCATGGAGACTCCTGTCTAACCTCGTCCGTCAACCTGTCCATTACCATTGCAAGAGTTTACAAGAATGGGCTCAGCGCTAATCCTTGATATTATCCAACCTCTACCTGAAATGCATCCATCACTCCTACTGCAGACCTCACCACTGTCAAACTGCCTTCATACATATTCTGAACTACTCTCATTTCTCTGTAACACCTGACTTTCATACAAAACCACAACTCCTCTCTAGGCACCCTGCCATATACTTTCTCCAGGTCCACAAAGGCACAATGCAACTCCTTCTGCTCCGTCTCAGCTTGACACCATACTGCTGTTCAATCATCACCTTTTTTCTAGATTTTTTTTCATGCTGTGACTGATCAACTTTATCCCCGTTGTTACTACAGATCTGTGCATCACCCTTAGTCTTAAAAATCGGTACCAGTACACTTTGTCTCCTCTCCACATACCATAAAGGTGTATTTTTCACATTTTTAACCAAAATTTCCCCCATACACATTCCGTGCAGCAGGGGACAACTATTTAAAGCACCTGGGGAGCAGCGATGGGGATTGTAGCCTCTCAAGAGTACCGCAGGGCTACCCACAGGTCTGGGATTCAAACCCATGCCATTCCAATCCTGGGGCCAACTACCTAACCACTAGGCCACCACTGCCCTGGCTGTAGTACTAATGATCTAGTGCCACTGCCAAAGCTTCATTTAGAAAAGTACATTGATCGTCCCAACCTGCAATTCTTATTAAATACATGTAGACAAGCAGGACAACCAATCATGTATCAGGTAGCACACGTGAGCGTCCCACCTGCAACCCACCGCCATTACTCATTTACTCAGCTGGGTGAGGCATATGTGAGCTCTCATTACTATCTTCATGTTCTCTGCCACAGGGCATCAGCTCCAAGCAACTACATTTGCTAGCTAATGAGCTGTAGCAGCGAGTCTTAAGCCGCCGAGAGAGGAGAGGGAGACGTGAGCAAGGTTAGGGCTTTCTCCCTCGCCCGTTGCTCATGACCCCAGGGCTTAACAGCCTGTGGAAAGCAGCTCTCCATCCATGCTAATGAATCAATCGGCACTCTTAAAATAAAACACCATCTACTGCTGCCGCTGTCACCGTGACAGACGGCCGCTTACGCTAGATAGTCAGGAAGTGAAGACCTGCAGGAAAGCACACCAAATAAAACCTGGTCTTCTGAAGATTTATTTGACCTGATTCAAGATCTTGGCCCTCTTATTCATTGTTTTGTAGTGAAAACAGTTATACTTTCTGTGATTTTTTTTTTAACAGCAAACACTCTTGAGTTATGTTCATATTCAAGGACAATGGCATTGTTTTTTTCTCTCTCAGAGGCTGAAAGACTCTCTTGTACCATTGATTTCAATGAAAATGATGCATTGAAGGACAATGAATGCCACCGCATGATAGTGAGGACAAATTTCACTCCATTGTGTGCGGAAAAATGTTGAAAGAGTTGAAGTTTTCATAACGCATACCATACATCAGCCAATAAAAGACTGTGGGAGTGGGGCATCAGTCAATCACAGTGATTTTGAACAAAATACAGGAAAAAGTAATCACTGGTCACATTCACAGCCCTACAGCCCAGGTGTAAAGATGTGGTTGGACAGTGATCGACATCTGTTTTGACTCATTTTTTGCAGTTGTGGCTATTCTTATCATCATTTTCTTATTTCATCTTCCTTCTATCCCCCCTAGAACTGAGCCTGGCCAAAGCCGAAAACGTGAACTTGACATCAAATGTGCCTTGGCTGAGAATTTGCATTTAATGGAAGAGAGGAAATGACGCAGCACAACTGTGGAGCTTTAGAGCCCTGCTATAAAAATTGAGTTCAGCTTAAATGAGCCTTCTGTGCTCACGTGTGAGGCATGACGTTTATGGATGGAGCGTGACGGCTTTGAAATTGATATTTGGAGGCGAATCGGCGCCGGAGCCCACACTCTGCTTCTTTCTGTTCCTGCCATTGCTGGGAAGCGTCAGAGCCGATGTGTCCTGATGCTCTGGCTGATATGTGTGATAAAGCGATCCTATACGCTGCTCTTGACTGCAGACAGGTGGGAGATAACACACACAAGCATCCCACACAAGCGCCCACATGCACACAGCGGGGCGGTTTCGAATCGTATTGATAGCTTTGCCCTGCGCCCCTGTCCCGGACTAATCACCCCATTCTTCTACTGGAGCGATTCAATTGAGCTCTACGTTAACCACTCCAGAAAGGTATGAAATAAATAAATAAATATATATATGCCTTGTGTTGGTACAAAACCTTGGATGTCCAGATTCCCTTAACATTGCGTACAAAGGACTGATTTTCTTATTTTTGCTCTCGTTTCCTCTGATTGATAACAAAGTTGTGCTTTTAAACAACAAAAAAAAAACATTCTTCCAAGCAGCCTTGACCTCTCTTCATCAAACCAGCTGCTCATGTTCCTGTGCCGTTAAGACTTATATGTAAATGAGCTCTTTTCTAATTGGCCACCCTTTACCTCATTCAGTGAAGTAATCATGGCGGAAACTCTGCTTTATTGCCAACTGGGAGGCTTTTGCGGGCTGTATATATAAATATAAGCGCTCATTTAAATAGTAGCACATTACTTATTATTTCATAAATTGAAGTTGTTCCCAAACTTTGAATGAAACATCTAGAACATCCATGCGGTGCATTGTATTCAAATCTGCATCGCACAACTTATTATAATAAAGTGACAAAGATTATTAACATGACTAGTGATGGACAATTTGTAGGGATTAAAGTAAAGTACCAACTTTATGAAGTAGCACAAGGTTCCTGAGTGAAAACTGCCCTTTGGAGAAGCTTCAGCCCACAAAAGTTTGAGAGAGTGATGTTGATGGAAAAGGGATTACCAACACTCTCCAGCTCCACAATGGAGAGAAAACAGGGCTTCGGCCCTGGTCATTATTTTGTCCATCCTCTGCATCCATCACTTTAGCCCAACGTGGCTCGACAATGCAGCTGGAAAACAACATCTCTGCGCTCTGATTTGATGAAGGATGTTTAAACCTCTGGGGTCTGAACATTATTTATTACCTTTAGGCTGTTGTTTGAGATGCTGGCCTTATAGTTGTATAATATGGTTATATTATCTAGCTGTAGGTCAAGACAGTTCTGGAGGCTCACATTAATCCTGAATAGATCATAATGCTAATATTGATAATATTAGTAATATTTGTCCATATCTGTCAGGTGCTTTTCAACACATCGTACGTCTGTTTAGCACGGAGGTGAATAGACAGGGCGAGACTCTTGAAGAGCTTGCTCTCGATTGGTTCTGGCTGTTTTCTCACCAGCGGGTTCGCACCAGAGAACAGGAGATGATGCGGATCACGACCTCCTATTTTTGGGGGTCTCAGGTTGAGTATTTTGTGATGAGCACCATTACATATCAAATTAGTGAAATTTGAAACAACCAGGTACAAAGGAGCCCGACTCACATTTCATCTGTCTCTATCTCTCTTTCTCTCTCTCTCTCTCTCTCTCCCGCCCTCTCTCTCTTTCACGCCTCTGTTAATCCTAGAGTAATAGCTTGCTTAATTATTTTTTTTTTACATACAGCAGTTCAGAAATAAGCATTAAAATAGAGCACGGGGGAGCTTGCCCCCACTCTTAATGGCTCCGTCTGATAATTAATTAAAAACAAATGAGATATTCCTTTGACTTGTGCTCTGCGGAAATATGGCCGTGATAATGGAGGCATCTTTTAATGACATGGGTAGGGCGGTAATTAAAAGGCTGTCTAGGTGTGTCACATCTTCATTTGGAGGTGTGTGTGCACACGTGTGTGTGTGTGTGTGTGTGTGTGTGTTTACATGCCCGTATGTGACTCATGATTCCATTCCAATGCAAAGCATCAAAGTCAACATTGATACGCCACTTCAGACTGCTTGCGGGTCATAGGTCAGCGTTCAGTTACGGTGCGTTAAATTCCCCATTTTCAGTTGCGATGGCAGGGCAGAGCTCACCTTGAGACAGAACATCAGAAGGGCACAGAACGGAAGCAGGGGTGTGTGTGCATTTGTGCTCCTTACACCTGGTGTATGTGTGGGATTTTAATAAGGAGCCAACTAGAGAGGTGAATTATAATGGTGCCCTCTGCAGAACAGTTCAGTTTTTTTAAAACCTGAAAAAACATTATTTATTACATTTAGGCCATTATTTGAGGTGCTGGCCTTATAGTTATGTAATATGGTTATATAATATATTTATACTGCTATGTAGGCTGGAGACGGGTGACAGCAATGATCTGTGACAGACAGGTACCAGCAAGAGTTTGGATGCAAGGATGTGGTTAGGATGGAGGGAGTAGAGGTGATGAAGGTGGAGGAATTACTTGGGAAAACTGTTCAGAGTAACGGCGGGTGTGGAAGACAGGTAAAGAAAAGAGTGCAGGCAGGTTGGAGAAGAGTGACAGGAGTGACCTGTGTCAGACGGGTACCCGTGAGAGTAAAAGGGAAGGTTTACAGGAAGGTTTGAGACCAGCTATGCTGTACGCGTTGGAGATGGTGGCACTGATGAAAAGACATTGGTTTGGACATGTCCAGAGGAGCTGCCAGGCAAGAGGAGAAGAAGGAGAAAGAGGAGGTGAAGGAGGAGGCTCTGTTGAGCCAAAACGTCTTTATGGGCCTGGAGGTCACAGCTCTGCTCAGTATAATCAATCAACCAAAACAAGTTTGGTGTCAAAAGTTTGTTTCTTCTTGCTCTGGATTACTAAGTCATTGCACACTTGTGTTAAATTAAAGTTGCTATCTCAATTAGATCTGTTTACGTGGGCGGTGATGCTGCACACACATTGCTGTCACAATGAGCAGATGTATGGACAAATGTATCTGTGCAACTTTGAGAAGATGTGTAGTCATGACAGTGACTCTCCACAGAAAGGTCAAACAGAAGGAAGTCAGATTTATTCTGACACTAAACCCAGAAAGCGACAGCAAAGGAATAAAGAACAGAAAAACAGAATTTCATCTGGGTTGCCCAAAGAGAAACTTTTAGAGAAATGTATTCCTCCAAAAAACAAAAGCAGACAAGCCTGTGGAAGACTAAACATAAACATAGACCAGGACTATGCGTTTTAGTCCCAAGACTAAAGCCGATAGACCTGAAGATACGTTCTAAGAAACGGTGCTAATCTCTCTTCGTGGACACCCAAGAGAATCCTAACTCCTGCTAGGTGTCGCCACAGCAGATCATCTGCCTCCATTTCTTTCTGTCCTCTGCATCTTCCTCTTTCACTCCGACTGCCTGCATGTCCTCTCTCACCACTTCCTTAAATCTCCTCCTTGTCCTTCCTCTTCTCCTCTTGCCAGGCAGCTCCATTCTTCCTGATATCCATCTGTCAGCGGTCACACCTGACACTCTTCTCCACTCATTCCAACCTGCCTGAACTCTCTTCTTCACCTCTGCTCCACACTCGCCGCTACTTTTAACTACTTTTAACTTAAATCCGAAGGATTTAAATGCTTGGGCAGCGCTGGCCTAGTGGTTCGGGAGTTGGCCCCAGGATCGGAAGGCCATGGGTTAGAATCCCAGAACAGTTGGTTCCCCTGAGTTACCCTTGAGCAAGGTACTGTCCCTATCACTGCTCCCTGGGTGCTTTTAATAGCTAGTGTGTGGGTAAAATGCAGAGGTGTAATTTCGTTGTGGTTCACTATGTGCTCACAATGCCAAGAATGGGCACTTTCACTTTTTCACTTTCACTTTCTCGACCTTCGCCACCTCGACTCCCTGCATCCTAACCACTCCACTTTCCTCCCTTTCATTCACACTCATCAAATGAAACTTTCTTCAGATACAGAGGAAAAACCCAGGTTAGTAACATCTCCTAAAGCTAATACTATACTGTTGGAGATGCTTCGGTATACGTTCCCACACATCCGTTTCCAGAAGTGAGCAAGAAAATAAGGAGGTTACGTTGGATTCTTCTTGACCTTGACAGAAACCACAGGACTGGCAGCTCACCTCGTGCAGGCGCGACCAAATTATGGAAATGGTGTGTTTGTGTCGGCGTAAATCCACGGAGAGTGGCAGTTGATGGCTGGCGGGCAAGCAGGTGCCTTTTGGCTTTTCTTCTTCAGGCACTGTGGTGCTGTTGAGTTTGAGCAGCAGGACACACTCTGTCTCTCTGTGGGTAAAATGGGATTGGATTGCCCTGCTTGAAATCTGTCATTCTCTCTCTGTCTCTGCCTCTGCTCTCGCTCGCTCTCGTCAAGTCTCGTCAAGTCTAGTTAAATCTCCTGATCAGACGCCCCTATGAGTCTCTTCCATTTCATTTGTCTGGCACACATGAAGAAAGCACTCAAACCGGGGCTCTTTCAATTTAGCACTTGCCAAATTTCCAGTTGTCAAGCAATAATTGTCCACATAAATGCTCCAAAAACGCTCACAGTGACATTGAAATACATTGAAATAGCAAAATAACAGTGCCCGTTTAATGTAAAGCGGTCAGTGTGATTGGTCAAGCCCTCCTCGACAGGCCTCCTGTGTTCCTAATGATACATTGTCCTTTTAGTAACCGGCGTTTTCAGTGCATTAAAAGAACCCACAGCAAATTCCTGCACATTCTGGTGAACACATCCAAAAGGGTTTTATTTTTCATTAATGCCAGTGGTCCCAAACCCTGAAGATCTACTTCTCTGCAGTTGAGACTCAAACCTAATCCATCTCAAAGCTGTCTTGTATCTCAAGTGATATGGTAGAAAGATGGATCTCCAGGAAAAAAATTGCCAGCTACTTCATTAGGCACTCTTTCAGATCATTCTCTACTGAAGGTTAAGCAGCATGCTGATACTGGAAGTGTTTGCGTATGTTCTCATCACTGACACTCTCATGGCCATGAGATTCTTATAAGCTCCTAACAGCCATGAAACTCAAGCCTGAGGCCTGCAGAGCTCAGAGACGGCTGATGTTTCAAGAAACACTTCAAAAAAGGGGGGCTCAAGACTTTTGGACAGTACTGTAGTTCGTGTGATTTCTGCTTATTTACACTAATGGTGTACACTTTTTGGAACCAATCATTGTTCCTTAATGGACCGTAAATGGTTAACGGGACATTTCTAGCACCAAGAGTATGCAATAAAAGATTTACTATGAGGTCAACTTAAATTGCAAGGCATTTGTTTATTCATGCTAATGTCCTGAGCTTACTTTAGGCAAAGTCTCTCACACGAATGAAAGTGAAGTGAAAGTGACTATTCCCATCATTGTGAGAACACACAGCACAGCACACTGTGAACCACAACCAAATTGGACTTCTGCATTTATCCCATGCACAAATACACACCGTGCAGCAGTGGGCAGCTATGAAAGCTGCCCGGGGAGCAGTGACAGGGACGATACCTTGCTCAAGGGTAACTCAGAGCAACCTACTTTTGAACCTTACGTTTGAACCCACAATCTTCTGATCCTGTGGCCAACTCCCTAACCACTAGGTCACCGCTGCTTGTTGAAAAATAATCCATCCAATGTCCATCCATCCATCCATCCATCCATCCATCCATACTTTTATTTATCCTATCATTTATCCTGAAGCCCATCACATCAATCACCGGGTGTAAAACGGAGACACACCCTAGACAGGTTTCCATTCCATCACATGGCAGACACACAAACACACTCACACACACACACACACACACACACACACACACACACACACACACACACACGTTTTTTTGGTCTTTGTTCATGTAAAAAAACATTTCATAGGGCAACATATTGAAGTACTTTTGTGACCATTTTTGTTACAAACATGTCTCTTGTAGCCATTGGACGCTTGCAGCTGTGACAGTCTTGGCTGACGCCCATAGCATTGATGCAAACGTTGAGATATCTGAGAAACCAAGAGCTGCTCAGGGCGCAGCTCACTGCTCTGGAGAACTGGTGGATCTGTGACTGTTGTAGAGACATTTCGCTGGTCTAGGCCTATACTTTTATCCAAAATTGAGACACTTCAGGCTGTGAGACACCAGAAGACTTCAGACACTCGCGGGTGCCCGAACTGCATCTCATTTCCTTAGTGCTGCTTATTTGCCACAATCTCACTTCATTTATCAAAACAAACACATGCCAGAGGCAAGAACCACCTCTGAATCCTTCACACATAACAATTCCATCTTATTTACCACCCCCCTCCCTCTCTCTCTCTCGCTCCCTCTCTCTCTCTCTCTCTCTGTCTCTCCCTCTCTCTCTCTCTCTCTCTGTCCCTCCCTCTCTCTGTCTCTCCCTCTCTCGCTCTCACGTTCTCTCCCTCTCTCTCGCTCTCTCTCTCTCTCTCTCTCTCTCACTGAAATATGGGAGACAGATTTGTCCCCCCTTTTGACACCCTGATGAGTGAGTTCTGAGAAGTCACCAGAAACGGCCTTTCTCCAGCTCTCACCCTTCCTTTCTCCACGTGCGGAAACCACGTCTCCTGGCATTTGCAGGCTGCAAAAAAAGATGGGGTGTGGTGACTTGCTTCCATTTTTTTCCCTCTAAAGCATCTCCGGAAAGAACTTTGGAGGAAAGAAACAGTAGAAAAAAACTGAAAGACACACTGAAAGACACACTCTTGTCCTTTGAAATGTTAAAGTGACTCTACGTCATTGTGAAAAGCAACACAGCACACAGTGACCCACAACAAAATGCACCCTCTGCTTTTCACCCATACATCGTGAAGTAGGGTGCAGCCATATCCAGCACCTGGGGAGCAGTGATGGGAACGGTACCTTGATCATAATCCTTAATAATCCTTTTTATTTATAATCCCACGAATGGGAAATTCGCTCTCTGCATTTCACCCATACACACATGTGCAGCAGTGGGCTGCTATTGAAAGCGCCCGGGGAGCAGTGATGGGGACGGCACCTTGCTCAAGGGTACCTCAGGGCAACCTAGTGGGAAGGGGTTCGAACCCCTGATCCTCCGATCATGTGGCTGACACCCTAACCGCTAGGCCACCGCTGCCATGATCATGGGTACCTCAGGGCAACCTACTGGTCTGGGATTTGGACCCACAACCTTCAGATCCTGGAGCCTAGTCCCTAACCACTAAACCACCGGTGCTGGAAGCGAGCAGAGAGATTCAAAGTGCCAAACAATCCACTACCACTTCTTCATGTTTAGGAGGAAAAAAAAACCCGCTGCGTTTACCGATTCTTCTAAGAGGAAGCTATTAAAGTTTTCCTCCATGGCAGTTGATCTGCATCTGTTCTGGATAATCACGCTCATGCTCAGATCACAGCCGCAGCCCTGAAGATGTGATTTTTATTGAGTGGTTGGCTGCTGCCACACCTGATGTGTGCAAAGAAGAAAGAACGTCTGCTTTGCGCAAACGAGCTTGATGAAACACTCGTTCCCGTGACAGCTGACCGTTACTTGACTTTGAGTCTTTTTTGTTCTTGCCTATTTCTCCCGGTTTGTCTTGTCGTTAGGTTGCATCCCGAGCCATCTGAGGGAACTTAAAAACAAATCATTTGCAATTAATATTTGAGACTGATGTTGAGAATATTAAACCACTTCCTCATCTGGGGCTGCTTTTCATCTTAAGTTTTACGCAGAGCGCAAAACAATAACAGCTACTAAGGAAAAAAACCAAAAATGTTGCTTTCCCTTTTCCTCTCCGTTTCTTTTCTTTGTTTCCACTCTCGCTTTCATTCTGCTCAAAACAAAAAGGGAAATCCCATGGAGGAAAAACAGTGCTTGCTCCGAATGCTAAAGTGATCCGGCAGCTGTCTTTAATATTTTAAAGTCCTCCTGGCCAGACATGGGAAGTAATGCACCATCCCGATGCTCTGCTGTTTCCAGCTTCCTTTATTGATCTTCCACAGTCTAAATGTGTCTGCTGACACGGGGGAATCGGACATATTCAAAACAACTCCTGTCCTCCTGGTCTCTGCCTTAAGCAGCCATCAACATGAAATATTGTAAACAGACTTGGACACCAAAACTTGCAAACCTTGTAATAAATATATACGAGCCTCTAATCCTTGATATATTTATATATGACTCAGCAGCATGTTATTTGCAAAACTGGAGGTCACAAATGTTCCTCTTTCATCTAAACACTGCAGTTCAGCGCCGGATGGATCTTCACTCTTAAAACTTTGGGCCTGATTCTGTAGTAAAAAAAAAAGTGAAAGTGACAACCCTTGTCATTGCGAGGTCACGGCACAGCGCACAGAGAATCACAACGACATTGGACCTCTGCATTTAACCCATGCAAACACCGTGCAGCTATTGAAAGCACCCAGGGAGCAGTGACGGGGACAGTATCTTGCTCAAGGGCAACCTACTAGTGAGGGAATCAAACCCACAATCTTCAGATCAATCTTCTAACCACTAGACCACCGCTGCCCCAACACATTGGTTCTCAAAATTTGGTGGGTTTACAAACTTTTTAACACTCATGCACAAGTAAAGATATCGTTTGTCCCAAGTAACTTCCAAATTTGATCAAAAGAGGAGGCAGACCAACAACAAAGTCTAAAGGAGTCAATAATCACCAACGTGTCTGCTAGGAATACATCCCCAAAAACTTCTCAAACCACACACATCCCAGCCAAGCTGGAAAACGTTGTTCAGCCAGACATCCAGCACACCGCAAACTCCCTCTCATTCACAGAAACACCTTCAACTCCCATCTGCCCCGCCCTGTCCCATTCATCACTGGTCATTTTTTGACTGTTTACAGGGTATTAGTTTAGTGGACCATTCCCAGCACAGCGGTGACCCTGACAGGGGCTCAGGAGTGTGTGGGGTGCTGGTGTGAAGGTGTCAGGCACGGCAACATTGCTGGGCGAATTATACTCCATCACCCGAAAAATATGCAAAGTGCACCATGTGTTGTTTTTTCCCACATCTGTCCTGAGATGCTTCAAAATCGGCCACTTTCTGAGCCTTCGCGCTGTGATCGCAGCTCTGAGGAGTGCGCTGACTCCGAGTTCATTGAGCGGCATTCGCGCTGGGCAACAGAACAATATTTACTCGGCTGCCAGAGCCTCAGTCTAATGATCGCAACAGCAGAGAGGGGGAAAAAAAAAGAATCACATGGGACCCAGTGTGTTTTTCTCGCTGGGTATTCAAACAGTAATTACACAAGCCGGGCCTACGGATTGGTCCTAATCCAGTTAATACAGAGGGAGTGTTATGAAACACAGAGAGAGTGAGACAGAGAGAGAGAGAGAGAGAGAGAAGCTGAAAGACCCACATGGCAACGTGAGGTGCCTGAAGCATGAATGATGTTTCAGCCAATGAAAGCATCTTAAATGTATGCAATACATCTAAAATGTTTTGTGATGTGGACATTATAAGGTTATTACGCAATTCTCCCAGTTTTTTGCCCCAGTTTTGTTTCGTCCAATCCCACCCACGAGCTAAACTACCCCAGCTCAGCAGGCTTGGAGGAGAGCACTATCTGCCCGTTCCTTTGCCCGTGCTTTTGTACATGCAGCCGTTAATCTTATGCAAAGGCCTTGGTGTCCCTACTCAAACCTCATGTTTGTTCTAACTGCCGCACAGTGAAAACATTATCTATAAGTTTGATGATCTCGCTCTGTCTTTAATTATGACTCGTTATGATTCGTTTCTGGCATTTTTGGGCAGGTTGAAAGTGAAAGTGACTATTTGTCATTGGGAAGACACAACACAACACAGAGAACCACACAGCGTGCAGTAGTGAGCAGCCATGTATGGTGCCAAGGGTGCGGTGATGGGGACGGTACCTTGCTCAAGGGTACCTCAGGGCAACCTACTGGTCTGTGATTTGAACCTATGACCTTCTCATCCTCTGGCTTAGTCCCTAAACACCAATGCTGCCCCAATTTATAACTGAAAGTAGAAAATGTGGCCGATTTTACCATGTTTCATAGACATTATTATAGGAATAAAAATGTAAACCTGACTGCATGCTTAGTTTTAGATACACCTGTAGCAAAGAGTGTGGTTTAAATACCTAAATGCAATGATTAAAAGGTCCCAATAATTTTGTCCACATTTATATCCACAGGGAAATATATCTAATTGATATGGGACACGAGTAAAAATACATTTTCATCCAAATATATCTATAATTTAGATATTATAATAGTGTGTTGAAGTCTTTAGGCACATGTAATGTACACATCCTACATCTTGATGTGTATAAAATGAATTAGGGTAGAAATTTTAACCCTTTAACACCCTTCTGTCCAACACACAGCATCCAATCTGTTCCAACTCTCTCTCTCTCTCTCTCTCTCTCTCTCTCTCCTATTTCAGCACAAAAAGGCACATTTCCTAATTCACAGATATGAATTAGCCTCCTTCCGTCATTCCTTTCAAACTGTAAAGCTGCTACGGGTCCCCCAGCGGCACCAAAAAAAGCCTCCCGAGGTGACGAAGCCTTCTCGACTCCATTACAATAATCAGCTTCAATCACGGTGAATAAGGCCTGTTCTGCGGCGCCGGGCGCTTTTCATAATAGACGCCTTCATTAGACGCACATGGCAATTACAGCAGGCGCAACAGTCGAAGAACGAGCGTCAATGTGGCTGATGTTGTGAGGCAGCGAGTGATCCAGTCTTTGGCCCATTGCGGTGTGAGAGATTGAGCAGGTGATGAAAAAGGGAAAAGGAGTGTCATTATTGTACGTGTTGGAGTGACAGCGAGAGAGGCACTGGAAGGGCAGGACTCACAACAAATAACATGTTGGCAAGAAGGAGAAGTGTGAAGAAACCTGATCCGAAGAAGAAAGAAAATATGCTGTTAGTTTATTTTGTTTATAAAAAAGATATACATATATATATATATATTGGCATTGTTTTAAACCGAGCCAGGTGATAGATGCACAATACTGTGCTTGTTATTTTACAAAAAAATTAAAAAATAACTTGACGTCTGGGTTCTACACTGAGGGTCGACTGCCAGGATGAAGTCTTTCGAGAGAAAAAGCCATTGGCTGCCATTGCTCATGCATGAAAAGCTGAAATCTTATGAGGAAGAGCTTATCGGTGCACATTTAGATGATGGCATGTACCTTCTGCTGTGAAAGCATGACTTATGGGCTGTAGGTGGATCTTTTCTTTCATTGTGTGCCATTCAAAGCCTCAAGGATGATCCATATGAAAGGAAGGAGCCCAGCTACAATGAGCACGGTTGCAATAAATGCAATAAATTAACATATTAAAGACATTTCATTAGGAAAATGTTATTTTGGGGAGGAATTCTAAACTCGAGGGAAAACCAAAAAAAGCAATTATCCATTCTCCATGGACCAGTCTGAATAAATGGACACAAGGGAGGTGGTGGTTTTGGACTGTGGTTATAAGCCTACTTAATTGTTTTAATTATAAGCAGAAAACGATCAAATGTGTGCTTTTAGCACTAATTTCTCCTAAAAGATTTTTTTTTGTTTTTCCAGATTCTGCAATCTCAATGAAATTGAAATTGTGCATTAAAATGAACACACACGGTATTTTTATTGTTCATTTTTTTGGTAGATTTGGTCAGTTTGACTTACGCTCAAAACATGTAAGTGATTGCAGACTTTAGAAGTTTGGATTTTGTGTCTCCAAAGGTTAAAATCAGTTAAAATGTAAAAAAAAATGCTTCTGGGCTCTCCGCTTTTTACGGAGCAACTTCCAGTTCCAGTGACGTCGCACTGCTGAGAGGATGCAGAAGGAGAAGCGAATCCTTCAGCAGTTCCCACGACCCGAGTGTTGAGAGGTCAGTGCAGGTGAGGGGATGTTGGGCAGTTTTCAAGAAAAGTTAGGAAGTTAGGAAATCCCAGCAACCAAACTTCTTGCAACCAAACTTAGAAACCACAGGTTTCTGTCTTAAAAAGGAACCAAAAAGAGATCAACGGACTGATTTAACAGAAAGAGAACTTCTGACTGTCCTTTGGCTGGGCAGTTTTTAGAAGAAACACATTAACAGACGAGCTGTTTGACTGTAAAGGACCTGTTTCAGTTTTGAAAACCAGAACAGTTCAGTACAGACTGAAATTCTTCTAGAACCACATTTCTCAGTTTTGATTTTTTCTTTGTACTTTACTTTTGAAAAATACATTAAGTTTTTAAAATAAGTGACTAGTAATTTAGGAGTTTTTATTATGGATTTACATTGCTATATTAATAGACATGAGTCTGAATTTATTTTCATTTTGTTTTTCTTATTAAGTGTAAAGTAAACTGCAGTAAAGTCTTCCCATAGCAACACAGTAGCATCCCATAGCAACACAGTAACAATGCTTGACTATGTCAGTTAATCTTTTTTGTTAGACCCTCTGTCCAGCTCTGGAAGTCCTGACCAAAGGTTGAGCTCAGCTGTGTGTATCTGGAAAAAATCTGGACAATTTTCTATTGAGGTTTTTGCAATTTAAAAAAAGATTCTTTCACTCACTTTCTGAGTGTTCTGATCTCACAGGGGCGAAAGGGGGAACACACCTTGGACAGGTCGCAGTCCATCACGGGGCACACACACTCACATGCACACACACACACACACTTAGAGGGCAATTTAGCATCTCCAATGCGCCTGACGTCCATGTCTTTGGACGGTAGGAGGAAAATAAAGCTCCTGGAGGAAACCCTCAAAGACGCGGGGAGAACATGTCCACTCTTGGGAATCGAACCCAGGACCTTCTCTCTATGAGGCAACACAATGCCCCACCATGCCGCCCCTAAAAACACCCTAATAGATGAAAATAAAATTAAAAATGACAGAAGTATACTTTAACTACTGGAAGTCCTAGACAGGGTCTGGAAGGCTCTGAAGGCCCTGAAGTTTCCTCATAGCATCACATCACGCCGGCCTAGAATTAACGTCTCCACGCTGGAGATCTTACTTCACAACAGGGCTGCTTGAGTCCTCCCTAAATTCCCTGATACTCAAGAGAGGTTATTTTCTTCCACTTTATTGTTCCATTTCTTTTCATCTGGGGAGTAAAAAGTGACTGGCAGTGTGCATCCATATTGCAAAACTTTCCCAACTGAAAAAGCAGGAGAGCAGAGCATGAGTCCCCATTAGGCCTCACTGCTCAGAGCAATACCTGCACTGCAAGTTCACATTGTTATCAAGCTTCCCATGTTTGTTTGTTTCTCATTTTTTTATGCTTTTATTTAATAAAGACCGAGTCATTCGCATGCAGCTCCTGCATGTGGGCCTGGAGGGCCTCTGAGAAAGATAATGGCAAAAATTGCTTGTCATTGCAAAACGAGGAATGATTCAACATGCAATTTTAACCTTCATTAAAGCTATTTCTCCTTCTCCTCCACTCCGTCAGGCTTATAGCGAAAGGCTTTCGGAGATGGAAAGAGAAAAAGAAAAAAAAACAGGGAAACAGGACATTGTCTGTCAAACAATGAGCAAAAGCCCTTTATGACTAAAGAAACAGCAACAATAGTGTATGCTGGACCTCCACGGCTGATTTATTAGTCAAGGTCTGCTCTTGGATCTGCACACCGTTGAGCTTTAAGCAACACACCGGTGTTTTTCCACATCGTCCCGATCGGCTACATCTCCGGCATGCGGCCGGTCACAACACGCAGTAATTTGCAGGGCTTAGTAGAAGAGCAGAAACCCATCCGACTGGAAACACACAGATAATAAAAGCCAATGGGCAGTTGCTTTCTGCTCATTTACATAGAAGAACAGAAACCCCATCATAATTGGAGCCAGTGGGCAGCTGCTTTCTGATCTTTTCTTTCTTAATAAAAGAACAGAGAATAAGCCCAAAATTAACGTGCTTGTAATACAGAAAGAAAATCGAGGATGCGAAGAGGGTTCACCAGAGGTCCAATGCGACTATTAGAGCATATATTAGACTATTAGGACCTTCGGGTTAGGCCGCTGATTTGTTGAGAAATAAAATTATTTTTTAAATTGTTAAAGACTTCGCATGCTGAAATGCATGTTCTATATTTAACAGCAGCAGTGAGCAGCTGTATGATGGGGAGCAGTGATGGGGAGGGTACCTTACTCTAGGGTACCTCAGGGCAAACTACTGGTCTGGGATTCAAAACCATGACCTTCTAATCCTGGGACCTAGTCCCTAGACACTAGGCCGCCGCTGTTGATTGAACGTTTTCCAACGCAATAAGTGAAAATATATAAAATGATCAAAGACAACAGTCATTTTTTGCTCTTAGAATCTGTTCTGTCCTCTGAAGACCCTAAAAAGCCATGAAAGGGTTCACATTTGGTAACCGAAGATCAGTGCAGTGTAAACACGTTTTAACAGATATATCTAATAACCATTAAGCATATGAATAGTTAGATTGGCGCATTACTGTGTGTCATAATCCATCGTGCTATAAATATGAGGTCGGTAGAGGTTAGGCTTAAAAATGCTGCAGTGTCTTTAAGCACTAACTGTACCATTCTGAGTCGGTACAGTATGGGATTTGTGCCTGTGTCTGCACACAGCGCTGTCCTCCATGTGTCTTTACAGAGAGAAAGAAAGCAGTTTTTCACTGAAGCTGAAGGTTTTGCTGCTCCCACTGCCTCGGGTTTCCTCGAGGGATTCAATTTAGAGGTAAGGGCCGGACTCCAGGGACCGGGCCGAATGCAAAGATGACCTATTGATTGACAGCATACAGCGCTGCCTACAGAATTTAGCTTGTGAAATGTACTCGCTACGAACACACATTGCAGAAGAATACACACCCAAACATGGCAATTATGAGTAAATATATACAGCACAATATGGACATGCATAAGTGAGTAACCCTGCCTTTGTGAGCATCATATGAGTTTAGCAATGTTGAAACAGCCCAACTCCAGTATTAAAGCAGAAGTTTGCTTCCCACGAAAGTCCAAAAATAACAAAAAACTCATTTAACACTTACTCTTAAATACAGCTCACGCTGACCAATTATGCAAAGGTATAAAACTTCGCACACTCGCCTCAGAAACTGTGCTGAAGGATTCGGTAACTAGAAATATTTACTGGCAGGGTGTGAAGTGAAGTGAAAGTGACTATTTGTCATTGTACAATGACAATGAACCACAATGCAGTGCATTCTCTGCATCTCTACACTGCATCCGGGAGCAGTGACGGGGGCAGTACCTTGCTCAAGCGTACCTCAGAGCAGCCTACTGGTCTGGGATTTGAAACCACGAGCTTAGGGCCTAGTCCCCAATCACTAGACCACCGCTGGGTGTTTAAAGCTTGCTTTAACATGTGTTTCAAGTCAACACATACACCATCCTCTTCATTCATTTAGCAGATGTCCTTAAAGAGTAATGATTTTACAAAGTGAAAGCGACTATGTTTCATTATGAACACCACAGCACACTGAAATGCATCCTCTGTGTTTAACCCACACGCAGTGCAGCCAAATCCAGCAGCCAGGAAGCAGTGATGGAACTGTGGCCTAGTGAGGTCATGGGTCCTGGACCAATAAGTTGGCCTGAGGTACCCTTGATCAAAGTATCGTCCCCATCACTGCTCCCTGGGTGCTGGATATGGCTGCCCATTGCGGTAATGGTGTTAATAACAATTTGGTCAGCACTCATCGGACATGTATCTGCTTATGTAGCTGGATTCCATTTACATGTTCGTTGATCTGAAGGTAAAGAATTCCGATAATGGTAATAGAAACATGATCCCATTCCCAAAAAGGTCCGTGAATTCCCAGAAAGCCTCAATTCAACTCATTCTCAATAACATTTTGATGGTACATTTGTTGCTTTCTATTATTTATTGTACTTTATCACAATACTGTTTTAGTAGTGGTCGAATCCAGCCAATAGGTAGCTCTCCACTGATCACATGATGCTACCAAGCTGGTAAATGAAGGCTTCTTCCATACCAAGTGATGAGGAAAAGGTTGGGCCATCCTGCCTAATCAAAGATGGTGAAGGCAGTTATGTTCACGCGTCTCCTGAAAACGGAGAGTGTGGAATCGCCAGGGACTCAATACACAGTTTCCTGACAGACACCTTGCAGAAATGACTTCAGACACTTGGGCAATGAATCGCATTTGTGAAAAAGAGCATTTTTCAAAAATCCTTTTGCATCTTTACCTTTGTAAATTATTTTGTTAAAGGAAACCTCAATGAGACCCAGAAACATCAAAATGTAATATTTTGCATCATCTTGGGGTCATGGACACGCACACACACACACACACACACACACACATACAAAAGCACCGTGAGCACAACCACAGGTGTAAGCCGTGTGCACACACTCAATTATACGCACCCTGTGAAGCACACCTGTGTTCATTTCGTACACATATGTTCGCATGTCTAAATGAATTTATCCAGAGTACCTACTCAAAAAGGGCACAATGGCACAATGGCACACACATACACACCTACACACACACACACACACACACACACACACACACACACACACACACACACACACACACACAGTCTCGCTCTGCATACATTGCTTTAACAAAGAGCAACACCCACATCATCCCTTGGGCACTGAAGCACGCTTCACTAACTGCACTGGTTGATCCAGATTAACCCAGGTGAGCCCCCTCTAAACCCCAGGTGTCAGGCCTGTGGGGGTCTAAAAGATTTCCGAGGCTGACGCCACCCCGGGGGCATGAACCTGTACCCTGTCCAATCTCACCTTCCTTTAAAGCCTGTTTACTTCATAGCAGATCAAAAAATTCTTCCTTTTCCTTCCTCATTGATGTTATTTTGCATTAGGACTAACATGTTTATGTAATATCACTTTATGTTCCCTCTTTACCCCTTTATTTAGGTTTTTATTCCCATGGTCCCGATACGAAACTACACCTCCATGCCTTCAAGCCAGGCAGGCCCAAATTATTGAAATATTGAGAAATAAAGGAACGAACGAAAGAAAATCATCAATACCTGCCCTGAAGGTTTTCGGTTTAGGTCAGTCATGTGAGTCGGTTAATAGTCTCCAACCACCAGGAATAATTCATCTCAGGCAGTAATCCCATTGTCCGAACCCAACAACAGCTCAGGACAATAATGCTAACCTCGTTGCCGATGGGATGGGCTGTGATTCTTTGCTCAGAGACGGCTCTGATCGATGGAGGGGGATAAACCTGAAATTATTCCATGGGAAAAGACTTTGAGGCTCCCGTTTTTCGAGCGTCTGGCAACAAAACAGCACAAAAAGAGACGAGGCCTCGTCCAAAAGGGACGACAGCTTGCCTCGCACCTAATAAGCTATTTCAGCCCTATCATTCCTTTTGCATTGTGGCTGGAAAACACAAACAGTACGGGGTCAAAAGACTCAATTAACCCCTATAAAGGAAAAATAAAAACTGTCCAGGGATGTATTGAAAAGGTAGAGTGAAAAAAACAATGGTGCCTAGGCAGAGATTACGCAACAGCTGGAGCTCTGTTTGAGCTGTCTCTGTGAATAGATCCAATCACGGACAGGAGATGCAGCGGAGAGGACAGAGGTAGTAGCTGATGGGTTTGGAGATGGGAGTACCAGGAGAAGCGCTGCTCACTTTCTGGAGTGCAGGGTAGCCTTTGTTTTTGGATTCAAGTCAGTGCTGATACCAAGATTAGTGCTCATTTAAAGCTTTTCATGTGGGTCTGCATCTGGAGACATAAATTAACCAGCCTGTTTCTCCATATTTTGCTTCCAAAGAGCCAGACTTTCCTTTTTAATGTGTTGCTGAAGAACAGTTCTCCAGACATTCTGATGGGCTATGTTCTTAGCTCTCATTTTCAGTGCAGTCCCCGTTCCCTGAGCAGTTTTAGTTTCAGAGATTGTGTGGAACCATCTCCACCATCTCCACAGAGAACAGCAGCCGACATCCAAAGAAGAGCTTTGGAAAGTCCTTCAAGAAGCCTGGAGAACTGTTCCTGAAGACGTCTTAAAGAAAGGACGAGAACGCTCGTCTAGGAGAGTTCAGGCTGTGCTGAAGAATAAAGGTGGTCAAAGCAAATATTGACTTTAAAGCTGCTTAGAAATCTGTAAACTATTTTTGTTTTAAACTTTATTTAAACGTATGATTGCCCATGTTGCAATAAATCACTGCATCTACTGTCTCATTGTCTAATTTTTCCACAAAATATAAAGAACAAAAGGAGTTCCTCCAATGGAAATCGTCCAAAATAATAAAATGGTAGCAACTTTGGTTCATATTCCATAAGCATTCGTTAATATTACAATATCATTTTAGCTCATTAGTCCATGATGAATATGAACAGCTATTCCAAAATCATGTTCCACTGAAATGAATACACGTACTTTGTTTCAATGTCAACAGAAGATCAGAGGCAGAAGGTATGAACGTCTAAGAAATGCAATAAAATGAAAAGACGCTCAGATCAGAGTAGCGCAAGTGGAGGACCGCACATTAAACACTTGTTTCATTTCTGATGTAATAATATTCTGAGTCAATAGCAGTTTCTGCTGCTCTTGATGTCTCGGGTTTGCAGGATAAGAAGGGTATGAGATGATCCGAGGTCAGGGCTGGGCAGCATCATGCTGAGAATTAATGTAAAAGAAAGGATGGCCTGCATTCAGTCCTAACCTCTGGGTTATTTTACTTCAGTTCTGTTTGTATGTTAATAGTTTGCAGTTTAGTTATTATTGTACACATAACTGTTTGTGTTCAGCAGAAGAAAAGCTGATATGGTATTAACGTTGCAGTGTTTTGGTCAAAAACTGACTCTAGATCAGCTTTTCCTCTGTGCATAATCCCTAGTAGCCTAGTATTTACATAAAAAACTGATCATCACTCCCACAAAAATGGCTTTAGATCACCAGTAATGATTAAAAACCATCTAAATACCTAATTTATTGTCTTGAAAACTGATTCTGCATCTGTAATCCTGCACAACTGCCATTTGATCAGTACTTTACTCCGTATTAGATCTAATACTCCAGTGTATTGGTCACAACAAGCTGATTCTAGATCAGTTCAGTATTTATTCTTTGAATATAATCCAGCAGTAGTAGTATCTTAGTTGCAGAAACTGATCCCAGATCTGCTCTGTATTGGATTTGGTGCTGTAGCATCTAAAATGTAATCTGGAACATACTGCAGAAACTGATCCCAGATCAGTTCTTGGAGTCGTGTCCCTGAAAGAAAGCAACTGAATCGGTTAAGAAATGCTTCTTTAGTTTATGCGCGCTTAACAAACTTTTAAATTACTTCGAAAAAGATAATCACTTTAGGTGCACTTCCAAATGAATTAATCTTCACGGAGCTAATTGAAAAGTTTTTGCAGTGATAAATTGAGCCTGTTTTTAAAGCTGACGCTTTTTTCCCCCCACAGTTCAGGGACTGTGTGCCAAAACAGATTGAATGCAGAAAATATCCGAGGTCTTGGACTCTGAACACATGGCTGTGAAAGGGGGACTGTATGTCTGTTAATATAAACATCTATTTTTTTCGATTATTCATATCTTTTAAATACCCCAAATTACTCCTTCTTCTTTTGCGTGAAAGATATTCTCAACTTTCTTTTGTTATTCTGCAAACAAAAGTCATCAAAACTAGGAAATAACACACATAAAGGGGCAGCGGTGGCCTAGCGGTTAGGGCGTTAGCCGCATGATCGGAGGATCGGGGGTTCAAACCCCTTCCCGATAGGTTGCCCTGAGGTGCCCTTGAGCAAGGTACCGTCCCCATCACTGCTCCCCGGGCGCTTTCAATAGCTGCCCACTGCTGCACGGGTTTGAGTGTGCATGGGTTAAATGCAGAGGTCCAATTTCGTTGTGGTTCGTGCTGTGCCGTGACCTTGCAATGACAAGGGTTGTCACTTTCACTTTAAAGTTATGCAGAGATCCTGATAGGCTTGCACCACATTTGCTGCTGGAAGAACTTGCCTGTTTTGTATTTAAGCACAAACAAAGACCACAAAACAGCCGACGGCTCTGTCCTGACTCACTGAGATCTAAATACCTTTAGACTAATGAGGCTCACCTGGTGCCATAACGAGGCGTCAGGTGTGCCCCGTCAGGGCAGAGTGCCGCGAAACACGAAAAATGTAAAAAATCTATATAGATAAAACTAAAGGCAATTAAAAATATTTACTCCAAAAAAAAAAAACCCAGCATTTATTAACTGGTAATACAGTTTCTTTCAGTTGTCGTCCCCCTCTGCATATGGACACTATCTCTGTAATCACTCTCCCAACTTCACTGACCTGAAATCAGTGCCTGGCAGCGTGCCTCCGAGTCAGCAGGGCTGCAGAGAGGCCAGAGCCAACTTCTTCCTCCAGAAATCACCTTTGATTCACCCAGTAAAACAACCCTGGAATACAGCCCAGAGATCACGGCCCCAGAAAAAAGAATAAATAGATAAAATAACAACAAAAACAACAGCCCAGGAATGCAGGGGCGATTCTGAAAAGACAAGAATCCAGACAGGCCGAGTGAATGAGCCAAACAGGGTGCGGTGTGCATTTAAGGTCGTTTAAATAAAGCCATACTTTAAGAAGATTGTTCTTCCTTTTAAAGAACATTAATATTAATGGCCGATCATCAAAGGCTGTTAATTAGTTTCCAGGACTGGTGATCACATGTTTCTCTGCCATATCAGGGCACGGATTGGCTTTAGCACACAACCCTATTAATAATAAGCAGTTGATCAGATGATGACAGAAACAACTCAAGCTCAAATAATCACATGACTCACCACCGCCCCCTAGAGGTGACATTAACATCAAATAAACACATGACTCACCACCGTCCCCTAAAGGTGACATTAACATCAAATAAACAAACATGACTCACCACCGTCCCCTAAAGGTGACATTAACATCAAATAAACAAACATGACTCACCACCGCCCCCTAAAGGTGACGTTAACATCAAATAAACAAACATGACTCACCACCGCCCCCTAAAGGTGACATTAATGGTCATCTAATACACACGTGTCTCACTGCTGCACCTTAAAATAGTTAAGGATAATTGTAAGAGCTAACTTTAATATCCAGTCCTTTTAGTTGACTGACTACATTTGTGGTTGGGGATTAAAACTGGAAATGTGATATTTCTGTACTACCAGTACAAATGTACAAGCCATCTGCTTGCATGGAGTTTACACTTAAGTGCATTCACAGCTCCGCTTGACTTCATAAAGTGTTAAGGTGTTAAAAACAGTTCTCTCTCCGTGACTGTCATGAAGGTTTGATGACCAGCCTCTCACAAACACATGCTCTCTTGCAGCATTCAGAGCCTTTCAGAGCCCTCCGTCCAGGTCTGGCTGTCGTCCAGCCGCAGTCATCTGGACCGACACCTGATCAATCACATCACCTCATTACCCAGCATCCCTTGCGCTGGCGTAGGCTGGCCGCTGGGAGCAGGTAGCCGCCTCCAGGTCACCTTGAGTGAAATTGGCCAATGAGAAACCCCCCCATTGCCGGGAGTTAATTGCAGCAGGGCTGCTGATTGGACACCGGGGCTGCCCGTCTCTTCCTGATGGCCCTGATTTATGAGGGAGTGTGAATTATGGTGCTTGGTGCCACCCGTCAAGCACAGATGGGGCTCCTTGCACACATTTACTCAGCGCCGACCCCACTGGGCAGTCAGGGGGCTGCTGGGAAATCCGTGCCAGAGGCTACCTCGCTACTAATCCACCTCAGAGCTCCAGCCAAAGTGCTGTCAGGCCAACCGCGGCACGGCGAGAGTGCCAAGTCATTTTAGCCCAGCATGCTGGTCCCTGCCCCATCTCTAGCATGAGATGGAAGAAGAGGGAGTGATTAACGCTTTAATGCTCAAGAAAAAAACAGCAATTTAAATGCATTTTGTCTACTCTTTCCTTTAGGGACACTTTCACTCTCCTTTATCAACCACTTCTTGATGTTTACAGGTAATGAAGGGGGACAAACTGTGAACACACTGCTGTCAATAACTGTCCAACCGCTAGACACATTTTACTGGGGCTGAAGTTGTAAGTAGCTTCTTTTTTAGGCAAAAAAGAACAGATTCAACATTTGAAGAAAAGAGATAGGACCGAAAGAAAAAAAACCCCTAAAAACTAGGAGGAGACTGGGAGTTGAGGAAGGAAAAACTTTCTAGGAAATGGAAGGTAAAGATTTAGAAGAAATATATTTGAAGTTAGACTCAAGGAACTTCTGAGGATATCAGGAGGAGGATGTTGAAGATAGAGCTGCCAGGAAAGAGGAAAAGAGAAAGATAAACAAAGAGGTTGATGGATGTGATAAGAGAGGATATGAAGGTGGTCGGTTTGAAGGAGGAAGATGCAGAGGACCAGAAGGAATGGAAAAGGCTGATCCGACTCAAGGAACTTCTCCCAAACTTTGGATCAGTCATTCCAGTGTTTCCTAGTCTTTCACTAGGAGGGCCACAAGTGAAAAGAAGTTTTTTAAAATCTAAAACTAAATTCTCAGCATGGTTTCTCAAATTTGACACCAATTCAGACAAAATACGATGGAAGGTGAGATGCTGTTGTGAAAGATCTGAGGCTCAAATCGTCTGCAGGCTTGCAGAAACATCTCCCTCACATTTACATGGGTCAGCGCTGCCACTTACCCACTGATATTAGTGGGAATACTGGCTAATAGATTTTTTTTCTATCACCTGTAGCATGCACAGACTCTCTCTCTGAAGTTGATTTTATATTGGATTTGGTTTAAACAGAAACATCTGGACAATTATTCATTACAGTTTGTGCTCAGACTGTAAAGTAAAATGAGTGTTTCACAGATTTAGATGACTCTACATTCTCATACAGTATCAAATAAAAGGCAAAAAAGAGATAAAATCCTTCCTGCCTGCACGAAACTCTCAGAAAGCTTAGGGACCGTCTACAAAGTTCAATGCTTGTACTGCGTCAATTTGGGTTGAATCTTTTAAAACTACGGGAGGCACTTAATTATGCCATATTGTCTTGCCATTATAAGTGCTGCTTCTGCAGGGGTTTATTTCAAGAAACTCTTCTGCGGGTCTTTTGATTGAGGAATGGAGAGAGGCACTTATGTGAGCTTAGGCACATCTGCACATCATCTCCCCTCTCAATCCATGGCTATGCAAGTTCATTCCATTAAAAGCCCAGCAGCTTGAAGTCTCTCTGGTCAATTTAAAAGCACAACTTCTTCTAGGCAAGCAGGAAGTGCAAATGCTCTTAGGATTCACTTCTGCAGCATTCATTTCTTAGAATCACCTTGAGACTACTCCCATGTCAATAGCTCTGAGCTTTATGAAGCCATTAGTGGGGCAGGACGGCTGCCTCTTCTCTCTGCAAGCAACAATGAAGAGTCGCCTCCATCCTAGAAGAGCCTTGTCTTTCAAAACGAAGAGGGTCAAAGGCTTTTCTGCTCTTTGGAAAAGCTTTTCAGTGTCAGATAACGGCCACGTAGGCGACATGTAGATGTGCCGGTGTCCCACACATGTCTCCCCCACACATGCAAATGAAGTTGCAGAAGCTTTTGAAAGAGCCCTGCAATCTTTGCTGAAGACACAGGCAAGGCATCTGACGTTGTCTCTTTGACGTGGCTCACTCTTGTTGCCTTCCCACACATTTCATGTCAAGTGCAGGTTGGCATTTGCCGGCGTTTCTGTCACAGAATTTTGCCGTAGAACTTTGCAGCTCCATCCTGCCTGCATTTCGACCCCCATGATCATCCACTGCGCATCTGTTTTGCATGTAAAAGCCACTTTCTTCTTCATTTCGGATTATTGTTGGGGTTTATGTAGCAAGAAGGATCATAATCCATAATGAAATGATCGATTTCAGAATTAAATGAACTGTTTTTGTGCTTTAAAGATGAAAAATATACAGTACTGCGCAAAAGCTAACCCTCAGCTTGGATTATTTTGCTTTCGAAGCTTTTGCATATTTGTAATGTTCTTGAGGAACAGTTCTCCAGATCTTCCTGATCTTCCTTGTCTCTCATTTTCAGTCCAGTCTCTGTACCTGAGCTGTTCTCCAGATCTTCCTGAAGGACAGTGTTTTAATCTCTCATTTTCAGTACAGTCTCTACCTGAGCTGTTCTCCAGATCTTCCTGAAGGACAGTGTTTTAATCTCTCATTTTCAGTACAGTCTCTACCTGAGCAGTTCTCCAGATCTTCCTGAAGGACAGTGTTGTTGTCTCTCATGTTCAGTCCAGTCTCTGTACCTAAGCAGTTCTCCAGATCTTCCTGAAGGACAGTGTTGTTGTCTCTCATTTTCAGTCCAGTCTGTGTACCTAAGCAGTTCTCCAGATCTTCCCATAGGACACAGTGTTAGTTAGACACTTCACAGCCTGGAGCACCAAAACATTTGTTCCTCTTACCTTATCTACTCAAAATGGTACATTTTGGAGAGTTTTACACCGACAGTGTAATTCACTGGCGAAATATAAAGGGTGGCTCAAGACTTGACAGTACTTCTCAAGAACTGTTTTGTCCTGTGGTCTAAAAGACTCAGGAAGAAATATGCAAATGTGTTGTTTTTTATGACAACATGGGTTGTTTTTGCAGATTAATTTCCATGAATGGACATTATGGGTTTAATGCATAATGTTAAACATCTTTAGATACATTTTTATTTCTAAGACTCCAAACACTTCCACAATGTGTACAATCCAAACTCATTTGGAAGAACAGCATGTGTTGAGCTCCTTAAGGTTTTGATGGCTCATCCATAAACACATTTAGGTTACACGTTCAGTTCTGCCCATTAATACCAAACGAAGTGTTGCTGCTGCGGTCTATAGCGGAGTTTTTGGGGTAGGCAGAAATGGAAAACTTTGCTTCTGGCTGTCAGGACGCAAACAGATCACTGAGCCACACATTGGAAAGGAGCAGGAAGGAGCTGGAAAGGTATCATATAGGTACTGACCCAGGGTCAGCCAATCAAAATAGAGTGTATTTGAATGCAACAGCCCTAAAGGCACAGTGGACAGGCTGCTTAATTGATTTTTACTACAAAAAATGTATATATATCCTTGAGGGTTCCTATATATTCCTATATATATATATATATACAGGAACCCTCAAGGATAAAAATATAGATTCAGGCTTTTTAAATAATTTAGGATAGACCCCAAGTAAGAGATACCATCAGGGTTGATGTTCCGTGGTGTAAGAGTCCTTAGACTGACAGAAGCAGCACCAGCATGGTCTTATGCAACAGAAGCAGTCTGGTGTCGTGTGAAGTCCTGATGTGTGTTTGGTGCGTCGCCGTAGTGTGATACGTATCTGGACAGCTCCAGTGTTTTTCTATGGCCCAATCCAAGCACTCAGATCATTTATAAATGAGCAGCCTGGCTGGCTGCACGGAGAGACGTGCTTTGGCACCATAATCTATTCTCTCTCTCTCTCTCTGTCTCTCTCTCTCTCTCTCTGTCTTGCTCTCTCTTCTTGCTCTGCTCTTTCTCCATCTATCCCTTGGAAACTCACACGTCAACCCATTCCCATTATCTATATCTGATTTTTTTTCATCCTCTATCTTTGTTTCTCCCTCTTTTCCTTTCCCTTATCTGTCTCTGATTTTCTCCTTCTCTCTCTCTCGCTCTCTTTCTCTCTCTCTCTCTCTGTCTCTTGCTCACATCTCCTCATTCCAATTAACTATATGTTTTGTTATTTTTCCTGTCTCTTATCTCTCTTTCACTGTTTCTCTCAAGCTCTCTCCAGTCTCTCTCTTTCAGTCTCTCTCTCTCTTCTCACTTTTCCCTCAACACAGAAGCAGACGAACACACACACACACACACACACGCGTGCACACACAAACGTGCATGCATGTGATGCACACACACAATCGCCTGAATCACAGTAAAGTAATATTTGCCAACAGATTCTGTTATAATTTGACAGTTTTTTTTACAGAAACTTTCTCTGATGACAAATAAAAGATTATTTCCTGAACCAAACGTGCCTCCTTCTGTTTTCTCTCTCAGCTGCAGCTCATGCCTGTCCATAGATGCCTGTCCCAGCTGTCCATCACCAGGACCCCAGAGCCCCCTGCATGTGCCAGTCCCCCTCCAGCTGAGACAGAATCCTTCAGCTGACCCTGAGATTCACCTGTTCAAACTGTACACCTGCCACACGCTTTACATTCATCTCACTGTTCTTTACATTCATATTCTTAAACATCCTTCCTAACTGGCCAAACACAGATTAAATTCTCGCGCTGATGGATCTGTTTTTTTTATTCTGATGGAAACCTAGGTGACCTGAGTGAAGCACAATGCAAGCAGTGCTAGAGTCACACCATCATCCCTCCAAAATACACAGCAATAACGATCCTCTTGCTTCATTGGCTGATGAGAAAAAATGACTTAAATTAAAATATTTAGTTCTTGGGATTTCCTTCAACTTCATTCAACTCAAAAGCTGGGAAATAAGTCTGGGAGGAAACGCACACAGACATGGAGAGAACAAACAAACTCCACAAAGGAAGAACTCAAATCGTCCCATCTGGGAATCAAACTCAGGACCTTCTCACTGTGAGGCCGCTGCACCGCCCCACTGGATGTGATCTAGACATCAGTAAACCCAGATGGTGGTCTATGAGGTCTGGAGTATGGAAAGCCGCAGTGGTTGATTAAGCCAAGTGGACGGGCCCGTTCTCGAGCTCACACAGGATGGCCCAATCAAATCGTCCGTCCCTACGTGTTATATCCAACCAGCAACGAGGGAGTGTGCCTGGACCCAGATTTCTACAGAGCTGCTTTAAGAAACGTGCCGTCCAAATTCAACGTAAACTCAATAAACCAAAATAATTTTAAGATTCTTCCACCTGCAATCATATTTTAAAAAAGTTTGCCCAGAATTCCCAACACTTCATGGACTTCATGGACGTAACCTCTTGTTTTATTAATTATTATTTATGTTAATCAGCCAAATGATTAACATAAATAATGGCAGTGGCAGGGCAGCGGTGGCCTAGTGGTTATGGATTTGGCCCTGGATTGGAAGATTGTGGGTTCGATTCCCTCACCAGTAGGTTGCCCTGAGGTACCCTTGAGCAAGGTACCGTCCCCGTCACTGCTCCCCAGGCGCTTTCATAGCTGCCCCCTGCTGCATGGTGTTTGCATGGGTTAAATGCAGAGGTCCAATTTTGTTGTGGTTCACTGTGTGCTGTGCAATGACAAGAATAGTCACTTTCACTTCACTTTCAAATGAGCAATTCTACACTTAGACGTTATAAAGCATGACGTGCGACATGAGACAGTTTAAGGCATTTATAATGCATTATGGAAACGGAGTTAAATGGAAGCGTCGGCTGGTTTTTTTGTGTTTCCATAAATTGTGTGAGTTTTATTTCACTCTTCCGCCTCTCTGATGGACATGAAAAGCACGGCTGCAGTGTGGAGAGAGTGAGTGTGTCAGCAGGAAGGAGGGATTAAGAGAGGAGAGTAGAGGAGGGAAAAAAGTTGTGTTTTGGTCTCAGCGTGCATCTGGACAAGGTCAAGGAACACACGCACTTGCACACACACACACACACACACACACACACACACACACACACACACACACACACACACACACACACACACACAGAGTAGTTCAGAGCAGCCACAGAGTAGGAAGTGCAGGATAAATCAGGAAAACACAGTGAAAGTGCTCATCATCGGCAGAGAGAAGGAAAGATAGGAGGGGAAGATGAGTGTAAAGAAAACGAAAGAGATGTGAAAGAAAGAACAGACAGATGGATAGAGAAATAGATAGATAGAAAAAGGAGAGACAAGTAAATACATAATGACTGAGAAAGAAAGAAAGAGAAAGAAAAAAGGTGGCTAATAAATTTAGATAGAAATAAATAAATATGGATCTAATAGATAAATAGATAGATAGATAGATAGATAGATAGATAGAAAGACAGACAGACAGACAGACAGGGATGGTTTTATATAAGGAAATTAAATGACTAATTAGATAGATGGAAAGACGGATGGATGGATGGATGGATGGATGGATAGATAGATAGATAGATAGATAGATAGATAGATAGATAGATAGATAGATAGATAGACAGACAGACAGAGATGTAGCCTCAGGAATAGATTTTCTTAATTAAAGGCTAATAAATGCCCTAATCCAGGAAATCCTCCCTGCCGAACACACCGAACACATTTCACTCTTCATTATTTCCTACAATCTGACATGTGGCGTCCAAGCCCTCTGTATATACAGCGTCCTCATCATTTGTTAAACCTTCGTCCATTATAGATGAGCCCCTTGTGTTGCTTGTGTCGTTTTTGGTCCGGTTTGTCTGGGACCCCGGAGAACCGAACCTTTCAAACTGACACCAGCCTGAGGGTCTGCCCCTGGCCACCCCAGCATAATCCCCAAAAAACCCTCTCAACCAGCTGCATTATTCATCTGGTTAGCCAATCTACTGCTTCCTGTTCCAGGATCAGTCTTTCACTTCACTCTCCGCAGTAAATGCTTGGGAGGAATTTGCAGAACTGCTCTCAGATCAGGACAAGTTTGGTTTGCATCTGTTTAGAGCTGCAGCTGTCAATTCAGGCTGCTTCCAAACTGGGCAATGTATGTGTTTATCTTTCTCACAGCAAAACGGTCAGGATGGTTTATCACAGACACAGTAGTTTGACCCAAAGAGAGAGAGAGAGAGAGAGTGAGAGAGAGACACACAAAACGACAAATAATTGGATGGATGTGCAGCCCTGCTGTCATTGTGGGTATATCATTGATTTGTTGATGATATAATATAATATAATATAACAATACTTTGTATTATTAAATTATATTATCTTTTAACATTTCCAATAAAGTCATATGTTGTTTTGGTTGAAATTTTCCATCCATCCACCCATCCATCCATCCATCCAGCCATCCATCCATTCATCCATCCATCCATCCATCCATCCATCCATCCATTTACTGGAGTACATTCTAACATGGATAGATAGCTTGCCAGTCAATCACAGAGCAGATAAACACACGCACACACACACACACACACACACACATTTATTCTCAAAATATGCACTAGTCTTCACTGTGGTGTTAATTTAACACTAGTAATTGTGTGTGTGTGTGTGTGTGTGTGTGTGTGTGTGTGTGTGTGTGTGTGCGTGTGTGCATGTGTGTGTGTAAATACTGCTATGGATGCATGTAAGAAAGACCCCTAAGCCCAAGTGCTGTGATTAAGTCTCTGAAATGAAGCTCAACTGTAAACTCAAGGACGCAATTACGCTTTCACTGACCGGCTCCTCGGCTGCCTCTAATGACTTTAAAACGGAAGAGAGAGGAATGCAGCAGCACGAGGCATTAACATGAAGGCTGGCCAAGCTAATAACGGTCGTCTTGCGTGCCTCACACCATCTTTAATACGAGATTAGAGAGTAGGGAAGGAAATATGTCCTCCCTCTCTCTCTCTCTCTCTTTCGGTCTCTTAACCACTCACACCACACATCTGCCTCTCCGGGTGGGCCTTCAGTCTTTTTTACATCACTCACTTTTATGTTTCTCATGCTAAGGGCACGTAAAATGCCAATTTGTGCCCATCCTTCGCTCATCAGCTTATTAAAAACACCTCCATATTCATTTCTCTCACCATATTCAAATGTAATTAATCTTACTGTGCTTGCCTGCCTGGAGAAAGGTCAGTTTTGCTGTGGTGTGAATCTGTCATTAGGGATTAGACTGGACAGCAAGTGTGTCGGTTTAAAAGTGCAAGCGCGCTACGCCATTGGACACATTTCGTGCAGGGCTGATTAATTTGACTGTTATTGCTAATGCAGGTTCATTTGCATAGCAATTAATGTTACACGGACATCAGCGAGCGAGCATAAGCTATAGGGACTCGTGTACGTCGGGGCAGCAAAATTGTGTCCTGTGTGGCAACAGCTAATCAAACAATTGGTAACAACAGAACTGTGCATCTCATTTCTTCCCATTTTGAGTCAGATCTCCAGATCTTCCTGAAGGACAATGTTTTTGTCTCTCATTTTCAGTGCGGTCCCTGCACCTGAGCAGCTTCAGAGACAGTGTGCGATCATCTCCCCAGGGAACGGAACACAAGGCAGCCCACGTCCAAAGAAGAGCTTCCACATTCTTCAAGAAGCCTGGAGAACCTGAAGACAACTTAAAGAAGCGTCACGAAAGCTCGGCTAAGAGAGTTCAGGCTGCGCTGAGGAATAATGGTGGACATAGGAGATATTCTACAAACTCTCTTTGTGTTACAAACTGTATTTAAATGTTTTTTTTGCACATGTCTGGACAAATCACTGCATCTACTGTCTCATTTTCCAACAGATTTAAAGAAACAAGGGGTTCTTTTGCACAGTACTCGTGTTAATATGTATGTTAATGTCACTCCTGCATTATCCCACTTCAGCATTTATGCGGTATGCCGGCAAAACTGGAGATCATCACGTTCCTGAGCTGGGTTGACCATCAACCTTTTCACATGGTGGAGATGAAGACACATCAGGAATGGATGGTACTGCATTGTTTTTAACAGAACAGATACTTTTTGCTCGTTCTCATTTCCATTTTAATCTATAATCTCAGAGTGCTTAACACAATATTGAGCAATTTATCATCCTATCTCCAGCAAATGGACCTGTCCGCCTGTGCAAAGTTGCAAAATGTTCAAAGTTACTAACATTTCATTAACAGAAGTTTGTGAAAGGTTTATATTTTGATTTATTTTGTTGCTACTATATGCAAATGTTTTGTTTTTTTCCTTCTGCTCAATAAAGCACTTGGACATGAGATACTCATCATTCCCACAAGTGGAACGTCTCCCTGGAAGCACGTGGGACCGAGAGTCTTGCTCAGGGATCTCAGCGAAATGGCCGGAGGATGGATTTGAACCTGCGACCTCTTGTTCCATTGACGAGTATCTCTAGAACACCATGTCCCCCTGTTTCAGAATTCATAGCTGACAATTTAAAGCTTAAAGCTCCTCTTAAAGCTCCACTTCATGATATTTGGATAGACGAAAAACTGAATTTAAAAAAGACGTTCATGGTCACTTTGAGGCATTATGCTTCTAAAAAGTCCCCAGAATCAGAAGGTTGTGGGTTCGAGTCCCCGAGCAATACGTTGCCCTGAGGTACCCTTGGCTAAGGTACCGTTCCCATCGATGATCCCTGGCAAATGGATATGGCTGCCCTCCCGTGTGTGGGGGAAATACAGTGAAGCATTAAGTGCGCTACGACATAGACACATTGCCATAGTCACTTTCACTTTAACGTTTACAGTTTACAGTGTGGGGGCAGTGGTGGCCTAGTGGTTCCTGGCGTTGGCCGCATGATCGGAGGATCGGGGGTTCGAACCCCTTCCCGATAGGTTGCCCTGAGGTACCCTTGAGCAAGGTGCCGTCCCCGTCTCGCTCCTCCCTGCGATGCGCTGGTGACCTGTCCAGGGTCCCCCCCCGTCCTTCGCCCTGTGTGCTCTGGGATGGACTCCAGCACCCCCCCGCAACTCCACTTGGGACAAGCGGCAGAAATGAGTTTACAGTGTAAATTTCAGGGTGGAACCATTAAAGAAGGACCCATTTCCCTGTAAAAATGGAGGGTTAAACGGTGAAAATGCAGCGTGAAGCTCTCGAACAGTTTACAGTTTTACTGTAATATTTCACAGTGCATTATATCCTTGCTCCCCCTCGTACCTTGCTGGATACGATACTGGATTTTGCCTGTCCCCCAGTGGAAATGGCTGCAAACCAAATAAAAAGATGGAGAATTTTCGCAGCTGTCATAATCGCGAGCGACACGGGATGGTTCTTGTAGCATATATGCATTCCTGATCTTATTTCTACTGGGGAAAAAACCCTACAGAGACCCAAATGTTGTTTCTGGTGGGGCGCTGTGACTGGAAAATAAAAGACCACTTCGCGTTGGCTTTGCTGGTAAGTGTTTCTCGCAGCTTGCTAATGACTTGTGAAACAGTGGCACGGCACCGCGCTGTTTGAGACGTTGCTGCTAAATTGTGCTCCAAATAATTTGAATGAAAACCTAAAGGGGGGCTCATGCATGCTCGCTGTGGCCTATAGCTACGATTATTAGGTTTGCGAAGCACACACGAGGACCATGGGAGTCAGGACGCGGGGGGTGACACTATTTAATGTGCGATGATTTTTATGTGACGTGTGCATTTGCATGGGTGCAGCATGTGACTGTCGTCTGGGCCTCGGTGAATCTTGATAATAGAAGCTAAAGGTAAACTCAACAGCCATGTAATTCAAACACTTTTACAGAAACACAATTTCACAGCTTAGTGACGTGTAGGAAGGGAAACCTTGTGGATACTCACATTTTCCCCCATTCTTTTTCTCTTTTCTTGGTCCTAAACGTGATTATGAGGCACCACCTGACCGATAGACAATTTTTTTAGCTAGCCCAATAAATCATATGTCACTGGTGAAGAGGAAATTTAAAGTCAATCTAAAGGATTTCCTGCATTGCATTCGATGGAAATGGTGCGGAAAGGTGACAAAAATAAAGCAAGAAAGAAACGAGTGCTGTAGTAAGTCGTTGGTCTTCGGCGAGCTGTCAGAAACCTATTTTGCTCATTTTAGTGCTCGTAATTTTATTCCTGGGCTTGACTGAAATAGATTTACATGCTCCGTTGATTCAACATTACATCGTTCTTCTTAGACGTCATTTACTGCACCATACTGAAGCTCTGTCTGAAACACTATTAGAGCTCCTGTATCTGTGAAGCCCCCATCTACTCCCAGCTGGCCAATCAGAGGCCAGTGTGTCATTTGTTCCACCCATTCTCTTTCCATCAGTGGTTTTACTATGTTGTCAGTTCTGCCAGCTCGGCTTAGTCCTGAGTCAAGCTGATAAACCTGATCGGCCTTCCCAGTTTAGAGCGAGATGGATCAGTGAGGTGTCTGCCGATTCAGAAGGAAAGAAAAAGGAGGAGGAGAGTAATAGAGGGAATAGAGGGAAAATAGAGGGAGAGAGAGAGAAAGAGAGAGAGAGAGAGAGAGAGAGAGAGAGAGAGAGAGACATTAATTAAAACTGAATCCTGCCTCCTTTACGCCCCCACTTTTATTCTCAAGTATCTATTCTCTCTCTCTCTCTCTCTCTCTCTCTCTCTCTCTCTCTCTCTCTCTCTGCTCTATCCTTTCTTCTCTCTGGTTAAAAATAGCTTTTAGAGCTCTGTATTTTCCTTTCTGCTTGCAGTAAGCACTTTATTCTTTTCGCTAGTTTTGTGTCCCAGCACACAGAACTCTCTCCGGTTCTCTCGGTTTAGTTCTGCACAGCCCACACCAGGAGGTTGGCTCCAGGCCTATGTCATGCTCTGCGGACGAGTGTGACAACACTACACTCTTCCTCTGCACTTCCCTCTCTGCATGCGTTCACACGTTCGCACGCATACGGCGTGTGAATCGAGAGAACGCAGAGGGGTTTCTGCTGGAAGTCTGCAGCTAATCAGAGCACGAGCACAAGAAATCGAGCATGAAATGAAGATCGGCTGCTTATGTTTAAACTACTGCGCACATACGACGCTCCGTGCCGCCCTTATTGTTGGTTGCACGGCTGTTATTTCCGAGCACGACTTCAGGTCATGACGGAAGAACGTAGTATTGGTTTTCCTCATCAGAGCTGCTGCAAGCTGGGGTTTCACAAGGTTTTATTTCTAAAGGTTTGTTTGTACCGTTCCAGCTTTTTTCAGTGAATCATTCCTGATCCAAATGTCATTGTTTCTGACATAAAGACTGTTTTTTGAGCGCCTCTTTCATCATCACTGACTGCACGACATGCTAACGTCGGCACAGAGAAGCACATGCTACTATATTCTTATAAAAAAATATTTTACTGTACTTTGGGTGTCTTTTGAGTATTTTTTGAAGACTTTCTACTTTCATGCCTTCGATTTTACCCTCAATATAGCGACATTCCTTACATCTTTACCGATTCTGAACGGATTCAAGAGAAATTCTCCATTATTTTTATTTTCCATCACCTTCTCAGACTAACCGGACAAAGGCGCGGAAAAGACGGTCCCTCTGTGCGCCCATCGGTGCAGGACAGACGGAAGGAGACGTGAGAGAGAAGACAGGGAGCGTGGACGGTGCAGAAAATTGAATGTGATGTCCGTGACGATGAGAGTGAAGCGGTGAAGTTAATCTTCTTTATTTTCAGTAGACAAAGTTAACAACACTACTGTACGGCACACGACCAGCCGTAACTAAACAACTTTTTGCATATTTGCTGTGCATAAACAGGGACTGTCACCATTTAGTAAATATTTATGCGGAGATGCTCTTATCTCTGTGGTTTACATGGGGGATTATGGCATGTAATGGATCTGAATTATTTATCTCCCTCCAAGTAGTTTTGTAAATAAGGACAGCTACACTTGGAGATGTTGAGAGAGCGAGAGAGCGAGAGAGAAAACGTGAGAGAGCGAGAGAGAGTGATACTTTTGTTAACTTAATCAACACTACTGTAACTCAATAGAGAGTTATTAAAGCCCCCAGTTGGGACGGTTCAGGAGTAGATTGTTTTTGGGTTAATGGCACTGCAGGCACAAAACTTGGTCTGAACAAACTCCATCATCATGGTTTTAGAATCACCGTCTTTCAGTCCGACATTGCTTGTTTCCCTGATTTCATTACCACTGCAAATGAAATAAAAGCCCCAGAAAGGGTTCAGTGCCCCGGTTTGGCAGGCTGGACAATATCCCCCTCCTGACATCCCCTCAGCGGGACAGGTATGCAGGGCAGTACTCCCGGTGCGTTTGCTCACACTGGTGCGTGTAGGATGGGTTAAATGCAGTGGTTAAATTCACCACTCAGTGTTCTCACAGTGAGTGTAAAATCAGGCACGTCTAATAAAGCTTGAAAAGAAGCACTTTATTAGAAACCACTTTGCTGGTGCACAGTAAGAGGCTGCAGCCCATCTGAGACCAATCTTAGCCAGTCAGTTTCTGACCACAGAGCCGCTCGTCACTGCATTAGATGGTCAACCGCGGTGTCTGATATACCTACCAGTGGCACACTACCACATCAGTGACCCTGCAGTGCTGAGAATGGTCCACCGCACGAATAATGTCTGGACAAGAGAGGTCCTGTGGTCAGAAACTGACCTTTAAAAACGGGATGGCTGACAATCTGAAACAAAATACATTGAAAGAGGGTGTTTCTAAAAAGAAAAAGGCCAGTAAATACTTCTAAGGTTTGGATAATAAAGTGGTCACTAAATGGAAATACAAGGGTGTTCAGTGAATGGCAGAAAAAAGAAGGAGTTTCCATTAAAGTGGCCACTTAGTGGAAATGTAAGGTTTTGATAATGTGGCCAGTTAATGAAAGAAAAAACAGAGGTTTCTAATAAAGTGGCCACTAAATGGAAAAAACAAGGTTGTTTTTACTGATTCATTGGCCAGTTGGTGAAAGAAAAGTGGATGTTTTTAATAAAGTGGCCACTAAGTGGAAACAGAGCAGCTGATGCTTCGGAGGAAATGGCAGGGTCACCAGGTACAAGGCAGGACTTTCTGAGAAAGCGGCCCATGGGTAAATGTACAAAGTGTTAAAGTGGTCAGTGGATGAAAATCCTAAAATAGGGGTTTCTATTAAAGTGGCCAGTGAGTGAATATATGGCACAATTAATGAGTAGGCATAAAAGAGCTCTTGGGATGAATAAAGAGTCATTGCGTTAAATTAAGTGCTTTAGGGGCCTTTAAATGACAAAATGAAAGGAAGGTTGGAAGCAGAAAACAGATGAGTAATGGGGCGTCTGTTCTCTGGCACCAGTGGTAATAGTCTGTAATGTACAATATTAAGCACAGCATGACTCTGATTCTAATAATCCACACAGCAGTCCCCTCCTTCTGTAAAGCACTGTAATTTCCCTGTGTCGTCTCGCAATTTGATCCTCGGAGAAAGCGTGGAGAGCAGATGTTATCTTTTAACACCTCAAAAAACACCATTTGAGTCTTCAAAAGGATGTCAAAGGAAAGAGCAACGCTGGTATCGCCAGGCGTGTCAGCGCTCCTGCTGCACGTGCTGTATAATTAGTTTATTAGCGTATGGCTTACAGCTCGGTGTGTCTCCGTGGCGACGTACCTGTTGCATACATTACTAATGTTTAATGTTTTCACACATAAACACACACACACACACACACACACACACACACACACACACACACACACACACACACACACACACACACACACAACACACACACAAGCTGCTCTGGTTTTACAATTTGACGTAAGGGTTTGTGGTATTGGATTTGTGGTGGTTGTCATTGGGATATTCGCCTTTCGGGAGGTTCAAAAGACCCTCGACGGACCCCTAACAGCCACCTGGACGGGCAGGAGCAGCGTGCAGTTACTAAAT
>CM029371.1:26426656-26429156 GCA_017165825.1 Hepsetus odoe
CTATATGTAACTGCACTGTATGATAGCTGTGCTATAGTGTAGCTACACTGTATGAAAGTTGTAACGCTACAGTGTAGCTGCACTGTATGATAGCTGCATTATAGTGTAGTTGCACTGTATGATAGCTGTACTATAGTGTAACTGCACTGTATGATAGCTAAAGCAGTGTGAATGCACCGTATGATAAACTGGGCTTTATAATGTAACTGCACTGTATGAGAACTGTGCTGTAGTGTAGCTGCACTGCGATAGCTGTACTATAGTGTAACTGCACTGTATGGTAGCTGTGCTATAGTGTAACTGCACTGTATGATAACTGTAATACAGTGTAACTGCACTGTATGATAATCGTTAAAGGCTGCACTGTATGATAGCTGTACTACAGTGTAACTGCACTGTATGATAGCTGTACTATAGTGTAACTGCACTGTATGATAGCTGTATTGTATGTAGCCGCACTCCTGTATGAGAACTGCGCTGCAGTGTGCTGCACTGGTATGATATTGTACCATGCAGCAAAAATTGCACTGTATGCAGAAGCTGTGCTGTAGTGTGAAGCTAAAAATTGTATGATAGCTGTACTGAAGTGTAAATTGCACTGTATGATAACTTGGTACTGTAGTGAGCTGCAATTGTATAGCTGTACTATAGTGTAACTGCACTGTATGATATCTGTACTACAGTGTAACTGCACTGTATGAGAACTGTGCTGTAGTATAGCTGCACTGTATGATAGCTGTACTAAAGTGTAACTGCACTGTATGATGAACTGTGCTGTAGTGTAGCTGCACTGTATGATAGCTGTGCTATAGTGTAACTGCACTGTATGATAGCTGTAATACAGAGTAACTGCACTGAATGAGAACTGTGCTTTAGTGTAGCCAATTGTATGATAGCTGGGGGCCTGCCAGTGTGTAACTGCACTGGTATGACAGCTGCACTGCAGTGCAACTGCACTGCATGTGAGAATCAAACTGTAGTGGTAAAGGCAATTGCATGATAGCTGTACTACAGTGTAACTGCGCTGTATGAGAACTGTGCTGTAGTGTAGCTGCACTGTTATGATAGCTGTGCTATTGTGTAACTGCACTGTATGATAGCTGTACTATAGTGTAACTGCACTGTATGAGAACTGTGCTGTAGTGTAGATGCACTGTATGATAACTGTACTATAGTGTAACTGCACTGTATGATAGCTGTGCTGTAGTGTAGCTGTACTGTGGCGATAGCCGTACCATATGTAACTGTAATTGGTATGATAGCTGTACCATAGTGTAAATGTGCACCAAAGGATGAAGTTAAAATGAAAAATGCACTGTATGAAAGCTGCAAATATAGTGTAGCTGCATCAGGCGACAGCTAAAGCAGGTAAAGCTGCACTGTATGATAAAGGTATTATAGGCAGAAGTTGTAATTGAAAGTGATAGGGGTCAAAGCAGTGCATGCACTGTATGATAAATTGCACAGAATGTAACTCACCGTTGAACTGTGCTGTAGTGTAGCTGCACTGTATGATAGTCAGAATTATAGTGTAATGCACCAGGCAGATAGCTGTGTTATAGTAACTGGGCATCTATGATAGCAGCTTAATGTTGCGTGCACTGCAATTGTATGAGAACTGTGCTGCAGTGTGAATGTACCATGATAGCTGTACTACAGTGTAACTGCACTGTATGATAACTGTGCTGTAGTGTAGCTGCACTGTATGATAGCTGTACTACAGTGTAACTGCACTGTATGATAGCTACCATAGTGTGCAACTGTTGCAATTAGTATGATAGCTGTATTGGAAGGGCCAATTGGTATGATAAAGCAGCTTATAGTGTAGCTGGGTAATTGCATGATAGCTGTATCACAGTGTAATTGCATCATGAAAGAACTGTGCTGCAGTGTAGCTGTACTTATGATAGTTGTACTACAGTGCAACTGCACTGTATGAGAACTGGTGGTTGTAGTGGGCAGCTAATTGTGTGATAGCTGTACTATAGTGTAGCTGCACTGTATGATAGCTGTACTACAGTGTAACTGCACTGTATGATAGCTGTACTACAGTGTAACTGCACTGTATGAGAACTGAACTGGTAGTGTAGCTGCACTGATAGCTAAAAATTATATGTAGTTGCAATTGTATGATAGCTGAATTATTATGTGTAACTGGCACTGCATGAGAATCAAAGTTGTAGAAGCACTGTATGAGAACAGAATAGTGTAGTTGCACTGTATGATAGCTGTACTACAGTGTAACTGCACTGTATGAGAACTGTGCTGTAGTGTAGCTGCACTGTGTGATATCTGTACTATAGTGTAGCTGCACTGTATGATAGCTGTACTACAGTGTAACTGCGCTGTATGAGAATCCGTGTTGCAGTGTAGGCGCACTGTATGATAGCTGTGCTAAGAGTAATCGCACTGTATGAGAATCTGTGCTGTAGTGTAGCTGCACTGTATGATAGCTGTACTATAGTGTAACTGCACTGTATGATAGCTGTACTACAGTGCA
>CM029371.1:26434156-26436656 GCA_017165825.1 Hepsetus odoe
ATTGAAAAATTCCAGTGCAGAACTAATGTTTTTAGCAATATTATAGCAGCACAGTTACAGATAGAAAGTTTATAGTTCTCCAAAAGCTTTTGGAAGAACACAAATAACAGAAACGGTATTATTTAAGTATGAGAAAGAAGCTTTTATATCCTTTTCACATCCATATTTTAAAAAAATTGCTTAGAACGTAACACCTTGTTCACCCAATCCAAGCGCAATAATTCACTCCTCGTCTCTGACATGGCCTTACAGTGCTCTTCTCTGCGAAGTGCATGTGTTATCAATATGAAATGACCATCACAAACAGATATTACGGCTGATTTAGACAAAAAACACCCATTACACCTCTGCATGAATCATCCCCAACCTGGCCAAGCCCAGCAGGTCAGGTGCCAGAAGCTCCAGATGAAGGTACGACTCGCTGTTCTTTAGAAGAGCATGATTAAAAGTCAAGATCCTTCATTGTTTAAAGTCCTTCAGTTTGCCCAAAGCTGTGTTTCCCAGCTCCCTGCATACCTCACTGAACTCCACCGTCATTTATCAAACCCTTCAGGAGTTTAAAACGGGGTGTAAGAGCAGGAGAAGTGCTAAAATGTCCAGAATAGAGAAAGCGGAAGGGACGTTCCTCCAGGAGCCCCGTGGTTAAGTGAACCTCTGGCGGCGTGCTATGATAAAATCTATGTAAGTAATTTGTTTTATTCATGCGGAAATGCAGAGTGCACATTTCCCAAGAAACAGTCAAGAGCAACCTCTGGTCAAATTAGATGTTTGACTGATTTTCAAACCTCCAGAGAACTTAAATGGGACATTTGCTCAAAATGCATTACGTGATTTCTGCTTGTTACACAAAGAAAATTAATTAGCTGTCACGCTCTGCACGGAAGTTCTGTTTCTTAGGTCACTACCTGGGGGCAAATGAAGAGCTGCCAAAGTAAAAGAACTTATTTAATGCAGACTTTGACACTCGATTGCAGGATTGAAGAAGCACCTGCATGGCTTCCTGTTGCAAAAAATAAATAAATAAATAAATAAATAAGTGGATTAAAAAAATGTAAATCAACCATTTAGGTGCTGTGGCCTGGTGTGAAATAGGCACCCCGATCGAGTGATCGGGTTCGAACCTCACTCAGGCCGTCTTTGGCATCTTTTGAGCAAGGTACCGTCCTCTGCCGGTCTGCTCCTCCTCTCGTGATGGCTGGCGACCGGTCCAGGCGGTGTACGTCCTCGCCTCTTCTGTGTGAGCTGGGTCGACCTGCACCTCCGCCGCGACTCCCGATTGGGACAAGCGGCTTGATAAATGAGACCACCGGATCAAAACCATTTTCCCAACGCCCACCTACCAGGCCCTGTAGGACCCCCATCCTGCGATGATTGTGGCGTCCCGGGACTGAATCCCTTCACCTGAAGATGAGACCAGGGTGGAAACTGAAGAACCACCGCATTAATGCATTGTAATCGATTTATTTGTTTCCAGAGCCCATCACAAGCTCTCTGCAGGTTGTGCACTTTTAAGCACATTAATATCATTTACCTTCTTACATTCTCTGGTGTTACAACAACAACGAAGTTACATCTAAATATTCTCATCGCTGCATGCTGAAAGGTTTTCGCTTCTGAAAATCAACAAAAGCCCAGAAGGAGTGGTATTGAGCTGCACCACGACGTTTCAGCGCATCATTTGTCATGTTTAGCATGAAAGATGTGAGCTGCATATCAATGAAGCAGAAACACCTTCAGTTCATTTACACCAAAAAGATTCCTATAATGGCTGTTTCAGATTCCATTAGACTCCATTTTTATCCCGCTCTTGATGCATTTACTCATTCTCATACAGACAACATCACAAAAATCCCTCTTTTCTCAGCTGCACGATGGCAGATCTCTGGTCTTCATCTTGGTTTTCCCTTTTTAGTGACAAAGTGCGGTCTTAACAGGTAAAGTCTAAAGCTTCAGCTTGAAGAACTCACTCACGGGACACACCTTGTTTAATAAAAAGCACCCGTCACCTGTCGTTTTAATTACGCGTTAGCAGTGAGCTAACTTCCTGGATTAAGCGCAAACATGATTTCCTTCTGTAACTATTCATTCTTCTTCTTTCTGTTCCCGTTTGGGTCGCCACAGTGATCATCCGTTTCCATTTCTTCCGTCCTCTGGATCTTCCTCCTTCCACCCTACCACCAGCATGTCCTCTCTCTCTCTCACCACGTCCATCAACCTCTTGGTCTTCTCTGCCTCTTTCCTGGCAGCTCCATCTTCAACATCCTCCTCTGCAATCCTCGCCTCCTTCTGACACGCCCAAACCAACGCAGCCTTGCTTTCTCTAGCTTTCTTTGTCTCCAAAACGTCTAACCTGAGCTGTCCCTCTAATATGCTCTACCTAATCCTGTCCATCCTCGTCCCTCCCAACGAATATCTCTGTGCATTTTAACTTCTGACACTCCAGCCCGCTCCTGCCTGTCAGTGTCATATTACATAGCTGGTCTCTACTACTGTCCAAATC
>CM029371.1:26441656-26449156 GCA_017165825.1 Hepsetus odoe
ATGTTCACGTGTGGAGGATGATCAGAAAAAAGGCCAGAAATGGAAGAAGCATCAGTGGAAGAAGGGCTGTGATGCTCTAATAGCTACTGGAGCTGCTGACCTGAGCAAGGGAGGTCAGGTTCAAGTCCCGGACCAGTAGCTTTCCATGAGCTCCCAGGGTTAATGTGCCATCTCCCATTTGTGCCCTAGACTACACTATGTGTATGGTTTAAATGCAGAGTTTTAGGAGTGCTCCATGATGACAACAGAGCGGAAGGGTATGAGCACCATGGAGGGGTGTTCTAGTATCTCCAAAACCTCCAGAGACATCAAGAGTTTCAGACACATTGGTCCAGGCTTCGTTATGCACTGATGTTCCAGATGATTTGGTGAAAAGCAGAAGACAACTGCAAACTAACTTTGCAGATGGGCATCATTTAAAACATCAGACTTTATCTTAACATTTAGCTGACGCTCATATCCAGAGTGACTCCACAGGGACAGTCCCCCGGAGCAACCTGGGGTTAAGGGACTTGCTCAGTGGGGTTAGTGTCGGAAGTAGGATTTGAACCTGCAACCTTTGGGTCCATAGGTAAGTATCCAGCCACTAAACCAGCACTACTACCTTCTAGATGTGATTGAATATTAAAAACGGTATGTTTTACAGCTTTCTTTACATCTGTGAGGTGCGAGGGGTTAGTGAAGCTAGCAGCAATCATAAGCCGCACTCATTCAAACAGAATTTAAGCCGCTTACTGTAGTCAGTCATTTCTCAGTACATCGGACGTGTGTTTTATTTGCTTGCTCAATTTATGGCTTCTTTCAGATCTGAGCAAACTGACCCACCCTACTTCTGACCAAAGCTACACTGACTCAAACAGAACTGCTACTATCAGCTCAAATCCAGTTAATGAGCCCTTAATTACAGATTCTAATTAACTTCCTTTCTGCTAAACCCAGAGTGTAGACCAGGCAGTTGATGCTTAACTTGATGTCACTTCTTTTTCTTTTTGATTATCTGGTATCAACCAGAGGAGGATGGGTGACCCTTCTGAGTTTTAACGTTTCCAAGGTTTCCTTCCTCGGGGTTTCTAGACTTCTGCTTGCTCACTAGCAGCTCAGACTGCTTTGTAACAATGTCGTTTGGTGCAATGTGTTGATGTCTTTAGTACGTATGGAGCTACATTAGATTACAGTGCAATCTGAAGAAAAGAACAAAAGGTATCAGCTGCAGGTAACCCTCATTCAATCACCTCGACTGCAAAAAGAGCCCATTATCAATGTTTACACTCATTCATTTTCAGCCTCTCCGGTCCCTTAAGACCACAAAACTAACCCCATGCTGATTGCTACCACTGCTGGATGATAAAAGACATTTATAGCCTGTAGCATTAAGGAGGCTGTATTTAAGGATGATCACTTGCTCAAGGTCTGCTTTAAGCACCTCCACAGCCAACAACACTGACAAATCAAAAGCTTTTACAAAGTGTGGGATAAAACACACCTTCAGACCAGAAAAGTGAAAGTGACTATTCTTGTCATTGGGAAACACAGCACAGCACACAGTGAGACGAATTCCAGCCTCTGCATTTTACCCACACGCACACACACATCGCAGCAGGGGCAGCAGTGATGGGGACGGTATCTTGCTCAGGGTATCCTACTGGTCTGAGATTTGAGCCCATAACCTTCCGATCCAGGGGCTTCTGATCTCATCGAGCCTCAAACTAAACCGAGATTACGTCTGAACTTGAATATTTGACTGGCTGTTGAGAGAAGATGTTCATCAAATGTCCCGACTTATGTTGGGCCACCCTGAGTGACTCTGAAGAACACAGAGTCACACAGATATGCTAAAGAACACAGAGAACCCTGAAACGCAAGGACGTAAATTCCATATGGAAGTGAAAGTGACTACTTTTCTCATTGTGTGGACATCACAGGAAAATACTTTCCTTGCTTTTAATCCGATACATGTCATGGGTTCGAATCCCAGACGTGAAGGTTGCCTCGAGGAATCCTTGAAAAAGGTACTGTCCCCATCAGTGCTCCCCGGATGCTGGATAGGGCTGCTGCATGGTGTGCTGCATGAAGTGTGGGTTAAAAGCAGAGGTGGCATGGCATTGTGGTTCATTGAGAGCTGTGCTGCGCTCCAATGACAAAAAGACACTGAAGAACACTCAGTGCAGAATTCATACCGAATATGAATCACTTCATAATTATTGCTCTTAAAAATGACACAATGCTGATTCAATTCTGGATTTAATCACGCCACAATTATGTGGGTCAGACAATATAAATATCACGCACTCTTGATTCTGAGAGAATTAATTACACCCTGCATGTGTTGCCATTCAAGTGTAAGAACCACACACTGCAGATTCATACTGGATCACTATCACCGCTCAGTGATCACCGCCAGACACTGAAACTATAATTATTACTGTCCGACTGGAAGCAACCACAGTGCAGATTCAGTCAGGATTAAAATCACATCACAATTTAGTACTGCGCGAGTACACACTGAAAATTCATACTGGGTTCAAATAAGTCTACTATTGTTCCTGTCTGACTGAAAAAAAGAGAGAAAGAGAGATCAGCTCTTCCATCCAGGAGAAAACACTGAACGTGATGAATGATGGAGTCCAAACTTTCCTCAATAAGTTGGATGATGGTGGAATCATATGGATGAAGAATGAAGAGCGATAATGATAAAGAAAGAGAAAGAGAAATGAGGAAAGAGGCACAGGGAGGAACAGGGAGTAAAGGAGAAAGAGAGAGAAAGAGAACATCAGAGGAATAATAAGAGGTACTGGGAGGATGATCAATAAAAAAAAAGGAGTGGGAAAGAAAGAGAGACAAACAAATGAGGATGGAGAGAAAGTGAAAGTGAAAGTGGCAACCCTTCTCATTGTGAAACGCAGCACAGCACAACACAGGGAAATTCAAGAGAGAGAGAGAGAGAGAGAGAGAGACAGAGAAAGAGGCAGACAGACAGACAGAGAGACAGAGAAGGAAAGAACAAGCCTTCCATCCAGAAGAAAACTGAAAATCACAAATGATGGAGTCCAAACTTTCCTCACCAATTTGGATAATTTGGTGGAATCATATGCCAAGCACGGCCTCCCCAATCTACCCTTTATGAAAAGAAACGCTGGGAAAATAGAGTTTCTATTTATATCATGTCACACACACACACACACACACACGCCACACAACACGCACCCCATTACACTCTTTGGTTCGCTGCCTCGGCGTCTCTTTCACTTAAAGAGCGTAATTTGATTTATTCTGTAATCTGCAGCTGCGCTTATCATTACCAGCTCAGAGCTGAGCTCTAAATAAAACAATGTCGGACACACACATACACACGTATGCTGCATATATAAAGGTAACGGCATGGGAGACATTTAAGTATTACCCAATTTCAGGGGCCTATTGTTTGTCGGGGGCCATAACTTATGTCCCTGTCAGCTTTGCAGTGTTGCAGGTAGATGCATAACCCACATACACTCGCCATGGTTGCTAACGGAGCCCGTTATCAATGTCACACACTCCCTCCAGCCCGCTCAGACCACTAAAATAACCCCATGCTGGGGCTCAGGTTGCTACCATTGCTGGAGGTTAAAGACAAAATGTGTTTGCTGCCTGTAGGGTTATGGAGGCTGTATTTAAGGGGGTGAACTGAATGGAATGGGCTTTGGAACCCAGGTCAAAGGGAAAGTGCCTCTGAGTTCGGCTGCCCTTTAATATATTATTTACCCAAAGCTGCAAGAAGTAACGAAAAAATGATGTTAATATTGCAAGTTATTCGTTTTTGGCTTGAGATCAAAGAAGAACCATTTGGGTTCTCTGAGGAACCATTTAAGAAGATATATCTAGAGTGGCTGGAGTGATTTGTGACAGACAGGTGTAAAAGGGAAGGTTTATGGGACAGTAGTGAGACCAGCTATGTTATGCTGATTGAAAAAGACAAGAGGCGGAGCCGGAGGAAGATGCTGAGATTTTCGTTGGGTGTGACGAGGATGGACAGGATTATAAAGGAGCATATTAGAGGGACAGCTCAGGTTGGACATATTGGGGACAAAGCGAGAGAAGCAAGGTTGCGTTGGTCTGGGGATTAATCTGGGAGGAGCATGTTGAAGATGGAGCTGGCAGGAAAGAGGGAAAGAGGAAGATCAAAGAGGAGGTTGATGGACGTGGTGAGAGAGGACATGCAGGCGGTCGGCTTGAAGGAGGAAGATGCAGAGGACAGGAAGAAATGGAAACTCCTTGGTTATTAATCTCAGATTGTAAAAATGACAACGTACAATTAAAGACCAAAATCGGACTCAACCCAATCCAATCAGTCATTACTACACACTGCAGATTCATACTGGATTAATGGAGATGATATGAATAATGAATTTAATACACAAAGTAATCTTTTTATATAAAGTTATCATTTTGGAGATACAGTTCTAAGACAGGAGCGCACACTAAACGCAGACGTGAGAAAGATTTCAGCATGAAAGCTGCAGAATTGACACTGACAATGAAAAAGGTCTTTGCAACGTCTGACGCATGTGATGTCCAGGTGACCGGTCCTCCGCTGACCTGACTGGAGGACACCTACGATGCCTGACTCATGCATGAAAGGGAGGATCGGTGTGAGTTCGAGTGCTGGCTCTTGTGTGCTGCGTTACAGATGAACGAGTGACGCCACTGCAGGTTTGCATCTGATTTCTAGAATCCCAGTCCCTCCAGAATGGGTGACTCACTTTCATTCACGACCTCACTTAAACCCACGGCACGTTTGTAGAGAAGGAGATATGGTTCGTTCCAGGGGTAGACAGAAGTTCACACTCGGGGTTCTGTCTGTTTTATCTGCTATATGATTAAAGTTAAATAGAACAGAGAATTTCCAGCAACAAATACAGCTGGGATACTGGGAATACTGCGCTGAGGACTTCCTTTTTGAATGGGACGATTCATCTGCTACATCTACACCAGGGAACGGAGCCATCTTTAAAATGTGTGAGAGAGAGAAAGAGAGCAAGAGGGAGAGAAAGAGAGACAGCTGCCAAGTCGAGGTGACCCTGGACTCTCCTTGGTCCCGTTGCCGGTTGACTGGACGGGACGAGTGTGTGTGAGAGTGAGTGTGTTTGAGTGTACGTGGATCGATGATGGCAATGGTTTCTTACTGTAATCATTGACCCGTTCCTCCTACAACACTCGGCCCCCTGATCCCCCTCTCCCCGGGGCACTGCCTCTCTGTGACCCCTCCCACAGCATCTTAATGATTTCTCTTCCTCCGGACCACTCGTTTCTTAACCCCGTGAACTCTACAGCTCAGATTTCGCGTTAGCCCACAGAGACCCAAGGCTTCCCGTTTGCTTTTCCCAGGGGTCCTATAAGCTCCGGCATTTGATAAAGAACACACTCGCAGGGTCTTTAAAGGGGCAGCTCTCAAAACTCCTTGTGTCTTTCCTCTCTGGAAGGACGAAGAGTGTGACAGCACGTTGGTCCTACAGATATGCCATATGGTCAAACATCTAAGACCTCCAGTGAAGGCTCTTCTACACGTTTGTGATGTCACTCTAATGAGACTGCATGGTCCTGAAGAGGAACCTAATTGTTCACTACATTCATACTGTTTTGTTAAAAAAACTAATAAAAGATAAATAACGGGCCTTTGAATGCAACATTCATGTCATGACGCGTACAAAGTGAAGCAAAGGTCTCGGTCCACCCCTCAGCTTTTTATATTTAGACCATTTTTTTATTTACTGTTGAGGACAATGTTTTTGGCTTTCGTTTTCAGACCCTCTAACTCCAGTTTCCATTGTTCACATTTGTTTCAGGTCCTGGGGCAGTGGGGGTCTAGAGTTTAGGGCCTCAGGGTCAGAAGGTCATGGGTTCAAATCCCACAGCAGTGATGTGCCCTGAGGTATCCTTGATCAAGGTACTGTCCCCATCACTGCTGCTTGGGGGCTAGATATGGTGTGTGTGGGTGAAATACATAAAGAGGATGTATTTCGTTGTGGTTCACTGTGTGCTGTGTTCACAAAAATGAATAGTCACTTTCACTTTAGATGGCTGGTAGGTCGGCCATCAAACCAACAGACTCAGAGACGTCGCATCTTTTATTTTTTTTTGCCTTTGTTTGATTTAAAAACAAGACCAGACGATTGAGTTTACGGCCTTTTTATGCACCTCTAAAGCGATAATTATGGAAACAATGGTGTCTACAAGCTCTCTCTCTCTCTCTCTCTCTCTCTCTCTCTCTCTCTCTCTCTCAGGCCTGAAACAATATCTGTGAGATCATTTACCTTCCTCTGACATGAGTGTGATGGATTACTATTCTCTCCCGTTAACAGGGTGTTGTTGATCCATTTCATTGAGAAAAAAATAGTAAAAATAGTATTTTTTTCTCCCACAGAAGCTGGAGGGGGAACCTGTCGAGCACCCACCGTGAGCTCAGACGACAGCAGATGTAGACGGCAGGAGGTCTGCATTTGTGTGTGTGCTTGTGTGTGTGTGTGTGTGAATGTGTGTTGGTAAAACTGAAATATAAGTAACGAACATCTCTCATGAAAGTCTTACACAAAGGCTGATCTCAGATGATTTTAGGAAAGGATCAGCTCAAGAGCCGGTCAGATAAGTAGGTTATACAACTCAAAAACATCTTTACACAAAATGAAATCACAGGAACGCTCGCCCTCGTCAAGTTTCAGCAGGTAAGATACATTGCAGCACTGTGCAAAAATTTTAGGCAGGTGTGAAAAAATGCTGTAAACAAAGAACGCTTTCAGAAATATCAATAATGATTGTTTATTTTGATCAATTTACAAAATGCAAAGTGAGCGAACAAAAGAAAAATCTGAATCAGATCAATATCTGGTGTTACTACCTGTTGCCTTCAGACCAGCATCAGTTCTTCTGGCCCCACAGAGCCCTGATCTCCACATCATCCAGTGTGTCTGGATCACATGAAGAGACAGAAGGATGTGAGGAAGCTGCATCCACAGAAGATCTGTGCTCAGTTCTCCAAGATGTTTGGAATGACCTACCGGCCGAGTTCCTTCAAAAACCGTGTGCGAGTGTACCCAGAAGAACTGATGCTGTTTTGAAGGCAAAGGGTGGTCACACCAAATATTGACTTGATTTAGATTCTCTTTTGTTCATTCACTGCATTTTGTTGATTGATGAAAATAAATGATCAACACTTCCATTTCTGAAAGCGTTCCGTTTACAGAATCTTTTCACACCTGCCTAAAACTTTTGCACAGTACTGTATATATATATATATATATACAGTCTGCATTTCAACCTCTGGGTTTCACCCATGCACACACGTGCAGCAGGGGGCAGCTATTGAAAACGCCCGGGGAGCAGTGGCGGGGACAGTACCTTGCTCAAGGGTACCTCAGGGCAACCTACTGGTGAGGGAATCAAACCCACTTCCGATCCAGGGCAACTCCCTCACCACTAGGCCACCGCTGCCACCACTTAATTATAGATTACATTTTGGCATACAAG
>CM029371.1:26454156-26464464 GCA_017165825.1 Hepsetus odoe
TTGTACCTCTGAGGGAACATTTACACTTTTTGTACTTTGATGAACTGGACCTGTACCTGCGCAGTATCTGTACAAGTGCCTGGAAACTTTATCTGAGTAAAACAAATCACTAAAGTCTCAGGTTGAGCTTTCAGCACAGATACCATCAAAGGCAGACAGGCAGCAACTTTTAATTTAGATTTACTAGATGTTTTCATCCAGAGTGACTTCCACTTCCTACTATCAGGGACCTATCAGGGTCGAGGTTCCTGATCAGGAACCATATGATGGTGGTCCTGGTGGTGGGATCTGAACCTGTAATCTCTTGGTCCACAAGCAAGTTTCCATCCACTAGACCCCCCCTCCCCTCTCACGCCTCCCACCCTTGGAAAACCGGATGCATCACCAGGTGGAAAAGGCACCGTTGCAGTTTTCTGACACTAAAACTGGGAGAAATGCCACTAAAGTGCTCTGTGTGTTGCTGTCCTCTTGGCAATGTCTCCCTTTCTGGTCATGCCTCTTGCTGCTCCCGAATGTGCCGTCATGCTCTGGTTTTGACTGTCTGTGTGGGTTTGTCTGCATTACAGATCTGCTTTGACCCAAATGCAGTGACCCCCCCACACCCACGGTCTGTCTAACGTCTCTCCTTATTACCGCCGTCCTGGAGTTAGAGATGAACATCACCCATTAAAGTGCTAATAACAAATCAGGTCCAGGGGCCAGAGCAAAGACGGATAATGTCTGAGTGTGTGTGTGTGTGTGTGTGTGTGTGTGTGTGTGTGTGTCTGAATGAGAGAGAGATTTTATATCGCTGACCTTCATTGTTACCAGAGGCAGATATTCTCATTATGTGTGATGATATCAGTGAATTGGGCATCACACACACACACACACACACACACACACACACACACACACACACACACACAGGATAGACTTTAGATAAAAGCCACAGAGTGAAAGCAGTTGCCCCCTGCGTGATGACTTTATTGTGGTGATGTACAGTTAGCACAGCAGACTGCTCTATAAACTCCTGAACATACATCACAAGCCAAGCAGCCTTACAGCTGCTGTGTGTGTGTGAGTGTGTGTGTGTGTGTGTGTGTGTGTGTGTCTCATTAGGCCACGGCTCATCTCCTCCGTCTGAATGCAGAGAGGGGAGTAATAGGCCATGCAAAGAGTTACTAATTACAAAACAGACACCAACAGTGCATGGGTTAGTGTGCGTGTGTGTGTGTGCGTGTGTGTGTGCGTGTGTGCGTGTGTGTGTGTGTGTGTGTGTGTGTGTGTGTGTGAGTGTGGGTGTGTGTGTGTGTGGGTGTGTGTGTGTGTGTATGATGCCCAATTCACTGATATCATCATTTTAAAGACATTTAAAATGTCTTTAATTTAATTAATGTATTTAATGGCTGTCGAAATAAAAGTTTCGAAAACACAGTGTATGAAAGCTCGTCTAAGAGAGCTCAGGATGCGCTGATGAATAACGGTGGTCAAACCTTCACTGTAAAGCTGGTCAGAATTCTACAAACCCTCGTTTTCCTAAAATATATGCACAGATAGACAGATAGATAGATAGATAGATAGATAGATAGATAGATAGATAGATAGATAGATAGATGGACAAACAGACAGACAGACAGATAGATACAAATAGATAGATAGATAGATAGATAGATAGATAGATAGATAGATAGATAGAGAGATAGATAGATAGATAGATGGAAAGAAAGATCGATAGATAGATAGATAGATAGATAGATAGATAGATAGATAGATAGACAGACAGAAAGATGGACAGACAGACAAACAGACAGACAGATAGATAGATAGATAGATAGATAGATAGATAGATAGATAGATAGATAATTAATTGATATAATTGATCGTTTCTGGATCAGTTCTGTCCAGGTTGTTTGGTTTTGTCCTGTAGACTCTCAGATAAGCTCCTGTGTTCCTGTCTGGGAAACGTGGCTCCTGATGTTTGGATCTTCTCTGCTGGTCTGTTTATGATGACATGATCGCTGTGAGCCAGGTTTTGTTCTGACACGGACAACATACAAGTTCCTGTAAGAGCGTCTGTCCGTGGCAAGCCCGTTTACAGGAAGCAGAACTTCAGGGAAACGTTTTGAAATCAGGACTAGACTTTGTGTTAAAGAGGCTCCGAGCGGAGATGTTCTCCTTCAACCTCAAGAAGATCCAGCCTCTACTTTTCCCAAAGAAAGCTGCAGTACTTCTCCCGCTTAGTCAAAAGTCCATATAATGTACATGTTTTCCAACATTCTGGGGGCACACACACACACACACACACACACACACACACACACACACACACACACACACACACACACACACACACACACACACTGCAGCTGGTGGCTTTATAAACAGTGTATTATTGTGATTAATGGGTCTACAATGAGAACTATGCACAAGCCTGCAGAGCCCAGCTGCTCCAGAAGAAACACACTTTTCATTCCACTGAAGCTCCAAACTCCCTCAGTTTGCTTATCACCTGCTTCTAAATCACCACAGCTTGGTGAAGGCCTGTTGCTATTCCTTAATTTCTGAAAAAAAAAAGGAAAAGGATTAACACCGAAATCTCCAGAACGTGGCCATCCCAGCTTTTTTGGAAAGGTGACTCACAAATAAATTATTATTAGTTAATTATAAATATGCGTATGTTCTTCTATCGGCCAAATCTTCATGACGTTCAAACAGTGTAAAAAGCCTTAAGTCTTAAGTTAGACGCTTTGTTCTGCTGGAAGGTTCAGACGTAGATCACTGTGTGGATTAAACAAAACAAAACAATCACACTGCTCAGGTACAGAGACTGGACTGAAAATGAGAGACAACAACACTGTCCTTCAGGAAGATCTGGAGAACTGCTCAGGTACAGAGACTGGACTGAAAATGAGAGACAACAACACTGTCCTTCAGGAAGATCTGGAGAACTGTTCCTCAAAGACACAAATACAAGAAAGTCTGGGAGTGAAATGTGAGGAAACGAGAGTTGGCTCAAGACTTAAGCCAATCACAATGATGCTCGTTTCCATACATCAGGCTTAAAGACATTGTTGAAGACATAGGAGCGAAACAGGGGAAATCTGGTGATGAATCGAGACACAAAAATAAAATCACTGTGAAAATGACTTTGCAGACACAAGGCTTGGGCCTTTAAAACGCCTCAGCATTCAATGGCAAATTAATTAAAGGCTCATTCTGTTGTATTTTCTTAAGAATAAACAACGGTGCAAATCCTACAAATGCATTTCTGAACATTGTTCAAATGATGTGAAAGGCAGGTATTCTGTCAAAATGGCCAAATTAAAAGCTGGACATGACAGTGTACACAAACAACACACACACACACACAAGCTCCCACACATCTATTAAACTCTAAAAAACACCTTCTGCCATGTGGACATTAAAAGCTGAGTGACCATCAAGCATGATAATGGTGTTTGGTTGGAGCAATAAGAGGTTACTTAGACAATTTATCTTCAGGCTGTTAATAGAGATGTATAAGTGTGCGTGTGTGTGTGTGTGTGTGTGTGTGTGTGTGTGTGTGTGTGTGTGTGAATCAGCCCTTGGCTGGTAGCGTTAGCTTGTTCTGACGTGTCTACTTCGGGGTGCTTACATATTAATAGTGTTGCAGCCTTTTAATATGGGTGTCGTTCGCACTGGAGAGTGTGTCTGCTCTCTTCTTCTGTGTAGACCAAAGACCAACAGCCTGTAAGTAATCCTTCCCTTCTACACACACACACACACACACACACACACACATTTCACTGTTCCCCTCCCACGTCTCATCACTTCAAATGTGCATCCGCCAACGAGAGCGGCTAAAAGGGATCCATCATTTAACAGCTCTCACACTCCTCATTCATCTTTAATGAGGGATAAAGTAAAGAGCCCTGGGTTCCACATCCTGAAGTCTGTAGAACCTTGGAGTTTCTTCTAAAGGTGTAGGAATAGGGGCCTGTCCCCCTTTGATGGAGAAACATTTTCTCCTTTCTTTAGAGTCTGGAGATGGTGGAGGTGCTCTAGAGAGGAGAGGAATGAAAGTCTGTAGGACTGAGACAGAATACATGAGTGGGAATGAAAGGGAGGACAGCGGAGTGGTTGGGATGGTGGAGGAGTTTAAATACCTGGGATCAACAGTTCAGACTAATGTGGAGTGGAGAAGAGAGGTGAAGAAGAGAGTGCAGGAGTCAGACCGCACCAGCAAGACGGAAAGTGAAGCGGTGAAGTTCATGTTGATTATTTTCAGTAGATTGTTTTTATTGGAGTTGAAGTTCGAGGCTTTAATAGTCTTTAATTCTATTAATCTTCTTCTTCTTCTTTTTCTTTCGGCTGCTCCCGTTTAGGGGTCGCCACAGCGGATCAACTGTCTCCATTTCTTCCTGTCTTTTGCATCTTCCTGCTTCAACCCGACCACCTGCATGTCCTCTCTCACCACATCCATAAACCTCCTCTTTGGTCTTCCTCTTCTCCTCTTTCCTGGCAGCTCCATCTTCAACATCCTCCTTCCAATATAATCCTCGTCTCTCCTCTGCACATGGCCAAACCAACGCAACCTTGCTTCTCTAACCTTGTCTCCAAGACGTGTAACCTGAGCTGTCCCTCTAATAGACTCATTTCTAATCCTGTCCAACCTCGTCACACCCAACGAAAATCTCAGCATCTTTAACTCTGACACCTCCAGCTCCGCCTCCTGCCTTTTCGTCAGTGCCACCGTCTCCAACCCATACAACATAGCTGGTCTCACTACTGTCCTGTAAACCTTCCCTTTTACTCTAGCTGGTACGCGTCTGTCACAAATCACTCCAGCCACTCTTCTCCACCCATTCCAACCAGCCTGCACTCTCTTCTTCACCTCTCTTCCACACTCGCCGTTACACTGAACTGTTGATCCCAAGTATTTAAACTCCTCCACCTTTGTTACCTCCACTCCCTGCATCCTAACCACTCCACTTTCCTCCCTTTCATTCACACTCATGTATTCTGTCTTTGCCCTACTCACTTTCATTCCTCTCCTCTCCAGAGCATATCTCCATCTCTCCAGGTTCTCCTCAAGCTGCTCCCTACTCTCTTCTTTGGCCAACAGTAGTCCAATTTCCACCAGCACCCTGTAGGCTAACAGCACTGATGGCGGTCGTTGTTAACCCGGGCCTCGACCGATCCGATATGGAATTCTGTATCGTTGTCCGCATATTGATTTGGCAAAGTTTTACACCGGATGCCCTTCCTGACGTAACCCTCCCCATTTACCCGGGCTTGGGACTGGCACGAAGAAATACACTGGCTTGTGCATCCCTAGTGGCTGGGTTTCTTTAATTCTATTAATATGGAGTGAGATTCAGTTCACTTTCAGCACAGACAGACACTCCAGACGTCCTTCAGAGGAGACACGTCTCACTTTACACTCTCAGTACATTCCTGTACTTTTTACTTTACACTCTCAGTACATTCCTGTACTTTTAACTTTACACTCTCAGTACATTCCTGTACTTTTAAATTTACACTCTCAGTACATTCATGTACTTTTTACTTTAATACTCTGGTTACATTCCTGTACTTTATCTTTACACTCTCAGTACATTCCTGTACTTTTTCTTTTATACTTTGATTACATTCCTGTACTTTTACTTTATACTCAGTACATTTCTGTACTTTTTACTTTAATACTCTGATTACATTCCTGTACTTTTTACTTTACACTCTCAGTACATTCCTGTACTTTTTACTTTACACTCTCAGTACATTCCTGTACTTTTACATTTACACTCTCAGTACATTCCTGTACTTTTTACTTTAATACTCTGGTTACATTCCTGTACTTTATCTTTACACTCTCAGTACATTCCTGTACTTTTACTTTATACTCAGTACATTTCTGTACTTTTTACTTTAATACTCTGATTACATTCCTGTACTTTTTACTTTACACTCTCAGTACATTCCTGTACTTTTTCTTTATACTCTCAGTACATTCCTGTACTTTTTACTTCATACTATCAGTACATTCCTGTACTTTTTACTTTATACTCAGTACATTCCTGTACTTTTTACTTCATACTCCCAGTACATTCCTGTACTTTTTACTTTATACTCAGTACATTCCTGTACTTTTTACTTCATACTCTCAGTACATTCCTGTACTTTTTACTTTATACTCTCAGTACATTCCTGTACTTTTTACTTTTACTAAAGTAAAGCAGCTGATGTTCCCTTTTGGTATCCATATTTCTACTTAAACTCACACTGAATTTGTTTGATTTAGTAATCTTTGTTAGTGGTAATAGTAATGATGGTTACTTTAGTATTTGTTGTGGATTTTATGGTGGTAGTATTAGTAACTCCAACACTACGACTAATAAAAATCTCAACACTGGGGGGTGATTACTACCATCACTGAATATTAAGTAGTTCTGAATACGAACATTATTATTATTATCGTCATCATCATCATCATCATCATCATCATCATCGCTCCGTGTTGAGTGATACTCTCTCTGTAAAGTGGAGGTGGGTGTGTGTGTCACTGCTGGGTGGGTAAACCACAGTGGTGTGTTTGTTTACAGCAGGAGGAAGTGCTGGACTCATGTGTCTCAGATCGCGACTGAAGGGACGAAGACCTTTCTGCTCCTCTGAGGAGCGTCAGCTGAGATTGTGAGGAGCAGCCGTGCTGTTTGGGTGGATCATTTTTAAAACATTTACAGCATCGATTTCAGATCCAGTTTAAACGCTCAGCTTTCTGAAGATCTTCACTGATCCTCAGGACAGGAAAACCAGTACGCCAACACACACACACACACACACACACACACACACACACACACACACACTCTTTCTTTATTCTTGACCCTTTTTGTCTTTGTGTCTCTTCTTTTATTTTTTCATTATTTTAATAATCTTTGCATTTTTCATTCCAATGGATGTCCTTCTCATGTCCTTCCTTCCTTCCTCTTACTATTATTATTATTATTATTATTATTATTATTATTAATAATAATATAGTACAGTTTGTCTATAAAACCTGTTTTATTTCAATATATTGTTCCACTCCTGAGGTTCTAGACTCTGATTAGCTCAGATCACTGATCTGAAAATAGTTATTGTTTATTTATAGAAAGCTAAAAGGAGCTCGACTGCTCCAGGCTCAGATCTTCATCACGCTTTAGTGTTGATTTTCCAGCTTTGCTGTGTTTCTGAGCCTGCAGAACAAAAGTCTTTCAGGCTTAAATAAAGGCCAGCGAGCACGCTAAAATGAAGACGATGGGCAGGAAGAACACTTGCAGTTTTCAAGGCTCCCTTTCAATTTGGAGAAATTTGGTTTTTCCTTCTGGCCGTTAGCAGCAGGCGTGTAGCGGCTCGAACAGCTAAAGTCACGGAGGATGGAGTGTTTGCACAAAGCCCGGCTCAGTTAAACCAAGACTATTCTGTTCCCTTCTTACCTGCAGACAAGTTCGATTAGAGTAATTAAACAGATTTACCTACACAAAGACCCACAGTTTATTACAGAACCATGACATCACCATCACTATACACACATACACACACACACACACACACACACGCACACACTGACTCTCAGAGAAAGAGAGAGAGAGAGAAAGAGAGAGAGATACGTTAAATTATTTGGATGGACAGACAGACAGCCAGCCAGACAGACAGACAGACAGACAGACAGACAGATAGATAGATAGATAGATAGATAGATAGATAGATAGATAGATAGATAGATAGATAGATAGATAGACAGGCAGACAGGCAGACAGGCAGATAGACAGAAAGAGGCTGAGAGACAGAGAGAGATAAGACGGAAAGAGAGGAGAGATTAACGAACCGATCGCAGATAGCTAGATGACGGCAGAGAGTGAGAAAGAAGCAAAAGAATTAAAAAGAATGCAAACTTCAGCTGATGAAAGGATAGAGAGAGACAGAGCTCTCAGTGCTGGGAGTGAGTGAGCGGCAGGGAAGGAGGGATAGACAGATGAATAGATGAGTATCGATTCTATCTCTGCTCTAAATCTCTGCTCTTGTTTGGTCTCGATCATTTAAAACGAACTTTTCTTCTCGTTGGTGAGCTGCCGTTTCTTCACCATCTTTATGTTCATCTGTGTTCTTTCCATCTTGCTTCACTTTTCAACTACAAGCTACAGATTGTCCTACCTAGCAACAGTTGCTATGAGAATGTCCGTGGGCTCTCTGTCTATCTCTTCTCTGGCTTACTTTCACACTCATCTGCCTGTCTCTCTGTCTCTGGATGCTCTGTAATGGTTTCATCCTCACTTTCATTTTGGGTGGGGTTTTCATCTATTTCTGCCTGTCTCTCTCTCTCTCTCTCTCTTTCTCTGTCTCTCTCTCTCTCTCTCTCTTTCTCTCTCTCTCGTTCTGTCTTTATACATGAAAAATTGTCTTGAAACCTATTATTTTGTTGGGCTTGAGTTGGGTAATAGGATTGTGTGTGTGTATGTGTGTGTGTGTTTGTATGTGTGTGTGTGTGTGTGTGTGTGTGTGTGTGTGTGTGTGTTTAATGGTGAAGAATCAGCAGGTTCAATGTTCTCTCTGATAGACAGCACTCTGTCTCACTTATCCTGTGTTTGCTCAATTTCCTCAACAGAAAAAAAGCTCACCCGGGGTCCAAACACAACACATTAACCCCACTCCCCATCATTCACACACACACACACACACACACACACACACACACGCACACACACACACACACACACTCTGCCCCATCACCCTCAACAGCAGTGTTGGTTATTTTCAATAAACCCTTTGGCCAACTTTAGCCATCACAGACTAGAGTGAGCGAGAGACAGAGAGAGAAAGAGACAGAATGAAAAAGAGAAGCAGCAGCATAGTTGTACACAGAAGCAAAAGAAAAAAAAAGCTACACCAGAAAGAGAAAGAAAGCCAATCATACAGACAGCGAATATAAAAAAAAAAAAAGAGTAGACCAACGATACTCTCGTGAAATCTGCTCAACAGTCCCGGGACGGTGAGATTTTGGGCCAAATCTTCACGCCTCAAATCAAACAGCTGCTTAATTGTACGTGATTTTAATGCACAGATCTGTGATTTTATTGCTGCCAAATAAGAATGAAAGCTCGCTAAAAAGGAGCTGTTTAAGATTCAGAGTCTTCACTGTGGAAACATCATGACCTGGTAGTTACATCAGACAGAAAGCACACTGTTCACATACAGTGCAGCATTAATGACCGTCAGGGAAGCCTGGAGCCCTGGATCCGCAACCAAATCCTGACATCAAGCACGAAGATCAGCCGTTTCTCCTCTGAATGTGAATTATAATGAAAATGGCAGGAAGGTTAGTGGTGCATCGCAGCGACAGGGCTCTCGGTTCGGTTCCCAGCGTCCGGGTTCCTTCTGTGTGGAGTTTCCGGTTTCCTTCCACAGTCCAAGAACAGGGGGATTGGCTTAATTGCCCCCTTTGATGGTCTTACAACCTTTTCTTTCTTTTCCTTTTTTCGAATTTATCCCTACAAACACTTGGATTGGCTCTAGTTCCCCAAGTTTAGCCTGGATGGATGGATGGACGGATGGATGGAGGGAGAAAATGCACCCAAGTGCTTGGCTAGAGCTGGTATGAAATGTTTTTTGAAAAAGTATAGAGAATAAAAATAGAATTTCCTCCTTAAAAGACGACCCAAGTGTTTGCTAAGCTCAGACTGCCTTGAAGTTCACCATCATGGACCACAGACACGTCCCTTTTACAGCCAGTGCAAAGGCATTTGAAGACCTTTTGAGCTCATTTTCCATCAAGTGCTTGGTAATAAAGCCCATTAACCCACGTCTAAAGTAAAGTCTGTGTTTCTATTTTGAACCTCTGAAACAATCCCGAGCACATCAGCTCTCCTGTGTGTCCGTCACTCTTTTACACACGGAATCCTTCGTCTTTCGCTTCCAGTTTCTCATTTCTTGCTCGTTGCTTTTATTTATTACGGCTTATAATTTTATGCATTCATGTTCCTTTGCTGTTCCCTCCATCCTCCACGCTCTCCGCCTCCCTCCGCCGGCTCTCTGGCCTGCTGTGTGTGCAGTGTGATGGGTGTAGACATGTGTCCCCGGCCCCGGGCCCCTCCACATCTGGAGCCTGACAAACACACTCTACACACAGCCGTCAGTGAATACGACCCGCACACACAGTTCTGTCTCTCTCTCTCTCTCTCTCTCTCTCTCTCTCTCTCTACCACTCTCTCTCTCTCTACCACTCTCTCTCTACCACTCTCTCTCTCTCTCTCTCTCTCTCTCTCTACCACTCTCTCTCTCTACCACTCTCTCTCTACCACTCTCTCTCTC
>CM029371.1:26469458-26486958 GCA_017165825.1 Hepsetus odoe
TCTCTCTCTCTCTCTCTCTCTCTCTCTCTCTCTCTCTCTCTCTCTCTCTCTCTTTCTCTCGCTCTCAATCCCTATTCCTATCTCTATCTCTCTCTATCCCTATCTCCTTCTCTCATCCTATCTCTCTTTCTCTGTCCTTATGCCTTTTCTGTTTTTTGTTTACCTTCTGTCACGCTCCTGTGTATTTTTTTTTCTTTCTTATTAGATTTTCATTCGCTTTCTGTCCCGTTCACACTATATCTCTCTTTTGTGTCTTTCTGTCTTCTCTCTCTCTCATGCCCTTCTATTCTATTCTATTCTATTCTATTCTATTCTATTCTGTCTCTTCACACCCTCGTGTCCTCTCTTCTTTTCCTGTTCTCCCACTTTACTTCAGTTTATTAATTTCTCTCTCTCTCTCTCTCTCTCTCTCTCTCTCTCTCTCTCTCTCCCTCTCCCTCTCTCTCTCTCATTCTGCTCTTCCATTGATATTTAACAATAAAAAGAAGACTCATTCACACAATAAAGGAGAAGGGAAGATGTACGTGTGAGCAGGAATGATGGACTGTGTGTGTGTGTGTGTGTGTGTGTGTGTGTGTGTGTGTGTGTGTGTTTCCGTGTGTGTGTATGTGTTGCCATGCAGCGACTGTGGACAATTAGCCTAATAAAAGGTAATTGTGTGATTTGTGGGTTAAATTAAGCATAAAACGTGAGATTAGAGGCGATTTGGAGAATCTGCCACAAACACACACACACACACACACACACACACACCTCCATTCAGTGTTCAGTCTGTGTGTAAATGGCTCCTGACTGCGAGCCCATCTCTGCACAGAGGGAGAAATCGGTTGAATGTTTAAATTTTGATGGGAGTTTATTTTGTCCCGTGTGCCGTGGTCGGGTGTGTCCCGCTGTGAGGGCTGAGCTCAGACTCTCTCACACTGCCCTCCAGTGTGTGTGAACCTAATGCTGATGAGAACTGACTGACATCATGACAAATTAATGTTACACATCTACCGCCCAGTGCAGTGCGCCTGTGTGTGTGTGTGTGGGCGTGTGTGTGTGTGTGTGTGTGTGTGTGTGTGTGTGTGTGTGTGTGTGTGTGTGTTTCTAACACAGAGTTCTGTTTCAGGGAAAAGGAGTGTGTGAATGCATCTGGCACAGAAACAGATGAGAGTGAGAGAGAGAGAGCGAGAGAGAGAGAGAGAGAGAGAGAGAGAGAGAGAGAGAGAGAGAGAGAGATGCAAGTGAGAAATGGAAGAGGGGAGAGAGATAAAAGTAAAAAGCAAAAAAACAAGACCGGTGGGAACAAGAAAAGCGATTAAAGAGATGAAAAGAAAGTTATCTTCTTTGTGTTTTTTAAACCGATGACATGAGTGTGAATGAAAGGTTGGACAGTGGAGTGGTTACACACACACACAGGGAACCTTGTCCACTCCACATAGAAGAGACCCGGATGGTGAATCGAATCTGGGACCTTCTTGCTGCTAGGCAACAGTGCTACCCACTGCGCCACTGTGTCGCCCTAAAATGATTCCTGTTATAAAAAAATGTCAAATGTCATTTTTATACACCCTGAGCTTTTGCACTATTCGAGCTAAACAGTTTAAGAGGGTGTTGAAAAATTCCAGTGCAGAACTAATGTTTTTAGCAATATTATAGCAGCACAGTTACAGATAGAAAGTTTGTATAGTTCCCCTCCAAAAGCTTTGGAAGAACAACAACAGAAACGAAGACAGGCGATGAGAAAGAAGCTTTTATATCCTTTTCACATCCATATTTTAAAAAAATTGCTTAGAACGTAACACCTTGTTCACCCAATCCAAGCGCAATAATTCACTCCTCGTCTCTGACATGGCCTTACAGTGCTCTTCTCTGCGAAGTGCATGTGTTATCAATATGAAATGACCATCACAAACAGATATTACGGCTGATTTAGACAAAAAACACCCATTACACCTCTGCATGAATCATCCCCAACCTGGCCAAGCCCAGCAGGTCAGGTGCCAGAAGCTCCAGATGAAGGTACGACTCGCTGTTCTTTAGAAGAGCATGATTAAAAGTCAAGATCCTTCATTGTTTAAAGTCCTTCAGTTTGCCCAAAGCTGTGTTTCCCAGCTCCCTGCATACCTCACTGAACTCCACCGCCATTTATCAAACCCTTCAGGAGTTTAAAACGGGGTGTAAGAGCAGGAGAAGTGCTAAAATGTCCAGAATAGAGAAAGCGGAAGGGACGTTCCTCCAGGAGCCCCGTGGTTAAGTGAACCTCTCAAGGGCAAGCAGGATAAATTCATGGCGAAGTAATTTGTTTTATTCATGCGGAAATGCAGAGTGCACATTTCCTCAAGAACAGTCAAGAGCAACCTCTGGTCAAATTAGATGTTTGGCTGATTTTCAAACCTCCAGAGAACTTAAATGGGACATTTGCTCAAAATGCATTGCGTGATTTCTGTTTGTTTGCCAATAAAAGAAAAATTAATTGTGCTGTCACGTCTGCACGGGTTCTGTTTTAGGTCACTGTCTGGGAAAAACAGCGAGCTGTGCGTTAAAAAGAACTTATTTAATGCAGACTTTGACACTCGATTGCAGGATTGAAGAAGCACCTGCATGGCTTCCTGTTGCAAAAAATAAATAAATAAATAAATAAATAAGTGGATTAAAAAAATGTAAATCAACCATTTCAGGGGGCAGCGGTGACCTGGTGGTTAGGGAGTTGGCCCCGGATCGGAGGATCGTGGGTTCGAACCCCTTACCAGTGGGTTGCCCTTTGGTACCCTTGAGCAAGGTACCGTCCCCGTCGGTTCGCTCCTCCCTGTGATGGGCTGGCGACCGGTCCAGGGTGTGTCCCCGTCCTTCGCCCTGTGTGAGCTGGGTTGGACTCCAGCACCCCGCCGCGACCCTGATTGGGACAAGCGGGCCGGATAATGACTGACTGACTAAACCATTTCAACGCCCACCTTAAATTAGGCCCTGTAGGACCCCCATCCTGCGATGATTGTGGCGTCCCGGGACTGAATCCCTTCACCTGAAGATGAGACCAGTGTGGAAACTGAAGAACCGACTCGCATTAATGCATTGCACTGATTTAAGAGCCGAGAGCCGAGAGCCCATCACAAGCTCTCTGAAGGTTGTGCACTTTTAAGCACATTAATATCATTTACCTTCTTACATTCTTTGGTGTTATATCAATTATTACATTCAGTCATTCTCACGTTTGCTGAAAGGTTTCTTCGCTTCTGAAAAATCACCGAAAAGCCCAGAAGAGGCAGGTGTAACAGAGCCGAACTAGGCTGACGGCCTTCAGCATCATTTGTCATGTTTAGCATGAAAGATGTGAGCTGCATATCAATGAAGCAGAAACACCTTCAGTTCATTTACACCAAAAAGATTCCTATAATGGCTGTTTCAGATTCCATTAGACTCCATTTTTATCCCGCTCTTGATGCATTTACTCATTCTCATACAGACAACATCACAAAAATCCCTCTTTTCTCAGCTGCACGATGGCAGATCTTCATCTTGGTCTTCATCTTGGTTTTCCCTTTTTAGCGACAAAGTGCGGTCTTAACAGGTAAAGTCTAAAGCTTCAGCTTGAAGAACTCACTCACGGGACACACCTTGTTTAATAAAAAGCACCCGTCACCTGCGTCTACTACGGCGTTAGCAGTGAGCTAACTTCCTGGATTAAGCGCAAACATGATTTCCTTCTGTAACTATTCATTCTTCTTCTTTCTGTTCCCGTTTGGGGGTCGCCACAGTGGATCATCCGTTTCCATTTCTTCCGGTCCTCTGGATCTTCCTCCTTCAAGGCAACCCTGCATGTCCTCTCTCACCACGTCCATCAACCTCCTCTTTGGTCTTCCTCTGCTCCTCTTTCCTGGCAGCTCCATCTTCAACATCCTCCTTCCAATATAATCCTCGTCTCTCCTCTGGACACGTCCAAACCAACGCAGCCTTGCTTCTCTAGCTTTGTCTCCAAGACGTCCAACCTGATCTATCCCTCTAATATACTCATTTCTAATCCTGTCCATCCTCGTCCCACCCAACGAACATCTCAGCATCTTTAACTCTGACACCTCCAGCTCCGCCTCCTGTCTTTTTTGTCAGTGCTGTCATATTACATAGCTGGTCTCACTACTGTCCTGTAAATCTTCCCTTTTACTCTAGCTGGTACCCATCCATCACAGATCACTCCTGCGCTCTCTTCTTCACCTCTCTTCCACACTCGCTGTTACTCTGAACTGTCATTATTCAGCTGTTGCTAAATACTAATCACCATCTCCTAGGTGAGTGAGTGAGTGAGTGAGTGAGTGAGTGAGTAAGTGAGCGCTTAGTATATTGAGACAAATTTGATTTAGTCCACAGAGTTTGTCTGGTTACACTTCACTCTGGTTGGACCTGTAGAACTGAGTGCGTGATAAATAATCCTGATTCCAGAAGCTACAACAGATAAAAGTTGATGAAAAGGGTTGGAAGAACACCTTGTTTATGTGCAAGGCAAACAGAAGTGACACACTTTTCCACACAGTCGCCCAACCCAACGTCCTGACACGGTGGAAAAGTCCAGGGAAAGTTCAATAGGAGTTATTTTTGCTGGAGTTACTGGTGAAGTTAATTATTCCACTAAAAGGGCTGATCGTCAGCAGTCTACAGTAGATCAGAGAGAGTGTGCCTTTGTTCTCTCCTTAATTAGCATCATTCTGCATTTGTGTGTGTGTGTGTGTGTGTGTGTGTGTGTGTGTGTGTGTGTGTGTGTGTGTGTGTGTGTGTTTGCGCACAAAGTTTTAACACAAAAAACAAACACAGCAAAAAATCCAATCTACATTTAATCTGAAACCCCTTTCAATCAACTTTTTAAACCCTCTAAACATCTGCCAAATAAATATTCAACCATTTGTTTTTACAAATACACATATTCATTAAAATGTTAGCAATTTAACCTTTAAATCAAGTCAATTTTATTTATTTAGCGCTTTTTTAAACTGTTGTTGTCACAAAACAGCTGAAAGCAGCTGAAGCTGAAGCTGAAGCTGATTTTTTGGATATACATTACTGGGCTAAAGTCTTGATCCACTCCCATCACCATGCTGCTGCAACAAAGCTATTATATGTCTCTCAAACCTTCTTACCTTTGGCATGTTGAGCAGATTAAATCACACAAATGTTCTACGGGCTGCAAACTAGGTGCTTAAAGAAAGGGGTTCCAACCACCCAGCATTAAGGACCACCAGTAAATTAAGCACCGACCTGTTCATCAAGTTAGATCCCCTTCGGATGCGTTCACTGAATGATTCATTTGTGAGGCTTAACACAAACAATCCGATGACACTGGTCAGGGACGGGGACTGGACTGAAAATGAGAGCCAAAAACCTTCAACATTTACAAAATAGAAGGAATACTGGCTCATTCGCAGGAAAATGCTAAGAAGACTTTTAAGAAGACTGAAGACTTTTGCACAGTGCTTGAAAACTACTGAATACAGTACATTAATACAGACTCTGACACTTTTAATGTTGCATAAAGACCATCTTTAACCCATTCAAACGCTACAAATGAATCCTTTGTACCCTACCAGTTAACCCTTTACAACCCCCCTAATTACTTCTTTAAACCATTGCAAATTAACCAGTTTAACCACTGTAAACCTCGCTAATGAACACTTCACAAGCTTTTGAAGCAGTGGGGTAGTGGTGGCCTAGTGGTTAGGGAGCTGGCCCCACGATTGGAAGATTGTGGGTTCGAATCCCAGACCAGTAAGTTGTCCTGAGGCACCCTTGAGCAAGGTACCGTCCCCATCGCTGCTCCCCGGGCACTTTTGATAGCTACCTCCTGCTGCACGAGGTGTAATTCCGTTGCTGTGCTGTGTTTCACAATGACAAGAATATTCACTTTGACTTTTTAAATTTCATCCCTTGAGCTCCTGTTAACTCTTTAAACTTTTGAAACCTCTGCCAATTAAAGCATTTAAACTCCTGTCAATTAACCAATTAAACACAAACTCTACTCAATTGAACATGTAAATATACTGCTAGTGAAAAAAGCGAACTTTTAACAGAATTGCTTAAATCAGTGATCCGTTTCAGCAGCAGCTCTTTCAGAAGGTGGCCTGGTGATTTCATTATCAGTAGTGTAGAGGAGATTCATGCTGAAATCTTCTTCTTCTGAACTGCAGACCATCCATCTCCATGTCTTCCTGTCCTCTGCATCTTCCTCTTTCACCACATTCACAAACCTCTTCTTTGTCCTTCCTCTTCTTCTGTTTCCTAGCAGCTCCAACCTCAACATCCTTCTCCTGATCTACTCCTCACCCTTCTCTGTAAGCACCCTCGCTTCTCTCACTTGGTCTCCAAATTGTCTCCAACCTTAGCTGTCCTCTAATATACTCGCTTTAATCCTGACCATGTGTTCATGCTGAAAAGTTCTGTCCAACGTTCCTTCACGGGGTGTTTTCACTGAAGTTTGAGTTTTGACTTTCATTGCAACTGCACCTCAGCGCTGAGGGAGCAGTGATGGAGATGATACCTTGCTCAAGGGTAACTCAGGGCAACCTACTTGTCTGGGATTAGAACCCATGACCTTCTGATCCTGGAGCCTAGTCCCTAAACACTGCTGCTCTGGAAGGTTCCTAAATGATCCTTGGCTCAGCTGTTGATGTCAGATTTGGTTCTATAGTTCATGTCTTGTATCTCATTGGTTTCACTCAGCAGAGGTGTGTGTGTGTGTGTGTGTGTGTGTGTGCTAACTGCCTCTAGAGGCTCATCTCTGTCACTCTTTCCTCTTAACAGCATCTCCAGTGCCCCTGTGAGCCATTATGCACTTAATAAACTCGCTCTGTCTTCATTCATTATTTCACACCGCTGCTTCGGCCCTATAACAAGTGCCCTCTGCTGCTATCAGGGATATCTATGAGTGTGTGTGTCTGTGTGTGTGTGTGTGAGTGTGTGTGCATATGTGTGCGCTCCCATACTTATCTCACCAGACACTGACCTTTGCTATACAAAGGCAGGAATGGGTGGAAGCAGAAAAAGAGAGAGAAACACAGCTTTATTAATGTCAGCAAAACCTTTCAGGCTTTCCTGCTTTTTTTCCTTCCTTTTTTCATGACGGCACACCAGCATCGCTACACTTCTCCAGGAGCTTGTCCTTAATTGCACGGCAAGATTTTGGTCACGCTAACCCACCGCTGTGTTTAATGTCAGCCCCAACCCCCCCCACATCAAAATTTCTCCCTAAACAAAAGCAAAGATGACGCGGCCGGGATGTTAATAAGACACGGAATTATACGCGGAGAAAATGCATTCGCTCATCCCTTGCTGTCCTTTCTCGAACATGTCTCACGAATCACAGCGACCGAGCCGAGGTACCTCAGATCAAGTGAAAGTGACTATTCTTGCCATCGTGAGAACGCAGCACAGCACACACGGAACCACAACGAAATTGGATGTCTGCGTTTAACCCATGCAAACAGCGTGCAGCAGTAGGCTGCTATGAAAGCGCCTGGGGATGGGAACGGTACCTTGCTCAAGGGCACCTCAGGGCAACCCACTCCGGCCATCTAGAGCAAAGTTTTCTCCTTTTAGACCTTAAATCTTAAAAGCTTTTAAAAATGACGGACAAAAAAATAACATCATGTAAGAAAATGACAGAAAAGAGAGACAAACTTTCCCAACCAAGGCCTTCTTTCAATTAAAATGACTTTATTGAGCAGAATAAGGAGCATTTAATAAATGGCGGCTCTGTTTGGAGAGTTTGTCTCTCCTTTTTTCTGCCCTTGATACCGAAGAGCACCCAATTCAAACTACATTTTCAATGGTCGGATAAAAGTACGCACCTATTTGTCCTTTAATAGAACAGCGCGTGTTTTACATCAGATAAATTCAGATAAACATAAAGTGTGTTTTTTTTTTAGTGCATAAACAACTTAACAAAACACTATAAAAGGTTATAAAAATGCACGAAGGCTTCTTCACAAGGACTTTGGGTAAATCACTCAAATATTTTATCCGAGCGTTTATAGACTATTCTTTATTAAATCTTTCTTCCTTCTTCTTGCACCTGCTCTCATTTAGGAGTCACTACGGTGTCTCCATTTCTTCCGGTCCTCTGCATCTTCCTCTTTCACGCCGGCCGCCTGCATGCCCTCTCTCATCACGTCCATGAACCTCCTCTTTGGTCTTCCTCTTTACCTCCCTCCCATCAGCTGCTCCTCATCTCTCCTCTGGACATGTTCAGATCAGTGCAGTCTCTCTTCTCTGACTTTGTCTCCAAAATGTCCAACCTCATCCGTCCATCTAATATACTCATTTCTAATCCTGTCCGTCCTCGTCACACCCAACGGAAATCTCAGCATCTTTAACTCTGACACCTCCAGCTCCGCCTCCTGTCTTTTCACCAGCGCCACCGTCACCAAGCTGAACGGCGTAGCTGGCCTCACTACCGTCCTCTAAACCTTTCCTTTTAAGACCTTTTCATATTAAATATTTAAATAATACAGTCTTCGGTCCTTGCTGTTCCACTTCTGCCCGTTCTTGATTTCTTCTACTAGATGGTCTACTAGATACAAAATTCTGCAGTTTGTTTTGTCACTGCAAGTAAGTGAACTGAAGAACTGTAATGACTGAGAGATGGATTAGAAGTGGAGAAAGGTGGAGACAGGAGACCGCTGGGATGCTGTGATGTCTCTGCAGCATCCACTCCTGGTCCAAAGGGAAGAGACGGCCCAGCAGGGACCAGCAGTGACATTAACTACAGAGTCTCAGTTATTCAGGGCTGAAGGCCATCACCCACACTGATACTGTGTGTGTGTGTGTGTGTGTGTGTGTGTGTGTGTGTGTGTGTGTGGGTACTCAAACACAGCAGTGATAAAGGAGGCCATCTAGTGAAGTCAAGTTGAAAGTGACTACTTATCATTGTGATCACACAGCACAGCACACAGTGAGCCACACCCAAATTTATATCTCTGCATTTCATCCACACACCATTTGCAGCCATATCCAACACCTGGGTGCAGTGATGGGGACTGTACCTTGCTCAAAGGTACCTCAGGGCAACCTACCGTTCAGGGCTTTGAACCCACCACCTTCTGATCCTGGAGTCTAATCACTAAACACCAGGCCGCTGCTGCCCCCCACTAAACTCCAAGCCTGAGATCCTGGATGCCAGGTCTGGATTTGACCAATAGGAAGAGGATTCTGAGATTTCAGACGGCTGATCCAGCCAATATAAAGATAGAAAACTGGCCCTGGGTTTACTCAGTTTGATTCAAGCCCTGGAAGCCTTAGTCAGCTTGAAATAGCTTTAACATTTTCCCTCCAATCAATTCTAATCCACTATAATCACCTCCCTTCGAAAAATGACACAAATCTGTTTTATTTTGAGCTTAACATGTATTAGCCGTTAAAACACACACACACACACACACACACACACACACACCCGTCCCGCGGTCGGCTGATAAAGCTGAAAGAGTTTTTATTTTCCAGCCGTCGTGACCATCTAATGGGATGTTTACTATCGTTCATAAAATATGGTTCTGCCTCGTGTGAGACTTGCAGGTCAGAGGAAGTTCACTGCCAATTTCCATCCAACTAGACGTGCGCCCAGAACGATAGTGCGTAACAATGTGCCGTAATTCCTAATGTAGTGTCCAGCAGGGATGTGATGATCTTTCAGTACGTCTACAAGCTTGTGATGGAGGGAAATTGCTGTTTTCACCACATGTTTTCTCTCATATTTCCTTAACAAGACCGTGAACCAATTATCAGCTGCAAGACTGGGGAGTATCCGAATGCAATTTATGAATCATTAAATCAGAAAACAACAAAAAAAAACAAAACACATTAATATTTCATGGACCTTATTACACCAACAAGGACTGGGGACAATTCAGAAAACACACTTAGCATCATATGCAGGGGAATCACACACACACACACACACACACACAAACTCACACACACACACACACTTTAATTGGCGTCTGTGGGGTGACCCCCACTGGCTCAGTCACAGAAGATTGCACACACACACACACACACACACAAACAAAACCTCATCTTCATGGTTCACTCTCAGCATAATGAGCCCTGTATTTAAACACTGGTCTTGGTCTCACTAAACAAGGGTGATTTGTAATTTCCGATGTATCGCTAATTCACTCCTTCCCCTAAACTGGAAGGCCAAAAAAGACACACCCCTTTAACACAGTGAGAAGTGGAGGGATCTCGGGTGAGTTTTTGACCCAAGATCTTAGATCTGGTGGGAAAAACTCCTCCAGAAGTGTGTTGCACATGTTCTTCAGTTCTAAAGCTGTGAGTTCTCCAGTGAGTACCATGGAGTGATTTTGTAGATCGTAAGACATTTCACGAGCACTCTTCATGTATGTACAAGCAACTCAAAGTGCTTCACATTTTGCAACACTGATTTAAAAAAGTGAAAGTGACTATTCTTGTCATTGTGAGTGCACAGCACAGCACGAACCACAATGAAATCGGACTTCTGCATTTAACACATGCACACAAACACACACCGTGCAGCTATGAAAGCTCCTGAGGAGCAGTGATGGGGATGGTACCTTGCTCAAGGGTGCCTCAGGGCAACCTACTGGTAAGGGGTTTGAACCCACAATATTCTGATCCTGTGGCCAACGCCCACGGTTCGCGGCGCTCTGCCCTGACCGGGCACACCTGACGCCTCGTTATGACGTCAGGTGTGCCTCATAGGTTCAATGGCCAACGCTCTGCCCTGACTCACTGAGGTCTTTATATCCTTGAGCCTATGAGGCACACCTGACAATGCGCCAGGTGTGCCTCATAGGCTCAAGGATATAAAGACCACAATGAGTCAGAGCAGAGCGTCGGTCATTCTGGATTCACCCGTTTGGTGCCTGTTTGTGAGGAACACATTCAGTTCAGTGTTTTTGTGAGCACACGTTTATGTTCATGCTTAATAAAGCTCAGTTCCAGACTCCCGACTCTGCACTTATGTCCAGTCCGACCCAGCTGACCATTACATAAAATATGTAAATAAAAATGTACATGACATGATCAGAGTCTGTTTTGATGTGAAAAATTAAAAATGTATTAACCGAAAGCTCTGCTAATTTTCAACATGCTGCCAATTAATGTTCGTCAGGCAACTACAGTTATTAGTCACTACAAAAACAGCTACAATGATTAAGCGAAAAAAAATGAAAGGCTGCTTCTTTAGTCTTTTTCTGAGGAACCTCCTCTGAAGTTTGCTGATCTTAAAGCTCAGTTAGGAGGTTACAGAATGAGAACTGAATAGTCTGCAGGGTGTCGTTAGCTCATTTTAATATCCGCTGCCCTTTGCATCGAATGAAACCTCATGAATGGAATAATCGCAAATCTCCCACATTATAGCAAAACAAACTATTCTTACTGCACTGATGTACAGAGTACCGATCGGCGCTCAGAGTCTGATCTGTTTTCTATGAACTTACCATTTCAATGGTACACGGTTCTGACAGTGATGACAGACAGCCTGACAGAGTTCACCAAACATAAAAGCGTTTCAATCTGAATTGAGTCAGACACTGTGCCACCTAAAAAGATAAGCGCCAACCCATAATAACTGTCACCAAGGGAGACAGGAGTCAGAAGGAAGAAGAACAACTAAGAGGAACTGAGAGTCAAAAAGAGGAACACTTAAACAACATGAAGGGGAAGATCACTGCAAGGTGCTTTTCTCAAATAGAGAAACTCGTAACCAACAAAAAGGAGACTACTATAAGGAACCAAGACTCAAAAAAAGAAACCCCTAAAGAACATGAGGAAGGTGAGTGATTTGACACAAATATTCAAGATGAAGGAGATGAAGATGCAGCCAAAGAGCTCAAGGAGGAACCAAGTCTCTATGATAAAGCAGCTTAAGAGAATTCAGCACTAATAGGAACTAAGAATCTTTAAGAACATCAGGAAGCTCACGTGATAGGAACCAAGATCAAGACTTAAGAGAACACACTCTTAAGAGAAGCAAGATCAATGAGAGGTGCCAGTATACAAAAAAGAAACCAAGACCAGAGCAAAATGGAGAACACTAAGAGGAACCAAGACCCATGAGGAAAAAAAACTCAAGAACATGAGTGACCCAACAATAGGAACCAATAATGAAAAGATGAACCAAGACTCAGTAGAAAACATTCTTAAAGAACGTCAGGAAGATCAACGATAGGACCCAACATTGAAAAAGTCCTTAAAACAGAAGAGGAAAATGACTGAAAGGTCAAAACCGAGAAGATTATTTAAGCCAAACAAAGAAAAAACAGCCTAAGAACTAAAGTGAGAACAATAAGAGGAACCAAGCCTCAGTAGGAAAACTGAGAGAGCATGAAGAAGCACCGCTGCTAAACTCTTGATATCTATTTGGTTCATTTTAAGACATAAAGGTTATGCAAATGTACAAAAACTGCACCTTTTCTCCTGGAAACACCTTGTGATTTTATGCAATCAGACTTTTGTACACAAGGTAAATGTACATTGCAATCAAATAACACCCTTTTCCTCCAAATACAGCACAGATATCATTTCAGAGGTAAGACCATTTTTATGAATCATATCTAAGCATGAGCACAGTAGGTGTAGATGTTTCTTAAGGTGTAATTCAGTGGCGAAGACTGAAAAAAACGGAATGAAATTTCTTCCCATTTAAATTCAGAGGATGCAAATGAGTGGCGTGTTTCCAAGACAAAAGGACTCTTGCCAAAAGAAACAACATTAAAAAGACAGCAAATATACCGGTGTAAAGTCTGTATTTTAGTCAAGTAGAACCACTTGAAATATTTGATTTGTGGAGTAAATGTAAACATATGTTTATGTCTTTAAGGAAAATGTACACTGTAAAAAATCTGGGCTTCAAAAGAGACTTTCATTATATTGTAAGATCAAACTCAGGATTCAATACAAGTTAAAAGCCATTTACTCTTTTAAAAGTTGAAACGTTGGATTTTAGTTCTTCTAAACAGGGTTTCAGGGTGTTCATACGGAGACCTGTAGTTCAGTAGGGTTTAGTTCATTTGTACAGTGTTGGACACCGAGCAGTTCGGGCGAATGGGACAAAGGTGGTCATTCAAGCCGAGCCAGGGTGAGCTCTGTGGAGATATGAAAATTCTCTCTCTTTCTTTCTGTTTCATGAATAATGGAGACGGGAAGAGGGGGGGATGGTGTTGACCTTTTCTCTCCAATGCTCAGTTCGACATGTGGCTCTCAGCGCGGCCAACCTTGTTTGATCCAGCCCTCACAGAGGCGCCCTCAGCCTCCATCATAAAGCACTGTGATTCTCTCTCTCATCTCTGAAAATACCAATATTTACCCAGGGGTGCCTCTTTATCCGCTAAATCGTGCTGAGACACAACAACACATCCATCTATTACGCACTGTACATCTCTCTCTGGAAATATGAATTTAATGACCTACTTACCCCTCTATATGAACAACCTCACACTTCATTTGGCGCTCCACTCAAAAAAAGGTCACCTAAAAGCTATGGTGTTCAGTGTAAGGTCTTCCTTTTTAGAAGCTGGGATGTTGTAGAACTAGTGTCAGGTCAGAGTGATAACATCTGGTGGAAAACATGATGTATGGAAGATTCCCGAGGTTCTTGGAGCATCCCAGTTTGTTCAAGAGAAGCCCAGATCAGGAGAAAAGGGCACGTTACTGGTAGATCTGCACACCGTGAATGAATGAGTGAGAATGAATGAGTCTTTAACTGGAATTTTATACCACAATCCGGACACTGATGTGTTTCTGTCTTGGTGGTGCTGGTTTATTGGTTGGTTACTCACCAGTAGACTAAGAGGTTGCAGGTATGAATCCCACCTCCAAGATCAGCAGCACTTCATCCGGTCCTCTGCATCTTCCTCCTTCAAACCGACCACCTGCATGTTCTCTCTCAACACGTCCATAAGCCTCCTCTTTGGTCTTCCTCTTCTCCTCTTTCCTGGCAGCTCCATCTTCAACTTCCTCCTTCCAATACAATCCTCGTCTCTCCTCTGGACATGTCCAAACCAACGCAACCTTGCTTCTCTCACCTTGTCTCCAAAAATGTCCAACCTGAGCTGTTCCTCTAATATACTCATTTCTAATACTCTCCATCCTCGTCACACCCAGTGAAAATCTCAGCATCTTTAACTCTGACACCTCCAGCTCCACCTCCTGTCTTTTCATCAGTGCCACCGTCTCCAACCCGTACAACATAACTAGTCTCACTACTGTCCTGTAAACCTTCCCTTTTACTCTAGCTGGTACCCGTCTGTCACACTGTCACCCGTCTGCCTGCATTCTCTTCTTCACCTCTCTTCCACACTCGCTGTTACTCTGAACTGTTGATCCTAAGCATTTAAATTCCTCCACCTTCACCTCCTCTACTCCCTCCATCCTAACCACTCCCCTTTCCTCCCTTTTGTTCATGCTCATGTACTCTTTCCTCTTCTCTCTAGAGCATATCTCCACCTCTCAAGGTTCTTCAGATCACAATATCATCAGCAAACATCATTGTCCATGGGGACTCCTGTCTCACCTCCTCCATCAACCTGTCCTGTGCAAACAATGGTCTCAACACTCATCCTTGATACAATCCATCCTCTACCTTACATGCATTAGTCACTCCTACTGCAGACCTCACCACTGTCACACTGCCCTTATACATACCCTGAACTACTCTGCCATACTTCTCTGTAACACCTGACTTCCTCATACAAAACCACAACTCCTTTCGAGGCACCTTGTCATATGCTTTCTCCAAGTCCACAAAGGCCCAATACAACTTCTTTCTGACCTTCATCTCCATCAACACCCTCAGAGCAAACATTGCATCTGTTGTACTCTTTAATGACAAAGTTCATGCAGTTTCAAAACACGGGGGTGGGTATTTTCCTGGAAACTGATACAGATGACTAAATTATCAGGTTAGGAAGAATATCAAAAAGAAAATCTTTTGTAGTTTTGTAGTTTTTTGGTTTGTAGTATTTCAGAACCATGGACAACAACAAGTACAAGGCTTCCAACGTTTCAGTCGAATGGAAGGGTTTCAGAACCATGGACAGCAAGCAAACAGCTGGCGCTGTTTCAGTACCATGGACAGATGTCTTTGCTGTGTTTCAGTAACACGGACAGATATGTTTGCAGTGTTTCAGTGCCATGGACAGCAACTGGTTTTGTCCCCCTGTTTCAGCACCATGAACAGCTACAGTCGCAGGGTTGAAACTAGTTGCCTTCACCGATTGACTGAATCCCTGACTTAATTCCTATTTGATTCATTGTTTGATTGGAGTGTATGAATGATTGGCTTGGCTGAGAGATTAGAAGGCTGACTGACTGACCAACTGACCAGTTTGATTAATGGATTAATTGCGCAAGTCTTCACGTTTTAGCAGTTATATTTTTTCACACTGCTTCAGCAGGTCAGTAGATGAATGTCTTTATTGATTCATGAGAGTTTTGCTTGATTAACTGGCAAAGCAAAGTAATCAAACCGCTGACACTCCCAATGTGATGGGCTGAAACGGAGACTGTATTCTACACTCAGCCAGGAGTGATAGAGCGAAACTAAGAAAGAAAGGAAGTGTAGGTGACCATTTCTCATTGCATATATACCAAACCAATGAAAACCACAATGAAATACTACTCCGTATTTAATACCCACACACCCAGGGAGCGGTGATGGAGACGGCACCTTGTTCAAAAGCACTTCAGAACAACCTAGTGGTACGGGGACCTTCAGATCCTGAGGCCTAGTCCCTCAACACAAGACCACCACTGCAGTGACAATGTGACACACACACACACACACACACACACTTGGTCAACTCGCAGGACAGACACACAGACATCACTCACACCTTGAGAGTGTAGCGTCTCCGTTCCACCTGATGTGGATCTCTTTGGACTTTTGGGAGAACAGGGAACACAAAAAGGGTGATAAGACAGAAAGGACCTTCCCAACTGGGAAGTGAACCCAGATCCTCCACACTGTGAGGTGACAGTGCTGTCCAGTGTAGATGATGTCTTCTGAGCTGGTAAGAAGATTTGGTTTCTTTGGTTCCTGGTACACCGTCGTCGTAAAGATTTATTAAAGCAACTCAGAAAGTTTCTCTGCAGTGGAACATGTTACAGTGGAACACTTACTGACATTTCCTGACTGGACTGACCTTTAAGTTGAACTCAGCTCATGAAAAACAAACGAAAATCTAGGCCGGTTCTAGACTTAGACCCGCTCTACAAACTGCAAGCTGTTTCTGAAAAACTGGTAATTCAGTAACACTTTTCCTCTCACTATCTCTAACCCATTGCTTCACTTTCTCTCTCTCTCTCTCTCTCTCTCTCTCTCTCTCTCTCTCTCTCTCTCTCTCTCTCTTTCTCTTACCTATGATTTCTCTCTCACCCTCTCTCTCTGCCCTTTTCCTCGCTCACCTTCTCTCTCTCTCTCTCTCTCTTTCTTACCCATTATTTTTCTCTTAACCTCTCTCTCACACTCTCTTTCACCCTCTCTCTCTCTGCCCTTTTCCTCACTCACCTTCTCTCTCTCGGTCTATCCCTCTCTCTCTCTCTCTTTCTTACCTATGATTTCTCTCTCACCCTCTCTCTCTGCCCTTTTCCTCACTCACCTTCTCTCTCTCTCTCTCTCTCTCTGTCTCTCTCTCTCTCTCTGTCTATCCCTCTCTCTCTCTCTGTCTATCCCTCTCTCTCTCTGTCTATCCCTCTCTCTCTCTCTCTCCCTCTCCCTCTCTCTCTCTCTCTCTCCCTCTCCCTCTCTCTCTCTGCTCTCTCTCCCTCTCTCTCTCTCTCTCTCTCTGTCTCCTCTCTCTCTCTCTGTCTCTCTCTCTCTCTCTCTGTCTCTCTCTCTCCCTCTCTCTCTCTCTCTCTCTCTCTCTCTCTCTCTCTCTCTGTCTATCCTCTCTCTCTGTCTATCCCTCTCTCTGTCTATCCCTCTCTCTCTCTCTCTCTCTCTCTCTCTCTCCCTCTCCCTCTCTCTCTCTCTCTGTCTCTCCTCTCTCTCTCTCTCTGCTCCATCCTCTCTCTCTCTGTCTCTCTCTGCCCTCTCTCCTCTCTCTCTCTGCCCTCTCTCCTCTCTCTCTCTCTCTGCTCCCTCTCCCTCTCTCTCTGTCTCTCTCTCTCCCCTCTCTCTCTCTCTCTCTCTCTCTCTTGCCCTCTCTTCCTCTCTCCCTCTATCCCTCTATCCCTCTATCCCTCTCTCCCTCTCTCTCTCTCTCTGTCTCTCTCTCCTCTCTCTCTCTCTCTTCTGTCTCTCTCTCCTCTCCTCTTTCTTCTTCTCTCTCTCCCTGTCTCCCACTTGTTCTGAGTAGGAGGCTTGAGGCCTCTTTCTGTAAAAAGCCTGAACCTTATGAAAAGGCTGCAGAGTCTGATCTCGTGTACAAATACACACCTCTTTCTTCTGTCTCTTTCTTCCCCTTTTCCCTTTCTTCTTGTTGTGCTTGACCAGAACATTATCAGAAGACATTTCAGTTGTAAAATGCAGCTGGAAAGCTCATAGAATTCAACATGT
>CM029371.1:26491958-26501958 GCA_017165825.1 Hepsetus odoe
TGTGCTTGGCTGTCTCAGGTGAAGGGGGTGGGGCTGGGGGTGTGGTCAGTGGACAGTTGTGGAAAGATGGAGAGATGGAGAGATGGAGAGATGGAGAGATCACCAAGGGTTGACATGTAGATTAGAGAGATCCTCAAGCTTGTTTAAAAACAAGATACAGACATGGGCATATGCTCAGCCAGTCGTTTAGACCAAACATCTCTCTAATGAGAGAAGTTTCATCTCACTGCTGGGACGTATAGATACACATCCACACACACACACACACACACACACACACACACTATATATATATATATATATATCTGTACTCCTTGCATTTACACCTCAAAGAAGAACACACTGGTTTCAGCCTGTATCTTCTCACTTCCATGGAGACTGAGCACACAGAATGAAGGAATTAAGCAGCAGGCACTTTCACCTCTGTCTAACAACTGTGTGTGTGTGTGTGTGTGTGTGTGTGTGTGTGTGTGTGTGCTTATGTGTGTTTTAACAGGCTTAGCAGCATGTTTGACATTGACACTTACAACAGATGGGTTAACGTGTCTCCCAGAAGACGTATAAGTTATCCACCCTTCTCACACACACACACACACACACACACACACACACACACACACACACGCGCACAGATCATCCTGATGATGTGCCTCGCTTATCCGATGTGAGCAGCAGCAGACGGGGTTGCCGTATTTACGACATTGCGGCCAACTCATGAGTCCTGCTGACAGGTTCTCGTTTAGCCCGTTTCTGCTGCCATTACAAGCTCACCTTGATCAAATTGACACCATCTGTCTCTACACACACACACACACACACACACACACACACACACACGCACACACACACACACGTACACTTTAGGGTTATGAGGAATGCTGATTTAGCACGGAATACAGCCAAATGACAATTGTTTTCTTTTTTGATAATGTTGATGCAGTTATGAGAACAAGTTATACACAATTTCATGCTAACAATTCTTAATGCAAAAATGTAAGTAATTACGATAATAATAATAATAAATTATAATTATACTAGTGGTTAGGGAGTTGGCCCCGCATCGGAAGATTGTGGGTTCGATTCCCTCACCAGTAGGTTGCCCTGAGGTACCCTTGAGCAAGGTACCGTCCCCGTCGCTGCTCCCCGGGCGCTTTCAACAGCTGCCCAATGCTACACGGTGTTTGCATGGGTTAAATGCAGAGGTCCAATTTCCATGTGGTTCACTGTGTGCTGTGCTGTGACCTCACAATGACAAGAATAGTCACTTTCACTAGCAATACTAATAATAATTTGTTTTTGTTATTGTTCTTATAAAATAATATACTATTTTAATAATTTAACTACTAGTACAACTACTAATAACAATGATATTAAATATGCACACACACACACACACACACACACACAGTCAACAAGCACACAGATGCAAATGGTCCAACAGCTCGTCTCTCCTGGAGATGATGCCATTGCCCGTGTCTGGCCAGAGCTGCACCTGCAAATAATGATGGATGGCGGTCATTCCTCCGTGGGGTGGAGGGTGGAGGGTAGAGGGGTAGTGAGGTGTTCTGGGTGCCTTGTCTTGTGCATCCTCTATCCAATCAGGCAATATTCACTCCCTCCTTCCCTCCCTCCCTCCCTCCTTCCCTCCCTCCAGAAGGAGAATAACAAAAACGCCAGCTCCCATTTCACTCAGATTCTGCAAATCATGCTGCCTCAAGTTTCCCCTCCACCGGCCCACAGGAGACGCAACCCGAGACAGACAATGCGAAGTGGTAATTAAGTGTAGCATGAATTTCAGCTAATTAATCCAGGTCTCAGGGCACACAGTGTAGACTGTGATTCAGTCTGAGATCAAATATGATGTCTTTAAAATGCAGCATGAACATGAGCCTGAAAAAGACAAAAGCAAAGTGTATTTCTAGGAGGAGAAACATCAGTCCACTGCTGGCGAACTGGCTTCATGAGAAATGGCACCAAGATCAACTGTTCTGAGCATGTCCTGGTTAAGGTTAGGAATCTGGACGGTTAAACCAGGAATAGAAAATAGCAAAGCTTAAAATTAAGCATGATATATAATGTTTAAATAAATTAAAATGTTCATCAAAATGTGTCCATCTTATATCTGTACTCATGAGTATTTATTTTTCAGATTATTTTTTAAACTTTAACATAAATACATGTACTTTTCATTTCTTACAGGAGGCGGAGCTGGAGGTGTCAGAGTTAAAGATGCTGAGACGTGTGTTGGGAGGGACGAGGATGGACAGCGTTAGAAATGAGTTTATTAGGGGCTGGACAGTTTGGAGAGAAGCAAGATTATGTCGGTTATGTTGGAGGAGAGAAGAGGAGTATATCAGGAGAAGGATGCTGAGGATGGAGCTGCCAGGAAAGAGAAGAGGAAGTGAGAGAGGACGTGCAGGTGGTCAGAGCGAATGAGGAAGATGCAGAGGACAGGAAGAAATGGAAACTGATGACTCACTGTGGTGACCCCTACATGGGATCAGTCAAAAGAAGAAGACATTTACTCTCTAAACTTTAGCTTTAACGCCTTTAATATTCAATTCGATTTTTAATTATTATGATGGATTATCCTTGATTTGTGAAGGACGGGTTGATGCTGAGATGTTCGTTGGGTGTGACGAGGATGGACAGGATTAGAAATGAGTATATGAGAGGGGCAGCTCAGGTTGGACGTTTTGGAGACAAAGTTAGAGAAGCACCGTTGCGCTGGTTTGGACATGTCCAGAGGAGAGTCGAGGATTATATCGGGAGGAGGATGTTGAAGATGGAGCTGGCAGGAAAGAGGAGAAGAGGAAGATCAAAGAGGAGGTTGATGGACGTGGTGAGAGAGGACATGGAGGCGGTCAGTTTGAAGGAGGAGCAGCCGAAAGGAGAAGAAGAAGAAGAAGAAGATGATGATGGATTAGAAGATTAATCCTACATTCAATAAAAAGGGCTGAAGTCCACCATTTCTTTGAACATCAATATAATTCAAGGGTTCAAACAAAGTCAATCTGGGTTTCAAAAATCCACGTTTGTTTACACTGGCGGAGAATGGAACCAACACAAATGCAGCCACCAGTGAACCTACATGCATCTTCTTCTTTGGGGACCATTTTGCTTCAACAGCCTTCATGGAACCAAGCATTGATCTTAGACACATTTTTAGAACAAAAACATTCCACATAAACCAGAACGTGCATCCATAACCAGTTGTTCTTCGTTGTGGACCAGAAGAGGATGGAATCCATTTCTCAGTGTTGGATCTTCCCAAACAGTGGTCTAGTGTTTAGGGACCAGGATCAAAAGGTCATGGGTTTGATTCCTGGAGGAGCAGGTTATCCTGAGGCACCCTTGAGCAAGGTAGCGTCCCCATCACTGTTCCCCAGGCTCTGGGCCTGGCTGCCCACTGCTGCACGGTGTGTGTGGGGTTAAATACAAAGGTTCACTGTGAGCTGTGCTGCATCTTCACAATGACAAATAGTTTCTTTCTTTAACTTCAGGACGTTTTTCTTCTCTCACCTTATTAATGGCCTGGACCTGGATTGTGTAACGCTGCTTTGTGCTTTATTAATAAAACTCAAATTAAACTCTGGACGTCTGCTTCAAATAGTAAAAAAAAAATCCACCATCTCTCCTCTGCTTCGACAGGAAAGGAGCTCTGCAATGGAAAAAGCCTTTCTCTTCCCCCAGCATCAGCCCATTAGATAGCTGGAGGGTGGAAGCAGCTATCAGAGGTGAAGGGGCTTTCAGCTGCTAAGTGTAATTTAAATCTCATTCATTGATTCGGAGCTCAAGTGGTGCTCAGGCTAATTCCAGCAGAGAGGTGATTCTTCACGCACCTCGGGCCGACTACAAGAGAAGGAGGGCAGAGCGAGGAGAGACGAGAGCGAGTCTGCCACGCCATCCATCCGGAGAGGATGAAGCAGTTCAATATGATCCTAATGACGGAGGGTAATGGAACAGGTTCGGGAGAATAAGTCGGGATGACGGCCGAGAGATGGAAAGCAGGGGATCGATTGGGAGATGCTTAAGGACCTGAGGTATTCTATTCTAACAGACAACTAGCACGGCAAAAAAGAAATAAATAACACGAGTCCCAATAAACTTTACGTTTGACTTTGGCTGCGCTGCATCACAAGGCAGGTTTTCAAACCAGGGTTAAACTGCAGCACGATTCAGACACACGCACCGCGCAGCAGGGGGAGCTATTTAAAATGTCCGGGGAACAGTGATGGGGACGATACCTTGCTCAAGGGTACCTCAGGGCAGCCTACTGGTCTGGGATTCCAACCCACGACCTGCAGATTTTGGTGCCTAGTCCCTAGTCCAGACAGACAGACAGACAGACAGATAGACAGACAGACAGACAGACAGATAGATAGATAGACAGATAGACAACAAATCCATTCAATAAAGATGGTGTGCTGGTAGCTCTGATGCCTCTCAGCGAGAAGATTTTGGGTTCAATTAATGGATGCCCTGAGGTAACCTTGAGCAAGGTACTGTCCCCATCACTTTCACTTGCTCTACGAAAACCCTTTTTGCTTGCAGTTTCTCCCCGAGAAGGGTTAATATGGTCCCCCGTCCTCAGTGCTTCACCCAGATTGACTGACAGATTCATTTCTAAAACACTGGAGCACTGTGGCATATATCTATATCTTTAATTGGTGTTAATTATGGTACGTTTAATTGGCGTATAGAGACCCGGGTAGCTGTGCAGATTTAGCATCAGGTACGAGAGAGGACCGATGATGAAGTTGCACCTCCGCATGTGAGTGAAGATGAAATGTTTCCGAAAAACTTCACTGAAGGTACAACGCTGCCGTCAGCAGCTCCGAGCTTTTCAGTTCGCACACACACGCACTCCTTTTCCTTTGCCTCACCTTTCTTCTCCTCCCTATCCTTCCTTCCTTCCCTTTCTTTCTTTCATTTAGGTGTTTCTTTCTCAGTCTCTTATTCTATTTCTCTCTCCTCTTTCTCTGCCACGGTGTCACTGAAAGTGTCACAATGTTAGGCAGAGGCGAAGGCTTGTCAAACGTCACAAACACACACACACACACACACACACACACACACACACACACACACACACACACACACACACACCACTTTAATGAGAGTGCCTTTCCTCCTCCAGAAATTCTTTCCTCTCCACCACAACACACACACACAAACACCACCCCCATCACAATAAGCACCCTCCCACACTCACACACACACACACACACACACACATACACACTCCCTAGCAGGTCTTCCTAGCTTGCTGTGACACTTCTAATTTGCTGCATACAGACAAACCTCACCACATTCTTCCTAAAAACACGCGAGGAGACAAAGTGTCCTTTGCACATTTACTTCTAAGAGGCCATCCGTTCCACCGCAGAAACTAACAGGTCGTCCTCCAGATCATCCAGAGAGTGGAAATGTCGTTTTAGTGCTGCCACACGGATAAGATGTCCAATCGTGAGTCATCAGATTGTCCTTCCTGACCAGAACTAGCTATTTTTGTCATTTCATTATATATAGAAATGGAAACAGAGGATCTGCTGTGGGACCTCTTAAAGGTAGCAGTGAGGATGAGAAGAAGAGATGAAAGGACACAGAACATTCCCTTACTGAACCTGAAAATAACATGACTTTCCCATGTTCACTACCAACATCCCTTGACAGCAGCAGTGGGATGTCCCACCCAATCAATGTAGTGTATAACTCACCATATACAGCCAATAGTAGCGTCTCTGTGACTCTAGCCTCTTACTCTTGAGCATAAAGCTTATGGATTCCTAGTGGGGCCATTCGAGAGGAACCGGGGTTTTGCGCTTCACCGTTTCTTTTGTTAGTTTGCTGCTCATTGATTTTTCTATGGCAGTGGTCTTGTGGTTGGATACTAGCTTATAGGTCACAGGTTTTAATCCCACCTCAACCCCAAGTTGCTCCAGGGAGACGGTCCCCATCATTAATGGAAGTGGAAGACCCTCTGGATAAGTTTCTGGACAAATGCAATGGATATTTTCAATCATTTATAGCTAGTTTTTAACACCTCACTGGTCAAAAAGAACCCAATGCTTTCAAAAAAGAGCTTCATGTGTGATAAAATGATTGAGACGTCAGATATTAACCATCACCTTGAACTTCTGGGGTGGCTTAGGGGTTAAGGACTAAACCCCATGGGTCATGGGTTTGGTCCATGAGTTTGAGTCCCGGATCAAAAGGTTATCAATAGGTACCCTTGTGCAAGGTACCGTCCCCATCACTTCTCCCCGGGTACTGGGCATGGCTGCCCACTGCTTGGTGTGATTTGTCAAAGGCAGTGCCGTAATTCATATTGACAGAATAGTCACTTTCACTTTAGAAAGCAGGCGTGAAGATATGGAGCGATTAAATGCTCTTGGCAACCCAAACTGTGTCATTTCTCTCGGCTTACGTAACGCAGGCTGCTCTGCAAGTACTGTGACGAGAGATCCGGGCAAGTTCAAACAGAGCGAACAGAAGGATGGTATCGGTTATCATTACCAGCCATGAAATTGCAACCGTAATAAGAAGTGAGGCTTTCAAAGTGTGTTTGGTCCAGAAGCGTATGCTTAACCATAATGCACCCCCCCCCTTCAAAATGGTGGCACTAAACAGCCTTTGTGAAACTGGCCATGAAGATGTAGAGGAATCTGAAATCTGCTGTGTTTTTTCTCGCTCGGCCGAGAGCCAGACACAGACACATAGGGCACGGGCGTAAAACAATAGGAGGAAAGCTCAGTGGAACAGATAATGACCAGAGGGGCCTCGTACACACTTCGAAAGTGCTTGTGTGTGTGTGTGTGTGTGTGTGTGTGTGTGTGTGTGAGTCTCCAAGCTGGGTCATTTAGGAGAGGAATCAAAGCTCGCTCGCTCACTCGTTCTCACTCCACGGCCACAATGGAGCCCAAACAAGCCCTATGGCGAACCGCTGCACTATTGGAGCGGCAGTGTGCCAGCATCCCCTCCTAGCACTTCTTATTATCACTCTTTTAACTGGCCACACCATCCTCGCACTCAAATTCGATCTTACTCCCTGCAAAAAACACTCCTCAGTGTACGCACTACTCCAGCTGGATTAGTCTGGAGCGGGGGGGCTGTTTTATGTCATTTGCACGGGATTTGATTGGCCAGTTCCTGCTGGATGAAGTGCACGGACCTGGTGACTCAATTTTGCTCATTTAATTTGATTTTTTTAATCATATTTGCAATTTGTCCTCCTTCGCAGTGTGTCATTTCATGACAAAAGCTTCCAAAGTGCAGTAAAGGGTTCATAGTCGAAGGCATGTAAACTAAAATGCGACGACAGTTTTTGCAAAAATAGTCAAACGTATACAACCTATGATGGTAGATCTCTGGAAGTTCATGCTGAAGTTATAATTAAGGTTTCTGACAGAACAGCCAATCAGATCAGAGCACATTTAAATATACCAGTCTTAAATGTACAGTAACAAAAAGCAGCCCATTTAACAGTAATAAAATGCATAAAATGCAGCAGAAATTCTGGATATGGGTCCTTGATTTACAGTGTGATATGATAGACCCGTCCACATTTCAAGACTTTTGAGTTCTAGTTCCCCAAAGTGGTTCTCTCATGCTCCTTGGACGTTTTTCCTTCTGGGTCTTGATTTCGCTCAGTGGTTCTTTTATTTGCTCCACTGAGGTTTCCCCGTATGAATCTCGGTTCCACTTATTGGAACTTCATCATGCTTCTCAGACGTTGCGCTTCACCGTTTCTTTTGTTAGTTTGCTGCTCATTGATTTTTCTATGGCAGTGGTCTTGTGGTCGGATACTATCTTATAGGTCACAGGTTTTAATCCCACCTCAACCCCGAGTTGCTCCAGGGAGACGGTCCCTGTCAATAATGGAAGTGGAAGTCCCTCTGGATAAGTTTCTGGATGCCTTCTGGTTCCTGGTTTTCTTCTTCAAAGCCTTGGCTTCTCCTGTACCCCCCTTTTCCACCAAAGGTTCCGATTTGGGCACCAAATTTTGAGTCATTTTGAGTTTTTGTCCAAAAAATAAACTGCTTCTGAAACTGATAAATGGTTCCTAGATATTTATAGATCTAATTCTGTCTTTCTCTCTTCTTAAGATGCATGGCTGTCCACCACCTGTATGGTGGACAGCTTAGGTATTTCCAGAAAGCAAGTCCATCAATCACAGTGAGGGTTTCCCGAACTCCATAGCAGCTGCTCCACCGAGTTGACGAAACCACTACCATCAAATTGCTCTCCTCACCTGAACTCCAGATCAGCTACATCAGACTGGACCATCTGCAGGAGCCGCTGCCATCAAGATGAACAAAAGCTCCGCCCACTCGGGCAGAGCCACCACTGTTAGCTCGCAGAACTTCCAACTACAGACACTAACGGACTCTTTTACTGGAACTTGTTCTTTACTGGAAGTCATCTCTTCATTGATTAATTATGAAAACACTTCCTCTTTCTTTCTTTCCTTCTTTGTTCCTTGTGTCGACCAGAGGAGGACGGGTTCCCCTTTTGGGTCTTGGTTCCTCCGAAGGTTTCTTCCTCCCGTTTGGGGGAGTTTTTCCTTGCCTCTGTCGCCCTCGCCTTACCCAGTTGGGTCTCAGACCCGGTTTCTGTATAAATAAAGTTGACTTGACTTGACTTCCTAAATGAAAACAAAAATGGATCCTCCGAAGAGATGGTTGTACTCTTCTCTTTGTTTTCTTTCATTGTGCAGCCACTTCCTCGTCAGAAAATGAGAAACATTTTTTGAAACATTCTTCATTAAAGCTGTGTTGCTCCAAACTGCTAGAAGGACCACACCAAAGTTCAAAGCATTCTAAACAGAACCAGCTCCCCTGTTGTCGGAAAAGCTCTCAGTGGTTCCTTAAGGGACAAGTGAAAGTGACTATTTGTCATTGTGAAGCCCAGCTCAGGATAAAGTGAACCACAATGAAACGCAACCTCTGCTTTTCACCCAGGCTTTTCACCCATATACAGTGCCTGGGGAGCAGTGATGGGGATGGTACCTTGCTCAACGGTACCTTAGCGCAACCTACTGAACCGGATTCCACGATCTTCCAATCCTGGGGATTCAATCCCAAAACACTAGGCCACCACTGAGCCTCGGTTCCTCAGACACTTTGTTGGTGTAGCAGATATGTGAGTATGAAGACCTTTTAAAAGGACACATAAGAGCCACCAAAGAACCACAAGGAACCTTGTTTTGGTGTATCGACATGGATCTAGAGCAGCTTTTGGGGATGAAAAAATGAGAGTAGTTCATTAGAATAATGTAATGCTGTCTATTAGTCACAGTCTGGAGTGGCTACTCTCCACTCAGAGGGTCACATGACATCCGTCCAGCAGGAGATGTGAGTGGGAACAGAACACACTGAACTGAACCTGTATAAGTTTCTCTCGCTGAACACTTCGACACAGTGCTCTGCATCACGTTATAATGCATTCCTCACAAAGCCGCCAAGGCGAGCGGCATGGAAATGACTCACTGCTGCTCCAGCCACTCAGCAGAGCCAGGCTTGAAAACATTCAGCCCAACATTCAGCATCTCAAGGAAATACATTCCACCGGAGTCCTAAATTTGAGCCTTCTGAGACGAAACGGGGCTGAATCACCGCAGATGGCGTATGTTGTTTAGCTTTTAGAATGGAGGAGCTAAAACATTTCTAGGAAATTAGAATACCAATGAGCAGAAAATAGATCATAATAATAAAACCATAAGAAGATGCATTTATTATTTATGTGTGCATTCATTTCCTTATTAATTAATGAATGTATCTATGTATTAAACTGTGACAAATATTATTATCCTCATCATTTATAATAACAACAACAACAACAACATTAATAATATTAATAATAACATTTTAGGCTGGATACACTTGGAATATTGGGGAAAAAAAAGGTTTTGCAAAAAATATTATAACTTAAAAAGACATTTTATCAATTTAAACGAGTCATTTTATTTCTTTTTCAATTTTGTCCAAGAATGTGTCAA
>CM029371.1:26506958-26524458 GCA_017165825.1 Hepsetus odoe
CAAACACACACACAAGTTCCCACACACACACACATGTTCCCATACACACAAACACGCTCCTATACACAAACACGTCCCATACACACACATGTTCCTCACATACACACACGCTCCTACACACACACGCCCTACACACACACGTTCCTATACACACAAACACGTTCCTATACACACAAACACGTTCCCATACACACACACACGTTCCTATACACACAAACACGTTCATACACACAAACACGCTCCTATACACACAAACACGCTCCCATACACACACACATCGCCTTATACACACAAACACGCCTTATACACACAAACACGCTCCCATACACACACACACATTCCTATACACACACACATGTTCCCATACACACACATGTTCCACACACACACACGTTCCCATACACACAAACGTTCCCATACACACACACATGTTCCCATACACACACACACGTTCCCATACACACACAAACGTTCCCATACACACACACAGGTTCCCACACACACACACACACACGTCCCTATACACACACACACAAGTTCACACACAAACACACGCTGTCACACACACACACACACACATGTTCTCACACACACACATGCATGCACACATACGTGCATGAACACACACACATTCACACACACACACACAAGTTCCTATACACACACACACGTTCCTATACACACAAACACGTTCTCATACACACACACATGTTCCCACATACACACACACGTTCCCATACACACACAAACATTCCCACACACACACACAAGTTCCCATACACACACACACGTTCCCATACACACACTTGCACATTCCCATGCACACACACACACATTCCCATACACACAAACACGTTCCCATACACACACATTCCCATACACACACACACGTTCCTATACACACACTTGCACATTCCCATGCACACGCACACATTCCCATGCACACGCACACATTCCCATACACACACTTTCACATTCCCATACACACTCTTTCACATTTCCATACACACACTTTCACATTTCCATACACACACTTTCACATTCCCATACACACACACACATTCCCATACACACGCTCACATTCCCATACACACGCTCACATTCCCATACACACGCACACATTCCCATACACACACTTTCACATTCCCATACACATGCTCACATTCCCATACACACACTTTCACATTTCCATACACACACTTTCACATTTCCATACACACACTTTCACATTCCCATACACACACTTTCACATTTCCATACACACTTTCACATTTCCATACACACACTTTCACATTCCCATACACACACACACATTCCCATACACACACACACATTCCCATACACACGCTCACATTCCCATACACACACTTTCACATTCCCATACACACACTCATATTCCCATACACACACACACACACACACATTCCCATACACACACACACATTCCCATACACACGCTCACATTCCCATACACACACACATTCCCATACACACGCTCACATTCCCATACACACACACACATTCCCATACACACACGCTCACATTCCCACACACACACACATTCCCATACACACGCTCACATTCCCATACACACACACACATTCCCATACACACACTCACATATTCCCATACACACACACACATTCCCATACACACACTCACATTCCCATACACACACTCACATTCCCATACACACACACATTCCCATGCACACACACATTCCCATGCACACACACATGTTCCCATACACACACACATTCCCATACACACGCTCACATTCCCATACACACACATGCTCACACTGCCATACACACACTCACACACACATACTCCATCCCATTCACATTTCCATACATTTCCTTTCCGTACGTTCCGTTCACGCCCACTCATACACACCCTTTTTTCCCGAAAAAGTTTTATTTTATTTATTTAGTTTTTTGCAAACTTACACACATTCATCCCCAGTCTGCTGTCAGACCCATTACACACCACACTGCCCAGATATTCCCACCCGGTCCCCTGCAGAGCCCGGTCCCCTGCAGCCCGGCTGATAATAAAACACAATAACACACACTCAAAAAAAAACAAAAAAAAAAAACACACACACACACACATTTTAGCATAACATCCCAACAGCGGCAGCAACAGGGGTAGAAATAAATGCACCCATCTCCAGATTAACTGCGAAACATCTGAGCCTCATAAGCTCCTCGACCTTGAAAAGCCTCCGACCTGCTGCGCCGATCAGACGTGTGTGATGCGCGGCCCACGGTGCATTAATACTGCGGTGTCATAACACTCATGCAAATATATACATACATACAGCCCTCCTGACCTTGAAGAAAGCTCTCTGCACATGCACGCTGTGCAAATCGCTCCTAAGATGCATTAAAGACACTCACTGCTGAGCATTAGCGGCCAAAGACAATAGACAGACGCCGTTAGAGGCGAGCAGGGCTTCGTTAATCAGTTTTACTGCATTTCACCGCCGGGCTTAACCGTACCAGAAGCGCAGAAAAAGTTTTCTGATGTGTGTGAGGTCAAAGAAAGCAGGTATCATAAAAGCATCCGTGGAAAACTGAAAAAAGTAATTTCTACATTTCTTCTTTTCCACCGCATTTTTCAACTTCCTGCATATTTCCGTGCTTGAGGTTGTTCCGTAACGTGACACGGTTCTTTATTTGGAAACTTCTGTCTTTACAGTGGTGGTGAACGGAACCAGGAGCCACATTAACAGCCGCTATTTTAGATAACAGGCACGTCTTTCTGTTACGGACGTCTGGTTCCATTTACCACCACTGTGAACTATTCTGACTCAGTACATTCCTCCAGAGCGCTTCTCATCAGCCTAATCAAACTTTATTCCAATCTTAATGACCTATTTACGCAAGAAAGTTAGCGCTAATGAAGATTTCACACTTTCTGTGTGTGTGTCACACAGACTCTTTTCTTACGGGCCAAATGTGAAAAGTGAAAGTGACTATTTTTGTCATTGTGAGAGCACAGCGTGAAAACCCATGCACACAAACACACCGTGCAGCTATGAAGCACCCAGGGAGCAGCGGCAGGGACTGTACCTTGCTCAAGGATACCTCAGGGCAACCTACTCCCCAACCACTACACCACCAAAGCCTGTAGGAGCACGTATCAGCCCTATATTCTTAAACTTTCACTCAATCAAATGAGTTCAGTAACGGTGATTAAACACATCGATTTGAGCAATTTATTGTGATTAACTCCATTTGAGAAGGTTGTGGGCTCGATTCCAAGCCTGGCTGCTTTATGGAGGTTCCACAGGTCTCTGGTGGTCCCACAATCCAAAGACATCAGGTGAGTTGGAGATGCTTAACTGTCCAATAGCTGTGTGTCTGCCTTAGACCCTGTCCGGGACATCTCATCCAGGGAGAAGCTCCAGCTCCTGTATTTAAATTATTTATCAAGTAATAATGAAAAACATTTTGCAAACAGTTTACAGTGAAGTATGACCTCACCCAGGTAAAAACATCGCTCTCATTTGCACAACGGAGTGAAGCCCGAGAGCAGGCTGCCGTTCTGTCCATAAGAGCAGGACTTATTTGGCCTGCAGCCGCGCTTAAAACCCATAAGATGGTTTTCAAACTCACGAACCATCCAAAGAGAGCGGTGAGCAGAGCTGGCAGCTGTGTGATGACAAGAGCATTTAGGCGGATAAACAGAAGTTTGGATGCATAAAAATGGTACGTGAGTCAGATGTGAAGTGGCTTTTCTTATTTTGGAATTTTTATGACAACATATTTAAAGTGACACACACAGATCACAGACAGACAGACAGACACCAGTTGCGATGGTTGGTTTGCTGAAGCTTCGTTTTATGGGCTAAAGCAATTGCAGACGGGACGGTGTCCTCAAAATATCCTGCAGTTCGCTCTCCAGACCCAGCCAAACTGTACCCATACCATTAGGTGCTGTGTGTGTGTGTGTGTGTGTGTGTGAGTGTGCACAGAGGGTACTGCAGTCTAGCATTGTGTCATGTCACATTCGGCTCATCTGTCAGTGTAGTGGATTATTTCTTGAGAGAGCAGAGTGGGCCGGCTGGAATGAGAGCGCCATCAATCTGAGCTGAGTGCAGGCACAGGGGAGCCACCGGGCTGCAAAGCATCATGGGAAAGCAGAGCAGAGCCGGTGTGTGAGCAGGTGATGGGGCAATGGAGCGACTCGAGACTCTATACTCAACACACACACACACACACGAAGCATGCATTATCCTCACTTGTGAGAGAGTAGAAAAAGTGAGGGAGGGGAGTAGAGAGGAGAAGAGGATGATGGGAAAGAGAGCGGGCGTGCGAGAGGGAGAAAAGACAGAGTGAGAACAGAAAGAGAGGGCTAGGAATATGGGTAGAATGTGGGGTTGGAAAGAGTGAGGGAAAGGTAAAAAGAGCGAGAGAGGGTGAGAGTAAGGATGAGAAGGAGAGGACAGGGAAGAAAGAGTGGGAGAAAGAGAGAATGGGACGGAGAGAGAGGAGGGGCTATACAGATTCTAAAAAGCATAGTGTGTATGTGTGTGTGTGTGTGTGTGTGAGTGTGTGTGTGTGTGTGGAGGTAAGCGGATTCCTGTGTTATTGTGCAGTGTGTGTGAACAGTGTTTAGGATTACACGTGTACAAGTAGTGCTGCTCAAATCACACACTCATACACTCTATATAATCTACCTGCGAGCCTCTTCAACTGCCAGTCTATTATAACACACACACACACACACACACACACACACACACACACACACACACACACACACACACACACCTCTGATCAGCTGATGTGCAGATTGCTTCAATTTAACGGATTTGTCAAGGAAAATGAGCCACGAGCACTTAGAGGGACGTGACTTCTCCCACTTTCTAAGTCCACCTGCACTGCTGTGGCCATGTTGTGTCTCCTTACAATAGTTGTGTTCCATCCATCCATCCATCCATCCATCCATCCATCCATCCATCCATCCATCCATCCATGACCAGGCCACAGGTGGTGCTGCAGCCTAGTGCTCAAACAGCAGAAAGCAGAGAAAAAACCCTGGACGGGTTGCCAGTTCATCGCACAAACGCAAACATCCCCACACACACCTGGAGGCAGTTTAGCCTCCTCAGTCCGCCTGACGTCCATGTCTTTGGACTGCGGGCCGAAACCGGAGCCCCCGGATTAACCCCATCACAGGAGGCTGCCCTCGGCGGGAACCGAACCCAAAACCTTGCCGTGAACAGATCCAGCGTCTCCAGCTGAGGTCACTTCTGCAGTCACACTGATTTATGAACATCCCAAAGATATCCGACCAGGGTGCCTTCTTTTAATATCCAGCATCCCTGGCATTGATATGAAGCACACAGTGTTTTATTATCTTCCCATGGTAAAAAAAAAAAACAAGAAGAAAGAAGAAAAAAAGAAGGATGACACATATTCATAATGCATCACGCTCGACTCCCCGCTTAGCCCAACCTGTTTTTTTAATCCGGATACTGCTTTTAATAGAGCGTGACTGCATGATGAAAGAGACGCGCGAGAAACAAGAAAGCAAACACGTTTTCTGATATTAGTTCTCCTTTTCACTCTCATTCTCTCTGTCGCAGTCCCTCTCTCTCGATCTCTCTGCTCCGAAAAGACTATTTTTATCTCAAAGCCTGCCAAACGAAACTAGAGCCAGCCCTAAAATTATAAAATCAATTCTAATTCGGACATTCATCATAGTTTTTTCACATTTCCAGAAAGCAGACGCAGCCGGATCAGTCCTTTCCACCGATATCGATGTCCAACTCTACAGACTAATGTAGCCATTAGTAAAAAAACATGATTGTATTTTCTCGGGGAGGCACAATGTGTCACTAAAATGTAGATGAAACCGGTTTAAACAGCAAAAAAAAAAATATATATATATATATATATAATCATTTTTCAAATATATTTTCTAGAATTTTCACAACTGCACTCAGCTTTGGGGTAAGTTGTAACATTTGCACTCTGCACTCATCCAGTCGTTCAACACTTGATTTCATTTTGTGATTTAATTGGCTGCAGACGTGCGGGTCGCTTCTTAAAGGGCCAGTATTTCGTATTTTTACCAGATTCACTGCATTTCATGAGCTCTGACTATCATCCTTGTGAGTTTTTGCATGAAAACCGACATAAGTTTGATAAAAGCTCACCAATACCTTAACCGTCGCTGTGAAAAAGTAAATGCACCCTCTTCTTTTCACTTGCTTGTGCCACCTTCGGCGACGATAACTGACAGAAGTCTCCGAAGTTTCTAATAAAAATAAATCTGTCTTCGGAGAACCCATCCTTTTCTGCTGAATCTCTTTCATTCATTCACGTTGCTTTCCAACTATCAGCTGAGAGAGGCCTACAGATCATGTACATGTTCTTCTTTGACTTCTTGTAAGAGTTTTCTGTGAGCTGTCGGAGTTATTTTTCCAGGGTGGCCACTTCCTGGCAGATTTACCACCGTTCCATGTTTTCTCCATCTGGAGATGACGGCTCTGACTGTGGAGTCCCGGAGTTTGAGTGATTGGTTTTTAATCCTTTTCAGACCGATCTATTTTCATTACCTACCTATTTAGGTCTTCAGGCGCTGATTTTGTTCGAGGCATAATGGGCTGTTTGTCGACATTTTAAAGGAACTTCAGTTGCTGGAAAGGTTGTTTTTAAGTGCTGTCTAGAATCAGCAATGCTGGCAACAGTCAGTCCTCCACCTCGCTCGTCTAATTTACACTTTTATCCATTAAATTTGCTTGACGGGTTAGTTTGCGTGACACATTGGGGTCATTTACTTTTTCGCTCGGGCGATAAGTGCTTTTTGTCCTTCAGTAGATCACATTTTGAGCACTGTTGTACTTACTCGGGTTGTCACAAGAACAACAAGAAAGATGAGAATCAAAAAGTGGAAAACACTCTTTACACCACACTCTATTACAGAGCTGATTGGCTCTCCTGTACTGGACTCCATCAAGAGAGGACCAACATAAAGGGATGGTGCTAAAAAGCAATCGGCTCAAGAGGTGGATGCATGACATCAGAAATCCAGTTTGTTTTTTTTATTTGGACTGCATGGACGATATGACGATATGTTTGAAATGTATATTTAGTGCGAGAAGTTTCAACCCTGCAACAGAAAACAGCAAGGAATTCTGTTTTCCATAATAAAGGCACTTCAAAATTCTATCTCAAAAACCAAATTGAGTCCTCTCTCTCAGGATGAAAGAATGAAAGACAAATAAAAGCCGTTTTACTGAAAGAAAAGGTACAAAAAAAGGCCACATTCTTGCAGGGAACGCTGGTTCTTTCGGAACATTCCACTGCTGATCAACGGTTAATTAATCCGTCACTTTCTATCACTTTTTCACTCCGAACTAAAGGTCACATTTTAGGTTCTAAGCTGTAGCCACATCATTACAGCATGGAAGAACAGGAATTTGCACGACCTTTACCATTACAATCTGTATGATTATGTTAAAAAATACGATTTCACAGAAGCTTCTTTGTGCCATTCCACTTTTGGTTCCTAAATGAACTGAACAGTGAAAGAAATTTGGGTCTGAAGAAACTTGGAAAGGTTAGAAAACCTCAATTGCAGCCCAGATTGAAGGCCTGAGTCTGCAATAAATCCACAGTATGCACGAAACCGTAGGTAAGTGCAATAAAAAAACTGAAAATCTGATTTTTTGGACATATTTTATTCATGAGATGAGAGAGAGAGAGAGAGAGAGAGAGAGAGAGAGAGAGAGAGAGAGAGAGTGTAATCAGTCAATCGTCCAAACAACCAATCAGCAATGCTTTAAAAATGAATAATAAATGGTCTATAAAACCAAACAGAAGGCTACAGGACAACATCTGGAAAAGAAACCTATTGTAAACCCTTCATCCCTCCCTCACTCCCTGAGTGTGACTGCACATCAAGGAGAAAGGATCTCCACAAAGTTCATCCATCCTCTTGCCTCCTTCTCAGCATCTAGAATAGTATCTCTTCCCTCATAAGTGAAGGTATCTAATGTCTGTATAAAGACGGATGATTTCCTTTTGTTGCTAAACCGACCCCATCTATAATTCACGGGCCACTTTCCGTAGGCCGAGCTCTCGCTTGTACGTCTTTCGCACCGTGCTCTGCTGGGCCTGATGGAAACATCGGCGTGAAAACGTTTAAAAATTCACCCCCCCCCCCCACTTCTTGCTGTCGTTCATCACCCAGCTCTCTGCCCGCAGAGCACTAACAAGTTCAGAGCAGCAACCACCATTCTCCATCATTTCTCTCATTCTATCTTTCTTTCTCCAAAAAACTCCCTCGCTCTCATGCTTCTCACACCGCTATCTCTCACGCATCGCATGGACGCGTTCAAAGCGTTTGTCTTACTTGTTTCCCCGAGTTCACACTGAGGGTGACACGGTCGAGTCGTGTATTTTACATGAGAGCAGATTATTTTCAATGAAAAAGTTGAGCTGTACGTAAATGAAGAGCGATGCCGTGGCTGTTGCCGAAGGGAATCATGTGAAGTGCTGTGCTTTATTTTCAACGCTGAAACCATGTGCTCCTTCTTACTTCCTCTGTATTTGTTCCTTCTAGAGAACTGCAGAAAGTGATGGTCACGGGTTCAGACTTTCCCATCCCGAAGCATGAAATGGGTCGTTAAATCACGATGACAGTCCCAGCGTGTGTTTTTGCTAAATAAGTGTCACGGGAGAAGAAAAATAAATCGCTTAATACTCTTGTGATAAAGACTTACTGGGGCAGCTTCACTCATTTATATATTAGTATTCACTTAATACTGTTTATAATATATTTATTACTATACAACCGTGTGACTGAACTGTTACTAGTGTTACCTCTTGAATAAACACACTGCTCAAACTAATTAAATCACATCAGATCTCAATTGGAAAAAAACTGAGATCCTGCTGGATATCCATACTGATATGGAATGGGTAATGTGTACGGAACAAAAGGCCACATCATTTGATTAAAAAATGAAAATCATCAAACTGATGTGGCAGGCGAGTCCCATTTACTGAAATGTCATTGCAGCAACTCAAAATGGTCCTCAGTAGCTTGTGTGGCCCCCACATGCTTGTATGCATGCTTGACAACGCCGGGGCTCTTTACGAGATGACGGATGGTGTCTTGAGGTATCTCCTGGCAGCATCGGATGGACTTAAGCATGATGTCCCAGAGATGTTCTATTGGATTTAGTTCAGGTGAGCGTGGAGGCCAGTCAATGGCATCAATTCCTTCATCTTCCAGGAACTCCCTGCACACTATTGCCACATGAGGCTGGGCATTATCCTGCACCAAGAGGAACCCCTGACCCACTGCACCAACGAAGGGTCTAACAATGGGTCTAAGGATTTCATCCCGACACCTGATGGCAGTCAGGGTGCATCGTTTATCCTGTACAGGTCTGTGCGCCCCTCCATGAATCTGCCTCCCCAGACCAACACTGACCCTCCACCAAGCCCATCATGCTGAACAATGTTGCAGCATAACGTTCATTGCGGCTTCTCCGGTCACACCTGTCACATGAGTTCAGAGTGAACCTGCTCTCATCTGTGAAAAGTACAGGGCACCAGTGCTGGACCTGCCAATTCTGGTGCTCTCTGGCAAATGCCAGTCGAGCTCCACGGTGCTGGGCAGCGAGCACAGGGCCCACTAGAGGACTTTGAGCCCTCAGGCCACGCTCATGAAGTCTGTTTCTAGTGGTTTGGTCAGAGAAATTCATGCCAGTGGCCCGCTGGAGATCACGTTGTGGGGCTCTGGCAGTACTCATCCTGTCCTTGCACAAAGGAGCAGAACAGGTCCTGCTGATGGGTTAAGGACCTCCGAAGCCCTGTCCAGCCCTCCTAGAGTAACTGCCTGCCTCCTTGAATCTCCTCCATGCTCTTGAGACTGCGCTGGGAGACACAGCAAACCTTCTGGCAATGTCACGTATCGATGTGCCATCCTGGTGGAGTCGGACTGCCTGTGCAACCCCTGCAGGGTCCAGGTATCTCCTCATGCTAGCAGTAGTGACACTGACCCGAGTCAGATGTAAAACTACTGAAAAGTAGTCAAAAAAAGATAAGGAGGGAAAAAATGTCAGTGGCCTCCACCTGAAAAACCATTCCTGTGTTTGGCGTCGTCTCATTGTTGCCCCTTCAGTGCACCTGTTAATTTCATCAGCACCAAAACAGCCGACACTGATTAACAACCCCCTCTGATCCTGAGCTGACCCGATCAACATCCCACAAGTTTAACCGACGTGATACTAAACACTGATTCAAAAGTCTTCCTTTCATTTTTTTGAGCAGTGTCCTAGCAAAAACATACAGAAATAATAATAACATAGAAAATATTCTGCTTTTATATCAATATCACATGAAAGTAATACATATTATAGTTTAATAGTGATTCGCCCATTGCCTGCTAGGTCATACCAAACAGAAGGCTACAGGACAAGACCTGAGAAAGCACCTTAAACCCTTCATCCCTCTCTCACTCCCTGATGTGACCACTGCATATCACCAAGGAGAAAAGATCTCCACACAGTTCATCCATCGTCTCGCCTCCTTCTCAGCATCTAGAATAGTATCTCTTCCCTTTAAATCTTCTAAAATAAGCACTTGGCTCTGTATTCCAGCATCACCAGAACATTGTCCTTTTCCACAGTGCAATAAATACAGTATTGCTCTATTTTTGTACATAATTTCAGTGAAATCGTAACGTGCGGTGAGCTTGGTGCAACCCTATAAACACTTCTATAGTATCTCCATTACATAACCTACAGATAGAGATCTGCATATACACACATGTATATATTTGTAGATGTAAAACCGTAACTTCATGAATGTCTGATGAGAATTTCGCATCCATTCTTGCACGGCACTAATCTGCTCGGGGTGTTCCTGTGACGCTTACGGCTCCTGGAGTCCTGGTTAATAATGTGACACTCTGTGGAGTGAGAGACCCACCTCGCTGACTAGGGGCCCCTCTGGCCCCCACCCTGAAAGTGGAGCTGTGTTTAATTGCCAAATGCTTACAAAGAGCCGACGAGAAACATAATTGTCATTTCCACCAGAGTCGGGGTGATCAAAGCAGCTGGCATTCAGAGCATACTGATGGGGGAGTTTAGCCTGGAGCGGGTAGTCTACACACATACACACCCTCCCCCAAACACACACACACACACACACACACTCCCACCCGAGTTGTTCTGCTTGACTTAGAAGGTTGGCTCAAGCTCACTTTCCGAATGCCGAACACGTCACCTGAGAAAACAAGCGATAGCAAAGCTCAGCGCTTCACAAAAAAAACATCCACCGACGAAACAACAGATGTATCGCTTACAGCCATTCACTCTGTTCCACACACACAACTAACCCAACGCACACACACACACTCATTTGTAAGCCACTGAATTAAAAACATTGTTTAAAGATGCCTGATTCTGGTACTTTTGCCTAATTTTAGACAAAGCACTGGATCAGCAACCACATAAACACGTCGGTTACAGAGCGCGGTGATTTGAAACCTCAGATGACAAACGCTTCGGCGGATTGATCGCGTCCGAGTGTAAATTTGATCAAACTGTCACTTTAAAGTCCCCATTAGACGTGTGAGACAGTCCAGCGACATCAGTACCAACCTTCATTTGCTTCATGAGCTGAAAATCGTGAGAAAATGAAACATAAGCAATCTATAAAGATTCGATTGGCCTTAAGCAGAAGAGATGCTCACGCATTAAAAGCTATGAGGAGGGTCCAGACCCTCAAACTTAGTGAAAAATAATTAAACGGTATATTTTTAAAATTTTTTTGCAAGACCATTCTTCAACCTCTCTGTATTTCTGATTAAACATTACTTAATCAGCGTTACTGCGTCTTTAAGACACATGTAAATAACCTCTCCTGCGATGCCCTTTCTCATATTTCACTCCAAAAGTGCACTTTTCATTTCTTTGACGTGACACAGGGCTAAGATCAATACCGGATATCCAAATGCATTGTTTTTGTGAAACGTTTAAACCGATTTCCCACCGTTTATTTGCTTTTTGCGGAGAAATACAATGTCGTTTGCAGTCAAAAGGTCTTTATACCTTCATGACCTCCATCAATGAACATGAGGTCACTGGCACCAGTGTAACGAAAACAGCTCTAGGCATTGACTTTGTGCTTTAACGTGGTTGAAGTGAATTCTGGTGGGAATTTTTCTCCAGGTTTTCACCACACAGACAGCCGAGCCTCGATGCCAAAAGTGTTTATCGTCTGAAAATTTGTTAAAGCAATTTAAGTAATGTGTTAAAGGTTTACCAGTGGTTACCATCGCAACATTTCTGGAAGAACTGCATGTTAGACTGACCTGTTTCTTATTTAGCTTTACGCAGAAGCGATGTGCAAATGTGGAGCGAGTAAAAACCAATGTATTGAATGTTTTAAGAGCATTACAAGACCAAATTCTGACCCAAAACAGTCTCAGCCGATGGCTGTCTGAGAAGGTAAAGGGGAAAAGCAGTTTGAATTTGATAGAATTGGACAGTGGGGTCAGTGGTAAAATACTCTACGGACCAAGATGTCCCAGGTTCAAATGCCACCTCCAGCACCATCACCAGTGAGTTCCTGAGCAAAACCCTTAAACAGAAGATGCTCCTGGAGGACTGTCCCTGTAGTTCGGATTCGGAAGTTGCTCTGGATGAGTGTCTGCTCAATGCCGTGAATAAATACTTCAAGTATTGTCTGGTCAACTTCTTTTCCTTTCTTAATATACACCCATTTCCTGCAGCACTTTCCACATCGTTGGGACATTCAAGCATTTCCCCCTTTGTAAAGTTGCCATTCCTCCTCTGCACAGCATACCGGGAGACGTTTGGGTTTTATTTCGTCCCATTCACTTCGCAAAGAGGTGTTAAAGCGTGCGATAACAGTGTCGCCGGTTTGTTTCAAAATTCTACACATCTTCTCTTGTGGAGACAGGGCGGGACTGGAGACGAGGTGGTCCAATACTCACACCCCCTGATTCTGCAGCCAGGCCTTTGCAATGTTTTCAGAATGTGGTTTTGCATGGTCTTGTTGAAGTCTGTGTTAAAGATCTCAGCTTGAAGGCAGCATATGCTGATTCTGCATTAATGCTGCATCACAGAAGTGCCGATGACCTTCACCAAAGGCACTGACACAACTCTGATGTCAGGACAGACTCTGTTTCTTGACTCGTTGCTGATATAAGTCTTGATAATCCTTTTCGTCTGAGCATAAAGTGTCCATTCTTAATAATAATGAAATCTGGAATACTGATTCATCTGAGCACATCATACCTTCTAACTCTGGATCCATGCCAGATGCCTCCAAACCAAGAGAACTCAACAGCCTTTCTGGACTTGATTATCATGAGGCTTTTATTTTGCCAAGTAAAGTTTAAAGGGGCATTCGTGACTCAAAAACTCACAAAGTAATCCCCTGGTCATTTGGGTTTATTAGATAAATATTAAAACTGATGTTTAGCGAATAGAGATCGCAGGCTTGTGCCTTTGCCTCTTACAAGTACTTCCAGATTCCTTGAACGTTTAACGATATTTTACAAATCCCTTCCGATCCGTAACTAAAATTTTGGATTTTAGAAACCTATGATGGTCTGGACTTTGGTGACCTCTTATAGCCCTGGATGACGTCACCTGTTTAAAATTACATACGTTTTTAAAGCATTGTCATTTACTACTAGCCCTGAATTGCCCACAGCTTTTTTGGAATGATAAAAGGCTTGAAATGGAGAAATATATATGAAATTGGCCACAAAAAAACATATATTGTGTTCACACTGTCTGAGTCAATGTAAAAAATTCAGTCTGGCGGCTGTATAGAAGACTGGGCTGAAGGGCCTCTAAATGCATCAGCAATGCAAGTTGTGGAACAGACAAGCTGAAGTAAATATGAATCCACGTCCATACACAGAATAACACACCTCCACCGGAGAAAACTACCCAACTGCTCTTAAAAGACACCTCAAACCACGCTGTTGATTCGCTCTGTGGGAAGACGCTCAAGCAGAAAATAGAGCGGCCTTGCCGAGCGAGAGTGTAGACATAAAGAAAATAGACACCGCAGGAGAAAGACAGACGCAGAGGAAATAAGATGCCATGCGGATGACGGCAGAAACAGAGGTTTTGAAGGGGACACTCACCAAGGATCTGGATGGCGTTTCGGCCCGGCCGGGGGACGTGGTGCTGCTGGATGGTCTCGTACAGAGTGGCCTGGCAGAGCACAAGGCAGCTAACAGCTATCCACAAACACAGATACCACGACATGGCAGGAGACAGGCTGCGGAGAGACAAGAAAGCAGTTTAGACCAACGACAGACATAAATGGGGACCACAGGACACACACTTACAATACAGACAGCACTGTGCAGAAGTTATCCCTCCTTTCCCTTCCTTTGGGAGTCACCTTGCTGGTGCACAACTATGGTATGCCTGTCAAACTGTCTTGAGCAGGTTAAATGAAAGAAATGGGGACAGATTTTTTGAAGTGTCTAAAGATACAAGGTTCTAGACAAAGGGCTTCTCCACTCAGCATTCAGCGTCAGCAGTAAACGAATCTCCTGGTCATCTGCACCTCTTTCTTCACTGCTTCATGTCTTAAGTTAGACGCTTTGTTCTGCTTGAAGGTTCAGACGTAGATCACTGTGTGGATTAACCAACACAAAACTATCAAACTGCTCAGGTACAGAGACTGGACTGAAAATGAGAGACAACAACACTGTCCTTCAGGAAGATCTGCAGAACTGCACAGGTACAGAGACTGGACTGAAGATGAGAGACAACAACACTTTTCTTCAGGAAGATCTGGAGAACTGCTCAGGTACAGAGACTGGACTGAACATGAGGGACAACAACACTGTCCTTCAGGAAGATCTGGAGAACTGCTCAGGTACAGAGACTGGACTGAAAATGAGAGACAACAACACTGTCCTTCAGGAAGATCTGGAGAACCGTTCCTCAACAAGAGTTTAAAATATAAGAAAGTCTGACTACGGAAGCAAAAAATGAAGAAACGAGGGGTGGCTCGATTTCTCTAGGAGCCAAATCAGGTCTGAACATGTAAGCGCAGGTCTATATTGGTCAGTATTAATAAAGTCTGGCATTATTAGGCCTAAAAGAGAGAAAAGAAAGAGAGAGTGTCTTTCAAGTGTCTTCTAATGGCTGGTTGTATCGCTGCACTGTGTGTCCCTGCTGGCTTTCAGCTGAATATCTTCATAACACTTATTTACAGGTAACAACAGTCAACTGCAAGCCTTTTCTGCAAACAGCAAACTGCTTCGTGTTGATTAAACACCTCCACCGTGCTCTGCGCTCCATGATGGTGTGTTTGAAGCGTTACATTAAAGGCTCAGCTCTAAGACAACACCAGCAGTGGAGCTCCTTCAGACGAGTATAGCAGAATTTAGGCATTATTCGTTTCAGACTCAAGATTAGGAGCAGTCCAAGAGTTTAAGACAAGAAGAGAATAAGACAATGACAGGAGTCATGTACCTGCACGCTGGAATGATTTTTCTTTTGTTCGCAGTGCAGAAATGTCAGCAAAAAAGGACTTTAAGACCCCAAATTGGATTTTAAAGCACTCATATAATCAGTCTGTATACAGAAATAAAGCTGGAAGGCCTGTTTTGAATTCTTCCTGTGATCTTTGTGATGTCACTAAAACCAAAACACTAACATACACCCACCTATTGTCCATTTTCAATCCATTCACGCTGAAGTTATAAGGAGCAGTTCTTCCTGGTCTGCACTTTGAGAAAGGCAGGATAACAAGGCAGCCAATCAGAATAGAAGCTATTTATGATTTAAGGCAGCCAATCAGAACAGAGGTTAGTGATCTCAATCTTAAAGGCTCAGTAACACTAAAGAACCAGTTTAAATGTGGTGGAAAGTGTGTAGAAATTCATTTTTTGGCACCTGATCAAATAAAATCCCAAAAAAGCGCGATACGGGCCCGTCAATGTTTCTAATGTTATGCTTTCTGCCAGAATGCACTTAAAAAAGCATCCTTTCTGTCGTCTCCTCCATCGATCTTATCACTACAAGATCCGGCATGCATTACATCAACAATGAATCCTCACTGCAGAGAAAAAGAAACCCACGCCTCAGTTCTGATGAACCTGCCAGGATGTGAAAGAGAGGATGTGTGAACGGGGCCTAGTAACACTTATCCACCTCCGCCGTGACTGAACTGTGCCCTCAGATGACCCACACGTGCTCAACCGAACCCAGAGACGCCTGAAAATCTCAAGACACATACATGCTTTTGCCATGCGACTGTAAAAAGCAATGCATGAATTATGATCCGGCTGTTCTGATGTTGCATTATCAAAAATGATAGAAATATTACTTCATAGGACAACATAACACTACCTTGCTGTATTTAATTAGAGTATTTAAGAGTAGTACAGTCAGTGCTACTTCTCACATTTACTTTTAACATTTTCATCCAAAACATTCACTTTCTGCTGATTACATTTTAAGAACTTCTTACTGGGAATGCATTTAAAGGAAATTTGCCATTATTTTTGTTTTCCCATCAAGACCCATTTCAGCCTAAAGGGAAAAACACACTATTAATCCATTCTGATTTGGGTCCGTCCCAAATCAGAATGGATTAATATTCTTTAAATAATAATAATGCGGCCAGTACAAATCCCTGAATTTGGATTGGGAATGTGAGCCAGCGTCAAAAAAGCCTCAAATATATTTTATCTATATTTTATCCCACACACACCGTGCAGCAGTGGGCAACCACATCCAGCACCCGGGGAGCAGTGATGGGCATGGTACTTTGCTCAGGGGTACCTCAGGGCAACCCGCTGGTGCGAGATTAGAACCCACAACCTTACGATCCTGGGACCTAGTCCCATTCCAGTGGCAAAGGAGACCTAGTGTCTAGGAGCTTGGCTCCAGGATTGAAGTTTGAATCTCAACCAGTGGGTTGCCCTGAGGTAGCCTTCAGCAAGGTACCGTCCCTGTCACTGCTCCCTGTGTGCTGGATACAGCTGCTCACTGCTGCACAGTGGATAAAGAGGATGTGTTTGGTGCATTGCGGTTCACTGTGTGCGATGCTGTGTTTCACAATGACAAAAAATAGTCACATTCACTTTCACTTTTAAGTGCCAGGCCACCACAATGACTGGGATCTGAGTTCCTTCAGCTAATCAGGCTAAAAAAAAATCCACAATGTTTTCATAGTACAATGACCATTTAATTAAAATACTGAAATTACTGGAACTCCAAAAATGCACTACAGTTTATTAAAGAGAAGTAACGGCAGCACAGTAAGACGTACTATTCATGAGAAAAATGGACATTTTGGACAAAGAGGCCCAGGCCAAGCCCTGGACCGAGGAATCGACCATATTTTCGGACATGTTTTCACTGGGTCGTAATTAACAACAAGCCCCTTTCAACTCTCGGAACCCGGCCGAGCGATTGTTAAGTGGCGTCCCACGTGATTTCCGCTCAGCCCTGTAAGGA
>CM029371.1:26529458-26546958 GCA_017165825.1 Hepsetus odoe
TTTTGAATTAAGAGCCTGTGCATCATGGAAGGATCCTTCCAAGGACCATTACATGCTGTGGAGGTTTAATGTACTTTGTGTGAACCACTGCCAACGAAGAATAACTTTCAGTTCCACAAAGAACCTTTCAATGGATGGATTTTTGAAAAGAAAACACTTTTAAAAGTTAGAAGAACCAATACAGGCACTTAAACAATCATTCATAAAATTGAAAAAGAACCCTGAGTTCCCTGAAAAACGTTGAGATGAAAGCAACTTTTAAACATATGAAGAACCCCCAGATAAGACGGAAACAAGTTCATTTTTTTTTTTCAAGCTCTCTTCGTTGAGGATAATATGTCACGACAGCCTTTTTAGTTTGGATGGACGGCAAAATGTTCACCATGGTGGTGGTCTAGTGGTGGGTACTTGCCTGTGGACCCAAGGCTCAAGAGGTCCCAGGTTCAAATCCGACCATTCTACCACCATTGGGTCCCTGGGATCTCAACCTGGAGCATGTCCTGACTACCGTCCCCGTTCCTCTGTCCCTGCAGTTAGGACATGGAAGTCGCTCTGGATTAGAGCATCTGCTAAATGCTATAAATGTAAATGTAAATGGATGACTGAATACTGTGTGCACCGCATGAATGCTACTGCAGTATAAGCCCAAAAATGTAGACCTGACATTTGTTTCCAGGACACTCATCCCCTCCTCCGTCTCTCACTAGTTGTTGATTATGCTTGCAGGAAGGAGTCCATTCTCCATGGCTGGGATTTGAATGGGAAATGTAGCCGAACCAAATCCGACCGTTTTTTTTTACAGGCGCACACGGAGGCATGGCGTTGTGTCTCCCTGTGTCTGCTCCAGCTGCCTTCATCCTGACGCCTCCCTGACAGTCCGACTGATGAATTCAGCGCAAACAGCTGGAGCAGAAAACCTGAGTGCCTTATTCAGCCGCGAATACGTTTTGAAGTGTGTGCTTGTGCGTGTGTGGTGGGGCTGGTTTATTGTGTTTCCATGCCTCTGAGAGCATCCTAAGTGTAGACAGAGCTCAAAATGACAAAAAAAAAAGCCGATGTGTTTGACTTCCCATCAACCGAAACTAAAAGTTAAATTTGTGACAGCTAGTGTCACTCGGGCATGGGACTCCGGAGGAACCGTAGGGCATTCCGGGTCATCTCACTGTTCATATACTATGAGAGCCTGCCCCCCCCCCATCACCCGTTTCTACTCATGGCAAGCTTCACACACGCTTGCTGTAAGCAATGACTTGCAGGCACTGTTGGAAAACATGCTGGAAAAAAATACTGCACTGCAAAATGGGGAGAGGCTAATATTTATCATCTGCCTCTGTGGGACACCGCATAAGGGACGGGGACCAGCGGGTGCCTGCGGTGGAAAATTGCTACCTGTGTACAAGAAGCCACTAACAAGGTCTTGTCATGAGGAGAAACAAGACCAAGAGAAATAGAGAAGTGGAAATGGGGATAAGGAACAAGAAAACAAGTTTTATGGTTCTCCCCGTTCGCTCGCGAAGTCTCGGGCAGCCTCTCCCTTGACCACAGCTTGCCGCTTGGTAATAAAGTAATGGTCATGACTCAGCAATGCAATGGAACGACCCTGTTGGTCAAAAATGACCATCATTTGAAACTAATTCACTCCCACAAAAGCCCGGCCTTGCGGTGCGGCCGGAGATTCTTTCACGCTTAAAATATCTTGGCTGTAGAGCATTTGGTTGCACGAGCCGCCGATAAGATGCATTAGCATGTGCTTGTGATTTCACGGAAATGCACAGTAGATGAATGCCAATTTCGATTCATTTTATTCCATGAGATTCGTGTGCCGCGTTAGTCCCGTCCTCGTCGAACACGAACGTATCTCTGATATAAATCCGCTCCTGAAGCATCTCCCCGTGCCTCCAAGGAGAACTTAAAAGAAGAGTCATCCAATTAGCTGTTCCTCACAGCTATTATGTATGTTTACACTGATGCTTCCTGCCTCTCTCTCTCTCTTTCACTGTCTCACTCGCTCTCACTTTCCCGCTCGCTCTGCCGAAGCACTGTCAACTTGTTTTGTAACATCGGCTCATTTTTTTTTTTTGGGCCTTCTTTTATTCTTTCTGGGAGTGTTGTTTCTTGTCTGCTGGGAGGAAGTGATAATAATGGCATTTTCCCTCACAGGTTATCTCTCTTGCTCTTTCTTGCTCCCTCCCTCTCTCATTCCCTCCAGTATCTCATATCTGGGGTTTTCTGTCGTTTCCAAATAGCAGCCACTGCTGTGGCGTCTGCCAGGACCATCACCAGCGGCAATGCTTTTGAGCCCTGCCACCACTGATGCTGTTAGCCAGCCACTAATGTCTGCCCACCATTCTACTCCAAACTACCCCATGGGGTTAGCATAGTCCAAAATTCCTGCCAGAAATCTCCAGTTAATGCTCACCCCCAAACCTAGCTTTCTTTTCCATTTTCTCCCATCCCTCCATCTTCATCCTCGCATCCCTGCAAGGGCAATCTCGAAAGCAGTGGATGCTCAAACTAAAACTTTCTCAATTTTTCTCAAAGACTTTCTTAACAACAGTGATACCAAGAAGGTGCCGTGCCATTCCCTTTGGGACCCTAAAGACCCTTTCGATCGATGCTTTTTAAGATTTTTGAACCATTTTTGTAAACTGTTAAAGATCTAATGTATAATTTTAAGTTTCTACCTGTAACCCATTTTCTTGACCAGAAACCATATTGTAACCAGTGATCTGTTTTCTTTGCTTTAATCTGGTGTTTCTCAAAGCAGGTCCTGGAGTACCATTTTCTTCATGTTCTCTCCTCTAACAAACTTTAAATAAGCCAACTAATTAGCTAATTAACCAGCTTTTCTTGAGAACAAGGGATATGTTAGCCCGGGGCAAGCAGCAAAAAAAATGTAGGGCATGAGATACCCTAGGACCAAGGTTACACTATGAAAAATGAAACACTGGAGTCAGTAGTTCAACTCTTGTTTGTAGTGCAGCATCTGAGTTAGGCCAACAATGCACGTGAACAGAAAAGCAATGTCGTCCCAGGATGGAAACAGAAGGCTCTTCGGGGGAAACCTTAGTGTTTGCTTATTTCTTTGTAAAGAACGTTTCCGGGGCGTTTTCACATATAAACATACCTCTTCATCTGCTCAAGTTTTCGTGACGTTGACCGATAGATGCTTCCAACAACGTCTGTGCTCTCATTTCCTTCCACTCTGAAGGCATTCGGGATGTCCAAAGAGAGTTAGAAGTGACTGAAGGACATGCAATAGTTAACAAGTCCTTTATGAGTGTTTGAGTAGTGCTTGAGTTGGTAGAGCACCAAACCAATGATTCTAAAGTGTCCCCTCGGGGAACCCACTCAAACCGAGGGAACATACCAATTCATGATGGAGTTGATAGTTCCCCACGTATCCACTAAAGACACTGCTTATGTGGGGTTTTCCCGGCATGGCATTAGGAATATTAACTCTAAGGCGGGCATATACCACCGTCTTGGTAGGGTTATGTTGTCTGAGAGTTTTATGTTGTCTCAGTGTAGACATCCAGACTGTGGCGTGTGATGTATAAATGAGAATGTCTTTGGAGAGATCACACACTGAAGCAAGTGTGCCCGCTCAATGTTTTATTATGTTTTGTTGGGGAAGTGTTTGAAGCACACCTTGCTTTGCTCCAAGGTGCCTCAAGGGCAAAAGGGCCTGGAAATGAATGGTACAAACCGAGAAGAAAAGAAAGTTGGGTGAAATTCATATACAGAAAATGTTCTTCACTTCCCTCCCCTCCCCACCCAGCAACCCATCAGGATTCAAGCTCTACCCCGGAGCCATCTTCAGACTCGGAAAAAAGTAAACAAATGATTAGTCATTGAAATGGGAACATCGACCGACCCTGAGATTACATTATGCTTTTACAAAAATAAATCTATTCAGAAGATGTTGCCCTATGGGTAGATAAGAGCCCATGAGGGATTCACGTCAAGATCAGAAGGTCATGGGTTTGAGTCCTGGACCAGTAGGTTACTCTGAGGTATTCTTGAGCATGGTACCATCCCCATCATTGTTCCCTGGGTGCCAGATATGGCTGCCTACTGCTGCATGAGCAAAAGAACAGAGAAGCATTTTGTTGTGGTTCACTGAGTGCTGTGCTGTGTATTCACAATGGCAATTAGTCACTTTCACTTTCACTTCAATCCAATATCTTTATGTTAACAGTCCCAGTTTTGCCAGTATCACTGGACACATGTTTCCAGGCTGGTTTAAGGTCAACACAAATTGTGCAACCAGAACTAAATTAACTTCCCAGCCATTGGGTGTATTTCCTGCTTACAATCATCAGGTTCTAATGTGTTGCATGTCCTAAAAACAAGGAACAACGCGACAAAAGAACCTATAAAGAACCCATTGTGCACAGTGACTCTCAAACCTGCTCTCACGGACACCGAGATCCGTGTTCTTGCTCGATCACAATTCTCAACACATGGTGAAAAATATGTAGTGGAGTGTTTTACCTCCATTTCTGGGGACCAAACTATTCCATGTCCCAACACACCTGATTCAGCTCATCAGTTATTTATCAAGCTCTTCAAGTGCTGGATCAGGCATCTTGTGGCCAGAGAATACATGTTCAGGGCAGAAGTTACCAGGCAGTTGAAAACAACTGGCCAAGGGATCCCTGAGGGCCAGCTCGAGAAACAGTGCCCTGTGGACCTTTTAATGGACGATTCTTTGAAGAGTCATGTTTCTAAACGAGATCCTAGACCTTGTCAGAAGTGAAACCCCTTTTTTATACCATACACTTCTTATATTCTGAGGAAAATGATGCACTCACTATATGGACTATGGTACAAAGTGTAGCCTGGTCATTTAGGGGTTAACGTTAACGTTTGTACAAGTAAAAAGCTTCTCCTGGAATCTTATTCTAACCAAATGTCATTTACAAATCAAATATTTTTAAACTATTGCAGGCCTAATTGCTAATGAGCAAATTGAATAAATGTTTGAAAGATGTTTGAATTTACTCTCATGTTGCTACGATGGTGAGTTTCCCAACAAAAATCAATATTTATGATGGCTTGGGGTGCTTGTTAATTGGGGAGGACATGTGGGGAATGCAGTGGAATGTAGTTCATTGAAGGGTCGGAAGTGTAAGAGGCATGTGCTAATTACCCCTTGTGGTGGAGAGGGGAACGTTCATGCTGGAGCTGTTATTGACACAGCGAGAAGCCTCCCAGGGTGTATGTGTTTGTTTGGGTGCTTCTGCATTAAAAAATCACAAACTAGTGGGATAATAAGAGTGCACAGTCAAATCAGTCTCTGCAGAAATAATAGAGCGAGAGAAAGAAAGAGAGAGAGAGAGAGAGACCGTGTATGAGAGAAAGAAGGAGTGAGGTCGATTCTTCTGAAAGATACTGGCTCCTCACTGTCCCCATGGAATAAACTCCCCCCTTTCTATTGCTATGGAGTGGAAGTAGATAGAGAAACTTGGCTGAGATGAGTTTTTTTTTTTTTTTCTGTGTAGTTGAAGTGGGTCAGAAATACTGGGCTGGGAAAGTGCCGGGACCGGCAGGCCTCAGCGGGAGATGTCCTCCTGCCTCTCCATGAGGGGGAAAAGTAATTGAGTAGTACTGGAACGAGACGCCGGGATGGAAAAGTGTCAGAATTGGAACAGGGACAAAAAGGGCACTGCAGTCACTTCCTTAAGCCACCGGAGGAAGAACAAGCGCTCGATACTGGAGTTAAGATCACATCAGATGGAAAGCGTGGATCGAAGAAGGACACGAGGAACGGTTGCATCATTATTAGCACGGTTTTAGATGCAACACATCCAAAAATGATACACATCCAGAGTTCTGATCACTGTAGAACCGACACCTGCAGAGTTCGTGTTGATTCATCTTAAAACCCAAGGTTATCAGAGAGTCTTGCTTGGAAACCTTTCAGCTAAACCAATGGCGTCGAAGTGACAAACAACACTGAACATCCCTCATTTCTTCCATTTTTTCTCCAAAGAACCAGACCTGCTTGTATTTTTTATGGAATGTTGATGATTAGATCTCCAGGATTCCTACCACTTTCAGTCCAGTGTGAGACTATCTTCATCTATCGACATTAAAGCTGGTTAGAATTCCCACAAACTATCTTAGCTCTTTGTGTTCCATATTTACATGTATTTTTGCCCAAATCAAACCTTGTTAGCATATGATCTCATTTTCCTACCAAGATATGAAGAAAGGAACGTACTGTATATTATACAAATCGCTCATAAAGCTCACCTGGACACAAATAAACCATCTGAACATGCAATCATTTCTGTTAACCTTTTGGGTCCATCATGGCAGCTCGTTTTTGCGTTTTTGTCGTGATAACGTTTTTAATGAAGACGTCCATTGCAGTCAAATCCTCGGGGCTGAACCGACATCCTGAGTATTTAATTAAGCTGAACAGGACACAAATAAATCCGGTAAGAATGAATTCAATTCAGATTCAGTGCTTAATTGACACAGGAAGTTAAGCTAAGGTCAGTAAATGAAGCCAATTAGAGTTCAATCAGGTGTTCATTCAACTGGCCTTCTCATTCCCAGAAAGCAACACTGGCATGGCTCATACCTGCAACAGTTTGGTCCACAAGCGGTCCAGAGGCTTTTGCTGGAAACTTTAACTAGATCTAGTGGTTAAACTAGCGTGAAAGCCAGGTGTGATGCTACAAAGGATGCTTCCTGAAAGTGTTCAGAGTTACTTCAAGGTAAAGATGACTCTGATGCAGCCTCTAGTTCGTTCACCTCTGCAGGCATTCATTCAACACTGGCGCCATTTAGAACGTTTTCCCAGCATCCTTTAACAGCTCTTATCCAGAGCTTATCCATCATTCAGTTCCTAACTCCTGATGGAGCAACTGAGGGTTAAGGGTCTTGCTCAGGAACCTAGTGGTAGTAGTACTAGAGGTGGGATTTTAACCTGCCACCTGTTGGTCCATAGACAAGAATCCTACCACTGGACCACCAACGAACCTTTTACAGATGAAAGATGATGAACAGTGTTAAAGTAACATGTACGGAGGTTTAACTGGGCAGTGTCCCCAAGAGGGGCATTGGTGGACCAGTGGGTATGGCCATGACCCCCAAATTGGCAGGTCATGGGTTTGACTCCCCAACCAGTATGTTACCCAGAGGAACCCTGGAGATATGTACAGTCTCCAGCACTGCTCCCTGGATGTAGAGTTGGTTAGTTGCTGATCGTTCCACTTGGGTGGCTGCAGCAGAAGCATTGTGTTTTGGATTCAGTGTTTGTAAATGTAGTCACTTTCTAATGAACCTCTTAAGAGATCTTAGATGTTCATCTAAGTCTGGGATCCATTATCAACAAGCTCATTCACTTTTCAAGGCTTTGACTGTTTTTAAAGACATGCTAACACATTCAAATCTCCAGTGTTCAATTGACACCTAAACTCAACAAGACACAAATAAACGCCGTAAGAGGAATTTCAGTTCTGTTCATTCAGCCCCAGGCTCCCTCATCAGCAGTGCAACTCAATCAGCGCATTTTTGCCACCATGCCTTTAAGCGTTGAGCTGCTCCTACACATTTCCGAAGTTTCACCGGACACAAATGATCTCTGTAAAAGTTAAGCTTTTGAGATGTGTCCAACATCAGGATCCATTATCAGTATATCGCCTCATTTAGCCAGTTTTGCTAGCAAGGTATTTGTGACAGCTCTCTGAAGATAGAACTGCGTGACCAAATCCCCAGTGTTCAATTAAAACTTACAGGGCTGGTTTCTTGGACAGGGATTAAGCCTAGTCTTGGACTAAACTGCAACATCAGCAGTGTTTCATCGCGAACCCTTTATACACTAGGCCTAGAAGTGACCACCTGGACATTACTTGTCATTTTTAACAGCATGCAACTGGGACTGAACATCATTTGATCTCAGCCTAATTTCAGACTTTGGGCGTTACCGGTTCCTTAATTTAAATGTTGAAGGTAACTGTAAAGGTAATGGCAGGAAAAAGTAAAATGTATTTTATGAGAAAAAAAAAAATCATACAGAATAATTTGTATGAGATCAAACTTTTTTACCAGTGATTTTGCTGAAATGAAACTGAACACACACTTTTCCCCTTTGTATTTAACCCACCCTGCACCTCTGGTGGGTAAGGTTTAGGGCTCTTCCCAAGGGAGCTTCAGCCATGCATGTGGGAGTGGCAAAGTGTTTTTCAACCCCTCCCCCTACATTTAACAGTCAAGTCAAGTCAAGTAGGATTTTATTGTATACATTAATATTATATACACAGTACACAGTGAAACGAAATAACGTTCTTCCAGGACCCTGGTGCTACACCCAAGACACGACACAAGACACAACACGGGGCAACAAGTGCAGACAAGACAGACAACAACAGACGGCACGACAGACAGAACATTCATCCGTAGAGGGCCGCAGTGTTGTGGAACAAAGCAGCCCAGGTAGATTATGGTGTAGTAGTGTGGTGGAGCTCAGTCCAAGGGATTGGACAAACAACCCTCTGATTGCAAACCTACATCATAAAATTTACATTACAGTAGTTTAAAACTGATCTGGAGACCTGAGCAGTTCTCCAGATCTTCCTGAAGGACAGTGTTGGTGTCTCTCATTTTCAGTCCAGTCTCTGTACCTGAGCAGTTCTCCAGATCTTCCTGAAGGACAGTGTTGTTGTCTCTCATTTTCAGTCCAGTCTCTATACCTGAGCGGTTCTCCAGATCTTCCTGAAGCACAGTGTTGTTGTTTCTCATTTTCAGTCCAGTCTCTGTACCTGAGCAGTTCTCCAGATCTTCCTGAAGGACAGTGTTGGTGTCTCTCATTTTCAGTCCAGTCTCTGTACCTGAGCAGTTCTCCAGATCTTCCTGAAGGACAGTGTTGTTGTCTCTCATTTTCAGTCCAGTCTCTGTACCTGAGCAGTTTGATAGTTCTGTGTTGGTTAATCCACACAGTGACCTACGTCTGAACCTTCAAGCAGAACAAAGCGTCGAACTTAAGACACGAAGCAGTGAAGAAGCAGGTGCAGATGATTCCAGATGATCAGGAGATTCGTTTACTGCTGATGCTGAACACTGAGTGGTTGGAACCTTGTACCTTGGTCTAGAACCTTGTATTTTTGCAGCCTGTTGCTGCAAATGATTTGTTCCCATTTCTTTAACTGAATAGACTGAATATGATGAAAATATCTTGCTCTAGGAAAAGATCCAGCAAAATATATATAAGAATTCTGGACACTGTAGATATTCACTTGACACCAGATCCCACCATCAGTTTGTTCTTTAATTTTTCACTTGTAGACCATTTGTAGCTTTGGAAATGACACTAGAGTGAAGTTTCGCTTTAATAAATAACAAACCCACCTCCATAAAGGCTAAATTAACTCTAGCTCCAAGTGACAAACACATTGCATATGAGATAAGTGCCTGTTTGCCATTGCCTGTGTTTAGAGGACTTGGCACGTGACGGGAGGGATATTAGATTCCACACTTGCTATTGAGCTGGTGGAAATGGCAAAGGGATCGTCAAAACTCCTTCAGAGACACTGCACAGCAAACTGCCCATTTGCATCCAGCTGTTTGAGCCATAAAAGAGTTCATGAAGAAGATGAGATCTAGAAATTACCTTTTGTCGGCTAATAGATGTTTGTCCTGCGTCTTTCACAAAATTGTGGTGCAATTGCAAAGCAAGAGCGCTCAAAAATGGCTCCCCATGAAATGCATACTGGCACTGGCTACATAATATCAACATGCGGTGGGGCTAATTTCATGTTATTAGATGGTATATGAATGATCTTAGACTTTGTAGTCCCCAAACCAGGATGTTTTATATGTTTGACCGCAATGCTTCAAAATAAGCATGCAGACTCCGAGATATTGTGTTGGTCTGGAGCACATCAGGAGGACAATGTTGAGGGTGGAGCTGCCAGGAAGGATAAAAAAAAGAGGTTTACGGACAGGGTGAGAGAGAACATGCAGGGGGTCGGTGTGAAAGTGAAAGTGACTATTCGTGTCATTGTGAAACGCAGCACAGCACATGATGGACCACAACGAAATTACACCTCTGCATTTTCCCCACACACGTGCAGCAGGGGGCAGCTATTGAAAGCGCCCAGGGAGCAGTGACGGGGACGGTACCTTGTTCAAGGGTACCTCAGGGCAACCTATTGGTCTAGGTTCTGATCCCATTACCGTTTGATCCTGGGGCCTAGTCCTAACCAATAAGCCACAGCTGCCCCCCCAGAAAAAGAGGAAAGAGGAAGATGGAGAAGACAGGAAGACAAAGTGATGGATGATCTGCTGCGGACCATTTTACTGCGGACGTTAATTGTTTTTGAAAGTTATGGGATGCGGAAAACATAGAGGACCAAACTAGAAAGGCTTATATTTTTTTATCATTTACATGTACAGCTTTCACTGTTGCACTATATGTCGCGTGTCTGTTGAGCGCTTGTGTTTCAGTCATTCAAGGAAGAATTTCTTCGTACCCGTTCCTGTGACCTGAACACATGACAGTAAACCCTCTTGAGTCTTGAATCTTAATATTGCCTCGATGAAGTGGCGACGGCAAATTCGACAAAAAAGCACTGAATGTTTTACCCGGCTTTGCTTTATAAAACATTCACTTTTTATCCGGATGCATTCAGGAGGTGTCCAGCACCATAGAGACACAGGAGGGAGGAGAAGGAGAGAGATAGAGAGACGTGAAAAGAGTGTGAAAAGAGAAAGTGAGGAGAAAAAGCTTTCAGAAGGCAGCGCCATTCAAGCCGCCGCTCTTTCTTCCCCCCTCCACCCCGTCTCTATTGTGCTGAGCCAATTCCTCCGAGATAAGCCAAGTGTTTGGGTTTCAAGGCAGGAGCGTGAATAGGGCTGAGATTGGGCCTGATCCCGGGCCTGTGTTGGGCCGAGCTTGGGGGTGCCCAGCCAATGACCTTCTGCAAACCCTGCTTCACTCCAGCTCCTCTGTTTCATAAAGTGATTATTTGGTGCTCTGACCTTTGACTCCTCTCTCCGCTCTGCATTGAAAGCCACTCGATCGCCGCTGTCAGTCAAAGCCCGAGACGGTCGAGTGGAGAGAACCGTAGTCTTCATGAACACGTCGAACATGCTCCCTTTGACTGGAGAGAAGAAACGGAACATTGGCCCGCATGAGGAAATACACTTGTCATGGGGAAAGGCATGGCTGATGTTTAGAAGGCCCACATTCTATTTTCTATTTTTAAATCCGAAGTTGCTTCCCAAGGCTTGAAAGATTTTGTGAACCAAAAACAGTAAAAATAAGGTTTCTTCCAGACTGTTCAGCCCCTCTTCACACTAGCCATGAAACGCAATGGAATTAATTGAATATTAAAGGTCCCCCGTTCAGCCTTGAATGTTAATTTCTTAATTAAATCTGGGTAAAATATTTTAATTAAATTCTAATTATGTTTTGAATTAATAGATTTTTTCATTACATTATTAAAAATCGGAACGGGTCTCATTCTGCTGGCAGAAGGGTCACTAAGAGACCTGTTGAAAGGGGTTTCCAAAACTTTGAGACCAGAGGGGGCAAAAACACACTTCATTTTCAGTACAGGAACTTGTGTCAAAGTACAGTTACAAAGATAACTCAAAAATAACTCTGGTCGAGAAAAAGTCATTTCAATTTATTTGTTCAGCAAAAGAAAAAAATAAAGGCCCTGAAGAATAACCTTCTGAAGGACGTTTCTACTGGCTACAGAAGAAGAATAGTAGCAGGGAGAGGAAGGTAGTGCGGGCATGTTGGAATGTGCGGAGAAAGTGAAGTGAAAGTGACTGTTCTTGTCATTGTGAGAACACGCTGCACAGCGAACCACAACAAAATTGGACTTCTTAATTTAACCCATGCACACAAATACACACCGTGCGGATATGTAAGCACCCGAGGAGCAGTGACGGGGACGGTAACTTGCTCAAGGGTACCTCAGGGCAACCTACTGGTAAGGAGTTTGAACTCACAACCTCCCAATTCTATGGCCAACTCCCGAACCACTAGACCACCGCTGCCCCTGTGGTGGGAGGATTTATCTGTGACAGATGGGTTCAAACAAAATGTTTACAATAGGTGGTAGTGAGACCAGCTATGTTATATGGGTTGGAGATGGAGGCACTGATGAAAACTGGAGGTGTCAGAGTTAAAGATGCTGAGATTTGCATTGGTAGGGATAAGGATGGACAGAATTAGAAACGAGTATATTAAAGGGACCAGCTCAAGCAATGGGAGCAGCCGAAAGAAGAAGAAGAAGAAGAAGAAGAAGAAGAAGAAGAAGAAGAAGACGACGACAAAGAAGAAGATGATGCATATCTTATTACATCCTTTATCTGCATAATAATTAACATTTTTTTATGTAATTTACATAGGCTTGGTCACTCACTCATTTTCTGAGCCGCCTGTCCTGATTAGGGTCGTGCTAGAGTCGTTCCCAGCTCTCACAGGATGAAGTGTGGGGACACACCCTGGACAGGTCGCCAGTCCACGCCTGGCAGACTCACACAAACAAACACACACCTAGGTGGCAATTTGTCATCTCAAGTCCACCTGACCTGCATCTCAGGTACCTGCATGTGTTTGGACGGTTGGTGGAAACCAGAGCTCCCGGAGTAAACACACACAGACACAGGGAGAACATGTCCACTCCATAAAGAAAGGACCGTCCCGTCTGGGAATCCGACCCAGGACCATCTCACTGTGAGGCGACCACACTCCCCACTGCCTTTCAGTGTCACGTAACAATGACCTGGTCAAAGGGAATTTGAACTTTGCAGCTGAGCACGTAATATCTAGAACCTAAGTGATATTAAAGAAGGTTTAACCAGTCCAGCACGGTTGGAAACTTTATGTTTACTTACATTAAACTCTTGTATCTGGGGAAAAAAGGAACATTTACTTTTTCCTCCATTATATGGGCCTTTAAATGATGTTTTTGCTGTAAACCTGCCAGCCTGCCTGTTCTGACCTCTGCATGACTATTTGGTCTGAGTCATTTTAGAGGAGGAATTTCAGTGGTAAGGACTTTCTCGCTGCTTTTCTATCGCCGTGTCTGCGCTGTTAATGGCTGAATCTGAACAACCCCTTTTGCGTGGTAGTATCCATGCCCGGGGCAGCTGGCTAATGGCGCACTCAGCAAGCAGACACCACTGCAAAGCAACTACATCAAAGTGAGTCATAGACGGTGTATAAAATATCGCAATTACAGTCCAGTGCTTTTGTTAACACTTCGCAATGCTCTGCAGCCACGACTAGTTAGCCAAAGCCAAATTTGGCTTGGGGAATTTTGATGAATTACCCAGACTGCTGTGAATACAGATTGAGCAAAGTCATATGCAAGGTAATAACATGGCCATGAAAAAAAAAAAAAAAAGGTGGCACCGAGAGTCCAAAAGGGAGAGAAGGAGTGCAGTCTTGTTCCTTTGCCCTTTCAGTGGCTACTCTCCTTTTATTTACAATGGTTTGTTGTTCCGCTGGGGTCCCTGTGGACTGGAGAGGAAATGGACTTCTAGCTCTCTTTCTATACATCACTACTGACACTGATGGCCTGGGCTTTAGATTCCTGCATCTGATGTTTCTTTTTTTTTTTAATCAATTATTCAAGATACATTCAACGACCTACCTATTCATCATTCTTAATTGCCATACACCAGACAGGCACCGCTCCACTTGCGACTCCTTCAATATTTTACACCGTGGAAAAAGAGCCACGGCTCGACTTGACCAGATCTGTCATCCGACCGAGGCCTGCCCATGACCCGCCGATTCCTTTACATTCAAACCACCGCACTTACCACGTAAGTGCCCAAAACAGTATAGCTCAGGAAGGTCCAAGGGTCAGATGATTAATGCTAAGCTGCCCACTTTGACTTCCCCGGTCTTAAAGCAGAAACAGAATTTACACATCATACATAAGACGTGTCTGAACAAAAACCCTCAAGAGCACTTTTGCATTCTTCTGTATATTTTGAAAATACCAGCTTACTCTTTATTCTATATTTACTCTCTGTTTATTTCCCTTTCTTGTAAAAGTCACAGTGATCAATTGTGTTGTCTTCCCCTATTAAATTATAATTTTGGACAAGCTATATATTCTTCAGCAACAACACACTGTATACACAATAGAGTGAGAATATTTGGGACCTAAAGTGTTATCAGATGTTATGTCACAATGCAAAAATTGACAAAGAGAGAGAGAGAGAGAGAGAGAGTGAGAGAATTTGGGTCAGTGTTGGTCTAGAACTACTTCTTCTTCTACTTTCAGCTGCTCCTGTTTATGGGTCGCCACAGCTGATCAACCACCTCCATCTCATCCAGTCCTCTGCATCTTCCTGCTTCAAACTGACCACCTACATGTCCTCTCTCACCACGTCCATCAACCTCCTCTTTGGTCTTTCTCTTCACCTCTTTCCTGGCAGCTGCATCGTCAACGTCCTCCTTCCAATATAATCATTATCTCTCCTCGTCCACGGAGACTCCTGTCTAACATCGTCCATCAACCTGTCCATTACTATTGCAAACAAAAATGGGCTCAGCGCTTATCCTTGATGTAATCCAACCTCTACCTTATATGCATCCGTCACTCCTACTGCAGATCTCACCACTGTCACACTGCCCTCATACATATCCTGAACTACTCTCATTAATCCTCACCTAATCCTCACCTCTTTTCTTAACCTGCTTCCATGACTCTTTCCCAGACCTTCATGCTGTGGCTGATCAACTTTATCCCTCTATAGTTACTACACTACTACGCTGCTTACTACACTACTCTGTTGGTCCAAAACACTGGGGTGAAATCACTGGGTGCATTTTATATAGGTAGATAGATGGATGGATAGATGGATGGATGGAGAAAAAGATGGACTGACGGACAGATTGATGGGTGGATGGATAGATGGATGGATGGATAGATAGATAGATAGATAGATAGATAGATAGATAGATAGATAGATAGATAGATAGATAGATAGATAGATAGATGACAGATGGGACAGATGTGACAGATGGTTTCAAACAGAAAGTTTACAGTAGGTGGTAGTGAGACCAGCTATGTTATATGGGTTGGAGATGGTGGCACTGATGAAAACTGGAGGTGTCAGAGTTAAAGATGCTGAGATTTGCATTAGTAGGGATAAGGATGGACAGAATTAGAAACGAGTATATTAGAGGGACCAGCTCAAGCAATGGGAGCAGATGAAAGAAGAAGAAGAAGTAGAAGAAGAAGAAGAAGAAGAAGAAGAAGAAGAAGAAGATGATGATACATATTTTAATACATCCTTTATCTGCATAATAATTACAATTTTTAATGTAATTTACATAGATAGATAGATAGATAGATAGATAGATAGATAGATAGATAGATAGACATACAGACAGACATACACACAAACAGAGACATGGTAAACACCCTGAGAGAAAGACAAACAGAAAGACAGGCAAACTGATGGATGGATGGATGGATGGATGGATGGATGAATGGATAGATAGATAGACATACAGACAGACATACACACAAATAGAGACATAGATAAATGCCCTGAAAGGCAGACAGATAGACAGACAATCTGGTGGATGGATGGAGGGATAGACAGACATTTAGAGAGAAAAACAGTCAAACACAAACACTTATAAAAATATCTGTTTTTCTGAGATTTCCAGGAATGTCCTTTGATTAAGGATTGAGGTGCTCTCACAAATATCTGTGGTGCCGACCAAACTTTACATAAAGTTTATTATTAATTTCTACAACTTTTACAATTAGACGCGGTCCTGATCATATGTTTGATCCCATGATTTATATAGAAATTCAGTGACATCTTGAGGACTATTTTTCTAGCACAATATTAGTATTCTTGTTTCTTTCCTTCATTTCAGAGAATTCCACTTGGTGTTGATTTGTGACTAATTGGGATGAAATTTAATGCTTAATTACCTTTTGCCAAGATTGTTGGAAGTGGGTCATTCATTTGTATGGATGAGCATTTCTTCTTTTCAACAGCTCATCTGGGATGAATCTTTTGCTTAAGACTCACGTAGTGAATTGCCATAATTGATCACGGCCACATGATACTAATACAGAAATGGAGATATGGCTGCCCTCCAAACAAACTCCAGTGCACTGGGAAGCCATTTCTGTTGATAAGTCTCACAGTGAAGGGTTCAGGTCAGTGAAGGAAATCGGTCACTCAGAGAAAACGGTGGTTAGGAAATCGCAGTATCACGTTCCCGAATGTGGGGATATTTGCAGAAGTATGTCCGGCAGTGACACAGACTGGGGTCCAACAGGGTCAAGTCTGATTATACAGCATTTATCACCCGCAGATATTTTTATTTCATTTGGGAATAAGGATTGGGTGCACAAGTAAGTACTGAACCTTCAGTTTCTGTATCTTCATGTAGACTTAATCTTCAGGCACAGGATGAAGAACAAAACTGAAAAAAGTGGCAAAACTTTGTGTAATCTCGGAGAACAGAATTCATTTCTAATGTCAGTAGCAGTTTCAAGCAGCGGTGGCCTGGTGATTAGGGACTCGGCCCCAGGACCAGAAGGTTGCGGGTTTGTGTCCCAACTCGGTAGGATGTCCTGAGGTACCCTTGAGCAAGGTTCCATCCCCGTCACTGCTCCCTGGGCGCACATGTGTTTGAAACGCAGGCATATTATTTGGCAGGATTAAGAATTTTCAATGCCCGTTCAGTGATTCTGCTCAAATGGAATGAATTTGCAAAAAAGAGATTTCTGTGGATGGTAGGAACAATTGTTATTCATCTCTCTTACCCTGAAATAATGTTTTTTTAAAAAGGCATTGAAAAGAATAGATCCAGCCATGCAAACTTCTATTATCAGACATTTTTTTGTGGGTAATTAATAAAGAGTTGCCCCAAAATAACACATCTGGCCTGTGCAAAGTCCAGCGATCCTGCAGATTCATGAGTTACTGTAAAAAGACTTTCAATTCTGCACTGTCAGCATCTGATATTGACTCTGTCCCTTCTTTGGACATCAAACTTCTGATGGAGCATCGATAATATCTCTCCAGTCCTGCATGTCTTGGCACACAGTCATGTGTACGAAGTGTAAGTAGAAAGCTGAGGTGTTCATAGACAAGCCTGTGGTTCTGTTTACTGTTTAAAGAGAATCCTGACGGTCCTGTATTACTCCTTTACTGTTAAAAGAGAAATCCGAGGCCTCCCGTAATCGAAGAGAAAACTCTGCAGGGTTGTTTTAGTTTTCCATCTGCTTCAGAACACAAGAGCTGATAGAGGAGGAGGAGGGAGAGGAGAAGAGACTAAAAGAAGATACACACAGAAAGAGAGATGGGTAAACACACATGAAGACAGACAAACGGGCAGACAGACAGACAAACAGATAGATAGATAGATAGATAGATAGATAGATAGATAGATAGATAGATAAATAGATAGATAGATAGATAGATAGATAGATAGATAGATAGATAGAAATACACACAGATAGAGAGATACGTATACAAC
>CM029371.1:26551958-26559458 GCA_017165825.1 Hepsetus odoe
ATGCAATAAAAGTTATCACTATTTTATGACGCAACGCCCGAGCGTGATTGTCCTCCCCCCCCCCTGCGCTCGTGTCTCTTAATGTCTCTTAATGTCTCTTAATGACGTGTCCTCACAGCACAGTGGAGGTCAGAACTGGACTTTGTGTCTTATTTGGACTCATTTTAGGCTCAGTGAGTCTATCTATCTATCTATCTATCTATCTATCTATCTATATGGTTGTCTTTTTATATATCTGTCTGTCTTTCCACCCATCACTCTGTTCACCCACCAACCTGCAACTACCACTTTTCCATCCATCCATCCATCCATCCATACATCTATCCATCCATCCATCATCAGTCTAAGAATCCAACTATCTATCTATCTATCTATCTATCTATCTATCTATATGGTTGTCTCTGTAAATATCTTTCTGTCTGTTCACCCATCTCTCTGTTCACCCACCCACCTGCAGCTAACACTTTTCCATCCATCCATTCATCCATCTATACACCAATCCATCCATCCATCCATCCATCAGTCTAAAAATCCAACTATCTATCTATCTATCTATCTATCTGGTTGTCTGTGCTTCTATCTTGCCTGCCCACCTGACTGCTTGTCCATCTGTCTATCCATCTGTCTATCCATCTGTCTATCTATCTATCCATCAGGTTGGTGAGTGAGCAGATGGATGGGTGGACAGACAGATGAGCAGATGGATGGTTGGACAGACAGACAACCAAACAGATAGATAGATAGATAGATAGATAGATAGATAGATAGATAGATAGATAGATAGATAAATGGATGGAAGGATGGAGAGATGAACAAGAGGTTAGGTGGGCAGGCAAGCAGATGAATGGGTGGAAAGATACCTATCTAACTACTTGTCTTTTCGTGTATTTATCCATCCATCCGTCTAGTATATAGCCGACTTCACAAAACATTATATGTTTTTTTTTGGAGACAGCTGATGGAGGGTACTTTACAGTAGAATACTTGCGACCATTATCTCAAATGGAACAGGGTTAGTGATCACGCTGAATCCACTCGGTTCAGTGTCCCGTTCCCAGGCTTTTGACAGAGCAGTTTAAACACGAGTCAGACAAACTGGTCTAAACTGGTACCTAGTGCCTAGTTTGGAAAGTGTTGGCTCTTGTCTGGAGTTTGCAAGTTGGAGTCATTTTCTCAAGAGTGACTATATTTTATCCTCAAAATGAGGTCGATTTTTTATCTGCTGAGAAAAACTTTTGATGCTTCGCACCTCTCACAGCTCTTCTTGTCATTCTAAACCTTAAACCACGGCCAAAATTTCATTTAAAGCTTCCAACAAAATGATCTAAAACCTGAGAGGAGAGCTGACATCGCATTAGAACCCTGAGCAGCAAAACTGATTTTATTTTACTGTAAACACAGAGAACTTTTGAATGATAGTCAGCCTTGTTTACACTTACTGTATTTTCTCTGCACACCTTGAATTATGGGCTCCCTTCGAGTTCTGGATCAGTGCCTGAATGAAAGAGGAACAACACGGAATCTTAGAATAAGCAACTCCTGGCAAATCTGATGTTTTTGAAGTTTTTTTTTATTATTTGTCCTGCTCTCTTCTGTCTGTCTGGATGTCAAATATTGGATTATATTTAAGAGCAGACTGGGGGGTATAAAGACCATTGGGACAGATCGGTGAAGCTGACTGCAACATTTATTTCTTCAGAAAGTTACGACCTGTGACCAGGTCCAGGTTCTTCAGGGATGGAAGTGCTGTAAAATCAAGTAATCGTAAATTAATGAAAAAAAAAATATATATATATAAAAGAATGCTTTCAAAAATGGAAGTGTTAATCATTTATTTTCATCAACATCTTGGAGAACTGAGCACAGATCTTCTGTGGATGTAGCTTCCTCACATCTTCCTCACAGCTTCCTTCCCAGACACACTGGATGATGTTGAGATCAGGGCGCTGTGGGGGCAATACCATCACTTCCAGGACTTCTTGTTCTTCTTTATGCTGAAGATAGTTCTGAATGACTTTGACTGTATGGTTGGGGTCGTTGTCCTGCTGTAGAATAAATTTGGGGCCAATCATACGCCTCCCTGATAGCACTGCATGATGGAGAAGTATCTGCCTGTATTTCTCAGCATTGAGAACACCATTAATCCTGACCAAATCTCCAACTCCATTGGCAGAAATGCAACCCCAAATGTTCAAGGAACCTCCACCATGCATCCATGTTCCATGCAGACACTCATTATTGTACCGCTCTCCAGCCCTTCAAATTTGGACTCATCAGTCCAGAGCACCTGCTGCCATTTTCTGCACCCCAGTTCCGATGTTTTCGTGCATACTTGAGTCGCTTGGCCTTGTTTCCACGTTGGAGGTTTGGCTTTTTGGCTGCAACTTTTCCATGAAGACCACTTCTGGCCAGACTTCTCCAGACAGTAGATGGGTGTACCTAGGTCTCACTGGTTTCTGCCAGTTCTGAACTGATGGCACTGCTGGGCATCTTCCGATTTTGAGCTTGATGTGTCTCATCTGCTGCAAGTTTCCTTGGCCGACCACTGCGTCTACGATCCTCAACATTGCCCGTTTCTTTGTGCTTCTTCAAAAGAGCTTGAACAGCACATCTTGAAACCCCAGTCTGCTTTGAAATCTTTGTCTGGGAGAGACCTTGCTCATGCAGTATAACTACCTTGTGTCTTGTTGCTGTGCTCAATCTTGCCATGACATGAAACTGTCTTCCACAACCTCACCTTGGTAGCAGTTTGGCTGTATATATATATATATATATATATATATATATATATATATATATATATATAGTATTTTTTAGACTGTGGGTGTGTAATAATAAATAAAAATAAATAAATAAATACATAATTTAATTGATTAATCTTCTTCTTTTTCTTTGGGCTGCTCCTGTTTAGGAGTCACCACAGCGGATCAACTGTCTCCATTTAATCCGGTCCTCTGCATCTTCCTGCTTCAAACCACCTGCGTTTCCTCCTTCACCACATCCATAAACCTCCTCTTTGGTCTTCCTCTTCTCCTCTTTCCTGCCAGCTCCATCTTCAACATCCTCCTTCCAATTTAATCCTCGTCTCTCCTCTGGACATGTCCAAATCAACACATCCTTGCTTCTGTAACTTTGTCTCCAAAACGTCTCACTACTGTCCTGTAAACCTTCCCTTTTACTCTCGCTGGTACCCGTCTGTCACAAATCACTCCAGCCACTCTTCTCCACCCATTGCAACCTGCTTGCACTCTCTTCTTCACCTCGCTTCCACACTCGCTGTTACACTGAACTGTTGATCCTAAGTATTTAAACTCCTCCACCTATGTCATCTCTACTCCCTGCCTCTTTGACCTACTCACTTTCATTCCTCTCCTCTCTAGAGCATATCTCCATCTCTCCAGGTTCTCCACAAGCTGCTCCCTACTCTCACTGCAGATCACAATATTATCAGCAAACATCATCGTCCACGGAGACTCCTGTCTAACCTCGTACGTCAACCTGTCCATTACTATTCCAAACAAGAATGGGCTCAGTGCTGATCCTTGATGTAATCCAACCTCTACCTTAAATGCATCGATCACACCCACTGCAGATCTCACCGCTGTTGCACTGCCATCATACATATCCTGAACTACTCTCACATACTTCTCTGTAACACCAGACTTCCTCATACAAAATGATCCTCTTCATCCTCTTCATTACTGCCCTTACTTCCCTCTTGCTTATTTGCTGCACTTCCTGGTTCACTCATCGTCCAATCTTCTCTCTCTTTCATTTTCTTCATTCACCAGCCCCTCAAAGTTCTCCTTCCTGTGAGTACATTTCCATTTCTATCTTTAGTCACTCTGACCTGCTGCACATCTTTCCCAGATCTGTCTCTCTGTCTAGCCAATCGGTAAAGGTCCTTTTCTCCCTCTTTACTGTACAACCTCTCATACAATTCACCAAACACCTTATCTTTGGCCTTCGCCACTGCTTTCTTTACCCTGCACTTCATCTTCTTGTACTCCTGTCTACTTTCTTTATCTCTCTGACTGTCCCACTACTTCTTGGTTCCACCACCAGGTTTCCTCCTTCTTCCTTCCAGATGTCACACCAAGTACATTTCTAGCCATCTGCCTTATCACTTCTGCAGTAGTTTCCCAGCAATCTGGTAGCTCTTCAACACCTCCCAGTGCCCGTGTTAACTCCTGCCTGAATTCCACCTTGCAGTCCTCCTCCTTCAGCTTTCACTACTTGATCCTCGACTCTGCCCTCACTTTCCTCCTCTTCTTGACCTCAAAGATCATCCTAAAGACCACCATCCTATGCTATTTAGCTACACTCTCCCCTGTCACTGCTTTGCAGTCTCCAGTCTCTTTCAGACTGACCCTCCTGCAAAGGATGTGAGCATCTTCCTCCACTCTTATACGTCACCTTGTGCTCCTCTCTCTTCTTCAAATAAGTATTAGCTACAGCCATTTCCACCCTTTTCAAAATCTACAATCATTTGACCTTCAGCTTTCCTCTCCTTGATACCATATCTACCCATGACCTCCTCATCAACTCCTCATCACCTTGTGCATCCCTAGTACTAATAATGATACTGATGATAATCATTGATTAATAATGAACTAAATACAATTTTAAAAATGTATAATAAAAGCAAAAAATAATACATAACAACAGCAAATAAAATTCATAAGACATTAAAACAGAAAACTTGCATGATTCACAAACCTGAAGCATTTCTTCATGCTGGTCCCAAGCCCAGATAAATGGTTTTAAGGTTAAAAATTCTTTTTTAGTAAAGACCTTTATAGAGCTGTGGATACTCAAAAAACCAATGAATGTTTGGATGGTTTCTTTGTTCTGATCCAATGCTTTTTCTTTGGGGAATTGCTGACTAAGAGGCTTCCTGTGGCTTTCCAATTGGGAATCATTATATCGCAGCTACAAGGCTTCTTTGCTTATGGAGCTTGGTGGCTACACAGCCTCCCAAGCTGGACAGGACCTTTTTCCAAATGGATCAGGACCAGGCCAGCTAAGTGGCTTTGCATTGACAGGTGGGTAGTTTTCCTCCAACCAGCAGAAAAGGTGTGTATGTCTTTGTGTGTGTGTTTTGTTTCATTGTTGATCATCAATGTTGTTGCTGCTGTGAAGCATCCTTGAGATTCAGGAAGACTCTTAAATGAAACCTTTTCTTCTTCTTCTTTTAGGAATAATCTCTGCAGAGCCTTCAGATGCTCTTCAGTTTGCCACCAGTGGGCCACAAGAAAACCACTTTATGCTGTCTTTTAGAATCAATCCTGGTTTTGTATTAATCATCAGACCTTTTCTCTTAAATTTGTATTAAACTTGGGCAGCAGCTCCAGTGTGTTAGAGGTTCGGACTGAGAGGAGACCATCCTCCACTGAGGGAGAAACATAGGAGATGCTCCTCTGATGTTCTATAAAGAACCAAATAATGTTCTTGACTTGCAGCCAAAACAATTTTTGGTCCTAAAAAGAAACCACAATTTTCCACCAAGAATCACTGACCCATCTAAACATTGAATGAATTTGCAGTCTTTACTAAAGAACCTTAAAGAACCTTATAGAGGATTGTTAGACTTCTTGAGTCTGCAGAACAAGGGAAAAACTGCAAGAGAAAGTATATGTATATATATATACATACACACAACAGCAACTGTGCATTTACTCATCCAGTCTCTGTTTGTCTATAGAGGATGTTTACTTTTTCACACTTTGATCAAATCCTTTTAGTACAATTGTTGCACATAAATGTACACAAGAACAAATGTAATCGTGTTAAAATCGGTGTTATCGAGTGAAGTCATGTGATTTTTTGATTGGTTCCAGACACACCGTTCCATGTTGAGAAACTACAGTCGAACATTTGTGAAGATGAGCTGCAGCAGAAAGTCTAGTCGTTGCTTAGCAACGGGTTTGGAATAAAGCAGAATGTCAAAATTCCTGGTATAAAACAAGGTGTTTGGGCTGGAATGCCTCCTTAACCAATTGGAGTAGAAGTGACTTTGCTTCCCGTCATACCTTAACAACAACATAAATCCTATGTTCCCTGATATGATATGTTCCCTGCAATATGTTTTGTCCTGCTGTCAGGGTTGGAAAGGCTGGATGTAATCGCAAGTGGACACTTTATTAACACCACAACACAAACCAAACAAAGTAAGGACATAAAACGACAAGAGCGGACGAAAAAAGACAAAAATACAAAAAGGTCTAGGTTAAAGAAGGCTAGGGGACACAAGGCTAGACAGTCTAGTGGCAAGGAGATAATCAGGACACAGACAACCAGGACATAGATGACAAGGACACAGACAACCAGGACATAGATGACAAGGACACAGACAACCAGGACATAGACACAGCCACAGTTAGAGCACAACAAGACTAAGAACCAGCAGAACCAGAACAAACACAGTTGTATTTAACTCAATATTAAACCCACTTGAAACAAGAGCCAGGACATGGACAGAATCAGCTCTGCAGGGGCTGGACTACGTTGGGACATGGACAAAAACAAAAGCACATGGTAAACAAAGACATATAGACAAGGCAGACAGACACAGAGAACCCTTACCTGCTCTGCTCAGTATATCATGAGTGCATTAAAAGTGTGATCCCTGAATCGTCAAACACCCCCTTAAGAGACGTTTACGTGAAAATAAGAAATAATCCATGTCAATTGGATTGACAATGTCAACACATTTTTGTGTCTAATCCCTTTTAGTTGCTACATTTAACACATTGCAAAAAATAAACAGCACCATTACTTTCGCAGAGACCATTTACTTACCATTTAATCTTCATAAAATAAGAAAAATGATCAGTAAGTGTGGGTATACAGGTGATGCCTACGGAGGGTGTTCACTTCCACACCTTTGCTTTATCGTATTTTATGGCTGTTTAATAAAAGTCTTTCTCGTTCTAATCCAATCTTTACGGTAAAGTTCCTGCAAACAAACCTGTGGCTCATTGCTTTCTCTAGCTCCCTGAAACACTAACCCACTCAAATGGCTTGATTCAGCTTTCGACGCCATTTCCACATGAATAAAAGAGAGCACATTAACACAGCTGATGGCAAAAGTAAGTAAACTAAAAGACGAAATTGGGTTGATGGAATATATTTTATTCATGTGGATTAAATCTAGTAAATCCATTATTTTCATTAGTCTATCTCTCCGTGTCCGGACAGCCATCCGTGTGCTCTGGATTTACACTTTTCTCAGTGAAAGGGCAACGAATACAGACATGCACACACACCCACTCACACACACATGCACACACACACACAAACACACACTACTTTTCATGCATGGCTGAGTGATCACAGTGATTGCAGTCTTGCTGCATCTCGGCAGCGTCATTATGATCAGTAGCTGGAGCTTTTATGGGCATTTTAATTAATTACACTCCTGCAGCCACAAACATGATGTCTCTTCACGCTCCACCGCTTTAATGCCGTCCAGCGAAGGTCTGGGCCCACGGCGTCCTC
>CM029371.1:26564458-26576958 GCA_017165825.1 Hepsetus odoe
CAGTGCTAATATAATTTCTGAAATTGCCCGCATTACTAACATGTAACTACATAGTAATTACATACTCTGTTTTCATTTTTTTTGGTTTCTTGAATGTTATGTGTCAGTTAAAATCCAATCTAAAAAAAAAAAAAAAAGGCCACATAGATCATGGGTGTCAGATTATCCGGCTTTGACATGAATATACGGTCTGTATGAATATATTACCTGCACTGTATTGTGGATGCTGTATTGTTTTATCAGCGGACTGTATCATACTTCTGGATGAAAATGTCTTTGCAAGTACTTCTGGCCTGTTTGCCCTGTTAAATTCCCTTTTAGAGCCTGATAGTCTGCGCTCTTTCAGAGAGAGAGATGGAGAGAAAGGAGAAAGAGAGAGAAATTGAATTGAGGGTTGCTCTCAATGCTCAGTGATTCTGCGATTAGAAATAAAAAGAAGGCTTTGTCCTGCTTTATCTTGTGAGAGTGTTCCTTTTTCTCTCTCTCTCGCTCTCTCTCGACCAATCTCCCTCACCCTTTCTTTCTTTCTTTCTTTCTTTCTTTCTTTCTTTCTTTCTTTCTTCTTCCATCCATTTTCTACCCAGATAGAAAGGTAAATAAAAAAGAACACATATTTTTTGTGATATACTCTCTGCTTTATTAATGTAAGAAGCTTTTTGAGTTTAATTATTTTCCATGTAATTACATAATTATTACATGGCATAATGGCGCACAATCACACACCATTTAAATATGCGTCGACACTGCACTTATTATTTCATCACTGTAAAGAAACAACGTAAACATCCGAAGGAGTCCCCAGTCCAATGCTGAACGCCAGTCAAATTGTAATCCTGTTTCAACATCTTAAAAATATATTCATTGAAGAATTAGTGCAGAATGAGAATCGTTAGTTAGTTACAAGCCCTTTAAAGAACACGGTGTTGAGCTCCTAAGAGTGATAAGCTCTTGATCTTTGTCAGAATGTAAACACTTTCGCTGATGATTTACTGTAAGATTTACCAAATGGAGTAAATGTATGGATCACTGAGCACAGGCGCAGCACATGGCCTAGTGATTAGGGAGTTGGTCCCAGGATCAGAAGGTCGTGGGTTTGAATGGCCTGAGGTACCCTTGAGCAAGGTACCATCCTCATCACTGCTCCTTGGCCATATTGTACAACGTTTATTGCCATCAAAATACAAATACAGCATTTTTAAGGTGCTGTTGTTGCCAAACCTTTGGCATGCAGTTCACATTACATGCGGGAGTTTTTCCTTCACCTGCAGCTTCCAAAACTTGACCATCGGTCTAGAGAAACAGGGGTAAACAACTATCTGCAATGCCAAAGATCTACTGTCATTGTAATAGCCATCACACTTTGTTGTATTTCATAGCGTAACTACAACATCAAACTGTCAGCTATAGTCCGGGCCTTGGCAGCTCCTGCTCATTTTTCTCTTTCTGAGTGGAGCTCCAGCTCCTCGCTGTTGAGCCCTGGGTGTTTCTTTTCTTTATTGCCGTGTTGTATATCGTGAGCAGCACATAAACGTGATCTGTGCTGTGTGGTCTGAGCGCCGTGCTGTAAATCACACCGCTAGCTAACCGGCTTCAGCGTCTGACCCCGGGGCGTCTGTAGACATGATGTCTCATAACCCGAGTGTCATTCAAGCCTCGTGGAAGAAAATATGTGTGCGTTTGACTCACTGCTTTATGTAACAACTGCAACTGGTTTGCTGCTCATGCCCATTGGGCTAACATACATTTCTAGGGAGACAGTCCAGGCTAGAAGAAGGAGGGCGCTGATTCAGATCTCATGGGTCAACGCTGGTGGTCCTAGAGGCTCTACAGCTGCACTCTAAAAATAAGGCTCCTAAATTAGCTCAGTCATACGGTTCTAGGAAACAACTTTCAGAACTCGTGGCCTGGGGGTGCTCAACCCTGCTCCAGGGGATCTACTCAGCCTGCAGTGTCGAGTTCCAGCCCTAATCTTAAGGCTCTCCACACTCATCATGCATGTCACTCATGTTCTTGACTGTTGCCTTTATGCATTAGTGCCTAATGCCCAAGTGTTACTCAGAGCTATTGGTCTGGGACTCGAGCACACCAGCTTGAGATCATAAGGCTGAGTCCTTAAACACTAGGCCACTAGAGCCCCTGGTTCTGCCAAAAAGTAGTGGTAAAGCAAGCAAAACAAAGTAAAGCAAAAGTGCTTAATTGATTAGAATTGATTATGAAGATAACTTCTTCTGCCAAGAAAGTAGCTCAGAAAGATCTTTAAACTTTCCCATTGCCAAGTTCAGATTTCAATATTTGTCAGAATAACCTGAACGTGGTTTTGTTTAGCCAGGCTGTAAACTTCACAGCTCTTCTTGTTCCTAGTTTCTTGAAAAGCTTCACTCCAAGATGGTTGAAAGTGAAAAAAAGTGAAAGTGACAACCCTTGTCATTGCGAGGTCACAGCACAGAAGACAGTGAACCACAACGAAACTGGACCTCTGCATTTAACCCATGCAAACACCGTGCAGCAGGGGGCAGCTATTGAAAGCGCCCGGGGAGCAGACTGGGACAGTACCTTGCTCAAGGGTACCTCAGGGCAACTGGTAACAGCTACTGGTAAGGAGTTTGAACCCACAATCTTCTGATGCAGGGAGCAACTCTCTAACATCTAGGCCACCGCTGCCCCCTGGTTGCTAATGGTAACAGCTACTACTATTGGTACGTTAATGATGAGATAAACCCAACATTAAAACCAACACAATTTATTGTACTTGACGCTGATTAGCATATGTTTATCTTCCATTTAATCACCTTAACGGCAAATAGGTTGGCCTATACTGACCACCTGACAGACTCAGGCAGAAGAGTTCAAATAAGTTTTTACTTTCATTAAAAATATTGAAGAACATGATAAAGCACCTGTCTGAAAGTAGTGCCAATATCTCCAAAACGTCTGGTGGAGAAGTGGGCAGAAAGACCTAGTATGAAAAGGTGCAGAAGAAGAGTTGAGACTCAGCAGTAGGAACCGTTATCCATTAGTAGTTATCCATTGAATCAGAATCAGAGATGTTTTTGATCCCGTTGGATGCTTAAACATAAAACATTTGAGGATAATCAGGAATTTAATCAAGATCTTCTTCTTCTTATTCTTTCGGCTGCTCCCGTTTAGGGGTCTCCACAGCGGATCAACTGTCTCCATTTTCCGGTCCTCTGTATCTTCCTGCTTCAAACCAACCACCTGCATGTCTTCTCTCACCACATCCATAAACCTCCTCTTTGTTCTTCCTCTTCTCCTCTTTCCTGGTAGCTCCATCTTCAACATCCTCCTCCCAATATAATCCTCGTCTCTCCTCTGGACATGTCCAAACCAACGCAACCTTGCTTCTCTAACTTTGTCTCCAAGATTAACCTGAGCTGTCCCTCTAATATTTCTAACCCTCGTCACACCTCGTCCACCCTCGTCACACCCAACGAAAATCTCAGCATCTTTAACTCTGACCTCCAGCTCCGCCTCCTGCCTTTTCGTCAGTGCCACCGTCTCCAACCCGTACAATATAGCTGGTCTCACTACTGTCCTGTAAATCTTCCCTTTTACTCTAGCTGATACGAGTCACAAATCACTCCAGCCACTCTTCTCCACCCATTCCAAACTGCCTGCACTCTCTTCTTCACCTCTCTTCCACACTCGCCGTTACTCTGAACTGTTGATCCCAGGTATTTAAACTCCTCCGCTTTTGTTACCTCCACTCCCTGCATCCTAACCACGCCACTATCCTCCCTTTCATTCAAACTCATTGTGGGCAGCGGTGGCCTAGTGGTTAGGGAGTTGGCCCGCATCGGAAGATTGTGGGTTCGATTCCCTCAAAAGTAAGTTGCCCTAAGGTACTCCTGAGCAAGGTACCGTCCCCGTCACTGCTCCCTGGGTGCTTTCAATAGCTGCCCACTGCTGCATGGTGTTTGTGTGCATGGGTTAAAAGCAGAGGTCCAATTTCGTTGTGGTTCGTGCTGTGACCTTGCAATGACAAGGGTTTTCACTTTTTTTCACTTTCATTTATTCTGTCTTTGCCCTACTCACTTTCATTCCTCTCCTCTCTAGAGAAGATCTCCATCTCTTCAGATTCTCCTCAAGCTGCTCCCTACTCTCACTACAGATCAAGATATCATCAGCAGACATCATTGTCCACGGAGACTCCTGTCTAACCTCATCTGTCAACCTGTCCATTACTATTGCAAACAAGAATGGGCTCAGTGCTGATCCTTGATGTAATCCAACCTCTACCTTAAATGCATCCATCACTCCCACTGCAGATCTCACCACTGTTACACTGCCATCATACATATCCTGAACTACTCTCACATACTTCTCTGCAACACCAGACTTCCTCATACAAAACCACAACTCCTCTCTAGGCACCCTGTCATATGCTTTCTCCAAGTCCACAAAGGCACAATGCAGCTCCTTTTGACCTTCTCTGTACTTCTCCATCAACACCCTCAGAGCACTGATCCTCACCTCTTTTCTTAACCTAGCTTCCATGACTCTACCACAGAACTTCATGGTGTGGCTGATCAACTTTATCCCTCTATAGTTACTACAGCTCTGTGCATCACCCTTAGTCTTAAAAATCAGTACCAGTATACTTCTCCACTCCTCAGGCATCTTCTCACTTTCCAAGATTGTGTTAAACAATCTGGTCAGAAACTCAACTGCCATCACCCCTAAAAACCTCCATGCTTCCACTGGTATGTCATCTGGTCCAACAGCCCATTCCATTCTTCATCCTCTTCATCGCTTACCTCCATCTTGTTTATTTTCTGCACTTCCTGGTTCACTATCCTCACATCATCCAATCTCATTTTCTTCATTCATCTGCCCCTCAAAGTACTCCTTCCATCTGCTCAACACACTCTGTTCACCTGTGAGTACATTTCCATTTCTATCTTTAATCGCCCTGACCTGTAGCACGTCTTACCCAGATCTGTTTCTCTTTCTAGCCAGTCGGTAAAGGTCCTTTTCTCCCTCTTTACTGTCCAACCTCTCATACAATTCACCAAACACCTTATCTTTGGCCTTCACCACTGCTTTCTTCGCCCTGCGGTTCATCTCCTTGTACACCTGTCTACTTTCTTCATCTCTCTGTATGTCCCATGTCTTCTTTGCCTCCCTCTTCATTTGAATACACTCCTGGACTTCTCCGTTCCACCACCAGGTTTCCTTATCCTCCTTCTTCTTTCCAGATGTCACACCAAGTACATTTCTAGCCGTCTGCCTTATCAATTCTGTATTAGTTTCCCAGCAATCCGGTAGCTCTTCAACACCTCCCAGTGGCCGTGTTAAATCCTGCCTGAATGCTACCTTGCAGTCCTCCTCCTTCAGCTTCCACCACTTGATCCTCGACTCTGCCCTGACTTTCCTTCTCTTCTTGACCTACAAGGTCATCCTACATACCACCATCCTATGCCGTTTAGCTACATTCTCCACTGTCACTACTAAGCAGTCTCCAGTCTCCTTCAGACTGACCCTCCTGCAAAGGATATAATCCACCTGTGAGCATCTTCCTCCACTCTTATACGTCACCCTGTGCTCCTCCCTCTTCTTAAAATAAGTATTATCTACAGCATTCCTCTCCTTGACGCCATGCCTACCCATCACCTCCTCATCACCTCTGTTCCCTTCACCAACATGACCATTAAAATCTGCACCAATCACCACTATCTCTCCCCTGGGTACACTCTCTATCACTTCATCTAACTCACTCCAGAATTTTTACTTCTCTTCCATCTCACAACCAACTTGTGGAGCTCTAACAACATTCATTATCACACCTTCAACTTCCAGCTTCAAACTCCTCACCCCACCTGACACCCTCTTCACCTCCAAAACACTCCACATACTCTTCCTTCAGGATAACCCCTACCCCATTCCTCCTTCTATCCACACCATGGTAGAACAGTTTAAACCCCCCTCCAATACACCTGGCCTTACTACCCTTCCATCTAGTCTCTTGCACACACAAAATGTCAACCTTTCTTTTCTCCATCATATCAGCTAATTCTCTACCTTTACCAGTCATGCTGCCAAAATTCAAAGTCCCTACCCTCACTTCCACTCTCCGCCCCTTCTTTCTCTCCTTCTCCATCTGGACATGCCTTCCTCCTCTTCTTCTTCTTCTTCTCCTTTGGCCAACAGTAGTCCAATTTCCACCAGCACCCTGTAGGCTAACAGCACTGATGGCGGTCGTTGTTAACCCGGGCCTCGACCGATCCGATATGGAATTCTGTATCGTTGTCCGCATATTGATTTGGTAAAGTTTTACACCGGATGCCCTTCCTGACGTAACCCTCCCCATTTACCCGGGCTTGGGACTGGCACGAAGAAATACACTGGCTTGTGCATCCCTAGTGGCTGGGTTAGGAATTTAATCATTAAGGTAAATCTTAAAAAAGCATGAAGCTGTTGTCAGGTTTTATAAAGTGAGGGCCCATATACAGGTGCCTGAAGTTTAAAAGGGCTTAATAAACACAAGTAGATCCAGAGATAAATCATGGGCAGATGGTGATATTTTCATGCCCTTGCCCTTCTTCCAATGGCAGGACTTGTTGCAGTAAGAAGTCATTTAAATTCAAGGTGATCCAGCTTTGCTTTCACCCTCTTCAAACACCATCTCACCAGCAATGTCCTCTCCAAAAAAGAACAGGCTGACCTGCTCAAAGGTCATTCTATGCACATTGTCAACACTGGCCATGAAGAACTACTACTGCTTCAATTGTAACATCAAACATGATGGATTTTCATCGAAAAGAAATTTGCTGCACATCTTCTAAACATTCCGTTCACTCCACAGTGGAAGGTTTCGTTGGCATTTAAACTTGATGGAAAGTTCAGCTCATAAGAAATTCCTGTTCATTTGATGCCCAATAGGTCTCGACGCTTGACAGGAGCCTCCGTAACAAGATAATCAGCGTGATTCACGTCACCTGTCAGAGGTTTTAATGTTTTGGCTGATCAGTGCACCACCACTTTTTTATCTCTCCTTCTATTTTGTGCCAGAGCAGAATGTTCTTTCTATCTTCTATCTCTGAATCAGCTCCTCTTTGAACTCTTCAGATTCAGACGAAACATCAGAACCCATATAATCCAGTCCTGAGCAAGGAGTGAAGGTGATAACACACTGATATATACCGTAAGATGTTCTCTCTCTCTCTCTCTCTCTCTCTCTCTCTCTCTCTCTCTCTCTTTCTATCTCTCTCTCTCTCTCTCTTTCTATCTCTCCCATAGCGCCCCATTTCTGTCTCCCTCTGTTTCTCTACTTCTCACGCTCTCCCTCTAAAAGGAGTGGAGTGCTCTGGCATTTATCAGTGCATGCAAGTGGGGTTGGTTTGAGGTCAACAGAAACACACCGCTAAAAACTCTTATAAGCAAATGCATTTGTTTTAACTGTGTTGAAAATGCATGGGTGAACTGCCTGTGTGCCAGAGGAAGGTCATGTGCTTCATATTTAAGTAACATATCCTCTGCTTATTAGGAAATCTGCCCTTGAGTGTAAAATCAAACTTACTTAAAGTTCTCACTTTTGGAATATTGTAATTTTCATAGAATTATTTATTCCAGCCAATAGTCGAGTAGTTGAGGGTCTTGCTGAAGAACACTGAGGTGGAGAAGGAGGTAAGATCTGAACCTGTGGCCTCCTGGTCAAGCGGTTGGGTGATGTTGGGAAAGTTTTTCTTAGATCACCACAGGTCGGGTAATTCATCTGTTTGGGTCTTCTGTCTTCTTTTCCCTTCAATGACCAGTTTCAGTCTAAACTGAATCATCTCCCAGTGAGGGCTGCTGGGGAGTTTTCTGTGTGGAGTTTTCCTCCCCATGTCTTTTGAATAAGAGTATATGATGGATGGATGGATGGATGGAATGATGGATGGATGGATGGATGGATTTAGGTATTGATGGAAGTTATAATGGAAAATTATTGGATGGATAACTATTGGATGAATGGATGGATGGACTGAAGCCTCAATGAATAACTGGATAGATGGATGGAAGGATGGATGGATGGATGGATGGATGGACTGAAGCCTCAATGGATAAATGGATAGATGGATGGACGGACGGACGGATGGATTTAGGTATAGATGGAAGTTATAATGGAAAATTATTGGATGGATAATTATTGGATGAATGGATGGATGGATGGATGGATGGATGGACTGAAGCCTCAATGAATAACTGGATAGATGGATGGAAGGATGGATGGAGGGATGGATGGACTGAAGCCTTAATGGATAAATGGATAGATGGATGGACGGACGGACGGGCGGACAGATGGATGAACAGGCAGAAGGATGGATGGATGGATGGATAGATTAATTAATTTATACTGTTAGATAACACTACATTTAAGTTCCTCTGAAACAAGTTTCTTTGCCCATTAAATTTTATTCACGTTCGGTTTTCAATTCCCACTTTTTGATCCCTTGCCCTCCAAAACGTCTTTGCAGAGGCTCGAGGTTTTCAGTTCTGGGATATTTCTGTAAAACGACTCCAGACCAGCCAAATCCCACACCCAGCACCTCCACTCCAAACAGCCTCACTTCATGCATGATTCCTTTTTTACATTCGCTCAGATGTCCGAAAGGGTGTCGGTTCATTATAGAACCCATTGACTGACCTTGCCACTTATTTCTTTTTTATTTGTGGGATGTGTAGAATTCAGAAGGATCTTCCTGTGGAGCAGCAGAGCTGAGTAATTGAGGATTAGACTCTCGCTCAGGTGGGTTTGCGAGGGGCTGCTAAACGGACAGAAGGATCGGAGCAGGCGCTTTGAAATAACTCTAGTGGAGAATCGCTGTAAAGGGATCTGTGTGTGCCATGTCTTTGAGGGTTTTTTTCCCTTCTTTTCTTCGTTCTCCATGAAACCTCTGGCTTCCTGGTGACAAATGGCCTCCTAATTAGTCAGCTTGGACTGCAGAAAAGTCACGTCCTTAAACGGGCGCTAACAAAGCTTCGCCAGCCTAGTCTTTTGAAGCCTGTGAAACGCTGTAGATGTTACAGGAAATTTTGTCACCTATAAAAAAAAAACGGTTCCCTCCACGGTCATAGCAGAGCGTTTCATTATCGCCAGCCAGGACGTGACAGGCCGAAGAAAGGTCCCTTTACTGCTCTCCCGGGCTGAGTTGGTCATACCTGCATCTCTTAATGGATTCTGTGTGTATGGTCACTCATCATTTTCGTTTTCATTGTAGCCTGAAATGTCACAGCACTTATATGGCCTGCTGTCTCCAGACACTTCCAGATTTAATTACATCCTGCCATTGGAGAGGGTAAAACACAACCAAACACCTACAGGGTTTCACCAGCAAGAGGCAATATGTTGAGCTTCTGTGCTGCTTTGGCGATCACACGTACTGGCCACTCAAATTACTGCTATTAAATTAAAAAAATGAAACAGACATCTTTAATGTTACTGGGGCAGTGGTTGCCTTGTGTTTAAGGACTAGGCTCCACTAGGTTTCCCTGATGTTCCCTTGAGAAAGGTATCGTCCCCATCACTGCTCCATGATGATGATGATGTGTTATCATGGAACCAGTGATCAGCTTCAAACCATAGAGACAAACTCAACCCAGAATTTACTTGGATGTGCTTAAAAAAAACCCAACATTTTTACCATTTTTTGTGGACAAAATGGACAGATCACATGTGAAAGTGAAAGTGACTACCCTTGTCATTGTGAAACAGCACAACACAATGGAATTCAACCTCTGCGTTTCACCCATACTCACAGGTGCAGCAAGGGGCAGCTATTGAAAGTGCCCAGGGAGCAGTAACAGGGACGGTACCTTGCTCAAGGGTACCTCAGGGCAACCTACTGGTGAGAGAATTAAACACAATCTTCCGATCCGGGGCAACTACCTAACCACTAGGCCACCGCTGCCTAGGTGCAACAGTGGCCATTGTGGATTTGGACTACCTTGAGGTACCCTTGAGCAAAGTACCGTCCCTATCACTGCTTCCAGGTGCAGGATATGGCTGTACATTGCTGGACGGTGTGTGTGGGTTAAATGCAGAGAAAGAATTTTGTTGTGGTTCACTGTGTGCTGTGTGTTCACAATGACCAATAGTCACTTTCACTTCTTTCCAAATGGGAACCCAGGCTGATGGATTGTGCAGCAGAAGATGGGCTCCAGTCTAAGAACATCCTTTAGCTATGATAAAAGAGACTTGAGAGTCATCCAGCCTAATGGGTGCACAGGTGTCCACTGAAAATGGGAATTTGGAACAGATCGGCCGACTCTAACTGTACAAGGTGCTTCTAAAGTGGCCAAAAAAAGCTCTCCATTGTAAGCTACATCCTCAAGGCATCTCCATGCTTGTGCAGTTTTTAAGCTCTGAGAATATCTGTGCATGGCTACCGAAGGGTTGGTCAGCAGAAACACCTGGCACGTCTTTCTAGCCAAGCGGCCGGTTAATGGAAGCACCTGAAGCATGTGTTTCTAATAAAGAGGCATTAAGTGGAAGCACAAGGAGGTTGTTTTTAATAAAGTGGTCAGTGAATGGAAGCCACAAAGTGAGTTTCCAATATAGTGGCCAGTCAATGTTAGTGCTTGGCATGTGTTTCTAGTAAATTGGCCAGTCATTGGAAGCCCTTGGCGTGTGTTTCTACTAAAGTGGCCAATCATTGGAAGCCCTTGGCATGTGTTTCTACTAAAGTGGCCAATCATTGGAAGCCCTTGGCATGTGTTTCTACTAAAGTGGCCAATCATTGGAAGCCCTTGGCATGTGTTTCTCCTAAAGTGGACAGTGAGTGGAGGAACAAAATCTGTGTTCCTAATAAAATAGTCAGTCACTACAGAATGTGTTTCCAATATAGTGGCCAGTAAAAGGAAACCCATGGCACATCTTCTTTGGCCCTTCGAACCCTGATATATGCTGCTGCATCCTCCATGACACTGATTCATAAAAGCTCAGATAACGGATGAATAAAGGACCGTATCTCTAAGTGGAACCGTACAGAATGCATTATTTAAAAAGTGCCATGCTTTTGGCAGCACAGTGGAGGTGTTTCTGATAAAGTGGCCAGGAAAGGTTCTAAATAAAGTGGGCAGCGTTAAGCGAGGGTGACTAAAGTATGTTACAGACTCTGTAAAATTCTACCTCTGAAGATATTGCAGCACATCTGAGCAGCATAACTAACTTCATAGACAAGTAACGCAGACAGAATAACAAGTTCCACAGCAGCTGTTTCCAACCGCGGATTACCTCTGAACACCAAGGGCCGCGAAAATGAACTTTGATTTGATTAAGAAGCCGATGTAACCTCGTTCTCTTCGCGCTCCATAAAGAATGCCAAAGTCATTTTAACCTTCTATATTTCACTCATTTATTTTCATCTCTCAGGGTCCCTGTTCCCCCCACACGGACGAGTGTGACTGTTGTGTGAAATCTAATCAGTATATTTTTTTTCTCCCTCTCTCGCCTGTAGTATTAGCAGCCGCCTCTGCACGGCCATTCCCACAACCCCCAGCGGTGCCACACAGCCCTCGCAAAACTTCACTTCTCTCCGCAACCCATCGCACTCTTCTCTCTCATCCTTTTATTACACTCTCCCTCCCTCCCTCTCTCTCTCTCCCCCTCTCTCTGTCTGTCTCCCTTTCTTCAATGCATAATTTCTAGCGGAGGTGACCAGAGCAGTGGGTGGCTCCCTGGAGGACGAGGAGAGATGAAGATTCCTCCGCAAATCGTGTTGCTTCAGACTGAAATCAAGGGCCCATATTATGAAAAATGTCTTCTGAAATGAAAGAGTTCAGTGGTATATGTGGGTGGTGCCTCACAGCGAGAAAGAAAAAGTCCTGGGTTCGATTCCATGCACCCTATCGGTTTGTTCTCCCTGCGTTTCCTCCAGAGGCTCCTGCAGGCCAACGACATGCTCACCAGTGGGATCCTAGATGAAAGTGATCCCCTAGGTGTGTGTGTGTGTGTGTGTGTGTGTGTGTTTGTCCACCCTGTGCGACCTGTCCAGGGTGTTTCCTCACGGTTTACCCTATGAATGCTGGGATAGGCTCCATCTATAAATGGATGAACGAACGATGCCTTATACAGTGTGGGAAATCATGACCTCCCCTAAATACAGTCCATATATGGAAATGTGTGACTAAATCCATCATCGCATTCCCAGTGATGTCACAACCATGAAAACATTCACATGATCAGTTTTGTCCCACCCACTTAAAAAAGTGGCATTTACTGTATTGCATACATGCAATTTGTTTTATTATTATTATCAACAATAGTAATAATAATCATTTCTTTATTACATTTTAATTTATTCTGATAATAAATTGTGTATAAATTATAATAAATTATACAATAAGTAAATTTACAATAGTAATAGTAATACATTTACAATAAGTAAATCAAACTTTTCCCCAAGGTCAGTGCGTTCAAACCATTTGCTTTAGTGGCTAAAACTTCTGCACAGTATACTGGTGTTAAAGACGCGGTGACGGGACAGAGACCGTCCCAGGTA
>CM029371.1:26579458-26642103 GCA_017165825.1 Hepsetus odoe
CGAAAGTGCCTGGTTTGAGTCTCGTCGTCTGCAGGCCTTCCCGAGGCTGCACTCGTGGGATATAAGTAGAAAGAATCCATCCTCCCCCCCCTTCCCTACCTGAGCCATTTGTACACGTGAAGGTCACAATCAATGGCTGGCATTAAAACAAGGCAGCGCAAGGTGAGGCCCAATCAATGCGTCCACAATTTAAATCTTGAACAACAGCTTTTCCTGTTGAGATCTGCTGCTTTCAGAGCCCATTCCTCTTCCCGCAAGTGTTTCAAGGCAAAAGTGAAAGACAGAACAAAATGTTTTTTTTATTTTTTATATTTAGCTGAGCAAATAATGATGTTCTTTGTTAAAAATCCAAATATTTTTGAGATTCAGTTCATTATTAGTGTACTCCCGGTGGTTCTTTCTTAGAATTAAAGAAATGAATATATATATATATATATATATATATAGATATACAAACACAGTGGTGCCTCGAATCTTGAAGGGCTCCTCAGTCGACCTTTTCAACACCCGAACAGCTTTGTACACAAAACATTTGCTCCATATTCGTGCAATTTCTCGAATCTCGATGCTTTAGTTTAAGTGCCGCTCAACCCTAACCCTAACCGTAACACCTAACCCTAACCCCTAACCCCTAACCCTAACCCCTAACCCTAACATCTAACCCCTAACCCCAACCCTGCACACAAAAAATTTGCTCCATATTCGTGCAATTTCTCGAACCTGATTGGCTCAGTTTAAGCACCGCTTAAACCCTAACCCTAACCTAACCCTAACTCTAACCCTAACCTAGCCCTAACTCTAACCCTAACCCTAATGCTAATCCTAACCCTAACTCTCACCCTAACCTAACCCTAACGCTAATCCTAACCCTAACTCTAACTCTAACCTTAACCTAACCTAACCCTAACCCTAACTCTAACCCTAACCAAACCCTAGCTCTAACCCTAACCTAACCTAACCCTAACGCTAACCCTAACACTAATCCTAACCATAACTAACTATAACCCTAACCCTAACCCTAACTCTAACCCTAACCTAACCCTAACTCTAACCCTAACTCCTAACCCTAACCCTAACTATAACCCTAACCCTAACCCTAACTCTAACCCTAACCTAACCCTAACGCTAACCCTAACACTAATCCTAACCATAACTAACTATAACCCTAACCCTAACCCTAACTCTAACCCTAACCTAACCCTAACGCTAACCCTAACACTCAATCCCAACTATAACTAACTCTAAAACCCAACCCTAACCCCTAACTCTAACCCTAATCCTAATCCTAACCTCCTAACCTAACCCTAACCCTAATGCTAACCCTAACACTAATCCTAACCATAACTAACTATAACCCTAACCCTAACTCCAACCCTAACCTAACCTAACCCTAACGCTAACCCTAATGCTAACCCTGGATCTCCTTGCATTAGTGCCCTTTTTTTCACTTTTCTTGCGATCAATAAAGTTCACAAGGCACCAAAAAGGTGCAACATGTTTCCTTTCTTTATTCTATTGAGAATTGTGCTATTTAATGTATTATTGTGTTTATACAGTTATTCTGCAAGATTGGCGTTTTACATTTGAGTTCAAGTTTCGGAAAATTAATTTAAATGTATACATTTTGGAAATCTTTTGGGGAAAAGTTGTTCAATTCTCAAACAACTCGGTGTTCGAACGCAATTATGGAACGGCTTGTGTTCGTGATTCGAACCACTGAATAGAAATGATACCAACTGATACTTGCAATAAAATTCTAAAGCCATAGCTCAGCAAGGAAACTGCAAATGTATATTATATTTCCTTTCACCAAAAATAAAAGTTAAAAGAAACACTGCGTTGCCTCGGGGCCTTTCCGTGTGAATGAAGTGTGTGCCTGTAATTATTGAATCATAAATAACTACTGATAACACTAATAATTAAAGCATGGTGTGTCTAAACCTTTTTCCTTTTATAGTAACGTTGTTCAAATGTCAGAAAGTGGCTCTGACTTTCTCTTTAGTGAAAAGAAAAAAACCCTGTTTAGAGTTCAGCATGTCCAATGAAATCGCTTTAGCTGGGCATCTAGGATGGATAGATTTATGGGCAGTATTTAAGGACTAGCCTCATAATCAGCAGCTTCAGGTTCAAATCTGACTGCACACCCTGAGGTACCTTGATCAAGGTACCATCCCCAACACTGCTCCCCGGTTGCGGTGATGGGTTAAATATGGATAAGTGTTTTGTCCTGAGGGTCATGATGCATTCGGAATGGCAATTAGTCACTTTCACTTTCGCTTCACTTAGGAAACGTACGATTCTGTTAACTAGCCTGCTACATTTGTTCATCTTCAGGTTCTCGAGTGAAGAAAATGAGTTTCTTCACGCAAATGATCTTCACCAGTGAAAAGCAGAGTCGGTTTTTTCTTTGCTGGAACATTTCTCCCAGAAAATTGCATTTGGCTTTAAACAACTTAGAAAAGGGTACAGCGGTCAGTCAGCAAAAAGTTTTATATATATATATATTGTATGTATATGTATATGTTTAACTTGTCAGCAATCCAGCAAAGGCCTTCACTTCTGCACTTCTCACTGAAAGCCCTGAAAAATCCTATAAATGGTTGTTTTCTCTTCTGACCTGAAAGACGTCTCGCCGTAACAGACCTGTCTGGCTCCTGTTCAAGGTAACATTAATTCTAGAAACCACAGAAACAGATTTACTAACCTTAGACTTTCATTCAGCAACTACATCATCAGAAACCTCTTACTGCTGCAGCGTTATATATCCAAAAACAAGCCACACGAACTGGACAATTTATCAGAAACCCCTCCCTGGTATCAGTGTCTCTCTTCTTCAGCGATCACTTCCTTTATTTAGAGCCACACTTGGCTGGATATTTCTGAGTGGGGGACCGTTTTCAAGCTAGCAGGGACACTGATGTGTGTACAGATGTCAGTCACACACACACACACACACACACACACACACACACACTGCTATGCCTCAGTAATGTTATTGTCACTGCTGAGAGTGATCCATAGCCTAGAGGTCCCGGGGCAACCGAACTGGGCTACAGCCTGTAAAAGCACCTTTAGAATGACGTTATGATGTAAAAGGAGCTTATAAAGCAGACAGTGTGCGTGAAGACTCCCTCACACCACGACGTTCTCACTCCGCAAGTCCTCCTCATATTCGTTTTCTCTGTGAGCGTCAGAAGCAGTGCTTTTGTGACTGCTGATGCAATAAATTTGTGCAGGAATCGCATTTATTAGCCGTGTGTTTTTCCTGAAAGTGCCACTGCAGTCGTGGTGCTCACACGGGCGATCACAGTTCTCAACATCTCCCCAGGTCCATGGATGATGATGGCTGGCTTGACTGGACTGACTGACTGCAGACAGATAAGGGGATGGATGGACACAGATGGACAGAGAGACAGATAGAAAGATAGATTAAATGGATCTCAGACAGACAGACAGGTAGCAAGGATGAATGGATTGATTATTGTTGAGAGATTGACAGATAGATGGATAGATACATAGATATATGATATATAGATGTAGATTGGTGACGTGGTGTTGATGTTTTTAGGCTCTCTTCTTCTCTGTCTCTCTCTCTCTGTTTCTCTCTCTCTCTCACTCACCTGTCTTTCTCTCTCTTTCTCTCTGCTCTGAGTGGTGCAATGGAGCCATGATCTAAAAGCCAGGCGCAATTATCTCCAGCAGCAGAAGCTCCAGCACTAAGAAGAATAATTAGTTTCATTAACCTGCTCCGCAGATAAAAAACAATTGCTGTAACGTAATTGAAATGCTGATTTTCCTCTCTCCCTCTTTCCCTCTCTCCCTCTCCCTCTTTCTCTCACCTTTTGCTATAACTCATCTTTCCTCACTTATTTTTTCTTTTCTTTCTTTTTCCTCCACTGGTCAATTTCACTTTAAATGTAGATGAGTAACACCTCAGTTAAGGAGAGCGAGCACCTTCCATATCAAACAGTCTGAAAGTGGAGAAATAGCGCGGGTGGGGTGGAGGGGGGGTTGAGGGTTGGAGGGGTGAAGGGGTGCAAGGGTGCAGGGGTGCAGGAGTGGGGTGGGGTTAAATATATTCATGTGTTCATTAATGTGTAGGATCCTCACATGGAAAGTGTCCATTTTTAGCCCTCTGATTGGATTCATTAATTGTCTATCATGAGTGATTACAAACACTGCGGGACAAGAACCTTTATAGGATATTAGGCACACCTCTTAAATCAGTGCTGGTTTTGGAATCGATGTGCTAAATATTGTATTATAAATAAGTCAGAACAAAAGCCTTCATACCTTGATATTTCCAGCTGTGTTTTTTTTATTTCTTTTACATTTTTGATCATTATTTTAAAAGGTTATTAAGCTTGTCATCCTCAAACTGAAGACATTCAGTATCTTATTTATATTTCAAAACATTCTTATCTTATTTTGTTTTTAACTTTAGTTTGGAAACAGGTTCAAACCTTGAGTGAAGAAACTGTCCGATCAATCCTTCTCTCCATGGTAACCATTTAGGTACAGTAAAGCTAGCTCTCCCATTGGCTAGGCCTCCAGAAGCTGTACTGAAAGCCACATTTACCACCAAAATAAGTCTAAGATATGTGGTTTTTCTATGGCTGACAGCACAAGTTCTAGACAAATGTACTAATGGGAATGGTCCACAATATTGTAAAGAAAGAATGATGATTAAATAAATGATTGAAACATTTTTTGTTTTTTTTCCTCATCTAATATTCTTTTACTTTAAAAGTTTTATTTAGAATGTATTTATATATATAAATATATTTGATAATTTTTTACATTTTTTGAAGAAATTAGGTCAGTGATGATATGAAGAGCCTGTAATGGACAATGTCCTTAAGAAAAGGAGACATTTTCCCCCATTTCTGCTTTGATCACTATTTAAGAGTGTATTAGGGTTATAATACTTCTGGGAATTGAGCCCCTCAATACTAATCTTATGGATGTCAGAAATGGTGAAATTACTGCTTCAGCATCAAGCCTTCCATAAGCTCGAATGATAAAAAGAGTGTGTGTGTGTGTGTGTGTGTGTGTGTGTGAGCCAAGGTTTCTTTTCCCCGCTGACTCATATTCATGGCGATAATGATGAGGTGAAGGTGTTGTGAAGGTCACCAATCATCAGCGTGCTCCTGGGTGCCTTACAGAAACCCCATCCGCATGCATTCATCAGGCTACAGTAATAACCTTATGTTTATCATTCTGCACTCTCACCGCCTTCATTATTCATCATCATCGTCAACAACATCATCACCCTCATCCCTACGTGTCAGACTGAGCGGCAGTGAGATCGATCGCCAGCTTGTGAGCCATACCCGCTATCTGCAGGCCCCCTAGTGGCCCTACCACTGGAAGAATGGATTTTTTCTAAACAATTTTGAGCTATCTTATAAGGGTTGGAGACGGTGGCGCTGAAGAAAAGACAGGATGGAGCTGGAGGTGTCAGAGAGGAAGATGCTGAGATTTGTGTTGTGAGGATGGACAGGATTAGGTACAAGTATATGAGAGGGACAACTCAGGTTGGACGATTTGGAGACCAGGCGGGAGAAGTGAGATCGTGGTTGTTCGGACATGTCCAGAGGTGTGATGAGGTGCATATCAGCAGAAGGATGTGGAAGATGTCAGGAAAGAAGAGAAGAGGAAGGACAAAGAGGGGGTTTGTCAAGTGAAATGTTTTGTCTTCGTGACGACTCAGATCAACCACACCCACAACCAGAAGAGGTCTTAAGTTATAAAAAAGGATCTTTATCGTTTAAACATTCAAATGTTTCTAAGAGCAGCTTTTTCTAGATTGCATTTTCTAAAAAAAACTTGAAGAATCACCTTTTTAAGGGCGTAGGCTGTTGAAATGCTGTGCTCCGGTTGAATCATGCGTGCAGGCATCTGAGCCAGGTATAAAAAAGTGACATTTGTAAAGCTTGTGTAGCGTTCAGACTGACACAAACGTTCCAGCCGAGCGGCCCAGCGGGGACGTCCTGCCGTGGGCAGGCGTGTTGGTGCCCCCACACACTGGGCCTGCATTCATTAATGACCTTTGGATGCAGGGAGTCGATGAATGGCATTCAAACCCGGCTCCGCTCGATTCCCCTGGCTTCAGCAGCGGCACAGAAATTTGTGGCGCTGCAGAAATTCACAGCTTATCTCACCTCCGCCGCGTACGCCGCCACCAAAGTGCCAGCTTTGTGAAAGGAAGCACAGCTGGTAAGGCCTTTCCTTGATTTTCACTGAAAAATGAATGTTGGGAGCAAGCTTATGTGAAATCTCCGCCTGAGCATTCAATGTTGGGCGAATTTGTTTTGTGAAAACTCGACATGTTGTTGTAGATGAAAGTGCTTTCAGTTGGAAAAGCACAACCTTTTCAAGGAACATGGATGAAACAAACATGGAGGTGCGGGTCTTGACGATTTTAAAAGGGAACATGCTCGCATTTCTGCAGACTGAACGCGTTAGCCTGTGTTCAGAGTCACTTTTGTGTGAAATCCAGGATTGTGGAGACTCAGTTGAGGCTGAGCTACTACTTACTTTGTCGATAAACTAGGTACGCTTTAAAGTTGCTGGTAAAGAACATTTCATACAATGAGATTTTAGTCATGCCCAGTGCTGTAAAAAGCAGGCTTGTGATTGAGGGACCTTTAGCCACCATGATGGGCAACTTTAGTTAAAGTGAAAGTGACTAGTTGCTATTGTGAACACACAACCCACAGTGAACCACGGCGAAATACATCCTCTGTATTTAACCCACACACACCGTGCAGCAGGGGGCAACCACCTGGGGAGCAGTGATGGGGACGGTGCCTTGCTTAAGGGAATCTCAGAACCTACTGATCTGGACCTACTGACTCTTACGATTATGGGGCCTATTCCCAATATGAAAGTGAAAGTGACTGTTCTTGTCATTGTGAAACACAGCACAGCACACAGTGAACCACAACGAAATTACACCTCTGCATTTTATATACACACGCGCACACACACACACACATGCACACACACACACACACACACACACACACATTGTGCAGCAGGGGGCAGCTATTGAAAGCATCCGGGAAGCAGTGACGGGGATGGTACCTTGCTCAAGGGTACCTCAGGGCAACCTACTGGTCTGGGATTCAAACCCATGACCTTCTGATACTGGGGACAACTCCCTAACCACTAGGCCAGCGCTGCTGCACCTACGTGATGTTCTAGTCTAATTAACTGAACTTTAGTTTCAGCTTCATATTTAGCTTCCAGGCTTTCTTGTATTTTAATGTGTTGTTACGGTACCATTCTCCAGTTCTTCCTGAAGGACAAAGTTTTGGCTTTTCATTTTTGATGAAATTCTTATACCTGAGCACTGCAGTGTGGGATCATCTCTGCAGAGAACAGAAGAACAGCAGCCAGAGAAGAGCTTTGGAAAGTCCTTCAAGAAATCTGGAGAACTCTTCCTGCAGACGACTTAAAGACACTGAGAAAGCTCACCTGAGAGAGTTCAGGCTGTGCTGAAGAATAACTGTGGTCAAACCAGCATTGACTTTAAAGGTCTTTGTTTCATTTTCCAAGCAGAAGATGAGGGAAGGCTCAAGGCTTTGGCACAGTATTGTGAGTAGATTGTAAGAGTGCTCCAAAATTTATAAAACCGAGAGGGCTCTTCTTTAAAATGTACGCTTTAATCTTTGGAAGGCACGACCTATAACACACTGCTGATCCACTGTGTGATGCCTGAGGAACACCCACTTAAAAATGCATCTCCTAGCAGAGAAGAGCGGTTTTAATTGATTTGGGGATTAGAATGCATGAGAGGAGAGATTTTGACTGTTTGACCAATTATGATATTGATTTTTTCTGAATGTTTTTACTGAGTGTGGAACATTCCAACAAATACTGAATAAACCACTGTGTTGAGCACAGCTGTAGTGAAGTGGCAGGAGCAGCATGAAATTATCACGTTGGTCTGCACCAGCTGAATACAAACAACTAGAACTTTTCATCTTTTTAATGTACCACATTTAAAGTGAAAGTGACTATTTGTCATTGTGAAGACACAGCACAATGTTGTGAAACACAGTGAACCTCTGCATTTCCCCCACACACACCTGCAGCAGTGGACAGCCATATCCCGCGGACAGGGGGCAGTGATGGGGACGATACCTTGCTTAAGAGTACCTCAGGGCAACCTACTGGTCTGGCATTTGAACCCATGACCTTCAAACTCTGGAGCCTAGTCCCTAACCACTAGGCCACCGCTGCCCTCTGGTTCCCTGAATTGAACCCACATACACCGTGCAACAGGAGGCAGCCATAACCAGCACCTGGGGAGCAGTGATGGGGACAATGCCATGCTCATGGATAACTCTAGGCAACCTACTGGTCTAAAATTCGAACCCATGATTTTGCAACGCTGGGGTCTGGTCCCTAGACCCTATGTCAATGCTGCACCAAAAGGTGTAGACAATCTTTGCATTATAGGACATGGACAGTTCTTGATGTCCCCATGGTCAGCACATTGCAGAGCTGTGATTTGAATCTGAACAGCAGCTCCAGGATGTATGTCTCCCATGCAGGGCGATACTGTTATCCGAAACTTCCTCAGAGCTGTTTTTGGTTTCCCAGAGACAAGCAGGAAACAGTCTGAAACAGAAAAACCCACGAGCGATTTGAGAGTACTGTACTAATGTCGTCTCGTCTGTCCCCTGCCATTAGCATCCAGCTGTTATGGATGATAAACATGTGAAACGACTGGAAGCTCTAGTTAGCATACATCTCAAAAAGCACATCTCAGAGTGCTCTCCGTCTCCGATCCACTTCTTCTGAAGGCTGCCGCTCCTTTTATTTCCATTTCAATTGGTGGCGGAGCTCAGAGGAGCAGCAAGAGGGCGGAGGAAAGCGTCCTGCGGCTGCCAGGAAGGATTTGAGTCAGTGCTGCTGTGGAGCGGCGCGGGACAGCGTCTCCCTCGCCTTCGTGTCTCTCCATCCTCACCTGAACTACAGGAGGCAGCTTTCTCTCACCTGGGGTGATCGTGTGCTCCTCCCCGTCTCCCAAAACACAGCGCAGTCTCTCTTTCTCTACAGAAGTTGTCTCATTGTCTCTCTTCGTTCTTTCACGAAGAAGTTCTGTGAACGATGCAGTGAAGAACCAGGTAGTTTCATAAAGAATCACTTTTGTTGAAAGATGTTCGAAAAGAAGAATTTTATTGGTGTAAACTATTAAGGGACAACTCGTTGCCACATGCATGAAATCAAAACAAGATCCTAACTCTTTCATTAAGTTACGCAGTGCACAGCACACAGTGAACTGCAACCTCTTCTTATCGCCCATACACACCGTGCAGCAGGGGGCAGCTTTTTAAAGTGCCCGGGAAGCAATGATGGGGACGTTGCTTGCTCAAGGGAGCCTCAGGGCAACCTACTGGTCTGGGACTTAAACTTAGGACTTTCTGATCCTGGGGAATAGTCTCTACACTAGGCAACTGCTGCCTGTTCAAGGCTATTCTGATACAAAAGACCCCCAGTCCAGCCTGACCAATGAAAGAGCCTGCTTAGCTATGTCTACCTACATTCCACAGAGAATATGATTTGATTGGATATTTTTCTGTTGTTTTACCAAATTAACCTTCATATTTCCTCATATTTTGCTTCTAAAGATCTAGACTTTCTTGTTGAGGAGCTGTTCTCCAGATCTTCCTGAAGGACAGTGATTTTGTCTCTCATTTTCAGTCCAGTCTCTGTACCTGAGCAGTTCTCCAGATCTTCCTGAAGGACAGTGTTGTTGTCTCTCATTTTCAGTCCAGTCTCTGTACCTGAGTGGTTCTCCAGATCTTCCTGAAGGACAGTGTTGTTGTCTCTCATTTTCAGTCCAATCTCTGTACCTGAGCAGTTCTCCAGATCTTCCTGAAGGACAGTGTTGTTGTCTCTCATTTTCAGTCCAGTCTCTGTACCTGAGCAGTTCTATAGTTCTGTGTTGGTTAATCCACACAGTGATCTACATCTGAACATTCAAGCAGAACAAAGCGTCTAACTTAAGACATGAAGCAGTGAAGAAACAGGTGCAGATGATTCCAGATGATCAGGAGATTCGTTTACTGCTGACTCTGAATGCTGAGTGGTTAGAACCCCTTTATCTAGAAGCTTGAATCTTCAGACACTTTGCAGCCTTCCTCTTTCCTGGCAGCTCCATCTTCAACATACTCCTCCCAATATACTCATTTCTAATCCTGTCCATCCTTGTCACACCCAACGAAAATCTCAGCATCTTTAACTCTGACACCTCCAGCTTTGCCACCTGTCTTTTTGTCAGCCCAAATGTCTTCAACTCTTGTAGCATAGCTGATCTCATTACTGTCCTTTGAATATTCCCATTTACTCTCGCTGGAACCCGTCCATCACAAATCACTTCAGCCACAAATCACTCTTCCACACTCCCCATTACTCTGAACTGTTGATCCCAAGTATTTAAATCATTTGTCACCTCTACTCCCTGCATCCTATCTCCTTCTAACCTTCTCGGTAATTCAACACCCTCAACACCCTCAGAGCAAACATTGCATCTGTTGTGCTCTGAAAACCAATCTGTGGCATGAAACCAAACTGCTGTTCACTAATCCTCACCTCTTTTCTTAGCCTGCTTCCACGACTCCTTCCCAGAACTTCATGCTGTGGCTGATCAACTTTATCCCTCCATAGTTACTACAGCTCTGTTTGTCACCCTTACTCTTGAAAACCGGTACTAGTACACGTCTCCTTCACTCCTCAGGCTCCTCTCATCTCTCCTAAACACCTCCGTGCTTCCACCGGTACGTCATCCGAACTAACAGCCTTTCCATTCTTCATCCTCTTCATCGCTGCCCGTACTTCCATCTTGCTGATTTGCTGCACATCCTGGTTGTCACAGTAGGTGGCGCTCTGAGCATGAATCAGAGCAGAGCATCGGTCATTTTCTTTGGGTTTATGGTTTCTTGGATTCATTGGGTTTTTTGGAGTTTTTTTGGTTTTTGATGTTTGTGTCTCTGGTCTTCTTGTGGTTCTTGAGTTTTTTGTTCATGCCTAATAAATTTGAGCACAAGATCTCTGGCTATGCGATTACGTTCAACCAACACCCCCCCCTCCCCCGTGACACTTGGTCACTAACTTCACATCATCCAATCTTCTCTCTCTAGTTCTTTTCATTCATCAGCCACTCGAAGTACTCCATCCATCTGCTCAACACGCTTTGTTCATCTGTGAGTATGTTTCTATTTCTTTCTTTAATCACTCTGACCTGCTGCACATCTTTCCCAGATCTGTCTCTCTGTCTAGCCAATCGGTAAAGGTCCTTTTCTCCCTCTTTACTGTCCAACCTCTCATACAATTCACCAAACACCTTATCCTTATCCTTCGCCACTGCTTTCTTCACCCTGCTCCTCATCTCCTTGTACTCTTGTTTTCTTTCTTCATCTTTCTGACTGTTCCACTTCTTCTTTGCCTGCCTCTTCTTCTGTATACACTCCTGGACTTCTGGGTTCCACCACCATGTTTTATTAACCTCCTTCTTCCTTCCAGCTGTCTCAGCAAGCACCATTCTAGCTGTCTGCCTTATCACTTCAGCCGTAATTTCCCAGCAAGCTGGTCGATCTTCAACACCTTCCAGTGCACACGTTAACTCCACCAATCCACATGTGAATTCCTCCTTGCAGTCCTCCTGCTTCAGCTTCCACCACTTGATCCTTGAATCTGCCCTCACTTTCCTCCTCTTCTTGACCTCCAAGGTCATCCTACAGACCACCATCCTATGCTGTTTAGCTACACTCTCCCCTGTCACTACTTTTCAGTCTCCAGTCTCCTTCAGACTGACTCTCCTGCAAAGAATATAATCCACCTGTGAGCATCTTCCTCCACTCTTATACGTCACCCTTTGCTCCTCCCTCTTCTTAAAATAAACATTTTCTACAGCCATTTTCTATCCTTGTAGCAAAATCTACAACCATCTGACCTTCAGTATTCCTGTCCTTGATACCATATCTACCCATCACCTCTGTTCCCTTCACCAACATGACCATTCAAATCTGCACCAATCACCACTCTCTCTCCCCTGGGTACACTCTCTATCACTTCTTCTAACTCACTCCAGAATTTTTCTTTCTTCTCCATCTCACAAGCAACTTGTGGAGCATAAGCACTAACAACATTCATTATCACACCTTCAACTTCCAGCTTCAAACTCATCACCCTACCTGACACCCTCTTCACCTCCAAAATGCTCTCCATATACTCTTCCTTCAGGATAACACCTCCCCCATTCCTTCTTCCATCCACACCATGGTAGAACAGTTTAAACCCTCATCCAAATCATCTGGTCTTACTATCCTTCCATCTAGTCTCTGACACACAGAGTATCAACCTTCCTTCTCTCCATCATATCAGCTAATTATCTACTTTTACCAGTCATGCTGCCAACATTCAAAGTTCCTACCTTCACTTCCACTTCCAAAAGATTTACACTGGGTGACCTTCCTGAAGTAACCCTCCCCATTTTCAGGGCTTGGGACTGGCATGAAGAAATAAACTGGCTTGTGCTTCCCTAGTGGCAGGGTTCAACCACTATCTTGTCTGCTTATCCTAATTAAGGTTGCAGGGATGGTGGAGCAAGCAGAGCAGACACAAGGTCACTCCAAAGGGGCAAATCAGCATCTCCATTTGACCTTCAATACAATAGGGAGAAACCCATCCTGAAAAGGCAATAGCAGACACAGAAAAATACTCAGGCTGCCCTAGGTGGGAATCAAACCCCGGACATTTTTGCTGTGAGGCAACTGCCACACACTGAACCACCACGGTTGAATCACTTTTATGATGAATAATTTTAAAATGCATAGATGATGTAGCTCTAGCAATAAGAGAAAATGACTAAAAGCAAGTTTTACTTGCAGCAGTAGCCTAGTGGTTACGGACTAGACCCTAGGTTTGGAAAAATTTGGATTGGTTTGAATCGCAGACCAGCAGATTACACTGAGGTACCCTTGAGCAAGGTACCATCCCCATCACTGCTTCCCAGGTGCTGGATCTGGCTGCCCACTGCTGCACGGTGAGTGTAAACACAAAGGTTGCATTTTGTTGTGGTTCACTGTGAGCCGTGCTGTGTGCTCACAGTGACAGATAGTCATTTTCACTTACATTTGATTCCATTTACGGTTGTGGTGCACATTCCTTCACCGCCTGCCTGTTCATTTTTCTGTTAGAATGCACTTTTATCCCTTTAAACAGCAGATACAGTTGAAAGAACTATTAAAATTCAGTCATTTTTAAAAAATATTATCACTATTTTCCTCCCGTGCTCTTCAGATTTCCTCATAGTGTGGAAGTCTGATGAAGGGAGATATTAAAGTAGCCATTTTTTTATCAAACAGCACACTGAATGGGCCGTATGTCATGTCAAGGCCAGGTTAGTTGCTCTTTCATCATGTCGTAAGTCAGCGCTCTTTGCACGATAACTCGCTCATTTGAAAACACAAGGAGATCAAAAAGAGTGAGCAAGAGCAATCCGCAGACGGCCCGTAAAGCCTCCTTCACTGTGACAGGTGTGTGTTTGTGCAGTGGATGTGAGGTATCTGCGAGTGCAGAATGAAGGGGATTGTGGAGGACGTGGGCCCTGCTCCTGTCGCCGGGAAGCAAGATAACACACATTGACATAAATGGGTCCCACATATTTGGCGAAGCAAAGGCTGGGATATATTTGGATGGCATGCAATGAACCAGCCGCTGCATTTCCTGCCTGTCGATCTAAAGCTAAAGTGCTTCAGTTGTGTGTGTGTGTGTGTGTGCGTGTGCATGTTTATATATATACCAAGCAGTCACAACAATGAAACCACTGAGAGGTCAACTGAACCCTGATTATCTCCTAATAATGTAAGTCAATTCTAAGTTGGTAAAGTTGATGTGCTGAAAGCAGAACAAATGGGCTTAAGGAGACTTTGACAGTAACCATACTGTGTAGGCTGGATGACCAGGTCAGGACATCTCAGAAACGGCATGTCTTGCTGCTGGTACACAGTGCTAAAGTAGTCCAAGCAGAGGGAAAAGCTTCGACTAGGTCATGTGCACCCAGGGCTCGGTGATGTGATTGGGAAGCCACAGAAGAGACATAGTAGCATAAGCTCCTGAAAACGTTAAAGCTTGAGTGCACCCCACTGACCCCATTGACCCCTGTCCACCAGGAAAAGCTCCTATATGTGAGCATTTTTCACACTTGAGCAGAGTATATCACACACAGTGCTGCCTGATACCAGACACTGATTATAGTTCCTCTGATGCTGCGCAATTTATGTAGGCCATATGTGGATGCTTTCTGATCACAGGGAGCAGAATATATGTTTTTCTTAATATCATTAATAATAAAGATCTTCAGTCTTAAGGAGTTTCTACCTAGTTTGGATTTTAGACATTATTTAGTTTTATAAGCTTGCAAACGTAATATCATGAATAGTATATGGACATTTGAACGCCGTAGCCTAGCAAATCAAATAATCTGAATTTAGTCAAATCTAAGCATCAACCTGAAACAGATTAACTTTCCTTGAGCCCGATATCTGCTGTTACCGATTAGATTCCGATGTCATCATGCAAGCTGAACATGGATTCGTGTGTGAAAAGATCTGAGCCATCCCTCATTCCTGCATGTTTTGTTTCGAAGATCCAAACTTTTTTGTATTTTAGTGTGTTATCTAGGATCAGTTTTCCAAGAAGGACAAAGTTTTTGTCTCTCATTTGCAGTGCAGTTCCTGCACCTGAGCATCTTCAGAGACAGAAGCAAGGTGGGATCGTCTCCACAGAGAACGGAAAACTAAAGGTAGGCCGACGTCCAAAGAAGAGCTTTGGGACGTCCTTCAGAAAGCCTGGAGAACCGTTCCTGTAAATGACTAAAGAAACGAGAATTCATCCTGTGCTGAAGAATTTCGGTGGTCAAACCAACAATGGAATTTAAAGCAGATTAGAATTCTACAAACTCTATGTATGTTTTTCATTAAATCACTGAACATATTGTTGATTTTTCTAAAAGAACATGTCTAGAAATGAGGTGTGACTCGAGACGTTTTCACAGCTTTTATGTAATTTTCATTTAATTCTCTTTCTTTAATCCTTTTCTTTGGTCTCTGTGTTATTCTCTCTATCCTGTCCTCGCTCCTTCACAGCTGGATCCATGGATATATGATCGTTAGGTCTGAACAATGCCACATAGATTTACTCGGAGTAAACACATACTGCTCTGAAAGTCATCAATGCTGGGGCAGCTGCTGCCCTGAAAGCTTCTCGCGTTGTCAATACTGCCAGGACGATGAAGAAGGTGCTCCTCTGGAATACAATAAAGACATTTCTAGTCCGGAAGGACAGAATCAATGCAGGTCCCTCAAGGCCTGTTTTCCTGTAATGGGCTTGCATAAAACAGTGAAGAGATGAGTAGTTAATCATAACGATTTCTCCCCAACTAGCAGGCTCATCGATGCAACGGAGGCCTGGTTAAAGTTGGCCGTATGTCAGTGTTTGTTTGTCCACCTTAAACGATATCAAACCGGTAGAGGTCATCCACTGTATGTCTAATATTTGTCTCATATCACTCGGAGGAAAGGATGTGCTCTGGCGAAAGCTAAGCAGAAACATTTTTAAATGTCAGGCATTTGCGTGCAGTATGGAAATAAACAGGGTATTAGTGGCTGGCATTTCCTCAAGTAAGCAATATTTTTATGAGAAACATCACAATAGTTGAATTGCAAATTAACAACCTGATTGAACTGAAAATGAAACCTGTGCCTGTGTTAAGTAGACCTTGCTTCCCAGAATATTTTTTGAGCAAGTTTTGGTCAATGTATGAACAAAACATCCATATATCCATCCATCCATCCATCCATCCATCCATCCATCCATCCTTCCATCCATCCATCCATCCATTCAAACATCTTAGCCACACATCATGGTCAGGAGAGATGCTCGAGCTGTAAAAACACTGTAATAAAAAATAGATCCTCAAAACAACCCACTGCGACTGCATCCATAATGCACAGTGAGGGGCAGCGGTGGTCTAGTGTTTAGGGAGGTTGTGGGTTCGAGTCCAGGACCACTAGGTTACCCTTGAGCAAGGTACTTAGGGGTGGTGGTCTAGTGGTAGGATACTTGCCTATAGACCAATGGCTCTAGAGGTCCCAGGTTCGAATCCCACCTCTGGCGCTACCATCACTGGGTCCCTGAGCAAGACCCTTAACCCTGAGTGTCTCCAGGGGGACTGTCCCTGAAATTAGGACATGTAAGTTGCTCTGGATAAGAGCGTCTGCTAAATGCTGTGAACGTAGGTACTGTGGCCATCACTGCACACGAGTGCCGATAATGACTGCCCACTGCCACAGTGTGTGTGGGTGAAACACAGAGGTTGCATTTCATTGTGTCTCACTGTGCTGTGCCGTGTTTTCACGATGACAAATAGTCACTTTCCTTAAGGTGGCAGTGAACATGGTCGGGGACACAACGTGACACACTTTGGTCTACAGGTGCAAGCATGAGACACTTCCTGCCCAGTCCAAGTGACACTGCTTTCAAATATGAAGCTGAAGCTGCACACACTGAGACCATTTTACAGCTTTAATTAGTTACTAACTGCTCGAGCTGAGTGTCTAAAACTGTCCTGCTGGGATTTACTGGCATTTTACACATTCACAATATTTATTACACACGCAGTGCTGTGCAAAAGTATTGAGTCGGCCTTCATTTCTTCAGATTTTGCTCGCAAAGAGTCCAACTTTCTCAGAATGTTAATGCACTGTTGAGGAACAGCTCTCCAGACATCCTGAAGGACGATGTTTTTGGCTCTCATTTTCAGTACAGTCCTTGTATCTGAGCAGATTCAGAGACAGAAGCAGTGTGGGAGCATCTCCACAGAGAACAGAGCAAAAGGCGTCTGAGAAGAGCTATGGAACGTCCTTCAAGAAGCATGGGGAACTAATTCTGAAATTACAAGAAAGCTCGCCTAAGAGAGTCCAGGCTGTGCTGAAGAATAAGGGTGGCCAAACCAGATGTTGTGTAGGGATGGAATTGCAGAGGAAGCATTCTGTTGCGGCGCACTGAGCACTGTGACCATTAGTCACTTTCACTCACTCGTCTGAGCAGAATCTTCTCAAAGCATTAGCATGGAGCTAAATGCTAACAACCTGTTTCTTTTTAAAGGCAGGGGATTCTCACACTTCTGACGGCCAGCACTGATCCCTGCAGAAATGACCTCATGTCGGACATGAAAGCTCCCTCATTCATATTTATGTCTTTCAGATGTTTAGAGGCACCCAGAATCTTCCAGATCTTTGGCTCTGAGTGACAACAGCAGAACGGCGAGCTATCAGAACCAGCACCCGGCAGCTTTCATTCCTTTTCTTCACCTTCCTTGTGTTCCTCCTGAAATCTCTCCAAAGCCGGTATTGGTGAGTGTTATTTCTCTTTCGATTTTATTTGAATATTTTCTCCTTTTTTTGTTCGGATTGGTTGTCTGGTGCTCATTTATTTATTTATTTCCTTGTTTATTTAAGTTTTTCAGACCTCCTCCGGTGGATATGCGCGGTTGCGGCGAGGAAAAAAAAAAAAAAAGGTTGAATCTCTTTAAACAAACACGCGCCGGAGCTTTGAAGTGTAAATGTGCATTTCAGGCACGGTGGGCAGAGATGAGCATCACCATTAGTGAGCATCTTTCATCCTGCACACTGACGCTTTTCACTCTCGCTTTCCAAGTTAGAAGCAAAATGTGGGGGGGGGCTTTCTTTCTTTCTTTCTTTCTTTCTTTCTTTCTTTTTTTCTTTCTTTCTCTCTTTCTCTCTTTTTTAAATAAAAAAGCTAAATTAAGCTCACAGCAGGTGCTGCCAGCAAAAATATTTCATCTGTCAGAGGTTATTCCAGTTTGACTCTTGCATCATTTTGTACCACAGCAGACTCCATTGCCAGTTATTTCAGCAGTGCTGCAATGGACACTGGACTCCAGGAGCAAAAACAAAAACTGTTCTGACCCAAGGGGTCTCCACCGCCATGCAGGACCTGTTTGGCACCATGAGGAAAAACTCAAACACCCGCCCGGTGAAATGTCCTGTGGATTTTTTCAGTGGAAATAAGTGCAAACGCTCTACAGAGAACACAGTTTGTCATGTTTTAGTTTAATATCCATCAATCCATCAATCTTAACCATCTATTCTCAAGAAATCTGCCTCTAAGACTGGTCTGGTGCATGAACTGATCTGAAACTGAGCCAAAAACTGTCAACAATACATTTAAAATGACCGGCTCTTTGGAAGAAAACTATTAATGAATGAGGGGCTTAAGAATTTTGCATGGTACTGTATAATGTATTGCAGACACTGGTACTCAGGAACATATATCTGACCCTATAATGAAGCGGTTTCGGGGGGACATAACACAAAGGTCTAAAGAGCCTGATAGTTGGCCATTATCGTGCCTTTAATGAAATAATCTCAAGAAAATAAATATCATTGATGTCATAAGGCTTACCAGCTCTGCAGGATCACTGTGCAGGACAACATAAGCCAGAAACAAACCCAAAATGCAACCTCTCAAGAAAAAAAAAAAACTCTTCTGAAAGCAAAAGGCTGCATCATTTTTGCCTCATAGTAAGATGGTTCTGGGTTCCACACCCAATCAGGACAGAAAGGCTCTTCTCTGTGTTTACATTGTCTGATTATCTGTGCGGGTTCCCTTAGGTGCTCCAGTTTCATTACATGGACGTCCCTGTGAGTGCTGGAATATACTCTGGCAACCGCCATGATCCTTGTTTCCAGAATAAGTGGGTGGATGGCTGGACTTTTTAGGTACTACTTTGTGCCAAATTGACTTCCAAAAGAGTGAGAAACTGAAGTGTAGATGCATATTAGGTCACCAGGGTTGAGGGGGTTAAGCTATTTTTCTCATTATGAAACAGGACCTCATTAATTTAATGCAAATTCAGCTTGCATGTTGATTATGCAGGCATGCACTTGGAAAAGAAAATGATGATTATGAATTTCTAAAGAAAGAGATTATAGGTTAGTTTTGAATGAGCCATGCATCAGCAGCTACTGGGAGGAAGCGAGAGAGAGAGAGAGAGAGAGAGAGAGAGAGAGAGGCAGCTGGTCAGGATAAATAGAGGATTAGTGGTGTATATTCTGTTGGGTGTGGATGGTTTAGGCACCATCCTTGTCTTTATATTTTTCTCCTGATACAAAATTCCATTTTATGCTAATCAAACTCTCTTATCTTTGGAATATTTAGTTGATTAATTAATTAATAGAAACAAATGTATTACTCTAACAGGCTGCAAAGTGTCTGAAGATAGAAGGTTCTAGATAAAGGGCTTCCAACTACTAAGTGTTCAGCATGTGCAGTGAATGAATCACCTTATCATCTGGAATCATCTGCACCTGGTTCTTCACTGCTTCGTGTCTTAAGTTAGACGCTTTGTTCTGCTTGAAGGTTCAGACGTAGATCACTGTGTGGATTAACCAACACAGAACTATCAAACTGCTCAGGTACAGAGACTGGACTGAAAATGAGAGACAACAACACTGTCCTTCAGGAAGATCTGGAGAACAGTTCTTCAAAAATTCATTAAAAGTAATAAAAACACAAAGTCTTGCTTTGGAAGAAAAATGTAAAGAAATGTGGGTGGATCAAAACACTTTCACAGATTTTTTTTCCAATCCATCTGACATGCAAGTCTTAGGACTGTTGGAGTAAACAGGTGGTCCAGGAGGAAATCAACACAGAAACAAGAACATCCTCCACACAGAAACAACCCAGGCTGCTCCATCATGCTCCATCAGTTAAACCAGAATATCCTCTCAGTGAGCCAACAGCACTACCCACTGAACCACCACTATATATATATAAATCATAAAACCTCAGAGACTTCAACCAAATTGTTCCTTTTCTTTTTCTTTGGTTTTAAAAAGAAACCTTTTGTTGGAAAGGTCTTCACAAAGTCACACACACTTGTAAAGACTATCCCTCCCATCATCGGCCCATACACACAAATAGAAAGATGGCATTGATGTAGACAACTGCAGGATGAAAGACACAGTCAGAGAAAGAGAAAGAGAGAGAGAGAGAGAGAAGCTTCAATTAGGCGTATTGCTTCCCATAATGCCTGTTCTGCTCTCCGTCCACGGGCAGCAGCGTAATTAGCCCGGTGTGCAGAGTGGACCGGAAAGTGGACAGGAAAAAGAGAAAAAGGTGAGTCTTTGATCTCTTCCCTCTCTCCTTTCTCACTTGCTCAATGACTTGTATGTTTTCAAAGAAACAGCAACAGCTCTTCCGGACGTTACCTTCAGGGCCTTTCTCTTTGCTCCCTATAACTCATTAAAACCTGAGAGCGGTTGGTGTGCTACCTGTCCATGTTGGCTGTGTTCAGCTTTCTCTCACTGTATATAAGACGCTTCATGGTGCTGATGGACCGCAATCATGTCTGAGGATCAGTGTTGAAACAATTCCTACCTACAACGGCCTCTTTACGTCCCTCTTTCAATGCAAAGTACCGCCTAGAGGGGTGTAAATGGCAAAGTACTGAGCAGTGGAGCTATGGAGTGATGGAGCTTCAGCTGACCTTCAGGATCACCCAGAATGAATCATTTAAGATCCCTCATCAAAGTCCAAGTCAACTGTATTTTCAGTTCCATTTCAACAGGACTGATAGAGGATTGAAATGCTCTTTCCTTAGTTCCCATTGCAGGCACATGCAAACGCTAAAAACAATAAAGGTTTCAATTTCTCTCATGGCTGCAATCAAATTCTCACAGCAAGTGTTTAATCTCCAGGCGCATGTGGTTGCAGTGCCTCCAGTAATGCACGTTTCTCTACACGCTCTCTGATGCTTCTGAATTTGTCTGCCAAAAATGTTTAATTTTATGAGTTTGTAACTCAAGCGCTGTTGTTGCTTGGCAACAAGTGATCATTAAAATGAAACAAGTGTGGGAAAAAAAAAAAACTTTGTTATTACCATAAATGGAGAGCACTTTTTAATCACTTTTAGAGTGATAGACTGAAAATTGTTTTGTAGCAGAATTGATATGATGCAATGATACGGGGGCCATGACGGCATGTAGCCATGTCAGTGTTGCCATGGAGATAATGTCTGCCTCTTTATGAAATAGCCTGTTCAGGTGAGGGCCGCCAGTATTGGTGCTTAATCCAAAAAGCATTTTGAACACAAGCTGTTTTTAATGGTGTGTTGGGTTGAAAATGATTTTGAAGGGGTGGGAGCCACAATTTCGATTATGGCTAAATAATATCAAAAACATCTGATGCCGAAATTTTTTAGGAGTAAAAAAATGAATTTCTGCTATAGATGAACACTTGAAATTTACGTCCACCAAACGTGGAGGACCACTGCCACCCACAGAGGCCAGACTCCTGGTAACGAGACAGAACTTACTCATGCAAGCTGTTGATTTCCTTTAAAGTTTTGATCCGTGAAACGCCATGAGATGTAATTACAATTTGACAGGTGAGACTGACGGACATGCACTTCCTTCAGTGTAAAACATTCATTAAAATAAAAGGAAGTTAATCCCTTTGATTTCAGACTTCAAAGAGCTTAATATTCGAACAAACAATGCTTTGATGCTTTGATTATATTGATCTTGAAAATTTCCAACCAATGAAGTCCTGAATTTTTTAGAAAATAAGATGATTTTGAAGGAACTTCTGAATGGATACAGTGAATCTTCAAAAAATAAAAAATAAAAATAAGGACAATCAAGATATCCCAAGCTCCCTGAAAAGGAGCTGGAGATCATGCACTGATAATGTGGACCAAAAGCATGTCCTAGTTAGATTTGTAGTGGTCAAGTCAAGTCAAGTAGGATTTTATTGTCATTTCAGCCATATACACAGTACACAGTGAAACGAAATAACATTCCTCCAGGACCCTGGTGCTACACACAAGACACAACACAAGACACAAGACAACATAAGACACAACATAATACACAAAATACACTAAACGGGGCAACAAGTGCAGACAAGACAGACAACAACAGACGGCACAACAGACAGTACATTCATCCGTAGTGTTCAGAACAAAGCAGCCCAGGTAGATTATGGTGTAGCAGTGTGGTGGAGCAGTGTTATTGATAAAGTGCAGAGTGCAACATGAGATAAATAAATAAATACAAGATGAAAATGGTGGACTGGATAGACATTGGCGGTTTAAGAGTTCAGGAGTCTGATGGCCAGGGGGAAGAAACTGTTTCCCATCCTGGAAGTGGAGGCCCGTATGCTGCGGAACCTTTTCCCGGATGGTAGGAGGGAGAAGAGAGTGTGGGATGGGTGGGAGGGATCATCCACATTGCTGGTTGCTTTGCAGAAGCAGCGAGTGGTGAAAATGTCCTGTACAGAGGGCAGAGAGACCCTGATGATCTTCTCAGCTGTTCTCACTACCCGTTGTAGGGACTTGCGGTCTAAGACGTTGCAATTCCTGTACCAGGCAGTAATGCAGCCGCTCAGGATGCTCTCAATGGTTCCTCTGTAAAAGATGGTGAGGCTGGAAGGTGGGAGATGGGCTTTCCTCAGTCTGCGCAGGAAGTAGAGGCACTGCTGGGCTTTCTTTGTGATGGAGTTGGTGTTGAGGGACCACGTGAGGTTGTCAGTGATGTGAACACCAAGAAACTTGGTGCTCTGGACCATCTCCACAGGTGAGGTGTTGATGACAAGTGGAGTGTGGTCCCGACGTGGTCTTCTGAAGTCAACAACCATCTCTTTAGTCTTGTCGACGTTCAGAGACAGGTTGTTGGTTCTGCACCAGTCCGTCAGCTCTTGTATCTCTGTAAGCCACCTCGTCTCCACCGCTGATCAGACCCACCACGGTTGTATCATCAGCGAATTTGATGATGTGGTTCAAGCTGTGCTTGGCTGCACAGTCGTGGGTCATCAGTGTGAACAGCAGTGGGCTGAGCACACAGCCCTGGGGGGCTCCTGTGCTCAGTGTGATGGTGTTGGAGGTGCTGCTACTGATCCTGACTGACTGGGGTCTCCCAGTCAGGAAGTCCAGGATCCAGTTACAGAGGGAGGTATTCAGGCCCAGCAGCCTCAGCATCTCACTCAGGTGCTGAGGGATGATGGTGTTGAATGCTGAACTGTAGTCGATGAACAGCATTCTGACATAGCTGTCCTTTCTGTCCAGATGAGAAAGGGCCAGGTGGAGGGTGGTGGAGATTGCATCATCTGTTGAGCGGTTGGGACGATACGCAAACTGCAGGGGGTCTAGTGAGGAGGGGATCTGAGACTTGATGTGCCTCATGACCAGCCTCTCGAAGCACTTCATGATGATGGGTGTGAGTGCGACGGGACGATAGTTGTTGAGGCAGGAGATAGATGGTTTCTTTGGCACTGGAATGATGCTGGTGGTCTTGAAGTACCTTGGAACAACAGTGGTGCTCAGAGAGGTGTTGAAGATGTCAGTGAGAACATCTGCCAGCTGTTCTGCACATCCTCTGAGCACACGACCTTGAATATTGTCTGGACCGGCAGCTTTCCATGGGTTGACTCTGAGAAGAGATCTTCTCACCTCGGCTGTGGTCAGACGGAGAATCTGGTCGTTCGGAGGAGGGGTGGTCTTCCTCATTCTCATGTTGTTCACTGCATCAAACCATGCGTAGAAGTGGTTCAGTGCATCTGGGAGGGAGGGGTCACCGTCACAGGCAGGTGGAGATGTCCTGTAGTTGGTGAGGGCCACATGCGCCGCGTGACACCAGTGTTCTTGAAGTGGCCATGGATTCTCTCTGCGTGAGCTCGCTTTGCTGCTCTGATGGCCCGAGACAGGTTTGCCCTCGCTTTTCTTAGGGCGGCCTCGTCCCCTGACTTGAAGGCCTTGTCCCGGCTTCTCAGGAGTCTGCGCAGCTTGTCTGCGCAACTTGAGATTTGCGTGGTTGAAATCTCCAGCAACAATAAACAGTCCGTCTGGGTGGTGGTTCTGGAGCCCGCTGATAACTCCATAAAGTTCAGCTGGGTGGGATGTATACCGCCGAAATAAACACTGTGGAGAACTCCCTGAGCAAATAAAATGGTCTGCACCTGACTGTTATCACCTCCAGCAGTGTCGAACAGTGTGTAGAGACCAGCACAGCGTTTGTACACCATTGTGTGTTTACGTAAACACACAGCCCCCCTCCGCAAGACTTGCTGGACAGAGCGGAGTTTCTGTCCACGCGAAACGCGGAGAGTCCGGCGAGCTGGATGGCGGTGTCCGGAACACTGTCGCTGAGCCATGTCTCCGTAAAAACAAAAACACAGCAGTCTCTATACTCACGCTGGGTGTTCAGCTGGAGTCGTATACAGTCCAGTTTATTATCCAGGGAGTGGACATTGGCGAGGAGGACGGACGGGATAGCTGGTCGGCTAGCGTTAGCCTTTAGCTGAGCCCGGGCCCCAGCACGATTGCCGCGTTTCTGTTTCTTCTCACACCGCTTCCTATGTCCTCTCAGTCGGCCAGGTTCAGCAGGCGATCTCGGGGACTGAAGGCCTGGTCTTCTCAGCACGCCGAGCTCCCGTAGCGTTGTTTGGAGAGTCGGTGGAAGACTGAATACTGGCTGATTCCTGAGCTCCAGCAGTGTTTGGCGGTTAAATTTAAGAGCATTCACAGATGTGACGCTCATGTGCAAGTCTTATGGTGAAAAGTAGTCGGATGAAAGACTTTTTTACAGACTTTAGCACCAAAGTTTGGACCCCGGAGCGGCCGCTGCGTGTTACCGCGCCACCATCTTGGATCATCTTCCTCAAAAATTCCTCAAAAATCTATTGTAAATAGATTGTGTTGATTTTTTTAGGTTAGGACAGACCTGCTTGAACATGCATACCTGGGCAGGAAGGAGCGTTCAAATATCCAACATCTGATTTATTCAACCACTGCAGTCGGAAGCAAAAGTTGGGAACTCCTTCATTATGCTGACCACTGCAATGGGGCCTTGTTGTCACCCAAAGAAGCCTAAAGAGTTGTTTCTACTACCCCTTGTCTCCTAGTGCCTTCCCATCGGGACCAAAGTGAGATGAGGTTCATTCAGTTCCCTCCTACAATCTCTAGCATGTCTACTGCTGCTCTGGAACATCAGGTTTGCTTGAACTTCTCCAGGAGAAGCTTAAAGGTGACAAAGAAAGTGATGGCCATTCAACAGAATTCATACGATCTAAAGCAGAGATGAATAATAGGCAACAGATAAAAAGCTGGCAGATGTGTAGGATTTTCATTTCCTTTGCAGTAGAGGGTATTGATTGGGTTTAAAGAGTCTCTTTGAAACGAGACAGTCACACAGTAATATGAGCTGGATTTATGAGAAGGGACACTTTTATTTATTTTTCCCTTTGTTTTTCATCCCTTCATTCAGTAGACATGACGTATAACAGACGATTTCTGTTGTAGGAAGTATGGAGCTACTGAAACACACCTCACTGCTTACAAGATTTACAGGTCAATGCCAAATAGATATTGGCTGTTAAGCAGTGCAGAATGATGAGTGTTAGTAACAGGCCTTTAGCGACAGTCATGAACGTAGAAACAAGAAAAAAAGCAACAGATAACATCTTTACACAGTTATTCAAGCAACCTTTTGGGAATCAAATGGTATGTCAGCACTAAACTAACAACAATTCACATTTTTACCCTTATTTACCTGGTATAGTTACTGATATTTCCTCTTGTTTAACATTGTGTTTGTACAGTGACGGGATACTTTGGAAGATAATGTAACCTGCAAGCATTCAGTTCAGCTTCTGAAGTCCCAACCAATGAGAGAGAGCGTTTATATCAGTTTCCATCTAAAGCAGGGCATTGAAATATGTTTCATTTTCATATGTTTTCAGAGTTTTTATTGTTCAGGAGAAAGAGAGACAGAGAGAGAGAGAGAGAGAAGGGGGGGGAGAGAGAGAGAGAGAGAGAGAGAGAGAGAGAGAAGGGGAGAGAGAGAGAGAGAGAGAGAGAGAGAGAGAGAGAGAGAGGTAGAGAGAGACAGAGAGAGAGGAGATTTAGGAGAGAGAGAGAGAGAGGAGAGAGAGAGAGAGAGAGAAAGATGGGAGAGAGATGAAGAGGGGAGTAAAGTCAGATAACTAGAGCAAGGAGAAAGTAAGGATGACAGAGGAAATTCGACAGAGAATGAAAGAAAGAAAAAGAATGAAAGAAAGAAAGGGGTTAAGAGAAAAAATGAGGTATGAGGTGAAGCAGAGAAAGAGAGATTGGATTGAGAGAGAAGCAGAAGGAATGTAATTAAGAGGACAAAAGAGGTGAAGATATGAGGAGTAGAGGAAGAGGGGGCTGAGAAAGATGAAAAAGAGAGGAGGACAGAGGAGAAAGCAGATGGAGAGAAAGATTAGTACAGAGAGGATGGAGAGAAATATTGGAGAGAGAAAGATGAAAAGAGAGAGGACAGAGAGAAAGGATGAGAGAAAGATGAAAAGAGAGAGGACAGAGAGAAAAGATGAGAGAAAGTGAAGCGTGTGAAAGAAGGCTTGGAGAAAGGACAGAGGAAGAGAGAAGAAAGTGGAAGATGAGTAGAGGGGAATAGATTAATGGAGCTAAAGAGAAAGAGAAGAAATGTGAAAGGGAGGACAGGAAGGAAGGGATAGTAAAAGTACGAGAAAGTGGAAGAGAGAAGTAAGTAAGACGGCAAAGAGAAAGAGAAGGGTTGAGAGAATAGAAGACACAGGGGCGAGAAAGCGAGGGCAAGAAGAAAAGTCGTTGAAGGGACAGAGAAAGAGAGATAAAGGATGAGAGTAGGAATGATTGAGTGGACTAGCAGAGAGCGACAGAGAAAGAGAAGGAAGGTAAGAGGAGAGAGGGAAAGAGAGATAAAGGATGAGATAAGCAATGGGCAAGCGCAAGACGAGAGAGCGACAGAGAAAGAGAAGGAAGAGAAAGAGAGAATAAGGATGAGAGGACAGAGAGAAAGGAGATAACATATGAGATGAGGAATGAAAGAGTAAAAGAGAGAATTATTAAGAGAAAGCACGAGAGAGAGAGAGAGAGTGAGTCAGAGAGACCGAAAGAAGGTGAAAGGTGTGAAAGGAGGACTGGAGAAAAGACAGAGAGGAAGAGAAACGAAAGGGAAGATGAGAGAGGGAGTTGGGGGAGTGGAAGAAGACGGGCTGGAGAGAGAAAAGAGAAAATCCCAGAGACGCTTAGCCTTGACTGGGATCGATCCATTCGCTAGCACCGCTCGATCTGATTTCAGGCTCTGTGCTCTTCCAGAAACGTCCCGTTTTTTTCGGCAGGACATTTAAATTCGCCGTCCACGGCGAGCAAAGCCTCCCTCAAACAGGACTTGCGTATTCATGGGTTGCCACGGCATTTCTCAGACTAACTCTGGTTTACTGAGATGCACTGAGCAAGATTGGGCTCTCGAAGCTTTTTCATGAATCAGATGGCCAGTTTGTAGCTGCCGCAAGAGAATATAAACATCAGTGCATGTGGCGGTAATTCAGCAGAACTAAGAACAGTAGACTGATGAAATTTGAATACTATATTTCATTCTCAGTCTTTCTAAACTGTTATCTAAACAGAAGCGTGACCGTACATTTTAAAGCTAAACTAACTGCTCATTATCTCACACTTACATCCACCAAACCTTCGAAATGCTTTTCGGGAAAATAAATAAATGCTCGCGAAATAGCCCTAAAGTTCAAAATATGCACTTTGTTTTGTTTGGTCATTTGCTGAAAGAGAAAAAAATAAGCACTAAACTTAAAACTGCTCTTAATGACCTTTTAGGGGCTGTAAACACATCAAAGGCCGGATCAATGAGCTTTGAGTTCAAATGAACTTGCAATTAAGTTCAATTCCATTCAAATTAACCTTTGATTAAGAGAAAATGATTAATTAAACAAACTTCAAAGAACTTCTAACATAAACGAACCTCCGATTCAAATGAGCTTCTAATAAAAATGCAAGTCTTCAATGTGTGATTTCAACTAAAATTTAAATGTTAATTAAAATCACAAAATATTCAAAGAAATTAGAATTTGTGTACTTCAAACCTTGAACAATACTTAAGTCAAATTTCATTCAAAGGAATTCTATCTAAAAATATTTCTAATTCAGCCACACATCTTCTGCAACTTTGTCTAAACTCTAAATCAACTAAATCAACAAACTGCCTATGCAGGAAACTTCTGATTCCAGAAAGGTCTAATTAAAAAAGAATAATTCAAGCAAATTGCCAATGAACTCTTTAATGAAGCAAGCTTCAAATGTAATAGACTTCTCATTTAAAATTTTGGAATTGCAGTAGTTTCACTTAATTCAAAGAAACCTTATAAAAATCACATTTCTGAATCAAAAAAATGTCATAAATATAAAATTCATCAAAGCCTTCTAACAGCAAATTCCACCAACAAAGCATCAAATTCAAGATCTCAGGCCAGCTTCCTCTGTTCTCCTTCCTTGGGCAACGTGGTTCAGCGATTAGGAAAGCCAGATCGGACGTTATGGGTTCAAATCCCAGACCAGTAGGTTGCTTCGAGGTACCTCGGAGCAAGCAAATGTCCCCTTTCACTGCTCCCTCGATGTTTGATGGTGCCCGCTCACCGCCGCATGGGTGTGTGGGAGCAACATAGAGAGGATGCATTTCGTTGTGGTTCTCGGCGAATCAGCCGCGAATCACAGTAGTCACTCATCTTCGCTTCTGTTTTCACTGGATACCGTTGCTGAGTTAATGTCAGGCACTTACGTTTGCCGACGTTGGTGCACTGGGAAGTCGTAGCGCTAAAGGTCAAAGCCTGGGCAACGTCGATCACCGGCAGACCAAACTCTTGACTGTTTGACCTCTTGAACGACAGCCAAGCTCTGCACCTGACTGACTGTGATAATCTTACTCAGCTCCCAAAAGTGAGCGCGGGTTAAGATTTGAGCTTGGCGAATTTCAATGGCGACACAACGCATGAAGGAACACTGAGGTGACGGCGGAGATTACGCTTACGCTGCAGACGACTCAGAGGTTCCAATTCCCGGCACCGCCACGTGAATTTGAACAGTTTTAGCGAAAGCTCACGGGTACCACGCCCCTGACCAAACCCGAAGCTCTCGCCCAATCAATGCCTCCCTGCTCTAATTGTTCCACAGGCTCTTCCTGCCGTCTCCTGCATGTGCAAATCTATCCCGTTTGACACCCTCCAGTCACAAATATCTCCTCGAAGTATTCCCGCATAACCTCTCTGCGTCAGGATATGAGGGGGACTTTTCTGCTTGCACTTTCCCCAATTTCTCCTAATGGGCCAGAGACATCCATGGTTCCAGGACATGGTGACACGTCAAGCATTAATAAACAAAGATGTTCTTTTTCCATTCTCGTTTCTTCTGTTTAATTACGAGAGAATTTGTAGGCATCAGCCAAGCAAAGAACCACAGACCTTTTGGCCAAACAGGATTAGTAATCTGAGGATATATAATTGAAGAGTTTTGATGTGATGGCTTCTGTATGATCAGCGATCCATCCAAGAAATGCCTTTCTTGTTTTGAAGGTTTTTCTTCTTCTAATCCAGTTTAAAGTGTCAGACTAAAGTTTTATGTGCCACTGTCTCTCGCCTAGTAAAGACAGCTTTGAAGTCTCAAGCAGCACATCCTCCACCTCACCCGATGAGTTTCCTCGTTGTATCCCCAAAAAGCTTCACTTTCATCAGGAGGCTGTCTTGCCCTGGATACTGTGAATTTTATAGCAGCTCTGGTAGATATTAGTTTCTTGAACCACGGCAACACATTTTCAGAAATTATGCAAGATAAAATTAAGTACAGTTCTGTGCATGAGTCTTGATCCAGCTTTTATGTTCTCAGATTTTTCTTCCAAAGAGATTCTTCTTCTTTTTCTCTCTTTTCCAGCGTTTTGAGGAACAGTTCTCAGATCTTTCCTGAAGGACAGCGTTTGTGAACAGTTCTCCAGATCTTCCGAAGGACAGTGTTGTTGTTTCATTCAGTCCAGTTCTGGTACTCTGAGCAGTTCTCTCAGATCTTCCTGAAGGACAGTGTTGTTGTTCTCTGCTTTCAGTCCAGTTCTGCACCAGTGCTCCCTCCAGATCTTCCTGAAGTGACAGTGTAGTTGTTGTTCTCTCATTTTCAGTCCAGTTCTGTACCCGAGCAGTTCTCCAGATCTTCCTGAAGGACAAAGTGTTGTTGTCTTCTCGTTTTCAGGTCCAGTCTCTGGTACCTGAGCAGTTCTCCAGATCTTCCTGGAAGGACAGTAAGTGTTGTCTCTCATTTTCAGTCCAGTTCTGCACGAGCAGTTCTCCAGATCTTTCCTGAAGGACACAAGAAGATCTCGTTTTCAGTCCAGTCTCTGTACCTGAGCAGTTTGAAAGTTTTGTGTTGGTTAATCCACACAGTGATCTACATCTGAACCTTCAAGCAGAACAAAGCGATAAAACAGATGATTCCAGATGATCGGGTGATTAGTTTACTGCTGATGCTGAACCTCTTTCGCTTCAGACACTTGCAGCCTGGAGCACTAAAATATTTGTTCCCATTTCTTTTCATCACTCAAGGTGGTAAATCTGGACAGTTTTAGAGGAATAATAAAATTAATATTTTCATTGTGCACCCACAACTTGATCCTCTATCTAAATACAAAGAAATGAGGGACTCAGGAACTTTTGCACAGTATTTTTTTATCATAACCTGTATTTGTGCATCTCAAACCGGGACTAAGAGGTTCACCTGTTTTGCTGCTTTCCATGCTCCCAACACACTAGATCCCACTCGTTCAGCCTTCCTGAAGGGAAGAAGCACGGAAAACCCTGAAATGTGCAATGGGTGTGGAAACTGGTTCCTGAAACAAGCCGCCTGTTAAAAAAACGACAAATATTTCGTGACTTTTCCGTAGTAACCTTCCACCCAATGACATCACATTGTCAGCCTAAGAGCGCAGGGAGGAAGATGCATCAGACTTCTGCTACTGGGCAACCCCTGCAGCCACGGTACACATTAAGCTTATTAACATCACATCAAGAGGCATTTCAAGAGGCAGAAGATTCCTTTGTCTTTATCCACCATTCAGCTTAAAGTCTATTAAACACAGAGGAAGAGTGTAAACACATTATTTCTTTCATTAAATGAAACTCTTTCTCCTAAACTTCAATCTTTAACATCTGCTCCTAAACCAAAAGACTCCAATTGCTATCAGTTTTCCTCCCACCATCCAAAGACATGCAGGGCAGATGGGGTAGAAGAAGAGAGAAATTGCTCCTGTGGTGTGTGGGACTGCCCTGAGATGGACCGGCATGTCCTCACCTTCGTCCTGTGAGAGCTGGGACCGACTCCAGCACCACCAGTAACCCTAACAGTTCAGGAAAGAGCTAGAAATATTAACGCATCTAAAAATAAATGACTTTATTCTTATTAAAATTCTAACCAATGTGTCACTATTTACTATTAAATGATTAAAAACTTCTACTCAGTCCTTACGTCCCATAGGTCAGCAAATTTCAATTCACTTATGTGGGATAAAATTCTATTCTTTCCATAGGTAGGTCTTTCAGCATCTTAGCCCCGCCCATTTATGCTGAAGTTAAGAGGTTCGTTTCAGTGTGGTCCTTTGAAGAGACCCACAACTTTATCCATTAGAAGAGGAATTTATATGTATTTGTTTTAGTGCTAAGAAACACAGCCTGATTCTTTAAAAGAGGCTGGAAAACGATTTGACTATTTTTTTATGTTTGTTTTAGATGCAAAAGCATGTTAAATGAAAATACAATTTAATGTTTTTTTCTTTAAATTAAGTACAGTCCATCAAAATATCTGCTATATTAACTGGTTTTCCATCCATTTAGGTGGCGGAGGTGCCAAATTCATAATTTAAATGCAGAGAAACACTCTTAAACAGGTCAACAGTCCATCAAACGCACAGACACACACACACACACACACAAACACACACAGACACACACACACCACACACCTATGGTCAATAAACATCTCCAACCAGGTCAGCATGTCTCCTGACTTCTGAAGGAAACGGGCATCTTGAGGAACTACAGAGACACGGAAGAACATAAACACAGAAAGGACACAGACGCCCCACTGAATCAAACTCAGAGCCTTGCTACTATAAGGCAACAGCACCCAGTCATTACCACGCTAAACTGAAATAACATTTTAAGATAAAATTGAAACAATAACTGCAGAAGTTTTTGTTCACACTCTTCTTCACTGCTGCACGTAGGCCAGCCGCTCTCACGCACACTCCTCTCGTTTCTGCCTGTCAGCTGAATTTGGTAATCAGATGTTAACTCCTGTGAATTACCGTTAATGTCTGTGAGCTCGTCTTCTTTCTGCTCAAAGTGAGCTGAAATGTACATCTTCACAAAAGCTGCGTGAACCTGAACTGCAAATTTAAATTTCCCATTTTTATCCCCTCAGTGAAACCGTATGAACCGAAAATGCGAAGCTCCCATAAAGCTTCTGGTAGCAATAGCTGCCATAAAACATATGGCCTTTTAGCCGAGAGAGTGTGCAAGGGGGTCTGGGCTTTAATTTTTTACTCTCATAACTAGATGGCTTGCCTGAAAACAGGCATATGAATAATTAAAAAGAACTGAATAAATAAGTTCAGTAATGAAATAATACGACTTAGGGGTTAAGTTGGAAAGGCAGCAGTTCTTGTCTTCTCCTGCATGAGCACTGGAACCTGGGCAGTTAATTAATAGCCCACACTCTGCTGGAAGTGCCTCTCCGCCATGCAATAAAAGCATGTTATAGCAGCTGCCGCCTTCGCCTCTTTCTCTCCACTCAGACAAAGTGGGCTCACCTGGCAGGCGTAACTCTTCCTCCCAGACAAGCTCTGAGGAAGAGGCAGTCTTACAGTTGCAATAGTGGTCCCAACATGTGGTGGTGGGCGGCTCCCAATCAGCCTGGTTTTTGGATTTTTGGCCCAAAGGTTAATAAATCTCAGTTTCTACTCAGATCAACTAAAATACCGCCCCACACCAACCCAGCAAAACAAATGCAAATCCGGACCTGACCACACTCAACAAAATTTCTGTCCACCAAAGGTCCCAGCACCGCCGAGGAATCTTGAGTTTGTTTAGGAAAACGAAGGCGAAAAGTGATTATGTGTGCCACACACTGAAACACAGCACAGAGGAACACAACAAATGCATTTCTGGTGTTTAACACAAACACACACACACACACACCTCACACGCATACTACATTACACACACCCCACACACACACTGCAGCAGCAGGGGCAGCCAGTCTGTAGCAGCTGGCGCAGTGATGACAGTGCTCAAGGGTACCTCGGGGTAACCTACTGGTCTACTGGTCGAACCCACAACCTTCTATTGAAAATGAACTCACTAGACTAAACCCTGGATAGAATCTAATGTCCTTTTGATATTTAATTCACATCCATGTTTAAGGTTTAAGTTTTATATGATATCTGATGAGTTTACTTTAAAAAGAGTTAGTTTTGTTAATTTCACGTTGATAACATCAACAGAGGGGACCGGTGGAGTTATCTGAGTGAGATGAGATGTTCATGTGACATCCTGTCCTGATTTTGACTTATCGGCAGTGCACAGCAATAACCCCTTCATCTAATCTTCATCCAGGGTCTGGTCGAGAGAAAGAAGTGCTGTCCAGACGGGATCAGATGCCCTGGAATGGCCCCGGTGGTACCTGATCTAATGCTCTCGGAGGAGGTAAATAGGCGTCATGTTTCGATAAGCAGTTGCTCGACAGTCAGATGAGCGTGCGCGCTGAGTTCTCGTCCTCATGTGGCATTTGTCACCAGTTTCTTTGTCTGCCCAGCTTCGACACCTTCGTGTCTTTGGCTGTCTCACTCTTTTTGACATCCAGTCTTAACTTCAGCATCTGAAAGACTGAAACAAACTTCCTTCACCTAAGAAGTAGTACACATGCGTTTAAAAAGGTAAAGAAAGAAGAGGTACTGATTTTACAACTTAAAAAACTTACAGGAATGTACTCAGAGTATTAAAGTAAAAAGGACAGGAATGTACTGAGAATATGAAGTTAAAGGTACAGGAATGTAATCAGAGAATACATTTAAAAGTACAGGAATGTAATCAGAGTATTAAAGTAAAAAGTACAGGAATGTACTCAGAGTATTAAAGTAAAAAGTACAGGAATGTAATGAGAGTATTAAGTAAAAAGTACAGCAATGTATTTAGAGTATAAATGTTAAAAGAACAGGCCTGTACTATAGAAAAGTAAAAAATGATTCATTTGAACACATTTCTTATGGCTTGTTCTGTTCAAGGTGAACTGAACCTCATGGCATATTAATATCCAATTCCATAAAAACAATCTCCTGAAAAATAATGAACACAACTTCACTGCTTCACTCTCCTCCACGCCTCTTTCAGTTCAATATACCAGTTTCCATTTGTCTTTTCAGTTAATTTACATCTTTTACACTCTTTTTACATCTGCCCTGCACTGATGGACACACCCAGACGTTGTCTTTTCTCTGAATTTGTGTCTCATTAGTTTGAAATGGGGCCTAATATTGAGAACGTGAATTTAAAAATTGGAGGATTCCTCTCCAACGCCTCCAGCAAGAATGTCAAAATTCGAAAGGCTGTCGACAAATAAAGACTCAGGAAAATTACAGAAACTCTATTGAAGTACATTATCGAAGCATTAACATTTAATTATTCCCCATCTCTGTTGGTAGTTTAGGTAAATGAAATTGCCCATTGGGCCTCGTTTCCCTTCTCTCACTGCCTGGTGTCACTCTCCTTCGTCCCGTCCACTGCCCTCTCCATCTCAAGCACCAGGATAATACATGTCTACACTCCGGCTGGATTTTGCCAACAAAAGCTCATTTGAAGCTATTGTCGCGAGAGACACACCCAGAAATCCCCAGAGGTCACCTCGACCATGGCCTTCCAACTTATTGGTGTCCTCAGCGCCTCAGCCGCTCCTTTATTTGCATTTGAACGAGGCACAGGTGTTTCTTTTAGATTACCCAGTGCGCTGGTCCACGCGGGGAAACAGGCATAATCATGTTAGCCGAATAGAGACACCTCTCTCTCTCTCTCTCTTCTCTCCTCTCCTCTCCCTCTCTTCTCTCCCCTCTTCTCTCCCTCTCTCTCTTTCCCTCCTCCTTATGAAATTACAGCCACTGAGAACCCTCAGATGCACTTATCCTGAGCTACTTTGACAGGAAGCTGTCTCTAGCTCTAATTGACCTGGCTGGGGATGGGGGGTGGGGGTGGGGGTTGATGGGAGAAATCCTTGTAACTCCACTCAGTTTACACCCCAGACATGCCTCGCTCGTCCATCGCCAGATTCACCAGGAACACATTTGGCCGGGCGTGTGGAGCATCTGCCATCAACGCCACTCATTTAGCCATCCTTCAGTCTGTGTGTGTGTGTGTATCACAGTCTCTCAAACATAATACTTCAGTGGCTGTCTGCCCATACTAATGTCACTCTTTTGATACACACAAAGAAGAGAATTACTTTGACTTATTTACATTCAATGCAAATGCAGAACTAAGTTGATCTATCAGAGTTTCCTTCAGAGTCTGTGAATTCCTGGATTACTTTTATTCAATAATACGGCACTCAAACACGAATCCATGGTTACTTGTTACTTGTACGCTGAACTACAGAACCACTGGATTCATATATTGGAACAGTTCATGTACTACTACATTCACATGGTGTAGCTGCTCGTACTGTGAACTACTGAATAAGTGTATTTAGAGTAGCAAGGTATGGACATGTCCAGAGGAGAGATGAGGATCATATCAGGAGAAGGATGTTGAGGACGGAGCCGCTAGAAAGAAGAAATGGATGTGGTGAGAAAGGACATGCAGGTGGTTGAAGTCGAAGGAGGAAGATGAGAGGGATAGGGGAAGAAATGGAGACGGATGATCCGCTGTGGTGACGCCAAAAGAAGCAGAAGAAGAAGAAGAAGTCTGGTTTCTACATGAATATAGTGTAACTGTGGTACTCCAGCTATGCCATGCTGGTTGGAGACGGTGGTGTTGGGATGAAACGCAGGGGTGGAGCTGCAGGTTTCAGACTTTAAGATGCTGAGATTTGCATTATAAGTAAAGAGGATGGATGGGAGTTTATCAGAGGACGGACAGATCTGAAGACAAAGCTAGAGAAGTGAGACTGTGGGCTTTCGAATAAAGTCCAGAGAAGGAGGTAAGGCTTATCAGGTGGATGCTGAGGATGAAGTCATTGTGAAAGAGTGGAGAGGTGGAAGAACAAAGTGAAGGTCTTTAGATGTTGCGAGAGAGGCAGGCAGTGGGTGTGAAGGAAGGAGAAGCAGAAGACAGAAGGAAACGGGGACAAATGATCCACCTAAATGGAACCGCCAAGAAAAGAACCATGTAACTTATGGACCACTAAACTTATACAGGTGACCGCCTCACAGTGTAATCCTCTCTAAACCTTCAAACCACCATCTTCCATGTCTGTCCTGGCACAGTCTTGACACGTATCATTAGGACGACTTCAGACTGTCCAGAAAACCAGAGACACTGTGCTGTTGCTGATATTAAGCTCGAGCTATTAGGCCTCTTGTTCGAGGAGGCACCACTCTGAAAATGAGAATGCTCACTAATGCGTATCAGCCAGACCTGAGGACAATTAAAGCTGACAGGCCATCTTTCGTGGCCGCCAGCCTCTCCCAGCCAGAGCTGGCGGTATTGATGATGGTCAGGAGCAAACAGTTCCAATTCAAACGACATGATACAGCCATAACAAGAAGTGTTCCCAATATAAAATTCTAATAAAGCAAAGCAACACCGCAAATGAAGGAAGGGCCTGCTCGAACGAACCTTTTCCGTAAAACTGCGTCGCTGTAGACGGCCCGGCCTTGGGAGAACACCTGTTTCAGCTCATCAGGTAATTAGAGCAGAGAGCTCCACCGATAGTGTATTATTTCGGCACTTTATATTGTAGCCCAGTGCTACATCTGTTCCATTGCTTTGTTTTTACCAGGGCACCAGTGCCTGTGTGTGTGTGTGTGTGTGTGTTTGTGTGTGTGTGTGCATATTGGCATTGGTTCCTCAGGGCTTTTCTTTTACCATACCTCTCATACTTGAGTGTTAGTGCTATCAACTAGTCTAATCCCTGTGCGACAGAGTTTGCAGCGACGGTCCATCATGCACTTTGGCACATTCCTCTGTGAAAAACATACCCTCCTTTTCTTGAAAGCCTCAAGAGGGTTTCCACTGCTGATATGAGCACACACACACACACACACACACACACCAGTGGGTAGTTAAACAAGAACAAGCAGGTCCCTAGACCTACCTGTGGAGAAGACAGCATGCAATGTGTTCATCTACACCTGTGCCACTGAGCTCCATACGCTCAAGCCTGTAAGAAAAAAGACCTTTCTGAGTGAGAGTGAAAGAGAAGACTCAAAATATTGGGTAGTACCGCAAAGAAGAAACATTTCTAGTTTTAACCAAACTAATTCTCATGAATTTGGTGCCTGCTTGGTGCTCTTGGTTTTCTTCCTGAGCGCTGAAATACATTTGCATGCTTCAATGTTCCAAAATGAATTTTGGCTAAACTTGTACACGAACATCTGAAAAGCTCCACCGAAGCTCCTGCATCTTTAACCCCCCCATCCACTCTGAAGCTGACCAATCAGGAGCCCTGAGTCTGTGGCTCTCAATCTTAGACGAAAAACAGTGTGAATGGTTTGCAGCATCCCTTTCTTTAGAAGGAAAGCTTGAAAAAAACCCAGAAAACCTTGAAAAAACTTTTGAAGCCCTCCTCCAGGAGTAATAACCATACAGAAAAAGTGATGTTGGAGAAATGTTGTTCCATTTCTTTTTTTTCTTTTTGCTTCAGCATTTAGCAGAACATCCGAAGCTGTTTCTCTTCCCAGTGCAGAGCATGTCTTCCCAACATGGCTGAAGATTGTGTGCTGAAGCTTTAGCTAATTTGGGCACATGCCAGGCTTGCAGGGGGGCGGCACTGCAGGACACACTGATGTCCAAAACGTCCAGGGAGCAAGAGTTGCACCTCCAGAGGAAAAGGTCAAAAAGAAAAACTGTTTCTTGTTTTTCAGTTTAACTCGGAGCCCTTGTGACAGCACCTTCCAAACACTGCAGGCATGCCTTACAAATGAGCCGATACGAAACACAAAGCGTTCAGAAGATGAAAGGGAATAGAAATGAAGACATGACAAAGCATGATTCGAACACGGTTTCATTTTTAAACAGGAGAATCAAAACGGATTTATATGGAAATGTCATCAATTAGTGCTAAATGTGAAACAAACCAGGATGAGGTAAGTTGTTTCAGTGATAAAACATCTATGTCGCATACGCAGCAAGCTGGGTCATGGATTAATGCAGCTTAAAGAAAGAATTCTTCATAGTGGATCAAGGATAACATTACTTTGACTTCTTTTAAAAACTTTTGCTGCAAGTGAAAGTGACTATTTATCATCGTGAACATGTCCCACAGCGGTGTGAACGACAACGACACTCATTCCAGCATTCTCCCACCGCCTGGGGAGCAGTGATGGGGACGGTACCTTGCCTAAGCATCCCTCAGGGCAACCTACTGGTCTGGGATTCGAACCCATGACCTTCTGATTAAGTATATCTAGCCCATGAAACCAGTGTGTGTGGTGCTTTCACCCAGGTTGGAGTACAAAACTTTAAAACACTGGCTTCTGACCTCTACACAAATTTTATTATTTGAAAATTCTACACTGACACTAATGTCAAAAAAACTTAGCTTCCTCACTGTCTGGTTGAGTTTCCTCAACATGGAACTCATCTGGCCTTTAAAACAAGATGGATGGATTGAGACAGAGCTCATGAGAAGCACCAAATAGGAGGACAGAGGTCAACAAGTTCCGCCGGCCCCTTGTCGTAGCGATAGGCCCGTACTTCAGATCCGGACTGGTCACGGCGCGGGGAGGCATTTCTGACCCGCGCAGTGATGTTTAGTGTGTGCAACTATCTGAGCAGCGTTATTTCGGCGCAATGTTTGAACCATCAGGAGACCTGTCTGTTAAAACTAAGCAAGCGCACCGATTTTGCCCTCAAAAACATGCTCGAACCTTAAAACCTCTTCAATGAGAGTGAGAGATGCAGCTGGGATTACTGCTGACTGGTTGGCGCTCAGGACAGCGTGACAGCCCTACTTCGAAGAACTGGGTTACACTTAAAGCTTATGGCACTGATGAATAACGCCTTCCAGTTTACGTTACGTAACCACAGCTAATATATTGAACATCTGCTCGCAAGGTCACCTTTACTCAAATAATCTGTAGAATGAACACAGATCCCGTGTATTGCTGTAATGGTTGTAATCGTATAAATTAAGTTGAATATAAATGAAATAAAACTGAGCAAACGAAAGGGCCTGCAAACTGCCTCTAAAGTGTGGAGTTGGTCCCGGGATTAGCTGTCATGGGTCTGGAATCCCAGATCAGTAGGTTGCCCCGAGGTACCCTGGAGCAAGGTACTGTCCCCATCACTGCTCAAAATGGCATTAGTCACTTTCACTTTCAAAGCGAATAAAAATAAATTAACAGACCCCCAAAGCAAGACCACAATCTTCCCCACCTCCTTGGAATTACAATCTTGTGCAAAGGTCTTGAACCTCCCCTCATTTCTTTATGTTTTGCTTCCAAAGAGGCAAATTTTCTGTATGTTTAATCTCTTGTTAGGGAGTGAGATAAGTTCCTCCGTGATCTTCTCCTGAGGACATGTACAGTTGGTTCTCACTAGTCCAGTCTGTATCTGAGAAATTTCAGATCTTCCTGAGGACAGTGTTGTTGTCTCCTCATGTTCAGTCCAGTTCCCTGTATCTGAGCAGTTCTCCAGATCTCCTGAGTATTGCAGCAGCACTTCTCATTTTCAGTCCAGTCTCTGGTATTCGGGACAGTTCCCTCCAGACTTTCCTGAGGGACAGTGTTATTGTTGTTCCTCATTTTCAGTCCGTCTGCATTTGAGCAGTTCTCCAGATCTTCCTGAAGGACAGCGTTGATGTCTCTCATGTTCAGTCCTGTTCAACCTTCAAGCAGAACAAAGCGTTTCAACTTACATGAAGCAGTGAAGAACCAGGCGCAGATGATTCCAGAGATCAGGTGATTCCTTACTGCTGATGCTGAACGCTGAGTAGAACCCCTTTATCGTACAACCCAATTAGGACTTTGCAGCCTGGAGCACTTAAACATTTGTTCCCGTTTCTTTTATTGAATCTACTCAATATGCTTACTTTCTGTGTTTTTAATTTGAATAAAAATGAGGCCATCACCAGGCAGGACACCAAAAATGAGAACCAACTTCTGAAACACGTCTCGGATCACCCAGTGTGGCTGATAGTGTGGCATCATGAGTATGGTTAAAACAAAGAAGATACTTCATTTTTAATTTTTGTCAGTGTATGTAAATGACGGTCACATTCAGCAGCGCTTTGCTTGTCAATGCTGGTGTGTGCTTTGTTCTTTGTTTCCCACCACTCCCAGTTTTGTTGACTAATTTTGGCACACCGGTATGAGCCGGAGAGATTGTTCCTACCTGCACTTAGGATTCCCAGTGGTGATCTGTCCTGACCATGGAAGGGGAAGTGAATGCAATGGCCTTCCAAAATAAGAGAGAGAGAGAGAGAGAGAGAGAGAGAGAGAGTAGAGAGAGAGAGAGAGAGAGAGAGAGAGAGAGAGAGAGAGAGAGAGAGAGAGAGAGACCTCACGAAGGTCATTTGGAGGGCACTTGGCCGTGGCTCCGTGCCCCAGTGGAGTCTCTCTGGGTGGGAAAAAAAGCCTTTTTTTCTTTCACACGGCTCCAAATCGAGCTCCACTCCAGAGAGAATACCCGTCATAAAACTCGAGAGAACTGCACTGTGTCACCTTTTCCTTTCAAGCCAAACAGAAGTTTCCAACAACTGCAGCTGCAGCTTTTTCCATGTCCTGCAAGAGCATCGGTGCAATTGGACAAAAGAACAGACACAACTGACACTTCAAGCCATGTTTTAGCCAAAAACAACACCGTCTGATGAAAGTGATTATGTCACAGTAGCGCTGCACGGCACACTCAAATACAATCAAATACAACCTCTGTATTTAACCCACACACTCCGTGCAGCAGGGAGCAGCTATGTCCAGTCCACAGGGAGCAGTGATGGGGACATTACTCTGATCAATCCTACAGGCTTGGAATTACAAACTCTTCTCTCCTTCCAGTCCTGGGACCTAGTCCATAAACACTAAGTCACCGTTGCCCCCAGAAGAGGATGCTGTATATCAGAAGTGGACCTCCAGGGGAGACCGCGACCTGAACACAGCACCTCAGACCACTCGGCCATTTCCCAAACCTGGCGTCGGTCTCGGGTCACCAGGATGAACACCAGGAATCCGCAATCAGCACACGGGGGAGATTTGAGTGTAGGTGCGAGCATTTAAGTCTGCAGTTTACATGATCTTGAAGCTCAAGATCATGAAGATCAGTGAAGCTTCTCCAACGTTTTCAGCTTTTGTCTTGTGTAGCTTCTGTGCAAGAATATTGTGAGACGTGGGAAGCCAGTTAAATTTCTTTGTCTACACGACAAGTCACACTTACAATTTTGAAAAAAAAAAAAAAAAAACTGCTGGGTGGTGTTTTCTTCCTAAGTGCTGAGTTAAGCATGTCGGGTTGTTTCATTTTCCCAGGCCCGGGTTGCTTTGGATGGTTTTTGAGCAGTACAGACGCTCGGCTAGTGACTCTGTAAGAGAAACAACCCAATTAGTGGGGCGATTTCAAATGAAAACAGTGTGCGAAGCAGATGCTTAGAGCTCCAGTCAAATATTGTGATTTTATTTCCACCAGAGGACACCTGGGATACAACTGGAAACCTAACTATACTTATTAAAAACAAAAAAATGTAATTCAACTAAATTGGGCATTGCAGCCAATCAGATATAATCAAAAGTCCACACGGTCTTTACTCATGTATGATAAAGGCTCCGGTGTGCATGTTTGACTACTTTCCTCAATGCACATGAAAAGTAAAAGGCTGTTTCAGAATTAAAAGTGAAAAGCATGAGCGATTCTCTGAAAAGAGTGGGAAGAGTGGGAAGAGTGGAAAATTTGTGGGTCCGACAAAATGGCTCCAGCTAGTGGAGTGAAATGATGTAGGTCGCCATGGCCCAACGGTTAGAGATGAATGCTTGCAGGGTTCAATCTCAGACCGCAGCAGCAAACATGCAAAGTGCGAGACATGAACTTTTCTACTTTTCTCTTCTCTCGCTGGGCTCATGCCCTCGGGCGCGCATGAACTCACAACTGCTCCCAGGTGGAGTGTAGGCTGCCCACAGTCATTCATTGATTCATTTTTCGCCACCCGCCTCCAGTGGGGGTCGCAGGGAGTGCTGGAGTCCAATCCCAGCTCACACAGGGCGTAAGGACAGGCACACACTTGAACAGGTCATCAGCCTGGAGAGAGTGTGACGGGAGGTGGACGGGACGGCATCTGCCTGGAAGGACACCTTCAGCAGGGAGGTATTGGGAAGGTTCGAACCCCGATCCTCCATCATGGCAGCAGCCAACGCCCTAACCACTAGGCCACCGCTGCCCCTGCCCACAGCTCCTGGCGTGTAAATGTAAATGTGTGTGTGTTCACTGTTGGTGTGTTTGGATGGGTTACATGCAAAAGACGAATTCACAGAAGGCCAGAAATATGTGACGATATGCTTCACGAGACTGAAGGAAGAGCTGTTTGTCACCAGCTTTGGTGGAACTGAGGAACCGGGTGGAGTCTTAGCTAGTGGGTGGTATTAGCCTCTGTTAAATTTGGGAGAAAATTGGGAAGTAGTCATATCTGTTAGATCTTAAAAGAAGATAAGAAAGCGATTCTGATCTGAGCTGCTTCAGTCCAGGCCTCCATCCTACGTTACGGGTGTAGGTTCGAGGCTGCAACGGAAATTAATTGGATTCAAAGCCAATTGTATGAAAGATATATTCGCCTTCAGTGTACGAGGCTCATTATTGTTACATAATGGTGTGTAATGATTCCAGCTTAATCAATGATGTCCACTGGGAGAGAAGAGAGAGAGGAAAGCGAGGAGAACCGCACTTTCACACCTGGAAAGCTCACAGACACAAATCAGCAAACATCACTAAAACACAGATTAAAGGCTCTGTAGTGTAGAACCAGCTAACACAGTGAAAAATGGCATTAAAGATACTGGCTTGCAGCATCCAAAGAAATATCTGAAATATCAACCATTGTAACAAAACCTCGTATGTTTCAGTTGGAACCGTGCAGGTGAAGTGTCACAGTGTCCATCTGTCCATTTATTGGCATTATTTTGCATTATAACATGTGACTGAATGTTGTGTCATGTCATAATAAAAGCCATCCTAGAAATCAAGGCCAGTCCTGGCAGATAATGAAAGCATGAACTTTCTGAATCAACAAGTAAAAATCATCCTCATTAAAGCTGCAACAGTCTAAAAACCTTTAAAAACCTTCGTTAAATAAAATATTTTTTCATAAATTCAGTTTTTCTTATTATTTTTTTAATCAAGGAGAGATCGACTAATATAAACATAAATTATGAAAAGGGGTGGCACTGATGAAAGTATAGAGCTGAGGCTGAGTAAAAAATGGAGTTAAAGATGCTGAGATGTTCAAGGTGACGAGGATGATGAACGATTAGAGGTGAGTCTATTAGGAGGGACAGCCTGTGGCTGGACTGCCTCCGAGGCAGTTAGAGAAGCAAGGTTATGCTTGGTTTGACGTGTCCAGAGGAGAGACGAGGATTATATTGGGAGGAGGACGTTAAAGATGGAGCTGCCAGGAAAGAGGAGAAGAGGAAGATAAAAGAGGAGGTTTATGGAAGTGGTGAGAGAAGACATGCAGGGGACAGTTTGAAGTATGAAGATGCAGATGGACCGGAAGAAATGGAGACGGTTGATCCACTGTGGCGACCCCCAAACGAAAGAAAAAGAGGAATTGGGAAAAAATGTTGCAATGTCTACTAACCGTGGTGAATGTCGTAATAATTATTCATTTATGTACTAATTTCTGGGTCATCATTTATTGGAATTAATTGAAAATATCTTGCATATCAAATCAAATTCTTAAGGAAATGGAATTAAACTGTAATTGTGGAAAAAGAGTTGAAATTTCAACCTTTCAATCATCTGATTCTATGCAGGGCACAGCTTTGCTCAGCCAATCAGATTACAGAATATTATACAGCGTTCACTTACATGCATTCTTTTTTTTTTATCTGCAGTGCTGCAGCATATCCTAGCGTGGGCTTTTCTATCATATTTTTCAATAACCTTGAGCATAATCGGTGTGATCTGAATAGCGAGGCAGCGAAGGAAGCGTTTCCTTTGAAGTGTCATGGTGACGGTGGCAGCGAGGACTGTTTCTCCACGCTGGAGCGAATGTTTGTGGTGCTCGGCTGTAAACTCAGGCCAGATGACTGAGAACGTTAGGCTGGACTATGTGAAGCTTCTGAGTAGGGGGATAATATAAAAATTTTCTTGTGTGTGTAATATCCCTTCAGAATTGGTCTGTTATCATGGAGTGTAAGTGTCCAAGTTTCGATTCCTGGGATGGGATGCAAAGGTCTATGGCATGTTCTCTCATGTTCAGGTGTGTTTCTCCCAATGTCCTGCTCAGACCTTAACTGGGACAAGTGCCTCAGAAAATGAGTGAGAGTGTGTGTGAATAACCTTTTCCGAAGCCTATACAGTGAAAGCACTCCAAATCAGGGTGTGTTACATATGTGTAACACCCATGTCTCTTTAGGTAATCCCTAACTGGGGCGGGACTTTAGGAGACTTTAGGACAATATTACAGAGCCTTCAAATTTGAATCATCCAATTATTATTGGCCATTTTCATACATGAAACTAAACTCCCTGCTACATCTCTTTCATGGCCTGCTGGTAAATCAACCTGCCATGTAGTTCCTCAGTCTGATAAATTACTGTTTACGGGGTTATGTCACACTACTTTGGGATGGTGTTGAATTGTGGGAAGTTACAGCTTCAGCAATTTCTGGGACTTAATAATTCAGCAGGCAGGATGTCAAAGCCTGGGTTTTTTCTGTGAGGATTGTTCTCCACATGTCTGCATGGGTTTCTTCTGGGAGCATTCTTCTGTGTGTGTGTGTGTGTGTGTGTGTGTGTGTGTGTGTGTGTGTGTGTGTGTGTGTGTTGGACTGGTGATCTGTCTATATAGTTTTCCCAATTATTCTAAAGTGCATTTGGATGGACTCCAGCACCAACCATAACCTTGAGATATGTTGAGATAATGACTGAATGAATGAATGAATGACCGGATTTCAACTTTTGGTACATTTGACTAAACTTTCATTAGAAAAGCAGTTCAAAACCAATATTACCGATTTGTCTTTACCGATCGACATCATTTACATTTACATTTACGGCATTCAGCAGACGCTCTTATCCAGAGTTTACTCATCTCCGATTACAGGACAGTCCCCTCTGAGCATCTTCAGGTTGGTGGGTCTGGTTTCAGAACCCAGTGGTGGTAGTGTTGAAGGTGGGATTCAAACCTGGGACCTCTTGAGCCAAAGGTCTGTAGGCAAGTACCACCACTAGACCACCGCCCCCCCAATCATCACAAACATCACATGGTGCATCGAGTGCTGCACATTCTAACTGTTCTCAAACATTACATATCATCATAACAGGTATCTGGCATGAACATAATTAAGACCATGAATATTCCTTTCTGGATGAACCATCCTTCAATATGCTCAGCACTTCTGAGGCCTCGTGAAGATTCTGCATTAGCTATGCTGTTAGTTACTGGCCATCTCTCCTCCTGCTTTTCTTTTTACCTTCTGCCTCTTTCTTTGCATCTCTGCTCTCATTTTTCTGAGGTCTCTCTCTCTCTTTCCTTCTCTCTCTTCTCTATCTTCTTATAAGCCCACTTTCACCTCATCTCTCTCAGGTGGCATAACGCTTCTGTTGCTGGTTGGGAGGGCACCGTAGACATATGCCGTTGCCTGTGAGTGCAACTGTCAGACACACACACACACCTGCATGCACAGAGACAGAGAGAGAGAGAGAGAGAGAGAGAGAGAGAGAGAGAGAGAGAGAGACTTTGCTTCTTGCAGCATTGTGAAGACCTGCTCTTTTTTCATTTGAAAACAATAGGTTTGGTTGTTAGTCACCCAGGTGTTTAATAAAGGCTGAGGTTCTAATGAGAAAAGAGAAAACACTAGCTACATTGCATAGTTATTACCTAATAGTGTGTTAAAGGAGAATCATCCACTACCTCAAATAATATCGTCACCTCTTCACCCCATCACTGGGGTCCTTTTTACATCAGATAGAACAAAGAAAGGGGACAGCAAATGGAGTAGTAATAGGTTAATGGTCTGTAGACTTAAAGGGTGCAAAGTTGAGCTCTGATTGATATTCTGAAGAAAAACGAGACAGTAGCTCCAGTGATTTATCGCATGTATGAACACGCATCTAAATCCAGTCTAAACAGAGTCTGCAGAATTCTAATCAGCTTTAAAGTCATTACTGAGTAATCAGTATTCTTCAGCACAGCCTGAACTTTAGAGAGTTTCGCTTCTTTATTCAGGCTTCTTGAAGCTTCATGCTGATCATCGTGGTTGCCTTGGTTTCTGAGATGATCCCATGTTGCTTCTGCCTCAGAAACTGCTCAGGTACAGGGACTGCACTGAAAGAGGGCTAAAAACATTGTCCTTCAGGAGGTCTGGAGAAATGTTCCTCAAACTACAAGAAAGTCTGGCACTTTGGAAGCAAAATATGAAGAAACGAGTGGTGGCTCAACACTTTTGGACAGTAAAATGGTCAACAGAAGCTTCTAGTACCATTCTTGTACAACCCTTTCCTTATAATCTGTAGAAAGTCAAGGTGGATGAACTCACCTGGGAGCTGGAGCTTTTTAGGCCTTTACTTTCCAGAAAGGGTTCACAAAACCTGCCAGAATACTCTGGATTCTCTCCCGCTGCAAGGAAATGCGGGTAGATAAGACAATGTCAAAGAGACTGTCTCATGAGGATCGTCCTCAAGCTATAAGCTACTGGTAAGTTTTGAGAGTTTTAATTTAGACAAGCATTGCTTGCTTTATTCCAAAGTATCCATTGTCTGGAGGGAGAAACACATTATGCCCTGCTTCTCGTCATGATCCTACGCATGGCAGCGCTCATTAAACGGGAACGTTAGCGCTATTCAGGCATGCCAACAATGCTTTGAGAAAGGCTTTTCTTTGTGGTTGCGCTGGTAAAGAATGGATCTAATAGGATACACTAACAACAGACGCTCGTGTCTGCATGCAGGACTTTGCACAAGCAAACAAACAAGCCGGCAAATAAACCGCAACATCAAATGACGTAAGGCCTGCTGAATCCACCACAGATGTAGCTCAGGTCGCATAAAGCAGAGAGGGGCTGAGAGGTGAGCCAGAGGTCGCCATCTGATTAGAGCAGTACTGCGGTAGAGGGAGGAGCAGAGGCTAATTGGAAGTGCCTGTCTGATGGTGAAAGTGGGCATCGAGATGCGACACCTATGAAGCGCGCTGTTCTCCTGGACGTGGACGGTTTATGAACATTAGCACAGTCATTTCCATTCATTGGATTTGACAGGCACTATTACCGGGATGACAACCTGGCGCTTGTTTTCTCCTGAGGCAGTCATGGATGGGCTTTTCTATTCTGAGCCCATTCTGTGGTAATTTTGGAGTGCATGCATGTAGTGAAAGTGAAAGAGACTATTTGATACACAGCACAGTGCACAGTGAATCACAACGAAATGCAACCTCTGCGGTTAAATCATGCACACATCTCAGTGCAGGGGCAGCGATGTTCAGCACCCGGTGTTAATGTAGATTGTACATCTGTAAATGTAGATGTTTAAGAACAATCAAACATCCTGATTTCACCCATCCATCCATCCATTCATCCATCCATCACCCATCCATCCATTCATCCATCCATTCATCCATCCACCCATTCATTCATCCATCCATTTATCCACATCATTCATTCATCCATCCATCCATCCATCCATCCATCCATTCATCCATCCATCCATTTATCCAACCATTCATCCATCCATCCAACCAAAAGCTTGCTGACCTTATATTGAATCCAACCATCCAAACATTAACCTTCAAATCAATAACTAACCTATGGATCCATCATCCATCCATCCACCCATCCATTCATTCATCCATCCATCCATCCACCCATCCATCCATCCATCCATCCATCCTGCCCCCATCCGTCCATCCATCCGTCCACCCATCAAATCAAAATTAACTTTTCCTATCCATTTATTGGTCCAACCAACACTCCATTCAACTTTCAAATCAATAACTAACTTATCCATCCACCCATCCATCCATCCACCTCCCATCCATCCACCCACCCACCCTCCCATCCATCCATCCATCCACCCACCTCCCATCCATCCACCTACCTCTCCCCATCCATCCATCCACCCACCCACCCACCCCCTCCCATCCATCCATCCATTCATCCATCCATTCATCCATCCATTCATCCATCCAATCATCCATCCATCCAACCAAAAACTTGCTGAATGGAGCATTCATCCAACCATTCATCCATTAACCCATCAAACCAATAACTAACCTATCCATCCATCCATCCATCCATCCATCCATCAATCCACATGACCAAATTCTTTTTCATATATCCATTCAATCATTCATTCATTCAACCTTCCAATCATAAATTCATCATTCATCCTTTCATTCATACTTCCATCCATTGATCATCCACCCCATCCTTCTATCCGAAAGCAGCTTTCCTGTATATTGTTTCATCCAACCATACACCCATATTCCAGCCAATAACCAACCTATTCATCCATCCATCCATCCATCCATCCATCCATCCATCCATACTTCTAAAGTTTGTCCACATGTTTGTCCATTCGTTACTTTATCCATCTACTTTAGTCTCTTTTTCAAAATGATTTCATTGTGATTTCCTTTTATTAAGTCAATCATCCATTCAGCCTGATTTCATGGTGATACAGTGGAGCCCGCTTTTGAATTCTTAATGGCCTCTTATTTAAATAGCACACCACTGAGTCTTATATTACTGTAATTTACTGCTCAACTAGGAGCCTGTTCACCAAGCATGCATGCCAACACATGTGCGTGTGTATCTTCAAACACAGAGAGAGAGAGAGAGAGAGAGAGAGAGAGAGAGAGAGAGAGAGAGAGAGAGAGAGGTTGATAGAGGTTGATTTTTAAAAACCACTCCAAACAATATGTATTGGCCTCCCAACATCAAGTCTCTGACCCTCTGTGTCCCCTCCCAACATGTAGTTCCTATTCAGCTTAGGGTGGTCCTGCAAACCTTTATGCCAAATCTCCATCCCTTTCCTCTCTCCATCCACCATGTGGAACCACCCTGTCCATGGCTCCCAGCTAGTTTTCCCGTGTGCACTTCAATGGTGGATTTTCCCTTGTTGCACACGGACCTTGTAAATGCTTTTATTTCCGTTTTGTCTACCCATAATTCCTCCGATCCTGATTACTTATTGGCCCCAGACACAATCTCGAACAAGTGTTCTTTGTTGCAAATTGTTTGGCATGCTCAGGTGACCACGAGCGGCTTCAGCATTTTGCCAAGTCTCCACATGTCTCAGCATTGTGTCTGATCACTGCGCCATTATCGGCTCAGCTTCTGACATTTCCACTCATGATTTGAGGGCACAAAGTTGAGTGGAAAAAGGCTGCTGAGATAGTGTCAGCGCTGGACAGTTTTATCGCTCGGCCTCTCAGAAAGCGGCACATTAATTTATCACAGAAGGAGAGAGACGGGCAGAGAACTAGACAGAGAACGAGGGCTGTGCGAACGAGGACAGAGGCTTCAAGCTGGAGCCAATCACTAAGCTCTGCTTCAAACGTTGTCCGTTTCTGAAGCCATCAGTGTATAGAACTGCATAAATCCATCCTGATTCTTTTCTCAAAGCTTCATCTCAGACACCAAATATGTTCTGACTGATTGCCTAAATTTGAGATTAGGGCTCAGTTTTATAAAGTCGATTTTTATTTAACCTTGATTGCTCTCCTTTGTCAAGCCAGATTTGTCTATATATTTAATTTTACATCATTTGTTTTACATTGTTACTTGTGTCTACTTGTGTACCTGTCGGTCAGTGCAGTTATAACATAAGCAATTCCCCTCTGGGTTAATAAAGTTTATCAGATTATGAAAATGCCTGGGCGAGACTCTTACTTTGTGCAATTTTGCTATTCAGTAGGGTGTAAGTAAGGTTACCCACTCACTTCCTAATAGTGCTGCCAACATACCCACCAATAATCTACACCGACAACGACCTCATGTAATTTTAAGTAACATTTTTCACTCTCCTGCCAACTTATGAGGATGGGCACTTCTGGTCAAATTACATGTTTGGTGGCTCTTCCAAAGTACACGAGATGAAGTTGAAATCGTGGCCTGTGCAAAATTGATGGTGCATTTTATACTTTATGTTCCATTTCCACAATACTTGTGCACTAAAATTTGCAGAAGAAAGCTAATGTGCCCCCTGCAGAGTACCAATTTCCTCCTAGAAAATCATCAGAACTTCTAACGTGGATCTTTCAACCCATCTTCAGGAGGCTTCAACCGCACTAGTCTCAGGAGGCCAGTGACCTTTGACTCCTTTCTGAGACCCTTTAAAGTGAAAAAGTGAAAGTGTCAACCCTTGTCAACCCTTGTCATTACCCTTGTACTCAAGGGTACCTCAGGGCAACCTACTGGTGAGGGAATCGAACCCACAATCTTCCGATGCCGGGGGCAACTCCCTAACCACTAGGCCACTGCTGCAAATAAGCCAGAAAAATTCTCATTCTCATTATCACTATTTAATGAAATTGAATCTCCTGAACAAGGTGGGTAAGTAGTTAAGTCCCTGAGGTTCCTTAGGCAAAGTACTGTCCCCATCACTGCTCCCCTGGCCCTCAATATAGCTTCACTTAATAAGATGCAATAAAAGCAAGAAGCATTTTGTTGTGGTTCATTTTTGTGTTGCGATGTGTGGTGTATAACAAATAGTCCCTTTCACTTCATCGTGTGTTCTCCGTGGCAACTTTTGTTGGCCAGATAACCGTGCTTCGAGCATCCCATCACCCCATTTCTTTCACCCCTACCTTAAATGGACATAATTTCATGCCCAGCTTTTCTCCCCCCAAATCTATATTGGTCCAAATATCTTCCCTAATAAATGATACTGAAAACATACAAGGTACCAACCCAGTGCCCACAGTTGGACAGTGGACAGCTGAAACCTTCTCATTCCTCAGAGTAGATCCCAGTTAGAGAACAGACCAATCAAGTCCAAGAAATTTAAATCTAAGTTTAGTAAAACACTGTAAGTAGCGCTCAAAAGAACTAAAACCTTCAACAATCTGCAGGAAACATGCTCTTTATTCCACTGCACTTTCTCAATCTTCCCTCCTTAGTTCTCCGTCCTCTCCTTCCAAACCCCCCTCCCCTCCACTTTAGTATCTTCAGCCTGGCCAAACTGCCACCGAACACAAAGAGCATTATGCATGAGCCCCAGAAGGTCTCTGAGTGTGCTCCATGCTGTCACCCTTCTACGGCGCTTCGACGAGATGTCACCCAGGCCCCCCTTTAAAGATCATCCTCCATTCCGCCTCATACATATCAAAGCCTGGCCATCATCGGGTCTCTACAAGGTAATGATGGCCATGGCCAGCCTGCAAACGCAGCCTGTTTGGCTTTTATCAAGAGTTTGGCCCTCATGTTCACATTACGCAATCCCTTCTTTGTAAAGTTTCACTTTTTCGGGGCACTTCCAAAGGTTTGTTTTTGAGATTTCTGAGGAAGCTGGTCAGGGTGACATGAAGAGAGACTTTATTAGATGAGGCCAAGCCTGTTGTTGTGGAAAGACCTCAGAGGCTCTTGTTGGCCCAGCTCATACTCCTTAATAGTCAAAGTGCTGGTCCTTCCTGAAAATCAAGACTTGATCCCCATATGTGGAGCACAATAACCTTGTGCTTTCTTGGTGGGTAGGAAAGTCCTCCCCCTCCCTTATCACTCTCAGCAAGTAAGGAAATGGTTCTTTCCAAGAGTGCTAAAGAAGTGAAAAAGAAAGTGAAAAATTGTCATTGTGAAACACAGCACAGCACACAGTGAGACGCAACAAAATGCAACCTCTGCATTTCACCCACACAGCAGCGGGCAGCTATTTAAAAGCACGGAGGTAGTGATTGGGATGGTACCAAACCCATGACCTTCAGATCCAGGGGCCTAGTCCCTTAACATTAGGCCCCTGCTGCCCCATGTTGCTTTGGTGATGGTGGAAAACATGTTTCTTCACATGTTGTCCAAAGCCACCCAAAGTTGGTGGGAAAATGTTCAAAATTGGCCAGAAAATCAGGAAAAAGTCATTTTAAAAAGAACAAAATATCTGTAGCTTGTAGACAACAGCAATCAGGCTCCAACGGGTCATTCGTATGGACTATTCACCCTGGACTGATTTACTGATTTTTTGATTTCCCAGAGTTTCAAGGAGATTTTTTTTGTTTCAGTAAATTTAAATGGTTGAGAAGCAGAGTTGATAAAAGTACACATTCTTTACTCAGGCAGAAGAACAGAAACTTGTTTAAAAATGATGGGAAAATGTAGAAGCATTGATTCAACATCTTTGCTCAGTGCCAGACAAAAAGAACTGCGCTGAGTCAAAAATAAATGGCAAGTCTTGGAAGAACATTTCTTTTCACCTTGATCTAGCTAAGCATTGTTCCTCAGCAGGAAGAGCATGTTTTCTTTTTTGTTGGGAAGTGGCCACAAGGTGTTCTGAAGATCATTGCTACCATGATTTTTAATTTATTTGCTGGGAAACATTTATAAAGAAGCTTTACAGAAACCGAGTATGAGCCACTAGTGAGCAAGTCAAAGGCAAACTCTAAAAAAACCGGGTGGAACCAAGACTTAGAGAAGGAACCTACCCTGCTTTTTTGACACCAGATAATCAAAAAGGAAGCCTGTTCAAATTAATAAGATTAACAACTGACTATACAAATGTCTGGCCATTAAGATCCAAATGCTCAACTTAAACGTGGATTGGACAATGGAGAGTTTTGAAAGTGGTGTAATTTTAGTCAAGTTTCACATTTCTGAGAATTTCTGCGATGTCATGGACAGAATAATCAAAACTTGACGAAAAGGATGGAGACTGGGATTTGAACAGCAACATTATTCCATAAAAGTGTAGAAAAGACTTCAAAACATTTCCATTTACCCTAATTCTGCTTATCCTGTGGTGAATATTCTACAGAAGATAAATAGCTCCATAATCTTGTCTAACAAGACTGATGGACTCACATGAAGGACAAGATGACAGCAGAGATGTAAGAAAAGAGGAAACTCGTGAAGCTCTGGAAAGGAAAAGCTTGTATCTGTTTACCGGGAAAGTCCCACCCTTCAGTGTGTGTGTTATCTGATCCAAAGCCTGGTTCTTTATTGAGTGGTGCAATGTCAATAGTGTTCACATACTGTATCTAACTCCTCTGTTTAAGGAAAATGAGAAAAAGATCACTTTTTCATGGGGTCCTCCTTAAATCATACATCCAAGAGTCAAGTGGGGAGAATTTAGGGCAAACTGCATCGCAAATGGAATTAAAGTTTGCGAAAAGTATGGTTTTCAAGATTTAGGCCATCAGAGTTCTACCATTCTGAGGTTGAGCTCCTTTTATTGTTTTTATCCCAAATGATCCCAAAATTAGTTTCATTTCAAAAAGACAGCACAAGTCAATGTCCTCGAGACATCACCGATTACAATCATCGTTAACTTCATAAGAAGTCTGGAGACAGACCAAGATCAAAAACTTCTGATCTACGAGGCTTTAATTGCTGTCCGCAAAGTGACGGAAGCTCAAGGGGTGTGATCAGTCTTTCCGCTTTGTGGAAACGCAGACCAAAAGGCATCTGTGTTGCAGCTAAAAATAGCCCCAGCGTCCTCAAAGCAGCGATTCGGCGTCTGCAGATATGTTAAAACAACAGCATCGTGCATCGTCCTAATAGACCTGCCCAACGGCGTCCATTGCGCTGACTCTGATACTGCGTTTTCACCTGAAAACAGCTTCAACTGAGAATAGAAATCATGAAGGACGAAGCCTGGCACATGGAGGTTCAGGCAAATATTGGTTTTGTGTCAAAAAACCACTTGAATGTTGGATGCGTTAATCTTGTGGCTAATGGGCACCTGAAAGGTTGCTTAATATTCTCTCCCTGGCCCTGTGCAACAGACGCTGCCTCTGCAAGGTTAATTAGCTGCAGGTCCCTCGAGGGCCCATAAGCGATGGGGACTTAAGATAGTGGAAGAGGTGCCTCCACACAAGACTCAGAAAACAAGGTTAATGGGACACTCATAGCTCACTTCTACACTCCCTTATGGTGTTTACTGCTTGCTGACATACCGACTCTCGAATTTTACAAATTTAAACTGTAAGCCCAATCATCCCAGCTGCTTTTATGACGATAAGTGTTAGTAAACCGAGAATGGTTGAGCCTCCCTCTACGCTATTGTTTCCTGAAGTGTGGAACCTCCAGATTGGAGTGCAAGACAAAAACTATTGTGGTGGAAATTTTTCAATAGAAATCAAATTTAAGGGAGTCAGTCTGCATGCTCTTCTCAGTATTGCATCTCTGATGGAAAGATTTGAGGCTTAAACCGCTTTTAGTCAAACATCGTTGAGTGGTGCAGAAACACCCCCCTCATATTAATATGGGTCAGTGCTACGGTTAATCCACTGATATTAATGGGAATATTTGCTATTAGACCTGAATCCAGCCACTAGGGATGCACAGGCCAGTGTATTTCTTGTTGCTGGTCCCAGGCCCAGATAAATGGGAAGAGTTACGTCAGGAAGGCCATCTGGTGTAAAATTTTTGCCAAATCAATATGTTGACAATGAAACAGATTTCTATATCGAAACAGATTTTCATTGGCTGACATGATGGAGAGAAGGAAGGTTGATATTTTGTGTGAGAGACTAGATGGAAGGGTAGTAAGGCCAGGTGTATTGGAGGAGGGTTTAAACTGTTCTGCCATGGTGTGGATGGATGGAGGAATGGGGTAGGGGTTATCCTGAAGGAAGAGTATGTGAAGAGAGTTTTGGAGGTGAAGAGGGTGTCAGATAGGGTGATGAATCTGAAGCTGGAAGTTGAAGGCATGATAATGAATCTTGTGAGTGCTTATGCACTTATACACTGGAGTGAGTTATATGAAGGGAGAGAGAGTGTACCCAGGGGAGAGAGAGTGATGATTGGTGCAGATTTTAATGGTCATGTTGGTGAAGGGAACAGAGGTGATGAGGAGGTGATGGGTAGGCATGGCGTCAAGGAGAGGAATGCTGAAGGTCAGATGGTTGTAGATTTTGTGAAAAGGATGGAAGTAGGCTGTAGTTAATACATATTTTAAGAAGAGGGAGGACCACAGGGTGACATATAAGAGTGGAGGAAGATGCTCACAGGTAGATTATATTCTTTGCAGGAGAGTCAGTCTGAAGGAGACTGGAGACTGAAAAGTAGTGACAGGGGAGAGTGTAGCTAAACAGCATAGGATGGCCGTCTGTAGGATGACTTTGGAAGTCAGGAGGAATGGTAAGTTAGAGTCAAAGATCAAATGATGGAAGCTGAAGCAGGAAGACTGCAAGGTGAAATTCAGGCAGGACTTAATGGGTACTTGGTACCCGTTAGAAAGGTATTTGGTGTGACATCTGGAAGGAAGAAAGAGGATAAGGAAACCTGGTGGTGGAACCTAGAAGGCCAAGAGTGTATACAGAAAATGAAGCAATCGAAGAAGAAGTGGGATTGTCAGAAAGATAAAGAAAATAGACAGGAGGAACAAGGAGATTAAGTGTAGGGTCAAGAAAGCAGTGGCGAAGGCCAAAGATAAGTGTTTGGTGAATTGTATGAGAGGTTGGATAGTAAGGAGGGAGAAAAGGACAAACAAACAGTGTGTACTGAGTATCATGAGCGGCTGATGAATGAAGAGAAAGGGAGGAAATTGGATCATGTCAACCAGGAAGTCCAGCAAATAAGCAAGACTGAAGTAAGGGCAGCAATGAAGAGGATGAAGAATGGAAAGGCTGTTGGTCTGGATGACATACCGCTGGAAGCATGGAGATGTTTAGGAGAGATGGCAGTGGAGTTTCTGACCAGAATCTTGGAAAGTGAGAAGAGCCTGAGGAGTGGAGACAAAGATTACTAGTACCAATTTTCAAGAATAAGGGTGATGCAGAGAGCTGTAGTAACTATAGAGGGATAAGGTTGATCAGCCACAGCATGAAGTTCTGGGAAAGAGTAGAGGAAGCAGGTTAAGAAAAGAGGTGATGATTAGTGAAGAGCAGTATGGTTTCATGCTGAGAAAGAGCACAGATACAATGTTTGCTCTGAGGGTGTTGATGGAGAAGTACAGAGAAGGTCAGAAGGAGTTGCATTGTGCTTTTTGTGGACTTGAGCTGTGGTTGTATATGAGGAAGTCAGGTGTTAGGAGAAGTATATCAAAGTAAAACAGAAAATGTACGTTGGCAGTGTAACAGTGGTTAGGTCTGCAGTAGGAGTGACTTGATGCCTTTACAGTAGAGGTTGGATTACATCAACAATGAGTACTGAGCCCATTCTTGTTTGCCATGATAATGAATAGATTAATGGACGACATGAGTCCCTGTAGACAATGCTTTTGCTGATGTGAGGGAGCAGCTTGAGGAGAACCTGGCAAGGTGGAGATATTCTCCAAAGAGGAGAGGAATGAAAGTGAGTCGGACAAAAAAAGTATACATGAGCGTGCCCAAAAAGGGGGGATAGTGGAGTTGCAAGGATGCAAAGAGTAGAGGAGACAAAGGTGGAGGAATTTAAATACTTGGGATCAGTAGTTCGGAGGAGCGACGAGTGTGGAAGGGAGGTGAAGAAGAATCAGAATGGGTGGAGATGAATGGCAGGAGTAATCTGTGACAGGCAGGTACCAGCAAGAATGAAAGTAAAGGTTTACAGGATGGTAGTGAGACCTGCTATGCTATACAGGTTGGAGATAACAAAGAGACAATCAACAGAGCTGGAGGTGTCAGAGTTAAAGATGCGGAGATTTTCATTGGGTGTGACGAGGATGGACAGGATTAGGAATAAGTATATTAGAAGGACAGCTCAGGTTGGACGTCTTGGAGACAAAGTTAGAGAAGCAAGGTTGCGTTGGTTTGGACATGTCCAGAGGAGAGACGAGGAGATATCGGGAGGATGATGTGGAAGATGGAGCTGCCAGGAAAGAGGAGAAGAGGAAGACCAAAGAGGAGGTTGATGGATGTGGTGCAAGAGGACGTGAAGATGGTCGGTTTGAAGGAGGAAGATGCAGAAGACAGGAAGAAATGGAGACGGTTGCTCCGTAGCAGCGACCCCCAAACGAGAGCAGCCGAAAGAAGGTGACTGGCTATTAGACCTGATTATTGTTATTCACCTGTGGCTGCACAGACTCGCTCTCTCTCAGCCGGATGGAGTTGGTTTTATATTGTATCTTCTCTGGAGTCAACTCTCTGGTGACTCTTCTCAGATTCTCACCTGGGGAGCCTGAATAGCTAGAAACACTAAAGGTGGCTTTTTATTCCTCATCAGAACTTTTTCAAGCTTTGTAAAAGAGAAAACCTCCACCTAAAAGTATCTTGTTTTTTTAATACTTTTAATACACTTGCATAAAATAGCAAGTTGGGGGATGTGGAAGTTTTCCACAGCCAGCTGGGGATGTGTGAGAATGGTGTTTCTGATAAACTGGCCAGTTGTGGAGAATGTGTGAAAAAGTGAAAGTGACAACCCTTGTCATTGTGAGGTCACAGCACGGCACACAGTGAACCACAACAAAACTGGACCTCTGCATTTAACCCATGCACTCAAACGCTGTGCAGCAGGGGGAAGCTATTGAAAGAGCCCAGGAAGCAGTGATGGGGACGGTACCTTGCTCAAAGGTACTTCAGGGCAACCTACTGGTGAGGGAATTGAACCTACATTCCTCTAATGCAGGGGCAACTCCCTAACCACTAGGCCACCACTGTGAGCATGGTGTTGGAAAATGGCCAGTCGGGGATGTGTGAGAATGGGGTTTCTGATAAAATGGCCAGTCGGGGGTGTGAGAAAGGTGTTTCTGATAAAATGGCCAGTCGGGGATGTGTTAGAATGGGGTTTCTGATAAATGGCCAGTCGGGGATGTGTTAGAATGGGGTTTCTGATAAAATGGCCAGTCGGGGGTGTGAGAAAGGTGTTTCTGATAAAATGGCCAGTCTGGGATGTGTTAGAATGGGGTTTCTGATAAATGGCCAGTCGGGGATGTGTGAGAATGGTGTTTCTGATAAAATGGCCAGTCTGGGATGGGTGAGAATGGTGTTTGGACACACACAGTCCACCTGTCCATCCTCAATCTCATGTCCAGCATCTTATGTACGTTTTCCCTTCATTGTCTCAGGCTGCAGTTAAGACAGGTTCCTGCCATTTAAACAGGTGAATGACACATTCAGCTTTTGCGTAAAGAGGCTGAAAAAAAGGTGAGAGTAAAGGTGCTTTTCAAATGTTACAGCTTCAGCAACAGCTCCAGACTGCGAATCGCTCCTTAGTCCTCAAGGAGACTCTATACCTTTCAGGAGCATTTAACGTCTAACTGCTTTACCTCCCTTCCTTTTCCTCTTCTCTTACTGAGCCTCTCTGATCCTACCATCCTCCACGAGTCACAGTGAGAAGGTCTGGAGTTTGATACCCAGGCAGGTGTTCCAGGTCCTTTCTGTGTAGAGTGGAAATGTTCATGTTCCCACGTATGTGTGTTTCCTCCGAAAGCTCTGCCATCCTCCCACCATCCAAAGACATATGTCAGGTGGTCAGGAGATGCTAAATTGTCCCCTTGGTGTCAGTGTGTGTGGATGAGTGTGTTCATCTGTGTGTCTGCCCTGTGATGGATCTAGACTGTGTCCCTGACTATCCCCCCTGTCAGAGCTGGAGTAGACTCCAGAACCGCCCGAGACCCTAATCAGGACCAGCAGCTCAGAAAATGAGTGAGTGGGACTCTTCTTTGTCTTATATAACAAAAACAAAAGCAATTTCTTGGAAGGGTCCTAAAACTGTGAGAGAGAAAGAGAGAGGGTCATCGGCTTAGGCTGCAAAAAAATAGAACCACTCGTACAGATAAGGACGGCTTGGCGTGCAGTCTGGGGTTTAAAATGAAGATTGCCCCCATGAATCCTTCATGTGCACATCTGAGCTTCCTCCTTCTCTCTCACAGACGGTGGAGTGGAAGGGGGTGGAACAGCAGGCGATCCGCTTCGTTTCACTTCAACACATTGTTGTGGAGTTTACTCTCGATCACCCCAAGGGTCCTAAAGAGAGGCTGTGGGGCCTTTGAAGGCCTTCTAAAGACCCTCAGCTGTTTCCTTATTACTCTAAAGTGAAAGTGACTATAAGTCATTGTGAAACACGGCACAGCACACAGTGAACCACAGCGAAATGCAACCTCAGCATTTATGGGCAGCGATGGCCTAGTGGTCAGGGAGATCGGAAGAATGTGGGATCCCTCACCAGTAGGTTGCCCTGAGGTAACCTTGAGCAAGGTACCCCGTCACTGAACATCCCTAAACACCAGGCCACCGCTGCCCGGCGCTTCTCACTGCCTGCTCCAGTGTTCCCATTGTCTGTGCATAATTAATGGAGCACACATCCATTCCCATAAAACCTTTAAGTCAGTCACTCTACAAATGGACAGTTTGCCTCGCCTCGGTCGGCCTCGATTTAGCGCGCACACACACACACACACACACACAACTAATGTTTCAGAAGAGGGAGAACCAGCTGTGATGGAGGCTTGATTAAGGCAGACATGACAATGCTGCAGGATGTGCTATTAGTCTGTGATCCGCTTCATTTATTCATTCGTTTTTTTTTCAAAGTATTCATCATCTTTGAACCAGGACAATAAAAAATCGCCCACAGGAAGACGGAAAGAAAGACTCGTCCCAGTTTGCTTGTTTGACTCCTTGGAGACAGTAGGTCTGTCCTGAGCTTGGCTAACAGTATGCTCATCCTGGGAAGATCACCCATTCTGGTCGTCCCGCCAGAACTTTCTCTGATGTAGGTGAAGTGAGCGGTTTGTAACGCTTGGTTTTAAAATCTTTAATAAAGAGCAAACAAACACGTAGCTAAAGTTTAAAATGTACTACTAATGTACTGAGATCAAAATGACTGTAGATCCACACAGACTCGAAGTTCTCAGCAGGCTATGATGCTGCACTAACCCTGCCATGGTGCTGATACTCTTCTCCATCCAAGCTAATGATTGGTCGGAACAAAACTGACATATTTGGGTTCTGTAGATTGGAGCACTCCTTAAAACTGATTGGCTGCCCATGCACTGCATCATAGCTCGTTATCATAAAGGTTCACCGTCACTGCGATGCCCTCGTTGCCCAAATCGTGCCACTGTGTCCCGGCATGGCCCGGTGGTGCAGTGTGTAACCCTGCTTCCTCACAGCGAGGAGGTCCGGGGTTCGATTCCCAGGCGGGATGGTCCGGGTCCTTCTGTGTAGTTTGCATGTTCTCCCCATTTTCTGTGTTCCCTTTCTCTTTTTCTCAGTTTCTTTCTTTCTTTCTTTCTCTTTTGCTCGCTTTTCTGTCGTTTACTCTTTCCTTTATTGCTTCCTCTTTCCTTACCTTTTCCTCCGTCCCTTCCTCTTTTACCTCTCTCTCTATTTCTGCTTTTTCTCTCTTTATCTTTCCTTGTTTCTCTCTTTTTCTCGTTCTTCTTCATCTCTCCCTCTCTGTTTCTCTCTTTCCTTCTTTATCAGGCAGCGGTAGCCTAGTGGTTGGGGAGTTGCCCCGCATCGGAAGATTGTGGGTTCGATTCCCCCTCACCAGTAGGTTGCCCTGAGGTACCCTTGAGCAAGATACCGTCCCCGTCACTGCTCCCCGGGCACTTTCAATAGCTGCCCACTGCTGCATGGTGTTTGAGTGCATGGGTTAAACGCTGAGGTCCAATGAGGTTGTGGTTTGCTGTGCTGTGACCTCGCAATGACAAGGGTTGTTACTTTCACTTTCTTTATGAAGTTTTCTTTCTGTTCCTTTCTTTCATGCTCCCTCTCTCTGGTTAATATTTTTAGGTCTCTCTTGAACCTTTTCCCTTTTTCATTTTCTATTTTTGCCTTTCCGCACCCTCCCTCTCTTTCTCTCTCTCTTTATAAGAGCTTTATCCTTCAGGACGTCTGGAGAACTGTTCCTCAACAATACGTTAAAAACACAAGAAAGTCTGGAAGCAAAATATGAAGAAATGAGGGGAGCAAGACGTAACACAAGGACTGTGCAAAAGTTATGGCGCACTTCAGAGAGCTTCAGGTTTTATTACATTAAAAAAAAATAATAAACCCATGTTTTACATAATAATTTCTGCAAAAAAAAAGAAAAAAAAAATATTATTTCAATCCTAAAAGGTGCCTAAAATGTCATTTTGAAGAGTAGATGTGTTGCAAAAATCAGGTCCTTTAAACAGGGGGTCACATTTAAAATCACAAAGCTGCAGGAATGGGCCTGATAATAATTTCAACAGTAATAAACAAGTTCAGGGGAGTTTTAAAGAGTTTTACGGGTGTGTAATATTTAAGGATGATACATATAAAGGTTTTGTTCATCATTTTTCACAGTTCCGCTGACAGGAGCGTGACTCTGAGTCTCTTTATAGTCTGCATTGTGGACCCTGGGCTTCATTAGCATACATCAAACCCCGACGACACACAGCGGAAAGGTAAAGCTTTGTCAACAGAATAAAGCCGAGTGCATGGCTGGCGGCCGCATGCATTTCATATGTATCTATTCCATTTAATGAAATATGGATCTCAGGATATGCCTCTGGATCTCAGGCCTATTAAAAGTGCCTGAAAGCTGGAAAGATCAGGCGGGGACGGAGAGCAGAATATACATGAAGGGCTGAATAAAAATGAAGCAAATCCTCCCATTTACACTGGTAAAAAATTGAAAATGCAGAAGGAGCGAGCGCCAGAGATCTACGCTGAATGAAATTCTGCTGACATCAATATTTTTCGGAAACCTTTCTCTCTCTCTCTCATGCTCTCTCTCCCTCTCTCTCTAACTCTCTCATTCTGTTCGGTATAATCACCCCTTGTGGAGATGCTGGGGGGTGTTTTATTAGGCACAAATACCTCTGTGCACTTATATAACAGGGCTGAAGATGTTCATCACTTATCTCACTCTCTATTTCTGTCTCTTTAACCCTCTCTCCCTCCCCTCCCTCTCTCCCTCTCTCCCTCCCTCTCTCCCTCTCTCCCTCTCTCTCTCTCTCTCTCTCTCTCTCTCTCTCTCTCTCTATCTATCTATCTCTCTCTCTCTCTCTCTCTCTCTCCCTCTCTCTCTCTCTCNTCTCTCTCTCTGTCTCTCTCTCTCTCTCTCTCTCTCTCTCTCTCTCTCTCAGCAATTGCTGATTAACTAGATCAACTATTACAACCAACTAACAAACTTATTAACCTGCGACTAGAACAAGAGAAAGTGCCGTTATTTTAATTTTTTTTTTTTATATAAAAATGAGAAGAAGGGAGGAAAGTGCAGAGGTTAAAGAGTAGAACTGTTTTGTTTGGAAGATTCTCTTTCTCTCCCTCTCTCTCTCTCTCTCTCTCTCTCTCTCTCTCTCTCT
>CM029371.1:26657044-26672044 GCA_017165825.1 Hepsetus odoe
CTCTCTCTCTCTCTCTCTCTCTCTCTCTCTCTGTTTCTCCTTTACCCCTCTCTTTTAAAACCCTTCACTCTTTTATCTCTCCTCTTTTTTGTTCTACCCTTACCCCTCACTCCTTTGCTTCCTCTCTTTATCTTCCTTCCTCCATTCTTCTTTCATTTTCATTCAACTCATTCGTTCACATTCGCTGGCTTTCTTGTTTCCTTTCTCAGTCTCTTCACTCACTCCTTCTCCCGCTCGCTCGCTCTCCTCCGTCTCTCTCTTTCTCCCCTGCTCACACTCTCTCGCTCTGTTTCTCCTTCCTTCACTCCCTAACTTCCTCGCCCTCTCCTTAACTAACCCTCCTTCTCTCGGTTCCCGCGCTCACCCTTATCTCCTTTTTTGTTTCCTCTTTTTTCGCCCTGCCGTTGCCCGACTCTCTCGCTCTCGGTGTATCTGCCCCGGGCGCCGACACCTTTCCTCCTCTCTGACGATGTCCCTTATTAACTATGCTAATTGCGAAGTCATATCTGTGGAGAATTGCCTCGCCTTCAGTCAGAGTCTGTCTGAGGCAGATTAGGCCGCATCCTGACGCGTTACCCATGATGCAAATCTGCCTGATCTAAATCCTAGAGCATGCTCTGCTGACTCGCTCTTTAAGGCAAGCTGTGCCCCCCAACACACACACACACACACACACACACACACACACACACACACACACACACACATGTCTAAACCTTACAGAGTGAACTCTACATTTTTTCCAAAGCTGTTTATCACTCCTTCAGCCTGACCTTGCTCAGCTGAAGTCAGAGAAAGCGAGGGAGGGAGGGAGAGAGAGAGAGAGAGAGAAGGAGGGAGAGAGGGAGAGAAGGGAACGTTATTTATCTTTAATTCATTTACATTGCGATACAACTCAGTAAGTTATGTAGCAACAATCGGGACTTCTCTATTAACTGTAAATTACTCCATTCATTTAAAGGGCCTCAGTTCGTTACAGCCGACGCTCATATCAGGTCCTCACTGTGTGTGTGTGTGTGTGTGTGTGTGTGCACGCGCGTACGGTAATTGCGAACGGCTCGTTTCGCTTTATTTATGTTGCGCCTCACAATTTCTTCATTTTTCGCCATTAATTTCATTAAGCGCCGCTGTAGCGCCGTCGCGGCTCCGCAATTACTTTCGCATTACGACTGTCGATGCCTCTCCTTTCCGCCAAACTGCAGGGAACACCGGCGGCTCATCGGGGTCAAGTCAGGGAGCAGGTCCGACTACGGGAGGGCAGGTCACCGTGCGCTCTGTGTTCGCGGCCCGTGTCGGGAGGAGCCACAGCATCCGTCAGACTTGAAGAGAATTAAAGGAAGGACATTTTCACAGGAAGGGAGGAAGCGGTGATGCGTGATGAAAACTCGGCATCTGAGCGTGCGTGATGGAATATAGGAAGAAGCAGGTTCTTGCAAAAATGAGAACACACACACTCACACACACACACACACACACACTCACACACACTCTCAAACTGCAAGTCGGGTCTGGTGGAACCAAACCTTTCTGATGTGATATTAATGTGTGTGTGTGTGTGTGTGTGTGTGTGTGTGTGTGCAGAGGGGCACTCTTAATTGTTTCCTTTTTTTAAATTTTTTTTATCTGTTTTCACAGAAACTGAGCCAAAGGCAATGAGTCTGAGGCTTGAATAATAAGCAATTGTATATTTTTTCTTCTATCAAACACTGAAAACAGGACACGAGCTTTAATTGGGGACCGTGAGGTGCGGCGCTCCGTCCTGCTGCGCGGTCGCCTGCGGTCCCTTCGTAGAGGTGCACTTACTTTTGAAGGGAACTGTGTCCTGCGTGTCTAAACTTTTGCATTTGAGTCTAATTCTGTGGGATAAATGTATCGTATTAATGTTTTTTTCAGCCGTATCGATCCTAAAACGGCCTCTGGCGTCCCGCTCAGAAACTCGTGGTGGTTTTGCAGGAAGACCGTTCTCTGAAACGGACCTCTCTTCCGTCCTTCCCGTGAAAATCCTGCAGAAATGTTCCCGAATCATGAGGTTTATAAAGCCGGGCTCAGGTCTTGAGCTGAGTTTGGACAGCAGGCTGCTCCAGCTTCGGCAAGGTACCGTCTCCATCACTGCTCCCCGGGCACTGGTTGTTGTTTCGCCCCCCCGCTGCACAGTGTGTGCGGTTTAAAAGAGGATGCATTTCGTTGCGGCTCACCGTGGCAGTAGTCACTTTCACTTTATTGGTAAACCCAAAGGCGTGGCCGGACCCCGATCCCGGCTGCGTGGACGGGTGAGCGCGGCTCATCCGCGGTGCTGCTCCGGCGCCGCTCCGGGAAGGGAATCGCTCTTGATTAATATTCCGAGCGGATGGTTCCGCTCGGAGATCAGCGAGGAGAAGCGCGAGGCAGACCCTGGATGTAGCAAATCAATTAAGTACAATCAGCAATATGAGAAACGTGTTTTTTTTTTTTTTAATACTTCATAACGACCTCGGGAGGAAATTTCCACTTAATTAACCGCAGGACCATTCAAAGGTGCTAATTAAGAAGAGTCATTTCAAAGGGTTTAGGGTTGGCCCTCGACTGGTAATGAGGATTTTAACCCTTGGAGACCGTCGCCGCATGGCTGCCGGAGCAGAGACGAGCCAGGACTCCTTCTGAAGGTGGGCGGCGGGGGGGATTAGAGGCAGCGGGGTAGGAAACGTGTGACTTCAGTGAAAGTGAAAGTGACTGTCATCGTGAGCACAGCACCCAGTGAACCGCAACAAAATACATCCTCTGTGTTTACACACGTGCAGCGGGGGGCAGCCGTATCCAGCATCCAGGGAGCAGTGATGGGGGCGGTACCTCGATCAAGGGTGCTTCAGCGTAACCTACTGGTCTGGGACTCGAACCCATGACCTTATGGTCGCGATGTACCTCAGCTCTGGTCCACCGCTGGCTCAGGCATCTACGTGGGCACCTTTTACATTTTCCCATAAATGACAAATCCCATTTTAAACCTGAGAAACAGCATGAAATCAGTAGACCACAAAGAAAATGGATGGATTACTGGATCCTTCCAGCCAAAGGTCAAACAAATGTGAAGTCCTGCCTGTTTTGTGGTGATGCTGGTGATGGTGATGCTCCAAAAACGTCTACTTGAAACGAGGGCTTTACATCTTTGCTGGACAGGGCTCTAAACGCCATTGACCAGAATCCCGCTATTCTGGGAGTTTAGTTGATGATAGATTGTGGACGGTCTTGTCTTACTGTTGATGGAGGATTTTAAATTGTGTTACACTCGGTCTGGAAAATGATGAAGCACCTTTCACTCTGGCAAGAGCTTTGTTCCAGGTTCAGATATCTGTGGTCCTATTTCTTGTTCCCACTCCAGATCAGTTTTATCCCTTGCCATAATGAAATGATGTGAAGTGTCCAGTTCCTGGAATCATTCACAGCGCTCGACAATGGAACCAGACGTCTGTCTCTGAAACGTTAAGTGAATCGACTTTAGTCCTGATGTCCGAGACACTGACGAGACGACGGGCGGCGGAGCTGGAGGTGTGCGAGTCGAAGATGCTGAGATTTGCGTAGGGAGTGATGCAGATGGACAGGATTAGGGACAGGCATATTCAGGGGACGGCTAAGGTTGGACGGTTCGGGGACAAAGTTAGAGAAGCAAGGTTGCGTTGGTTTGGACGTGTCCAGAGGAGAGACGAGGAGTATATCGGGAGGAGGATGTTGAAGATGGAGCTGCCAGGAAAGAGGAGAAGAGGAAGACCAAAGAGGAGGTTGATGGACGTGGTGAGAGAGGACATGCAGAGGTTCGGAGAGAAAGATGGCAGCGGTGGCTTAGTGGTTAGGGAGTCGACCGGAAGATTGTGGGTTCGATTCCCTCATCAGGTGCCCTGAGGTACCCTTGAGCAAGGTACCGTCACTGTCGCTGCTCCCCGCCCCCGCTTTCAATAGCTGCCCCCTGCTGCACGCGTGTGTTTGGGTGAAACGCAGAGGTTGAATTTCGTTGTGTTTCACAACGACAAGTGTAGTCACTTTCACTTTCACTTCTCCACTTTCAAAGATGAAGATGCAGAGGGCAGGATGAAACGGAGACGGATGATCCACAGTGGCGACCCCTAAACGGGAGCAGCTCCTGATCCTCTCGGGGTTTTCGATTCGCTCTTCGAAATGAGGGAAAAAGTAGCGACCTCTGGAAGACCTTGTGCGACTGTATCACTTCCTTCCTCCGTTAAGCTCCCCGATCGAGCAGCCGTCGCTCTCCCGGAAGAATTAAACGGGATCGATACTGATTTGAAAAAATCCCTTCATGAATATTCCAGCGCCGGAACGTGTTTCAGAACACCGGTGTTCATTTTTATTTGTTTATTTCCCGTCCAAGTCCTCGCAGAGTAATCGATCGAGCATTGACTCATCGACTCGACTCGTTTCAGGGTGACGTCGGACCAGGGCTAATCTCGAGTCAGGCCAGCTGTCGGACTGAAGCACGAGTGTGTGAGGAAGGGTTCAGGATCTTCTGCCTGTAAAGACTCTGTAATCAGTTCAAAGCTCTCCTTTGAAACGTTGTTTCTTTTGTTCTCCAACCTCAGTTTGATCCATCAGGTTCCTTCTCATACATGAACCTCCAGGTTGTTCTCAACCTCTGCAAGCCAGAAGTTGGACACACACACACACTGATCTCTATATGCAAATGAGCATGTGAACAGTCGGTTCGGGATTCAATTAGAGATTCACTCAAGATCGAGTCGAATCGTTTTGTAAACCCTTAAAGAATCGGATGTTTTAAAGGGTTGTTTTTCGGAGAAACAGCCTCATTTCTTCACACGTCCGTGTGAGCGAGGATTCCGACTGGGTTGCGAGCGCTCATGGGAGCCTGACGTACCGGGAACACACACGACACACTGGTGCGGTGTTGCCGCCTACACACAATATTCAGATTTCCCAGCGCCGAGGCTTCCTCCGCTCCTCTTCACAAACTCGAAACATCTCGTTAAAAAAGTGCGTAAATATTCAAATGATTCGAGGCACGTCAGCTTCATTTGGGTTTTTAATTTATATCGAACATTTATTAATTTCTTCCGTTTGCCTTAAAGCGCTGCAACAGCTTTTTAAAAGTTTATTTTTCAGAAAACAAAAACAAAACAGCAGCGGCTTGTGCTTTTCCTTCGTCTCGTTTTAATCAACCAATCAAGCGTTAGATAAAAGAACCGATCTAGTTTGAGGAGGAAGTAAAATGAAACGTTTGCGTTGGAGACGTCTGGTTCCGTCTGGTTCCACTGTAAAGAGAGTGAACCGCAACGAAATATTTCACAGAAGGTGGCAGCCATACAGCCAGTGCCCGGGTAGCAGTGATGGGAGCGGTACCTTGCTCACGGGTACCTCAGGGACTTTCTGATTTGGGGTCTAGTCCCGAAACACTGGCCTCCGCTGCCCTTTAGTTTAAAGAACCACGAAACCCGCTCCAAATGACTCGACTCAGTCCGACCCACGGTTCGAGGGAAGAGATAAAGGGGAACGCCTCCATATTTAAAGGCAGCGAACACACACAGCCATGAGGCAATGCGTCTCTTTTTCCTCTCCTGCCTCAGAATATGTCTTTCACTGCATTGGAACATAAACATCTCGGAGCAGGGTGGAAGGTCACTCCACGCAGAAGAGCTTTGGTTTATTTTTACGAAGGTTCTCCGTCTGGCCTCCACCGCCTCCTAGAGCGCGAAGTGAAGTCAGTAAACGACTATAAATACAAAGCGCTTCCTCACGTCCCGTGGGGTTCGGGTTTATTTACGTCGCGCGTTGTGCTGAGGAAGACGTCGGGCGAGTTCTTTTTGCCCTTTAAGTACATTACGACTTTTTCTATTCAGATCATTTATTTCTTTACTTTCTGATGTCTGCGCAGAGGCTCCCGTCCCGTTCCTGCAGCATCTGCTGCTGCTCGGCACAATCTGATGCAAGTGCTGCCACAGCTTTCCTCCGTCCTTTCGGCTCCGTGTGAGGACGACCAATAAGTCAGGACCCGCCCGTCCTGAAGGGACATCTGCTGCAGGCCTCCAGAGACGCGAGATGTTTGCCTTAACGTAAATGCTGAAGGTAGAAAAGGCAGACAGAAACGTTTTTGGAGAAGGTGCTTGTTAGCTGGTCTTTTTTCGCTTGTGCTCTGCAGGAGCTGATTATTAACGAGCCCCTTCCTTAAATCTGAGCTGTAAATAAAGGGCGTACGGGGCCGAGCAGACGTGGAGGATGCCGGAGTCTCAGTAGGTCCTAAGCTCCTCCCTTCACTTCTTTATGTTTTGATTCAAACAAGCCAGACGTTCTTGTGTTGAGGAGCAGTTCTCCAGACTTCCTGAAGGACAGTGTCCCTGCATCTGAGTTTCAGAAGGATCATCTCCACAGAGAACAGAACGAAAGACAGCTGACGTTCAGGGAGGAGCTTTGGAACGCCCTGAAAGGAGCCTGGGGAACCGTTCCTTAATGAAACGAGCTCGTCTAAGAGAGTTCAGGCTGTGCTGAAGAATAACGGTGGTCCAATATTGACCTTAAAGCTGAATTCTGCAAACGTTCACGATTTCCACGTGTGTTTGAACAGAAGTCCCTGAACCTGCTGAATGTGAAAGTGAAAGTGACTATTCTTGTCATTGTGAGTACACGCAGCACGCGGTGAACCACAACGAAACTGGACCTCCGCATTTAACCCATGCACAAACCCACACCGTGCAGCAGGGGGCAGCTTTGAAAGCACCCAAGGACGGTACCTTGCTCAAGGGTACCTCAGGGCAACCTACTGGTGAGGGAACCCACAGTCTTCCGATCCAGGGCAAATCCCGAACCACTAGGCCACCGCTGCCCCACGCTGCCCCACGCTGGTGGTCCATACATATTTATGTTCATGCAGGAAACGGATCTGCCACTGGGACGTGGGAGAGGATGAGCAGGGGTTGTGAAGGAGAAAATAATTGAGGTTGAGAGAGATGATGATGAAGAAAGGAGGCCTTCTCACTCAGGCTGTGCTTCATTTCATCCACTTAAATCTTGAATCCACGGACCAATCAGTTCATTAAAGCCCATTTCCCCCTTCATCATTGTGCCCGACCCCCACAGGACCACCGTGGAGCAGGTATTATCTGGGTGGGGTCTACGGGTGGGCGATCCGGCGAACATACGATCTCCATGTTTCGAGAAATATTCACGATAAGTGATTAATCTCGATATTTCAGGATTAAATAGAGAAGAAAGAGGAGGATAATGATGGATATCGTCACGATCTCGGCTCTAGTGGAGACCAGAAAGACAAATGAACAAATGATGAATGTAAAATCTGTAAATCGACAGCTGAGCAGCAACTGCAGAGCCAGTTTAAAGTGAGGGCAGAGGAAAGGTGCCAGTTTATCTTTGTTTTTTCTTCTTTTTTTTGGCAAAAATTCTTGTTTATTTCTGTTTCTGGCGTGTCAGACCAGTGCCTTGGTGTTTCCAAAACAAAAAAAATACTAGATATTTTCACTGAGATGTCCTCAAACTGTTTTCAATATTGTTATTTTCCTGTTTTCCTACAATAATGATTTATTTTATGACCGTATCTAAAATTGTTCCTGCATATTTAAAAAATAAAGAATCATTTTTTTTATATTAATTTAGATTCTCAAAATCAAGTTCAAACCCCTTCAAATTCAGCGTTCAAAACGAAGGGTTCATCTCTCGAAGTAAAGGCTTATTTCTAAATATCTAGTTTCTTAAAATAGAGAAGTATTCTCTGAACGTTGGATTATTTTGCCGACTCAGCAGATTCCTGATTCGAATTATCTTCTCAATTTCTCAAAATATTGACTTCTTTCTTTCTAAGTAAGACTGATGTTCTCAATAAAGAGTTCATTTCTTTAAATAAGCGTATGTTTTCTAAATATATAAACATTTATGTTCTCAAAATCGAATTATTATTAGATAATCTGGATACCTCAGATTATTTTAGCCGTTTAATTACATAGTAAACTTGTTTTATTTTCTTAAAACGTTGTTTTACTTTCTCAAAATAATTTTCATTTCTTACCATGTGTGTTTTCCCAATATTTGCATGGTATCGTGGGGAGTTCTCTTCTGGAAATTGGCTTAATGTCTTGATTTATTGTCTTTAATTTCATTTTACAGTTGACTTGGTGGTTAGAAATGGAAACAACCTTTTATTCCAGCTCGGAAACGTTGGGAAAATTAGTCATTTTGAAATACAAAATTCATTTTTTTCAGTCATTGTAAGTTGTTATCCTTTAAGCGTGAGTGTGATGGAGAACGTTGCTTCTGCAGATGTTGAGGGTGCACGTTGGGCTGCACTGTAAGAACCCTGTTCTTCTCCTCCTTGGCTCTCCGGGAGTTTTAATGGCTCGTTCATGATCGCTCTGATTGTCTCCATCCATCTTTGTTCCCGGCCCGTCCTCTTCCTCTCTTCCTCTCAGCTGTTCCGAGCGAATCTGTCCTTTCTGGGAGATGTTTCTTCTCATGATTGGTCCAGAACAGGAGCTTCAGTTCAGTTATCTGGCCTGCCAGTGAGAGATGAGACTAATTTTGATCAAGGATCCATTTGTTTCCATCCAATGTTCTCTCAAAGTCTCCGCCAGCACCGAAGATCAGATTCGGCAGAGCTTTTCCCGGCCCGCTTTCACATCCAGGAACCAGAGCCAGTCCTGATCTTTCATCATGGAGACACATCCTCACATCTGAAGATCTTTTCAATCTCCAGTGCCAAATCAGCGTCGCGTTACAAATAAACAAATAATAATAAAAAAAAAGACCATCGATTTTCGTTGTAAAAATGTAATGTTTTCTACCTAAATATTTAATTGTAATTGAAGCTAATTTTCTACGTCAAAATAAAATGTGAAAATTCAAACATTATATTAAATATGATATTTTAGAATTAAAATATAAATATACATCAAATTGCTTCAATTAAAATATAAATGTACATTTTAAAAATATTTTGGTAAAGAATATTATTATTATTATTATTATTAATTAAATTATTCACAATTATGTATTTATTTATTTTTATTTATAAGATAATAAAGTGAAGTGTCCATTACATGGACCAAACATGGACGTTGTTGCTCGGTAAAAACAATTTTGCATCAAATGATGCGCTTCATCAGATCGCTCATGGGGAGCTGTGATTGGCTGGGATGCTGTTGGTCAATGCAGGCCTTAATTAGAGAGCTCATTTGCATATTCTAGCCTTAATTGATCAGTAGTGCGGAGGCCAAGCTTTGGATGAGGATCCTGTAACGATAAGCGGAGTGCGTATGAGACTGTGTGCGTTTTCTCTCTTTTCTTCTCTCCCACCCGTTTCCTCCCTTCTACATATTTCACGAGCGTTTCCTTCCCAAATCCGGAGTGATTTAAACGAGACTTGTCATGGACTCCTGCTGTAGAGTCTAATTGCCAGGCTCTTTGCGTGAAAAAACATCGCTGCTGATTCTGTCATGTGGAGACGACTGAGCCGTTCTCAAGCTGCCCTCTTTTTTTTTTTCTTTTTTCTTTTCTTTTCCCCCCCTCTCTGCCAGAACCTCCGTGTAACGTGGCATTTTCTGCCATTTCTCTCGCTGACTCCTTTGATATGAAAGTGCGGGCGAATCGCACGCTTTCAGCCCGGCCGCTTATTGAATAGAAAGAAAAGATGGAGGACGGTAAAGAAGAATAATTCCAGACTGTTCCACGCAGTCATAACGATTACGTAGACGCTGGGAGTCTTCAGAACCGCACATAAAAGGCTTTAGCAGTGGGGATTAAGAGGGCAAATATTGTTGCATTTTCGCCTTTTGTGGTAGAAAGATGGCAGCAGGCGGGAAGTAGGGCATCAGAAACTTTATGTAGGGTCAGCGCCTATCGGATTCATTTTCATAATATATATATAATATACATAAAATACACTAATAAGGCTTTGGCTGCAGGGATGAGGAGGTAGAAGTAGGGCATCGGAAACTTTTTGGGCCTGTTTGACTTCTATACTGTGTAGGCAATAATATTTATATATATTAATATATATTTTGAACACTTTTGCATGTATTTGTGGGTTTATTTTATATACGTGTGTGTGTTTAATGTGAGTGTGCGTGTGGAGGTGCTGCGGTTTCTGTATGTTCTGGTAAAATGACATTAAAAGGATGTAAATTTGAGATGTTTTTGTTCGCCAGGACACTTTGTCCCCGTCGGTGTTTCCTAATTTAGATTTTTGGTCTAAAAGCTTCGACAACAACCTCCTGAAGTCTTTTGTCCTTGACCTGAATGGGACGTAAAGGCCGAGCGGGTGAATCATCCCTTCCCTGAAATCAGGCTGTTTCAAAGTAGAAAAAAAAAAGCAGGTGGGAAAAGAGGCTGAGCGTCTATCAGAGACCTGCGCTGGGACACCTCTCAGAGCTCGCCGTCCTCGGACCTGGGCCTCGACCCTCGTTCTTGTTTTCCAGCGTGGACGCTGCACACTCAAGCCCCTACTTAAACAGGGCATGAGTGATCCAATCCAGTCGCAGCACCTTTCCTAATGGAGCTGCTGCGTCCAGTGTCTCCGTCCAGTGTCTCCGTCCATCGCCTGGTTCTCTTTTCCCAGTTCGCTTTGCAGCGCGGGCCTCGGAAAACATGTATGTGCCAATGTGCAGCGTTCCCCGCTTCTTAAAAACCATCAGTCGAGCTCATGCAATTCGCTTAACAGCTGAGGTACCCTTGAGCAAGGTACCGTCCCTGTCACTGCTCCCCGGGCGCTTTCATAGCGGCCCCCTGCTGCGCGGTGTGTGCCTGGGTTAAATGCAGAGGTCCAGTTCTGTTGTGGTTCACTGTGTGTTCTCACAATGACCAGAATAATCACAATTAAAATGTAATTAAAAATTGTGTAAAGTGAAAGTAACAACGTGTCATTGTGAAACACAGATCAGCACACAGCCTCTGCTTTTAACCCGTACCGTGCAGCAGGGGGCAGTGATGGGGACGGTACCTTGCTCAAGGGTACCTCAGGGAACCCACGACCTTCGGATCCTGGGGGCGACTCCCTAACAACGAGGCCACCGCTGTGTTGGCTGTTGAAGAATTTTCAGTCTTGGCTCTGTTGCGATACCACCAACACGGGACGGGTAGCATGTGCATCCTCCGAGTCACTTGAGGCAGCACTGTGTCATCTGAAAGGGGGGGGGGTTGGGGTGTTGGTGGATGGAGAATGTTATCTGCCTGACTGTGTTAAAGTTTGGTGGAGGAGGTATGATGGTCCGGTGCTGTTCTTCAGGTATTGGACTTGGTCCTTTAGTAAATGGAAATCTTAATGCTTCATCACACTAAAAGATATCCACAACTTTACTGAAGAACCAGTTCTGTTCCAACGTGAAGAACTTGACTGACCTGTACAGAACCCTTAATCCACCCCAAACTTCTTCAGACTCACCTGGGATGACCTGGAACATCACCTGAACACACAGCACACAGTGAACCCCAATGAAATGCAGCCTCTGCAGTTAACCCACACACCATGCAGCATCGGGCCGCCACATCCAGTGCCCGGGGAGCAGTGGTACCTCGGGTACTACTGCTCCGGTACTCAAATCCAAGACCTTCTGATTTTGGTGCAAAGGGGGACTGACTTCATATTAAGGCTTTTGAAGTTAGAGGGAGAAATGATAAAAGCTGCCATAGCTGCTGTGGCCCGGTGTCCCAATACTTTTGTCCATAAAAGTCGTGCATAAAATTTAATGCTGTTTCAGACCAGGCTGATCAAATTCCCTCATCAAAGATTGGGATTTTCAAAATGTAATTCTGGGATTAGGTGCAGTGTGCTCTGGTCCAGACTGGTGTACTCTGAGTTTGGAGGTGTCCGTGTAGCCCAAGGCCATGTTTGTCTGACAGCTCTCTCAGAGGCTGAGTGGGGTTGAAGGCCGTCCCTGCGGTTTGTCACTGAGGTGGTAAGAGAGTGGGTGTTAAACTCAGCTCAACACTTCTCCTGCTCATAAATGATGGAGAGGTTCCCATCTTTATCCCTCTCCACACACACACACACAAAGTCCAGAAGAAGCAGTCGTTCTCCAGCCCCTCCAGAGGGTTCGCTGTCAAACTCCATTCTTTTTAAAGGATCTTCCAGTGTTCTTTTAACCTGCTTTAGAAACACCTCACGTTTTAGTGTGTGAATTCAAACCAGATGATCATCTCTACGAGATCGAGTTCTTCCGTGAAGATGATGGTTCCCCACCATCCTTCCAGTTTTTAATAATGTGCTGGACAGTCCTTCCCCCAGTTCTAGGCATTTCAGCTTCTCCTTAGATGTTTTCTTTGCTTGATGCCAATAATTTGACCTTCTGAAACAGAAGAACTTCTCCACGACCGCAGGATGTGTCTTCCGACATGGCTGTTCAAGCAACGAGAAGCTGCTCACTTCGGGGTAAATAACTCGTTGCAGCTGAAACATGATCATCCCGCAGTAATTATCCAATGGGAGGCTCTTGTTCAGTCCAGGTGGTGACGTTTATTTGGACGTAGATAAAGAAGTGAAAGGTTGTATCATTTAAATCTTAATTAAAGTATGAAATAATGCATTTAAACCAAATGTGAATGTGATGTATGTTTTCCTGCTGATCGGATCCTATAAATCCCAGATGAACACAGATCGAAGCTGCAGCACCGGCGGAAAGCGTGATTTGGTGAGAAGGAGAAGTGGGCTTCGTGTAGCCCAGCATGGGCAAAACATGATCGCAGGCCATGGGGCTGAAAAACGACAAGAATAGATGCGAGAAGAAGAGCAGTCTTATCGGGATAGGATGGATTTAACCAAGAAAAGAGATCTTTTCAGTTTTTTCGTCTCTCTCTCGCTCTCGCTCTCTCGTTTCCTGAAGCACTATGGCTTTTGCTGTCCTCCTGGATACACACACACACACACACACTCTTTCACGGTATAATGAGCCCAACTGAACACACCGTCGGAAGAGTCACCTCGACGCTCTCCGCTTCCCTGCTAAAAACCCTCCGATGTCTTTTTAATAGCACCAACAGCTGGACTCAATGGCCATCTTGCTGCTGAGCACATACTTTTGAGTGCACACTTCAGAGTGCGCACTACCCCACGACTACCCCTCCAGCCCATCTGTCTGCTTCATTATTCCCCGAGGAGCCCACGGAGCAGGGACAGCGGGAGCTCCGGAGAGCTGTCCGGAAGTTTTGTCCGGGCACGCGCTGCCCCGGGCTCGTCGCCGCTCCTTGTCCTCCTGTCCCGTTCCAGAAGGCGCTTTCTTTTTTGGCCTGTGGTCCAATGAAGGATAATGGGGGTTCGTCCGCTTAATTGCTCAGGACGGAGCCGTATGAGAGCGCTCAATGTCTCGTTTAATGGCGGGTCATAAGGAGCGGTGATAAATGGGTACTTTCGCCGTTGGCAGAATGCTCAGGAGCTCCAGTGGCTCGGCTACAGACTCACGGTGGTGTTTGTCCTCGCCGTGGAAACGCAGAGGTGATGCAATTCTTGGTAAAATATAACGTTGAGGAACAGTTCCTGTGTTTTGAGGATGCCGGGTTTATGAAATTGTGTTTATGTATTTGAATGAAAGGGAAACGGTGCAGGATTTTCAGCTCTGCTGATGCTCCTGCTGTTGATTCTGTTTTCAAAAAGCAGAAACAAAACAACCAAAGGGGCTTCTTTGACATCAGAACCGAGTCCGGTGATTTCCATGGTTTGGGGTCGGCCCCGAAACAGCGTTGTGCAGCAGGTGATGCAAACCCAAAAAGAAAAATCTTTCTTTAATGCTGAGGCCGTTGCGAAAGCCGACGTGCAGAAGACGAACATACAGCAAACCTAAACCGAAAATCGAAAATTGACATCTTTTGAGCTTCTCTCATTCTGCATTTTGGCCAATCGGATGGCAGTGATGCAAGCAGCCCAGTTGTGGGCGGAGACTTCACCGGCCAGGGCCGCACCAGTGTGTTTCCAGCTCTTCCAGACTTCACAGTACGGCACGGGTACCCATGGGTATCCATGGAAACGCTCTTTACCTGATTATTAAGATAAAACTTTCAGCATCTCTGCCAGTTAGACCGGGTGTTGTCATGTGACTCCACCCCCAGGCCATGCAACCTTAACCAACCAAACTCCACCCCACGTCCCCGACAAATCGAAACGCACCCGTCTTGTCCACGCAACAACCTCCTATCTCTCCTAACTGCACTTCTGTGCAATTTTCACTTTAATCCCTGACGACAATTTTCAGATAAATGTGCAGAAATATTTATAAAATGGCCATATTTTTCAGAAATCTTACTCCTGAGCATCGTCATCGGTGAGCTCTATCTAGAACTGGATCTAAAATCCTGCATTGAACATCGAGGGTGAGCGTCAGAAGTGGAGATCTAATCTCAGATGCTGAGACGAAGGAGTCTAATTTTGATCAGTTTCTCATTCGCGCAGCTCTTTAAACAGTAAATGAAAGATGCTAATATGAACTTAAGGGCCTGAAGTATATTTTTTATTGTCCAAAAGATCGAAAACACCTTTAGGTGAATAGTCTGTATTATTTTAATCTACATTCCAAATTATTTTCCATTAACAGTAGGTGTTTTAGATTTTATTTCTATTTTATTGCAAGCCAGTGCACAATTACATGGTCTGCTTTAGGCTATTAAAGCAATCGACGTGAATTAATGTGTGTGTTTATGCACAGGTGGTGAGGGCGTGTCCCCGGAGATGGCTGAACCTGCAGGAGTACCAGAGCAAGAAGCTGATGCAGGACAGCGGCGTGACCGTCCAGCGCTTCTTCGTGGCCGACTCCGCCAAAGAAGCCCTGGAAGCCGCCAAGAGGCTCAGTAAGTATCTCCCTGCCGAAGTGTCGACGGCTGGAGATTGGCAGGGTAGGGTTGTAAACGGGCTGTTTTTAATGGTGGGGGAGACACTGACACGGCCCCGCTGTGGTGATCGGGTCAGTGGTGCGAATCTGTGATCACAGCACTGCATTAACTGGAAAAACAGGAAGAGCTTTCAGAAACAGCAAGTGGCGCTAACGCCTCACCTGAACAGCCATCGAGAGGGTAGCT
>CM029371.1:26677044-26694544 GCA_017165825.1 Hepsetus odoe
ATCATGAAAAGATTGAAGTTTTTGCACGTCTACCAAGTTGCACCCTTCAGATATGAAAGAAATGAAGTCTCCATGTATGTCTCGTCCTGGCACGTCACTACAGCGTCACTCTGATCCTCTGGGGCGTTTCTGCATTCCTTGCAAAAACAGGTTATTCGAAAAATTGGTGATCGGCTTGAGACCCTCCTCGGTCCGGTAAACGCCAGCCTCTCTGGATGTGTTTGTAGCCTCCTCTTGTTCTGCGTTTGGGATAACGGATTGGACAATAGGATTGTCCAAAGGACTTATTGATCCGATTCGTTTCCCTGTTCATGAGTGAGACTTCCGCAGTCCCAGTGCTGTGTCAGGTCGCGTGCGAGGAACGAATCGAAGCAGCTTCCTGACTTGACCAGACTGAGTTTAGACTGGCCTCCGTTGCTGCTCTTTCCAGCTCAGTAAACACGGCTCCGCTGCCAGGTCTCCACGGGCCTCGGCACAGCCCAGCCCGGGCCACACTGAGCCGGGTTGACCAGGCGAGACGCAAATGGATTTCTGTCACCGCGACACGGCCTCCAGCTTTTTCCCCTCCAAGAAGCGATGGTTGCATGCGCTCCCCTCAGCGGCGGAGCCACTTACCCTTACCGCAGAACAGCTGACAGCTCAATCGGACACTTTCTCCACACTCGTCCACTAGCAGGCCCGGCGAAGACGCTTCAGCAGACCATGATTTATTGCGCCGCAACTTTAGGGACTTGAATTCATTCTATATGGAGAGGTATTCTAAAAAACGGATCGGGGCATTTTTGGTGTGAGGGCGATGGTCTATAGTTCTCTTCTTGAGGAAGGAACTTCTTTTTTTTTAGGCTTTTGTCTTGCTATTCAGAGACGACGGGAGGGAAAGTGGAGCAAAGAACAAAGAGGATCTAAAAGTTGCTGTCCTCGAAGAGCCAAAAGACTGGTGATTCTTTTTTTTCCCCCTCTCTCTTTTGAAGTCACCTGCTTTATGTGCTGACTGGCTGTGGGCCTTGATGCTAATGAAGGCGCACCTGTCTCTAAAAAGGGCCTGTGTTTGGCTTCCAAATTGGCGGTCTAAATGATCCGACTGTCAAAGAAGCAGGCCTGATGCTGCCTTCATCACTCACGGGTTAGATTATGCAGCTTCAGCACCCAGAGCGCACACACCCTCAGCCTGCGGAAGAAAAACATATATATCCTCTCCACACTGTGACTGGAAGATGAACCTGAAGTGTTTTCCTGTTGCTTTGAGGTAAATCAAGCCTAGCATGCAGGGAGAAACGGCAGCTGGGGAAACATTGATAGCATCTATAAAAAAAACGCTACATTATATCTGCTCTAAGTGCCCGACAGAAGAGAGATGGAGGTAGGGATTGAAGGTTTCCGAGGCGAGAAAGAGTTTAAAGTGCTTTCTCAATGCTGCCGAGATATCGGAACCGTTTCTGCGCTGTAATTAAAACCCTCGTTTTCGATGCTGGGAAAATTGAAAGTGTTGGGGATGGATTGCAAGGCCAGCGCTCTCCTGCCGTCTCATAGAGAAAAAGTGTCTAATGAAGACAAATCCGTGTTTTTCCTGCTTCTCCCGTGTCAGCCATGCTCTCCTTTTCTCCAGCCAATGAAAGAGTGGCATTATTTTGGCCTCCGCTTTGCGCCGTTGGCCGTGTTGACACATGCATCTGCCGGGTACATGGTGATGGATTTTCCTCTTAGAATGTTCCAGATCAGCCCGCCCCGCGTCTGCAGGGGAAGCTTCGAGTCCACCAGGGACGGGCTCGGAGACCTCTAATGGAAGAGGCGAATGTGGAAGAACATTTGGCCATGTCTTATTCATCCTCATCGCTCGCCTCCTCCCAGTCGACTCCCTTTGTTAACGGCACAAATGTGTTTCTAGGCCCAGAAGAGAGATGGCACGTCTGATTGCGCTTAAAGATGGGAAATTCGATGACATATTGGCGTTGTGATGTCTGCCGTATGTGTTTGAAGATACGGGTTTTTGCAGAGTGCAGCCAGTAGAATCCTTGAAGTTTGAATGTCTATCTGATAAATTCCGATTATCTCAAGCTATCACCGTTTGCCATCGGAATCTCCATGGCTTTTTTCGGTCTAAGGATTGCAGATGTTCTCTTAGATTCCCGTTGCATCTTTCTGGTCTTTTCTTCCTTTGGATTTCTTCCACTTGCCTTGCTCCATCGCGCTGTTCGGGGACGCGCTTTGGAAGCCGGAGAAAGACAAACAACGGACAATTAACACGAGACCCAGCCGTATGAATTCATTTAGCCGGCGCATGAATATTCAGGGTAAACACTGCTGTTTTGTGCGTAGCAGTCAAATCTCCCGTGCACTGATTAGCAAGATGGCCGAGTTTGATTTCGTGTTGATGGTGAACTGCGCTGGCATCAAACCACCTTGGAGGAGACAGGTGGAAGGATCTGCTTATTCACGCTCCCTCATTTAGTAACTACAGTCTGTACACGATGAGCACGCGCTGACATTCGCCCTAGGAGAACCCTTTGAAGAACCTTTGATTACGGTGATTTGGCACTAATGTGTTGTGTCACATTCAGACTCAAGGCGTTTGTTACATTACTGGGAATTTTTCTTCCTCTTTTTCTCGATTAGCACAGGATGAGACCTCTCCTCGGAGCCGAACCTCGAATCCTCAGCTCATTTTCTTCTGTGATTTAGACCGATATCATCCCTGATGGCTAATGTGATCTGGGCCTTGTTGAGTGCAATTACTTTGAGGGATCACGAAATTTCAAAGGGTGCGACGGGGGCTGCTGAATTTACCGTCATCTGCGCCGGCAGAATTATTCTGCATATTCCAACCAATGCATGCAGTTCTTTCTAACGCTATAGAATTGCTCCCGTAGACGTATCCCATAAACCTTCAGGCCTCTGGTTGCGTTTTATTTGGAACGTGTTGGTTTGGGAGTCCATTTTCAGCAGTAAGCGACCTGATTTGGTTCCTTTGTGGTTCCATTATGCTTTTCTAGAGTCACTCTATCATGCTTTTAGCTTAGTGGTCACCAGCTTTCAGCTGTGATCTACAGTCCTGTGCAAATGTCTGCATTTCTTTATCTTTTGCTTGCCTGGTCTTATCCTGGACACATTTCCAGGCTGCAAAGTGTCTATAGATACAAGGTTCTAGATAAAGTGGTTCCAACCACTCAGCATTCAGCATCAGCAGTAAACAAATCCCCTGATCATCTGGAATCATCTCCACCTGGTTTTTCACTGCTTCATGTCTTAAGTTAGATGCTTAGGCCTGCTTGAAGGTTCAGACGTAGATCACTGTGTGGATTAACCAACACAAAACTATCAAAAAACACTGTCCTTCAGGAAGATCTGGAGAACCGTTCCTCAACAAGATATATGTGGGAGTTTGGAAGAAAACAAGGCAGGAACTAGTAGAGGAGGGTTCGAGAGATGAGGATGACTCCAACACAGTAGGTGAGAACCTGCTGCTTGGCCGCCAATGCATTTGAACTTATTGTAGTTCCACAGGATACTGCCTCACCTCCTCTGTCATTTCCAGAGTAAGGAATCATGGGACTATAATGATTCCAGAGCTGCATTCCCTTTGTGGCGACAGAGGTTCCAGAGTCAGCTGCCTCAGATCTATCATGGTTATGGAGTTGGGTATCTGTGGCTAGTGCCTACATAGAGATGTTAGAGGCAGTCGTTACGTTGCATTACATTTACGGTATCAGCAGAAGCTCTTATCTACAGAGACTTTCGTTTCCAGAATTTAGGGACAGTCCCCCTGGAGCAAATCAGGGTTAAGGGTCTTGCTCTGGAACCCAATGGTGGTAGAGCTGGATTTGAGAGTTGAACCTGCAACCTTTAGTTCCATAGGCGGGTCCTACCACTAGAACCACCTTCCATAGCGTTCAAGAAGAAACCTCCTGCTGAGATGAAAATTTTAAGGATTGCGACATTAAAAGAAGGCCTAACTGTGAGGTTAGATGGCTGTTGATTGGTTAATTAGAACAGCATTAATTAAATGCCTCCTGGACCTTGTTCTGACTGTGGATGTTTCCAGAGTCGGTCGCCTCAACTTCGTTGCAATCATGAGGTTTATCAAAGCCAGCCGCCTCGAATCCGCCACCACGGCCCTTCCACGGCTGTGGAATCGGTTGCCTCGTCTACGGGAAAGCCTCAAAGCGGCGCCGTTCTTCCGTCTCGCCTCTTTCTTCTGCCTGCTCCTCTTCATCAGCTGTGTCAGACCATATGTCTCACTCTGAACCCACCACTCCGCCATGTCCCAGCCATCTGCCTCCATTTCTCGCTCTCGTTCTCTTTACACGAGCCTCCGCGGCCAAGCGTGACGGGCGCGAGGCTGCCTCTCTCGCCGCTTTATGTTAAACAGAATCCGCACAAACGACTGGCCTCAACCTCCGGCTTTATTTATTTATTTCCCTCAGGCCTCTGTCAGCTCTGTTCGCCGTTTTGCTCTGTCGTTCATTGTCAGAGACCGGCTTTGATTGGCCGTCGACAGTCAGGCCAATTTCTGTGATGGGAGATAAAAGACGTTTGAAGTGTTTTTTTCCGTGGCTGTGGTTTTAGATGTCTTCTCGTTTGTTGGGCAAGTCTGTGCTAACAAAGTCTGATTGTTGGATTTCAGGGAGGCGATCAACAGAAGCGACGACTTGCAGTGCGTTTCAATTAGGAGTGGCAGAGATTCATTACTTATATGTTATTTATGTATAATTAACCTTTTTTTTGAGGTTATGAAGGTGCAAAGGTCCATAAAGAAGCACGAGAGCCTCATATATAATAATATAACATATAAAAGAGCACATTAATCGATAAATACTCAATGGCTTAAACGAGGCCAGAATATTTAAATTCATTTAATATAATTAATTACATGTACAAATGATGCTATGTTGTACGGGTTGGAGATGGTGGCAGCGGAGCTGGAGGTGTCAGAGTTAAAGATGCTGAGATGTTCGTTGGGTGTGACGAGGATGGACAGGATTAGAAATGAGTATATTAGAGGGACAGCTCAGGTTAGACATTTTGGGGACAAAGTTAGAGAAGCAAGGTTGCGTTGGTTTGGACGTGTCCAGAGGAGAGATGAGGATTATATCGGGAGGATGATGTGGAAGATGGAGCTGCCAGGAAAGAGGAGAAGAGGAAGACCAAAGAGGAGGTTTGTGGACGTGGTGAGGGAGGACATGCAGGTGGTTGGTTTGAAGCTGGAAGGTGCAGAAGACAGGAAGAAATGGAGACGGTTGATCTGCTGTGGCGACCCCTAAACGGGAGCAGCCAAAAGAGGAAGAAGATGAAGCAGCCCAGGATCAGAAGGCCGTGGGTTTGAATCTCAGACCAGTAGGTTGCCCTGAGGTACCCTTGAGCAAGGCACCGTCCCCAACACTGTTCCCTGGCCACTTTCAATATCTGCCCCCTGCTGCACGTTTGCACGGATACAAAGCAGAGGTTGAATGTCGTCGCGGTTCACTGTGTGCGCGACGGGATAGTCGCTTTCACCTTCACTTGGTAGCCCAAGCCGTTTTTTACGGAATAACTTGCCGTTTTATGATCAAGCTTTCCACGACATGGGCTCCGATTTTGGTCACAAAACAAATTTATCCTGAATTGGCGCTGAAACGTTACCAGGGATTTCGTGCTTCATCCTTTTATTTTCTTCCCAAAGAAGCGCCGTTCTTGCACGATACGGGCCCTTTAATGTGCCCTCGTCGAGGGTGTTTACGGAGCACATGCAGAGTTTTCTTTGCTCAGTTTCTTCCTGAAAGAAAGCCTTCGGGCTTCTAAGCACCTGTTTGGACGCCCTTAGGGTTTCTAATGGAATCTGCTCTCATGAAAGCGAAGGGGAAGGAAAAAAAACAAAGCAAAACAAAAAAAACACCCATAATACGACAAAACCTCTCGAGTTTATGAATCATAAAGAACTGTAATTGGCCCGGTGATTTGTGTCCCCGTGGTTAAACAATAGTAGTGGCTTTTCAAATGATTCTGCAAATCCATCGGCGGCGGGGAGCGGCAGCCGCGTTTCGGCGAGCTCACAAATCAAAATGTAATTTGGCCTTCCTGACGTCTCGTCCGGATTGACATTACCCACGGTGCATTACTGCCCGCCGCACCTCGGGAGCCTCCGAGCCGGCTCCGGCAGGAGCTATGACGCCATTACCCGGCTAATGCTGCCTCCAAATTGCGTGTTTTATTAGGGCTGTTCTACACGCCATTGAGCGCTAAATTTGTAAGAAGAAATACAGTGTTGTTATTATTCTTTCTTTCTTTTTTTTTCCCTCTCTCTCTCCTCCCATTGAGTTTGTTCCAGATTTTGTTTCTGGCTGGCTCACGCCTGGTAGGTGTGTGTGTGTGTGTGTGTGTGTGAGACTGTATCCGCTGACAGATGGCGCGTTAGGCTCTCCCTGCCTTTGTTATAATGCAGCTGATTTGCGTGAAGAAGCGAAGTGTGTGTGAAATAGTGATGGAGAGTGTTTTCCAAGAAACAATTCTAGGTTCAGAGTGTGGACACCTCTGTCCTCAAGGCCCGGAGGACATGTTTTAGTCTTTTCAGCTTAGTCCCATTAACCCCAAGCAGGCCCGGAATATATTTTGGCCTTTTTTGCGTCCTCCAGGAGTGTAGCATGGAGAGATTTGCATCCTTTTTTTAATTTAATTGTATTTTTTATTACATTTTTTATTCTTTTTTTAAGAACAACTTAGAAATCTGTGTAATTCTAATTGTATTTTAGAATAATTCTAATAATAATTCTAATAAATTACCCTTATAATAATTCTATATTTTTAACCAATTATAATAAACCAATGATCTAAAAATAATAATCTACAAAATCAGACAGTTTCAGTTATTGTAATGAAACTGACATCACATACATTGCACTACTTCAAATGCAGCAATTTTTGCAAACATTTATTCTTAAAGATTTTAATTTTTTAATTTTAAAAAATCCTTTTTTTTTTTTTTTTTAATAAAATTATTATTATTTTTTTTATATTTGCTGGAAGTCCTGTAAGGGCGGGGGGTAAAGATGTTAAGGAGTTCGATCAGATGTGTTTGTGTGTCCATGTCCCATAAGCGTGTCTCTCTGTGGACCGAGACGTCCTCAGAGTGACATTAACTTGGCCTTTTCTGACCACACGTTTTGAATCATGATTCTTTAGGAACCGATTCAGTGAATCGATTCCACTGTGATTATTTTCAGTTTGCGCTGAAAATATGGCCACATTACTAACTATCCAGAACCATGACAGAACCTTCCTCCTGAGTGCTAAAACTGAGGTTAATTGCAAGAATGGAATTCTTGGATATTCTAGAAGAACCTCTCTTCCTGGTTCCCATCCCCCTCGATGGACAAAGTCTTGTTTCTTTGGAACAGAACATAGTTCAACAGTTCCGAATGACTTTGAACTAATCAGCCTAAATCCCTTTTAACCTGAACACGTTTGGAAGGTTGCAGGTAAGATGCGTATTAAGCTGGTTTGGTCTTCACAGAAGAAAAGAACATCGCTGGAGAGAAAATGAGCATCTTCTGGAATCTTCTGCTCTCATTGGAAGATGCCCGTTTCTAGTTTACGCTCCGGTCCGTGGTGATTCTGGAGCAGATCGATGCCTCGTGATGCATTTTTACACCCTTAGGTGTGAGTAGGAGGCGAGTGTGGGTGCCTCTCTTTCTCTCGGCCCGGTTCCTGTGTGTGTCGAACAGCTGTGCTCTTTTTTTCGATAGGCTGCGGAGATCAGAGGCAGCCAGGATGTTGATTGACGTCGACATGCAAGCTGACAGCTCGCAGAGTGTGTTCCAGCAGCTGGAATGAAGCAAGCCCTGGGCCCGACACACACACACACACACACACACTGCGGATCAATCTGGGCCCTGCGCGAACCGAGGCGCACCTCTCTTATTGCTCCGCTCTTGCATCTGATACATTCGTTGCAGGGGAAAATAGCAAGTGACTGACTTCCTAAGTCAGCGCGAAAGCTTCCCTTCGCCTAATTACCTCTGCCTCGCCTCGACCGCTCAATCAGTTTCAGGGAGGCCGTGTAATCTCCCTTAGATTATGTTCTCACCGAATGAATGTTTGCCCTGCAAATAAGCCCGAGCGCAACTCATACGTATCCAGTTCTCGGCTCGTATTGATCCTCGACACAAGAACAAGCAGGAAACGTTTCTTTGAGGGAGCGTGGGCGGCCTAAATGCTACAAATTACATCTAATTTTGTCTTTTATCATGTTTCTCCATCGTGCGGAAACTGTCAAAGGAGATTGAATGGAATGCGCTCATTTAAAAAAAGGGACAGAAGTATTGGGACATTCGGGCATCACACCCAGCCCACGTCAGTAAGTCAGTAAACATAGAGACGATCCCCCCTTTTACAGATATAACGGCTTCCATTCTTCTGCGAAGGCTTTCAGCAAGACCTCGAAGTGTATCCGTGGGAGTTTTCGCCCATTCATCCAGACAAGCTTTTGAAAGGCCGAGCTCTGATCTTGGCCGAGAAGACCCGACTCTGCTCTCGTTCATCCCAAAGCTGTTCGGTGCGGTGGACTGTCAGGCAAGGAGAAAATGTCCCTGCGGATTTATTAGCAGGGATGGTATCCTATGAAAGTGGCGCCTCCGACTTGACTGAGCTCTTCAGTAGATTCCATTTTTTAGTGTTTATAAACCTGACTCCAGTGATCAAGAGATGTGTCCCAATACTTTTGTCATTTTAGACTAAGGTATACATTTTAGTTCCATTTGAATCGTTAAGGAATTTTCAGAAAACAAAAAAAAGTGAGATCAGCTATGTTATACGGGTCGGAGGCGGTGGTGCAGACGAAAAGGAGGTGTCAGAGTTAAAGATGCTGAGATTTGCATGAGCTGTGACGAGGATGGACAGGATTAGAAAGGACTAAATTAGAGGGACAGGTTCGATATGGTGACAAAGAAAAGTAAAAGTGAAAACGACAACCCTCGTCATTGTGAAGCACAGCTAAACACAACGAAATTCAATCTCTGCGTTTCACCCATACACACGTGCAGCAGAGAGCAGCTATTGAAAGCGCCTCGGGGAGCAGAGACCGGGACGGTACCTTGCTCAAGGGTGCCTCAGGGCAACCTTCTGGTGAGGGAATCGAACCCATAATCTTCCTAGGCCACCACTGCTCCATGAAAAGCGAGATCGTGTCGGCTTGGACGCATCCAGAGGAGAGATGAGGGAAAGAGAAGGGCGAGAGAGGACATGCTGGCGGTCACGTGAAAGAGGAAGATGCAGAAGACAGGAAGAAATGGAGATGGTGACCTGTAACAGGAGCAGCAGAAAGAGAAAAAGACGATCGGAGCTCTGAGAGTTCAGCTCCAGGGCAGTTTTATACCCCTGTAGTTGATGCTTTGCATTGATCAGGGAGACTTAAGTCTCATGAGCGGCTGATCCAGGGCGTCCCGTTCTGGCAGCAGAGCTTTTTTATGGAGATTATATCTGTGTGACTGCATCTGAACTCCAGAGTCAGTGATGGGACGCCTCCGAGCAGCTGAATTCACTCATTAGTCCTGAAAGTTGAAGGAATTTGGTGAATCTGCTGCTTATCTCTCTGCTCTGCCTCTGCGTTGAGTGACAGACTGAGGGGCTTTCACCCAGCCCGGCGTGTGGAGCTGTCACCCCAGAAGATGGATGGCATACAAGATTTCCGCTCACCAGCCTGAACACACACACACGCGCGCACAGTGTCTTATTATACAAATCCCGTCACCCACAAGCTCACAAGCTTCTTTTAATATACATTACTCAGATCCCTCCTGCTCACTCTCAGACTCAGGTGTGTGTTTTCGGGACGGGTCACGTCTCTATAAACACACAGGTTTGGGTTAACGTCACGTCTGAGGCCATTTTTCAATCCAGCCGTGTGTTTGTGTGCGAGTGTGTGTGCACAGAGTGAGAGAGAGGGAAAGAGGTTAGGAGAGAGTGAGGGCGAGGGACAGAGGAGGACAAAGATGCAGGGAGAGGGAGAGTTGTTGAGAGTGGCTGAGAGTGAAGGAGATTGAATGAGAGTGCGAGAGAGAACGATCGTGAGGGAGAGTGGTTGGGATTAAGAGAGGGTGAGGCAGAGTTGTCGAGAGTGTGAGAGAGAATGAGAGAAAGTGGTTGAGAGCGAGGGAGACAAGAAGAGCGTGAGGGAGAGTGGTTGATATTGAGAGAAGGTGAAAGTGAAAGTGACTACCCTTGTCATCGTGAAACGGAGCACAGCCCAACAACAAAATTCAACCTCTGTGTTTTGCCCATACACACACGTGCAGCAGGGGGCAGCTATTGAAAGCGCCCGGGGAGCAGTGACGGGGACGGTACCTTGCTCAAGGGTACCTCAGGGCAGCCTATTGGTGAGGGACTCAAACCCACAATCTTCCGAACCACTAGGCCACCGCTGCCCCATAGAGAGGGAGAATGAGAGAGGATGAGATTGAGAGAGTGAGATAAAGTAAGGATTAGTGGTTGAGAGTGAGAGAGAGAGAGGGAGAGTGATTTACATTGAGAGTGAGTGAGGGGGAGTGGTTGAGAGTGAGAGGAGGCGTGGAGAGAAGTGTGTGTGTGTGTGCGTGCATGCATGCGTGCGTGTGCTGTGGAAGAGTGTTCTAGTCTCACTCTTTTTGGACACAGCGCCCCTTTACAGCCTGCTGGAAGTTTTTATCGGGGACTTGTTACTGCGAGCAGGTGGACAGTTATAACAAGGCTTCGGCTGTCAGCCACACAGTGACAGCTGAGCCTAAACACACACACACACACACACACACACACACACACACACACACACACACAGCAGCCAGAAAAAACTCTTGGCCAATCAGATTCATTTCTAGTTAAAGATTTGTCAAAACAGTTAGACTTTTGTGAGATTATGGAAACACCTGGTGACTCATCGGGAGCTGTGATTGGTCAGAAATGCTGAGTGGTCAGAGGATCATTAGCATATTCCAGCATCTGTAATATCAGGACTACAGAGACTGATACCGATAGAGATTAACGGGCGACGTGTTTAGCTCTAGTCTGGACACTCCGGGACGTCCAGTGTAGTTTCTGTAAGCCAGGTTTGTCCCAGTACTGCACAGGCTCATCAATAAATCCTAAAAATCTCACCGTCCGCTCCGGCTGAGCGGAGTGAAATGGGCAGCTCTGATCGTGTCCCACTGTTTGGAGGGAAATTTCATTTAAGTCTATTAAAATTGCATGGTTTTAAGGGCTGCTGGGAAATGTTCCCTAAACCGGGACTGCCAGCTTCACGACTTTCTGAGACCAGAGCTGGACCTCCAGCGGCGTTCAGAGTTTGGGGGTTTTTGTTTCCCCGACTCGGACGCATCTTTCACGCCCCACACCCTTCTGGAGATCTGCTGGGTTTCATTAGGTTCTACGGGGTTCTTCTGAGAGTTCTGCTAAGCTTTGGTTTAGGTTTAGTTTTAGGTTTTTTTTTGTTTCCCATTTTCCTTTCCAGCTCCTTCGTTTCCAATTTTTTTCTCCTTCTTTTCTTCTTCCCTTTCTTTTTAATTTGCTCCCGTTGTCTACCCATCCCTCTCTCGGTCCCTCCCTATGACTGTATTAGATATTAGTCTGTCCAGCGGGGTGCTGTATGGAGGACAGCAGGAGAGATAGGAGACGACGGGACAGAAGTCTCAGCCGTCAGTAAATAAACTCCACGTTCATTTTGGTTCATTAATTGTGCGTTGTTTCTGTGTTTTCTGATTAGATGTGATGGGAGGGAGGAGTGAAGGGAGGGAGGAGTGAAGGATGGGAGGAGTGACAGGAGGGGGGGTGAAGGGAGCGAAGAGTGAAGGGATGGTAGGGAGGAGTGAAGGGTGGACGGGAGGAGGTGACAGGAGGGAGGTGATAGGGATGAGTGATGGGAGGCTGGAGTGATGGGAGGGAGGAGTGACTGGAGGCAGGAGTGACGGGAGGCAGGAGTGTTGGGAGTGAGGGATGCTGGGATGGAGGAGTGAAGGGTGGCAGGAGTGACGTGAGGGAGGAGTGATGGGAGGCAGGAATGTTTGGAGAGGGGTGATGGTGGCAGGGAGTGACAGGAGGAGGTGAGGGAAAGGAAGGGGATTTGGTGAAGGTAGAGGAGTCTCGTTTTTGGGAGGGGTGTAAGAGCAGAGGCCGAGCGGGACGCTCGATCGGTTTAATCCACCACGTTACTATAGCAACACTGAACACACTGTCAGATTCTGTCCATCCACCCCTCATTCTGTTCTTTCTTTCTATCCACTTCTACTCTTCTCTTCTTCTTCATCCTCCTTCCCCTATTGCCACAGCGGACCATCCGTCTCCATTTTCAAATGCACACAATCACCCACAGAACATCCTCCTGCCATATAATGAACTAATAATCACCTACTCTCTCTCTCTCTCTCTCTCTCTCTCTCTCTCTCTCTCTCCCTCTCTCTCCCTCTCTCTCTCTCCCTCCGCTCCTCTCTCTCTCTCTCCTCTCTGTCTCCCTCTCTGTCTCCACTCTCTCTCTCTCTCTTTTTCTCTCCCTCTCTCTCTCTCTCTCTCTCTCTCTCTCCTCTCTGTCTCCTCTCTCTCTCTCCTCTCTCTCTCCCTCTCTGTCTCCCTCTCTCTCTCTTTCTCTCCCCTCTCCTCTCTCCTCTCTCTCTCTCTCTCTGTCTCACTCTCTCTCTCTCTCTCTCTCTGTCTCTCTCTGTCCTCCCTCTCTCTCTCTCTCTCCTCCTCTCTCTCCCTCTCTCTCTCTCTCTCCCTCTCTGTCTCCCTCCTCTCTCTCTCTCTCTTTCTCTCCCCTCTCCTCTCTCTCTCTCTCTCTCTCCTCTCTGTCTCCCTCTCTCTCTCTGTCTCCCTCTCTCTCTCTCTCTCTCTCTCTCTCTCTCTCTCTCTCTGTCTCCTCTCTCTCTCTCTCTCTCTCCCTCTCCTCTCTCTCTCTCTCTCTCTCTCTCTCTCTCTCTCTGTCTCTCTCTGTCTCCCTCTCTCTCTCTCTCTCTCCTCTCCCTCTCTCTCTCTCTCTCTCTCTCTCTCTCTCTCTCTCTCCCTCTCTGTGCTCCCTCTCTCTCTCTCTCCTCTCTGTCTCCTCTCTCTCTCTCTCTCTTTCTCTGTCTCCCTCTCTCTCTCTCTCTCTCTCTCTCTGTGTCTGATCTCCACTGTGTGATTGGGCCTCGATGTTCTGTTCTCTCTCCGGTGCTGCAGATCTCTTGATCCAGACAAAGCTGCCGCTGTGTTTTCCAGACTCGTCTCTCTCCCAGACGGAGACGATGGAGCCTCCCGTTCCCCGGCGCTCCTCTCTGCCCTTCCTCCCGGAGCTCGGGCTGCTCTGAGCTTTAGAGATAGCCAAACTCTGACAGATGCTGGGCAGGACCCAGGGTGTTGTGGCCGGAGAGGATGTCACTTTAGACTCCTGACCCGACCGTGGCAGATGCTGATTCTTTCTTGGCAACTGAAGCCTGGCTTTGCGTCGCTAAATAAATAATAGCCTTTAGACTCTTTTACTCATGAATGAAATTAAACTCTGGTTTCTCGCTGGAGTGCCTTCTGTCATGTAATGAAGATGTTCCTCCTCCTCGGAGAATGAAGTGACTGTCTTCTGATTTTTTGCCGAATCTAGAGTGTTGGGTAGAACTCCAGCCTTCCATCAGCTCCTCTCACCACTAACACACATACACTGACCTGCTAATGTTTCCTTCTCTCTCTCTCTCTCTCTGACTGTGTGTGTGTGTGTGTGTGTGTGTGTGTCGCGTGTTGTGTGTGTGTGCTTGGCGTGTGCGTGTGCGTCAAACTTCTCTCCAGTAAAAGTTCAGCTGTGATACACCACCATCAGCTTCATCTTTTTCTTCATTCATTCTTTCTGTCTGTCTGGATGGATGGATGGATGGATACTTGGTTGGTTGGAAGGATGGTGGATGATTGGTTGAATTAGACAGATGGATTAGAGGAAGTTGTTTGGTTTCACGGATGGTTAGTTGATTGGATGGATGAATGAACATGATTGGTTGCTTAAATGGATGGATGGATGGATGGAAGGAAGGATGAATGGATAATGGGTTGTTTGGATGGATGGATAGATGAAAGTGAAGTGAAAGTGACTGTTCTTGTCATTATGAAAGCACTGGCACAGGACAACACAAGCGAAAATTAAACACTCTGGTACCCATACAGGCGTGGCAGGGGGCAGGCCGAGAGAGAGCAGTGGCGGGGACAGTACTTTTGCTCAAAATTTGCCTCCGGTGAGGAGACCCACAACCTTCGATCCAGGTCCTACTCCTAACCACTGATACCACTGCTAGTTGATGGGGAAGGATGGCTTGCGGAGATGCTTTGGCCCCTGTTGACTGGATAGATGGAAGGATGGATTGATGGATGGATAGTCGTTTTGATTTGATGAGTGATTGGTGGCTGGATGGATGCACAGACAGGCAGGAATGGTTGATGGATGTTCGTTTGGTTTCATGAACAATTTAGTTGGAGGAAAACCAGATGTGTGCCGGTGGTTGAAGTGAAGGTGGAGTGGAGCTGCGGAGCAGTCCTGTTGTCTCACGGTAGGACGATTTCCTCTCTGCTTCCAGTGTGATAACGTGTGCCGCGTCCACGTCTTTATTCCTCCTGTTCTTTCGCTCGGATTGACACTTTTTCCGAAGACTGGAAGCATAACTGAGTGCAGCTGAGAGCAGAGTGTCCAGCTGTCCTCCTCAGCTGTCACTAAAGGCTGGGACACGTCTGATCTGCTGTAGTCTTTACTCAAGTGTCCATGTCTCACATCTGTTCATCTAGCTCTCCATACAGTGTCCTCCTCTGACCCTCTCTGGCATACCATCTCCCTCCCTCTCTCCCTCTCTCCTTCTCCCAGATGCTAAAGAGATTGTGCTGAAGGCTCAGATTCTGGCGGGAGATTAGAACAAAGTGTTTGACAGTGACCTTAAGGAGAGGTGCATTTATCAGAGAGTGAGTACCGGAGCAAGATCACCCCTCTCTCCCTCTCGCCATCCACTCTCTTTTTATCTCCCTCTGTCTGTCTCTTGCTATCTATCCGATCTCTCTCCCTCTCTGTCTGTCTCATTTATTCTGAGGAGAGATAAAACGAGATATGTAAATACGAGAGGGCATGAGAGAAGACAAAAGATGAACCGAGATAGTGGCAAAGGGAGAAAAAGAAGAGAAGCAAACGAAAGATAAGAAAAGGAGAAAAGAGGAGGAGAGAAGATGGAGACAAAGTTAGAGAGAAGGAGGGAGGAAAGAGGAGGGAAAAAAATAAGAGGTGAGATCGAAAGAAGATTCTGTCTCTTTTTCCTTTTCTTACTTCTTTTCCTCTCCTTGTTTTTCTTCTCTTTTCTCTTTGACCTTCTTTTATGTCTCCCTTGACTTCTCATTTCCTCTCTATATTCTCTTATTCTCAAACCACTTTCCTTTCTCACGGACTTCTTTTTCTACCTCTCTCTCTCTCTCTCTCTCTCTCTCTCTCTCTCCCCATGCTCTGCTTTTCTTTTTGCATTCTTTCCTTTGTCTATTCTCTCTCTCTCTCTCTCTCTCATTCATTCTTTCCTCACCTTTCAAGTGTCACAGCCTCAAGCCTTGTCTTTCACTTTTTAATGAATTAATTCAGTTTCATTTAATCCATTTCAGTCGTTTACATTAAGAATTATTTGAGTTGCCTTAATTCTTAAACCTTAAAGGTTTTTACAAAAACATTACAAACCTCTCAAACTGTAACCCCTGTCATATCGAGGAGATTAAATGAACAAAGTGTCTAAAGATACAAGGTTCTAGATAAAGGGTTCCACTCAGCATTCAGCATCAGCAGTCATGAATCCCCTGATCATCTGGAATCATCTGCTCCTGTTTCTTCACTGCTTCATGTCTTAAGTTAGAGGCTTTGTTCTGCTTGAAGGTTCAGACGTAGATCACTGTGTGGATTAACCAACACAGAACTATCAAACTGCTCAGGTACAGAGACTAGACTGAACATGAGAGACAACAACACTGTCCTTCAGGAAGATCTGGAGAACTGCTCAGGTACAGAGACTGGACTGAGAATGAGGAACTGTAACACCAATCCTTCAGGAAGATCCTGGAGAACTGCTCAGGTTGCAGAGACTGGACTGAAAATGAGAGAGACAACAACACTGTCACTTCCAGGAAGATCTGGAGAACTGCTCAGGTGCAGAGACTGGACTGAAAATGAGAGACAACAACACTGTCCTTCAGGAGGATCTGGAGAACTGCTCAGAGTACCAGAGGCTGGACTGAAAATGAGGGGAACAACAACACTGTCCTTCAGGAAGATCGGAGAACTGCTCAGGAGTACAGAGACTGGACTGAAATGAGACACAACAACACTGTCCTTCAGGAAGATCTGGAGAACTGTTCCTCAACAAGACATAAAAACAACATGACAGTCTCTTTGGAAGCAAAAATATATGAAGAGAAATGAGGAATATTTTGTCACAGTACTATTTATATATATATATATAACAATAATGTATTTTTGTATTAATGTTTCCATTTGTAATGTTTTTATAAGATAACACAGATACAGTGATTATTTATTCCTGTTTGGCTCCTGGATCTTAGTCTGATTGGACTTTCTCAGTGTTTCGGGGTTCCTTCAGTGGCCCGTAACAAAAAGTGCACCTTTAAGATGGTCCCTCAAGGATTACAATGCCATAATTTTAGGGCCTAATTTTAAGGTGGACTGATTCCATATGCTGGTCTCGACTCCAGGCCTCCTGATTTGGTGCAGATGTTCAAATCTGCTCAGGTAAATCACATTCAAGGTAAAACTGGACCTCTGTGCATCTTGTTGGACCTCTGAAGGTGCATTTAGAAACATGTTTGCTGTGTTTTTGTCTGCGGTTGCAGTCCGCAGTGGTGGGAGAGTTGGCCAGTAAGATGCTCGGCTGCAACCTGACCCTGAAAGCAGGCGTAAGGGTTCAGGTGAAAGTGAAAACAGTGAGTTCTTCTCTGAAGAAACGCCCACCGCCGTCATCTTCATCCATCTGCTGCCTCCTCACATTAACGACCCCGCTTTACTGTGCGAGCTGCCGTCGTTTGTTTTCCCCTTTTCTTCAGTAAAGGAGTAAAGGATGAGTGCACTGTTAGGAGCGTGTGGTGTTGAGGGTCGCTCTGAGAGCTGACGGAAACTCACAGCTCACTGTGTCACTAACAAGCTCTCCTTTTCTCCAACTTCCTCTTTTTTCTTCTTTTTCACACTCCCGCTTTTCGCAGCGCAGCGAGGAACAAACCAGCGCTCACATTTTCAGGTGATGAATAGTCTGCCAGTCCCATATACGCCTCTTGGCGTCCTTTATTAGGGGCAGCGGTGGCCTAAGCGATTGGGGCGTTAACGCGCGATCGGAGGATCGGGGTTCAAGCCCCTTCCCAATAGATGCCCTGAAATTGCAACGGAGCAGGTACCGTCCCACGTCACTGCTCGGGCGCTTTCAATAGCGCTGCCCACTGCCTGCGGGTTTGGTATGCATGGGTTAAAAGCAGGAGTCCAATTTAGATTTGTGGTTCATGTGTGCTGTGCTGTGACCTCGCAATGACAAGA
>CM029371.1:26699544-26717044 GCA_017165825.1 Hepsetus odoe
AAAACATGACTCTGCCGCCTCCTTGCTGACGTCGCAGCCTTGTTGGGACATGGTGGCCGTCCACCAACCATCCACCACTCCATCCATCTGGACCATCCCGGGTTGCACGGAACTCATCAGTGAACAAGACTGTATGAATATGAGTCTCCATGTAGTTCTGGGACCACTGCAGCCGTTTCTGCTTGTGAGCACTGGTTGCGGCGGCCGAATAGAAGGTTCATGCATAACTGCAAGCCTCTGGAGGTCCTTCACCTTGACGTACGTGGCACTCCAGAGGCACCAGCAGCTTCAAATGCCTGTTTGCTGATTTGTAATGGTATTTTAGCAGCTGCTTTCTTAATCTGATTTGTTTGTCTGGCAGAAACCTTCCTCATTGTGCCTTCATCTGCTGAACCCGTGTGTGCTCTGACTCAGACACTCACACACTTAAGTTTTCCTGAAATATCGATGGTTTTGATACCTTGTCCAAGGCATTCAGCTATTTCACGCTTTCGGCAGCAGAGATCCTTTTTCTTTCCCATACTGCTTGAAAATGGTGGCCTGCTTAATAATGTGGAACGTCCTTCTTCAGTAGTTTTTCCTTTATTGGGCGAACCTGCCAGAGTAATTATCACCGGTGTCCCAGATTGATTTCAGTGATCCAAGAGACACAAAACCCTCCCTGGGTTTAATTGAAAAACAAAATATTTAATCTTTATGACACTTAAATACATTTTGCATTATAAGTTGGAACGGGGTGTATAAAAACACTGATCGGCACAACTTACAGCCTTCCAGGTCAGGAGATCAACCTCACCCAACCTCAGAGAACATAACCCAGCATCACAAAACCTCTCAAAAACATAACACAACAAATCTCATAAAAGCTCACCCAGGCTCTCAAAACTTCACAAAGCATCATAAACCTCACCTGAACTTCACAATTCCTCACCCAAACTCACAGTATCTCACCCAACCTCACAAAACCCCATCCAATCTCAGAAAACGTCACTAAGTCTCACAGTATCTCACTGTCTCAGCCAACCTCACAAAACCTCACCCAACCTCACGCAACCTCACAGTGCCTCAGAATATCTCACCCAATCTCACAAAACCTCACCCAACCTCTCAGTGCCTCACAATATCTCACCCAGTCTCACAAAACCTCACCCAACCTCACAATATCTCACCCAATCTCACAAAACTTCACCCAGTCTCATAAAACCTCACGCAACCTCATAGTGCCTCACAATATCTCACCCAATCTCACAAAACCTCACGCAACCTCACAGTATCTCACTGTCTCACAAAACCTCACCCAACCTCACAAAACCTCAGTATCTCACCCAACCTCACAAAACCTCACGCAACCTCACAGTATCTCACTGTCTCACCCAACCTCACAAAACCTCACAGTCTCACCTTCTCACCCAGTCTCACAAAACCTCACCCAATCTCACAAAACCTCACGCAACCTCATAGTGCCTCACAATATCTCACCCAATTTCACAAAACCTCAAGCAACCTCACAGTATCTCACTGTCCCACCCAACCTCACAGTATCTCACTGTTTCACCCAGTCTCACAAAACCTCACCCAACCTCACAAAACCTCACGCAACCTCACAGTATCTTACTGTCTCACCCAACCTCACAAAACCTCACCCAACCTCACAATATCTCGCCCAATCTCACAAAACTTCACCCAGTCTCATAAAACCTCACACAACCTCACAAAACCTCACGCAACCTGTGTCTCACTGTCTCACCCAGTCTCACAAAACCTCACCCAACCTCACAAAACCTCACGCAACCTCAGTATCTCACGCAACCTCACAGTATCTCACTGTCTCACCCAACCTCACAAAACCTCACGCAACCTCACAGTGCCTCACAATATCTCACCCAATCTCACGCAACCTCACAGTACCTCACCTTGTCACCCAGTCTCACAAAACCTCATCCAACCTCACAAAACCTCACGCAACCTCACAGTATCTCACTGTCTCACCCAGTCTCACAAAACCTCACCCAACCTCACAAAACCTCACGCAACCTCAGTATCTCACTGTCTCACCCAACCTCACAAAACCTCACACAACCTCACAAAACCTCAAAATCTCACCAAACATCCCAAAACCTTAACCCACCTTATCCTTATTCCCTTATCCTTTGCTCGTCTTTCTCTTCATCATTTTTAATCTGTCATAAATGTTCTTTTTTTCCACCCCTTTCTTTGATTCTCCTTCCTTTTTCTCTTTCTTCTTTTCTCTTCATTGTATGCATCCTTGTCTTTTCCTTAATAGTTGTCTCTTGCTCCTTTCTTCTGTTTCTGCTCATTTTTTCCTTCATCTTCTGTCCTTTTTGCTTCGTCTGCATGTTTGTCGTTTTGCTCCTTTGATCCTCATCTTCTCCCCTCTCCTTTTTTTTTTTTATCTTATTCGTCTTTTCGTCTTTTTTTTTCCACGTTCATTTTTCAGTCCTTTTCATCTGTTTCTTCCTCTACGATTCTTCATCATCCTCCTCCTCTTTCTCCCCTTTCTTCCCTCCCTTCCGTCTCTCCGGCTTTCAGTGCTCGTCCGCGGCGTGTTGTCGAGGGGCATCGTATCAGATTCCTCCGTCCTCGCGGGGCAGCGCGTACCAATCAGATTCACTCGGGACGCAGGAATAAAGGAGATGTAGAGATCGACTTAATGAAGCCAATTTTTTAAGGCACATGAGCACCGCGTGTGTGTGTGAGTGTGCGAGTGTGAGTGTTCAGTGTGCTCAGGCATCGATTCGAGCTGCCCTCAGAGAAGGAAATTATTAGTCGAGTGTGCGGCTTGTCAGTTTGTTTCTGCTAAAGTCGTCTTTTTATTCAAGCTCATTTGCAAACGTCGTTTCGGCTCAGCTGTAATTAGGACACTTTCGGAGGCGGAATATGGTTTAAATAACTTCAGTGATGTTGAAGTGCAATAAGATGACTAAAAGAGGCCACAGTGTGTGTGTGTGTGTGTGTGTGTGTGTGTGTGTGTGTGTGCACTGTTTTGTCCCCCTGCTTTCTTTGGGGCAGGAACAGTTGTTTTGTCTCCCAAAGGAAAGTGAATTTGGTAAAGATGAGCTCAAACAGGACGTATCGCAGGGATCTTCCTGTCTCACTGTCCTCATGCTCAGCTGCAACACACTTGTCCAAACAAGCGTCACCGTGAGACCAGTTTTGCCACACGGTTAATAGATGGTGTATTGGTACAGCCCCAATAATAATAATATTATTAATAATAATTATTATTATTATAAATACACAGTGCTGTGCAGAAGTCTTGGACTAGCCTGTCATTTCCCCCATATTTCGCTTCCAAAGAGACTTTTTTATTTGTGAGCGTATTGAGGGACAGCTCTCCAGACTTCCCGACGGACAAAGATTTTGGCTCTCACTTTCAGTCCCATTCCTGAACTGTTCCTGAAAATGAAAATGACTCAAAAGCTCCTCTAAGAGAGTTTAGGCGGTGCTGAAGAATAACGGTGGTCAAGCCAAAAATGGACTTATTGACCGTCAGGAATGTCCTTCAGCAGACGGCGGTGTGTCCACCTGTCCCTGCGCCGCTGGAAACACTGACTGAGCGCGGAAGTGTCTCCCAATCCGGTAGCTGCTCACAGGTCTCACCTGGTGGCTGCTTTTTATATGCACATAAGCACCCTCGCCTCTGTGTGTGTGTGTGTGTGTGTGTGTGTTTGATTGCTGTGGGGGTAATTATGTCTCTCTCTGGATGTGTCCCAGGCTGCAGATCAGATTAAGAAGCTCTATGATCTCTTCCTGAAAGTCGACGCCACTCAAGTAGAAGTCAATCCACTCGGAGAGACTCCCCAAGGACAAGGTGAGACGTTTCCACGCCGCCGCAGCCGTTTTTTGCTTTGTATTTGTGTGTGTGCGTGTGTGTGTGTGTGTGTGTGTGTGTGTGTGTGAATGAATGTCAGCCCACATTAACTCCACTGTCAGCACCACATCCTACACATGGCCATTTTATCAGAAACACCAACCGTATACCCTGTAAGTCCCTGGTACAGAATCCTTGAGCAGAAGTGTGTCTTGGGGGAGGACAGCAGTGTTTAGGGACCTGCATCAGTAGGTTGCCCTGAGGTTCCCTTGAGCAAGGTACCGTCCCCATCACTGCTTCTCTGGTGCTGGATATGGCTGCTCCCTGCTGCAGCGTGTGAGTGGGTTAAATACAGAGGATGCATTTCGTTGCGGTTCACTGTGTGCTGTGTGTTCATAATGACAAGCACACACCAAAAAATGAGTGTAGACTGTGTCCCCCCATCCTCCCTGTCCCTCCTGTCCCCACCGTCCCCATTGACCCCCGTCCAGCATTCGAAACAGACCCTCACTGGTGGACTACCATCAACACGACAGAGAGCTTGACATAGTAGAGTGTATCACCAGGGATGTTTGAACACACTCTCTCTCTCTCTCTCTCTCTCTCTCTCTTTTTCTTTCCTTTCTCTGTTGTGTTTAGGGTGCTAGGAATAAGTTAGTTCTCCTTTTTCTTTTTTTCTTCCACCCATCCACATGTCTGGCACTCAGCAGCCCTCACTCCGTCCACTGGGACTGAGACTGAGTGAGACGCTGGAAACATCACTACAAATGAGCAGAGGACTGGGACTGGTTACCATCCGGCAGTGAGGAGAGAGAGAGGTGGGGAATTAGGAGAAAGAGAAAGAATGAAAGAAAATGAGGTAGAGAGAGTGGAAAAGGAAGAAAGAGAAAGAAAGAAAGTCAGAGCGATTGAAAAAGATGGAGGTGGACAAATGGGAAGACAATAAAAAAGGATGAAAGAAAGAAAGATGGAGAGATAAAGGAAGTAAAAGGTAGAGCTGGGGAGAGAGTGAAATAATGGAATAAAGAGTGAGAGTGTGAAAGTAGAGAATAAAGAAAGTGAAAGGTGAAGGGAGGAGGAAAGGATGGAGGGGAGGAAAGAGAGAAGTGATGGAGTTGGAATTTACAGACAGAAGTCTGAATGGAGCCCCTCCGTCCTTCCCCTCCATTTATCATCTGTTCTCTCAGGCCTGTTCTGTGTGTTTTTGTGTGTGTGTGTGTGTGTGTGTGTGTGAGTGAGTGTGAGAGAGTGTGTGTGGGGACACTAAATGATTGGATTGTATTGAGCTCTGTTGGAGCCGTTATATCTTGTGCATCCCGGCTGGAGCTGAATGCTGTACCGCTGTTGGGACGGAGCGTCTCCGTGGAAACGACTGTGATATAAAGGGAGGAGATCAATCACAGAACGGGACCCACTAAAAATAAGGGGAACGCCCCACCTGGGCCACTTTAAAGCCATAGTTTGGAACAAATCACATTTGTGCACTTGTCTCCTGGTCCCAAGCGTAGTCGATCAGTCGGGACAGGTTTCACGCTGCAGCTACGAGGCCGGTGCTGCACACACTGCCTCGATTTTCTCTTAGACTCAGACAGCGAGGCATTTGTTAAACCTCTAAAAGATTCGCTCTGACACTCCGACTCTGTTTCTGACGTGGTGACTCTGTTTCTGACGTGGTGACTCTGTTTCTGACGTGGTGACTCTTACTCACGCTGTGACTCTGTTTCTGACACTGCGACTCTATTTCTGATGCTGAGACTTGCTTTCTGATTCTGTGAAAATTGAAGGAAGGATGGAGGGAAAAACAAAAGAGAAAAATGGAGGAAAGCAGCTTTCTCCTCCAAGCGTATCAAGACTTTCCATGAAGACAGGAAGTAAAGAAAGAAATAAAGAAATAGAAGGAGGAAGGAAGGGAAGAAAGGAAGACCAACAAAGAGTTATTAAAGGAAGGATGAAAAAAGAAAAGAAAGCAAAACATAAAGAGGAAGGATAAAAGAGTTGGGGAAGGAGGAATAACAAATGTGGAAATATGGAGCGAGAATAAAGAAAAGAAGATGTGGAAAGTGAAGGGAAGGCAGTGATGCTGAGAGAGAAAGACGGAGAGAGAGAATGAATCGGTTGGATGGAGGGATGAGTAGATGGATAAAATAGATGGATAAAAAGGGGGAGAATAATTGATAGACAGCCAAAAGGAAGAACGACTGAAAAGAAGAGAGATGTGCGGAGAGCGAAAGGCTGGAAGAGAGTGAGAGCGATTGAAAGAGGCGATTAGCCCCCATGATCGGAAGAAAGAAAGGGAAAAAAAAAAACAGGGAGAGCGAGATTGGGGAAAATCAAAAAAAGAAACAAAGAAAGACAAAGTGAAAGTGACTGTCATCGTGAAGCACAGCGAAATGTATTCCCTGTATTTAACTCACACACAGTGCTGCAGCAATATCCCGTGCCCGGGGAGCAGTGATGGGGATGGTACCTTGCTCATGGGTAACTCGGGGCAACCTACTGGTTAGGGATTCGAACCCATGACCTTCCAATCCTGGAGCCAAACTACGGGCTGATTTTGTAGCCCCTCTAAAACGGTGAACTCATCCGCATTTCTTTTAACACTCGTTTTTCTTTTCGATTTCGCTCATCTGTGCTCGTTCTTTCACAGTCGTGTGCTTCGATGCCAAAATCAACTTCGACGACAACGCGGAGTTCCGTCAGAAAGCCGTCTTCGCCATGGACGACACGGCCGAGAGCGACCCCACCGAGACGGAGGCGGCCAAATACGACCTCAAGTACATCGGCCTGGACGGCAACATCGCCTGCTTCGGTGCGTTTCCCGTTTGTTTGAAACCATGGAAACCATTGAAACAGATTCCACTAACGTTACATTAGCTTACGATATATTTCATCATCACATTTTCACTAATTTCACTCAGCAGCATAAAGCAGCAGGAACCGAGGAAAAAACCAGTAATATACTAATTCACAGACATAAATCTAATCGATCAATCAATCAATCAATAACGAGTTTATTTGATCACATTCATCTTTGTGCAAAATCAATGTCAAATTCAGTCCAGAGTTACAAAATAAGACGGCTAATCGTTAAAACGTTTTAAATCATCCTGTTTATCTCAGTTCAGTTGAGTTTTAATGCTCAAAAATAACTTTAGATTTACAAAAATCATTGTTATTGTATTTATATTTTAAATCTATTTTTGAATTATATTTGCGTATACTGATACTTTCAATTAATTGTAAAATATTTTTGGAATATATTTATAGTTTTGGAATAATCATTTGATTAAAAGAATACTTTTAATGTATGCTAAAAATGGTCAAAATGACTAGATCCATCATTTTTTAATCATTTTAATTCATTATATATATATGATTTATATTTATTTTAATGATACAATAAAAATATAATTGATCATTTCAATTCTAAAAATGTTTTCCTCAATTTTAATTGTGTTTTTAATGGTTTTGTTGGATTATTTATTATCAAAACTAAGGAAATAAAAAAATAAAACTTGATTTCTGTTCTTCCTGGGAGAAAGCCATTAAGGGGGGCTGCAGAACAACGGCTTTAATGATGTTTTTAAATACTTGTCTTTCAGCGGCGGGGGTCTCCGTGCTTTTCTTGGACAGGGTGGCTTTGGTCTTAATGATTCGTATCATTGCAGACCTGCGGGTTCGGCCCTTCTTTCTGAGAGTCGGGACTCGGAGAAGCTGAGCGAGTCTGTGTACAGAAGCTGTGAGATTGATTTGCGATCCTTTCTGAACCGTTGAGAGTGTGATAAAGACACTTTTGGGGCGTTGTTATCTCCACTTTCACAGCATCTTATCTTGGTGGGTTTTATTTTGATCGTATTGGAATTATTGGACTTTGTGAAAGTATAATCAAATAGGCTTTGTTGCAGTCAGGTTCTCACACAGCCATCTAACAGCTCCTGGTGGGACCTGCTGGAAGCGATGACTTCCAATTAGCGAGAAATCTCGGGACAACGCCTCTGCGAGACAGAGAGACAAGCTGGAGTTGTCATTAAAGCGCCGTCTCTTTCGAAATCACAGCTTTAAAACAGGGAGAGGGAACGAAAGGGACTCCTAGAAAGAAGAGACTAGGTCAGAGACACACTCTCTACATAAGGAGACGCTATCCAGTCCCCCCAGGATCTCCTGGGCCTTTTTTCATGATTTTGCAGCAGCATTTCCTCAGTGCGATCACTTTGTTTCCAGGAGAGGAAGAACGTGCAGAACGCCTTTGTCTTTAAGTCTAATCAACACGAGTTAAAAGGCAAATAGTGCTTCGTGAGACAGACAGTGGACACAACAGTCTGTTTTCTTGTCTGTGTCCTGATCACGGATGTCAACGATAGGCCCACAACGAAGCCGCTGAATTGACCCAGCACGAGGACTGTCTCAGTACTTTTGGACAGAATAGTGTGTTTGCGTGTCTTCGGTCAGACTGTAGAGCCAGAAATGTTAGTTTTATAGTTCTGATCTTTCTTTTGGTCTTTTTTAATACCTAATAAATCCCAGACCAATAGGTTGCCCTGAGGTACCCTTCAGCAAGGTACCGTCCCCGTCACCGCTCCCCGGGCGCTTCCAATAGGTGCCCCCTGCTGCACGGTGTGTGTATGGGTGTATAAAATGCAACAACAAGAATAGTCACTTTCACTTACTACTTTTTATACTGTAATCATTTTTAGATTAGTAACCATAGCAACAGGAGATAGATATAGAAGTGTGTTTTTTCAGCAAAACGTCACTTTTTTTTTTTTTTTTTTTTCTTTTTTCTTTTTTTTTCTTACATGGGATTATAGGCACACACACAGACACACACACACACACACACACACAAACAAGCACTGCCTTCCTCAAAACTTGACAGCCGTCCAGGTGAGCTTTCCTTTATGAAGGCCTTATTCAGGATCCCTTGAGGAGCTTCATCGTCCACTCACAGAGGCAGATCCAGAAGTGGACTTTAGCTGCAGGAAAGCACTCAAGCATCTCGCGCCGCTCCAGCGTGGAGTAATGAGGCGGACTGGACGAGGCTGGCTTACACCACAACTGCTGTTCGGTACACCTGCAGCGTAATTCACTTATCTGCTCGGCTGAAACAGAATTACACACCACCTCCCAGTGCAGCCCTTCTCTCCTCCAACACGATGGCGTTCAGTAGGAAAATCAGAGAGCAGTACTGCGACTGAACACCCCTCCCACAGTGTAGTCTAGGACAGGGACACCAGGGGCCGCCAATTAACATTCGAGACCTGCTGAAGTCCACTTCACCAACCCAAATTTAAAAGAAGGGAAAACAGCGTGAACAACAAATCATAGCGATGTGGATGACCCACGTATCCAACCCTTCAAGAAATACTTTCCCCCAATTTCAGTGAAAATTAATATGTAATAAAATAAATGTTTCAATAAGTTCACCCACCCCTGTTAACAGGATGATGCAGAAGTTCTTTCCACAAAAGAAATCCAGGAAGTGGACGGAGGATCAGGTACAGAGTCGCCCGCACAGCACACTGCAGGAGAATTTCCGTGCTGGGAATAGTCTGTGTGGTTTAGGCGAGGGGTGGTGGCGTTTGGATAGAGTGACTATGGACATGAATCTCCTCATCACTCCAGTTGGGCATTGACATTGGCAGCTTTGTGTAAAAGACCCTTCTTCTTCAGCTTGGTTTGGTCGGGTTCCATCTGGGTCTCTTATGGAAGCTTTCTGTTTCCCCATTAAAAAAAACAGTGGCCTAATGGTCAGACCTGGCCTAATGATCAGAGGATGAAGTCCCAGACCAGTAGGCTATTCTAAGGTGCCCTTGAGCAAGGTACCGTCCCCATCACTGCTCCCCAGGTGCTGGACATGGCTGCCCCTTGCTGCACAGTGTGTGGGGGTTCATTATTTTCTCCCAAAACCCGTTCTGTCCAAGCTTGTCACACGATGTTCATACCTGGGTTGTGTTTCCTTCACAGTCAACGGCGCCGGCCTCGCTATGGCAACATGTGACATCATTGACCTCCACGGCGGCAAACCGGCAAACTTCTTGGATCTGGGAGGAGGAGTGAAGGAGAACCAGGTGTACGCTGCCTTCAAGCTGCTCACTGCTGACCCTAAGGTAAGACCTCCAGAGAGATCCAGAGCTGGAGCACAACCCGCCCGTATGTTGGAGCTTTGTAAGACACGCTGACTGTAGCAAGCAGGTGCCTGGAGAAGATGAGTCGACTCATGAGCAAGGTTGCAATTTTGAAAGCTCAAGAAATGAGTGGTTTAGTAGGTTGTTGTTTTCTGTACCTTAGAACTTCAACAGATGGTGAGTTTCAGTTTTGCAAAGGTCTTGACCTCATTGGTGCAAATATACAAGCCAACCTGTTCAATCTTTGGCACACTGAGAAACAGGAAGAAATATTTTAGTGCTCCAGGCTGCAAAGTGTCTAACGGTTCTAGATAAAGGGCTTCTCCACTCAGCGTTCAGCGTCAGCAGTGAACGAATCACCTGATCATCTGGAATCATCTGCACCTGGTTCTTCACTGCTTCATGTCTTAAGTTAGACGCTTTGTTCTGCTTGAAGGTTCAGACGTAGATCACTGTGTGGATTAACCAACACAGAACTATCAAACTGCTCAGGTACAGAGACTGGACTGAACATGAGAGACAACAACACTGTCCTTCAGGAAGATCTGGAGAACTGTTCCTCAGCAAGACATGAAACATACAAGAAGGTCTCTTTGGAAGCAAAATATGAAGAAATGGGAAATGGCTGAAGACTCATGGATGGATGGATGGATTCTTGCGCTCCCTGTAAATGTGAGGAGTGATGTTGTAATTTCTCACAACACTCCTTTTCATCCCGGACTTGATGGGTTTCATCCCTCTATCTCCATCATCCCACTCCACCCACACACACCTCTGCAACCACTCGCCTCAAACTCATCCGTCTTCCTTTATTCCTCATCTCGCTTAAGCACGCTTCCTTCTTTTCTTTACTTCTCCCCCCTCTAAGCCACAACGTTCCCCCCTCGCTGTCTCCGTGATCCGGAGCGCCATCAGATCCGGAGACGCTAATCATTTGTTTACTTCCGGCCTAATCACACTTGTCAATACGCGGCGGATTTATTTTTCCGTGGGATCGGCTTGACGTCTTCATCCCAGCGCAGTGTTTACAGGGGTGTGAATTACCGTATCCGTCTTTTTCCCCGTGCTGTTTTTTTTTCCCCTGGACAGCCACGGCGGCGGAGACAGTGTCCTCGAACGCCGTTCTCCAAAATGATGAATTTTAAGCAGAGACTTTTTCCGCGGCTGATAGATTGTTGTGCTCCGATGTCGGAGACGTATTTATTACTGCATGTCGTGCATGAATTCATGGTGGAAAGAAGTGGGAAAGGTGCAGACAGGAGGAGGTATTTTTGGACACTGTCTCTCCTGTCCTGTCCCCCGGGTCACACCCATCCGTTACTGTCTCCGTCGGGCAGTAATAGAGATTCATGCTGCTGGACGTCCCGCCAGTTTTTAATTACAGTTTTAAACACCACAATTATGTGGCTGGAAGAGCAGCCGGGTCCGATGTGAGTCTCTCAGGTGTGTGTGTGTGCGTGTGTGCGTGTGTGCGTGTGCGTGTGTGTGTGCGTGTGTGTGTGTGTGTGTGTGTGCGTGCGTGCGTGTGTGTGTGTGTGTGTGTGTGTGTGTGAGCACACTTGCCCCATTAATTAAGCACCTGTAGTGTAATGGGGTACCACCAAGGTACTCTCTTTCTTTCTCTCTCTATCCCTCTCTCTTTCTGTCTCTCTTTCTCACTCTAACTTTTGCTCCTTTTCTTGCGCTCTCCCTCTCTTTCTCTCTTGTATTTGTTCTTTTTTCTTTCTTCTTTCTTCTCTCTTCCACTCTATCATGTTCCCCTTTTTTCTTTCTTTTGCAGTCTTTCCTCGCTCTTCTGCCTTTCTCCATCTCTCTCTCTCTTTCTCTCTTTCACTCTCATATTTGTTCACTTTTTTCCTTCTCATTGAGTTCTTTCACTTCCCCATCACTCTCCATGCATCTCGTTTCTTTCTTTGCACTATTTCCTTTGTCTGTTTTCTCTCTCTCTCTCTCTCTCTCTCTCTCTGTTGATTTGCATTTCACAGGAGTCTGCTGTGCCACCTCTGCTCTGTGCGGGGAATTTTAATCGTCTCGTTAATTATTCCATCTCTAACAGGATCAAATCTGCATTTGCTTCCCTCCTAACTTCTCTGGGCTCCTGCACCTTCACTCTCCTCACTCCGTCTTCCAGCCCCTCGTTTTTCTCGTTAAGCTCGGCTCAGACGGTGTCTGATGGAGGCCATGAATCTCCCTCACTGCTGCGTAATTAATGGCTGCCTTACAACATTTAATACACTTGTTTACGTTTACTCTCTTCTGCAGCAGCCAGTACTGTGTGTCTTGACCTTAAATCTAATCCTAATCCTAATCCTAACCATGATGCTGTTGATAATCCACAGAGTTTCATCAGAAAGTGTATTAATGAAAGTGTCTGTAGATCGTCTACAGGAGAACGAAATAAGGTGAGACTGATTTTTTCTTTTGAGCTTAAATGAGAAAGTCAGACTAAATTGTGGATCCCGGATCAAAGTCACCCCACACCCTCCTCACACCCTGCTCACACCCTCCTCACACCCTGCTCACACTCTGCGTTTAAACCTCAGACTAAAACAGACATCAAGATTCTGATCTTCTGCTCCAAACCGGCTCGTTTCCACTCGTCTGAAGTGTCTTTAGTCAGTTTCGGTCTCAGCTCTTCCGAGACATGGCACTCCAGGGAAGTGTTTAAGTGTAAAGAAGGGAATTTCAATTTTTTTTCAACTTTTCAATTCTGTTTTTGAGCTGGAGTAAATTTCCACATATTTAATAAAAATTTACCTTCACCTAAAAATAAAACCACTTTTTAAAATCAACTGTGGATTAGACCACTGTCAGTTTACATCTCTCTCTCTTTCTCTCTCTCTCTTGCTCTGTCTTTCTCTTTCTCTCTCTCCCTCTCTCATTTCTGTCTATCCTTCTCTCTATCCCTCGCTATCTGCCTTTCACATCACTTTCTCCCCCCCCTCTCTCTCTGATGTCTTTATTGTCTCTTGTTTCTAAACTCAGTCGTGTGGGTTTTCTCCTCCTCGTTTGCTTTTCCTTTGATGTGAAAAATCCTTTTGGGTTTTCGTCTCTGCTCCGTATCGTCTCTCTCACTCTCAGGGGTGTTGAGTCTCTTTCTGTGGGTGTGTTTGTTTATAGACGTGTCTCTCTGTCTGTCTGTCTGTCTGCCTGTCTGTCTGGATTTTCCTCAGTGTTAGTGGATAAGGTGAATATGTGAGCATTAGTCTAAACCAGTCCAAGCTTCACCTTCAACTTTGGGAGAGTGTGCAGGTTCAGAACGGCTCTGGCAACAGAAAGAATAAATGAATGAATGAATGAGCTGGATTCAGTCACTGTGTTCATCCATCCATCCAGCCATCCATCATCCATCCATCCACCCATCCATCCATCTAGCCAGCCAGCAGGGATGCCCAGTTCTAAAAGTAGGAAAGGTTTAGGAACACCTTTGACAGGTCAGATAAACACACACACACACCCACACACACCCCTACCTAGGGGGCTATTTAGCATCTCAAATCCACCTGCTATGTCTTGGAACTGTGGGAGCAAACCCACACAGACACGGGGGGAACAAACTCCACATGTAATGAAGCCGTGTGTGTGTGTGTGTGTGTGTGTGTGTGTGTGTGTGTGTGTGTGTGTGTGTGTTTGAGATGCCAGGTCCTAGAAGAGATAGAGAGGTGAACAGACAGATGGATGGAGGTTAAAGGGAGCGCATGAGAGGTTGCGGTGCTCCGGCATGAACGGATTTGTCTCCAACTTTCTTCATTACCAAATGTACTGATGCTGTTTGCCTCAAGCTACCAACACACACACACACACACACACACAAAATACAATACATGTCTCTTCCATATAACACTCTTCCATCCCACACCCACTCCATCATTTGTCTCTATAAGTACATATGGACCCTGGTGCCCTTGTCATTGTGGCTTTGATGGCGCCATTAGTTTGTAATGATTCCCCCTCACACACACACCCAGTTCCCCTCAGACCCTCATTTCCCATTTGTCCCAAACACAGGCAATAAGACCCGCTCCAATCTCAGTGGCCCAGGCCCCCCCCCACAGTAATAGAGCTCATTTCCCGAGCGTCCGGGCACCCGGCCCGCACTCACACACTCGCCGCTAAGTGTGATTGACAGAACAACATGGCTGATCTGTTTGATCACAGTGATACTCAGTTCCAGCTCCAGCGTTTCAGCCTGTCTTTCTATTCAAATAAATGCATGTACTGGCTCCCTGTCTCGGGTCCTTATGTGTTTGTTCGCTTCAGGTCTGCTTGTGTGTGTGTGTGTGTGTGTGTGTGTGTGTGTGTGTGTGTGTGTGCGTGTGCTTCTTCGCCTTTCATCCTATAATCGCAGGGATTGGCAACTCTGGGTAGGAGAATCTGTTCGATGGATGGATGGATGGATGGATGGATGGACGGACCAATTGATGGATGGATGTGTGGGTTGTTGGCTGGATAGATGGATGAATCAATGGAATGACAGATGGATGGGTGGGTAGGTGGTTGAATGGATTGGTGGGTATATGAATGGATAGATGGAGTGATAGAATGTGATAATGGATGAACAATGAACAGACAGATGCGTTGGTGAGTGGATGAACGGACGGACGGGTCGGTGGTTGATGAACGGACAAACGGAGTGGTGGATAAACAGGCGGACAGGGTGGCGGATAAACGGGCGGACGGGGTGGCGGATAAACGGGCGGACCGGGTGGTGGCGGGTGAACGGGCGGACGGGGTGGTGGATAAACGGGCGGACGGGGTGGTGGTGGGTGAATGGGCGGACGGGGTGGTGGTGGATAAACGGGCGGACGGGGTGGTGGTGGGTGAACGAACGGGCGGGTTGGTGGGTGGGTGAACGGACGGACGGGGTGGTGGATAAACGGATGGAAAGTAAAGTTGACTGTTCGCTCTGAGAGTTAAATCAGTTATTAATTATATTTTGTTAATATTATTTATTATTAATTTTTAATTAATAATAATGTACGTTTTTTAATTTAATTTTAATTTAATTAATTCCTAATTTGCTGCTTAGCTTCACCCTCAGTTTCTTTAGCGAGGCAGTGGTCGTCTTGGAGGGGTGTTTGGGGTCATTATCTTGTTGGAACACAGCCCTGGGGCCCAGTTTCTGAAGGGAGGGGTTCAGGCTCTGCCTCAGTACATCACAGTACATGTTGGTATTCATGGTTCCCTCAATGAACTGAAGCGCCCCAGTGCCCACAGCACTCATGCAGCCCCAAACCATGACCCTACCACCACCATGCTTGACTGCAGGCAAGACACACTTGTCTTTGTACTCCTCACCTGGTTGCCGCCACACACGCTTGACACCATCTGAACCAAATAAGTTCATCTTGGTCTCATCAAACCACAGGACGTGGTTCCAGTAATCCATGTCCTTAGTCTGCTTGTCTTCAGCAAACTGTGGGCTTTCTTGTGCATCTTTAGAAGAGGCTTCCTTCTGGGTTGACAGCCATGCAGACCAGTTTGATGCAGTGTGCGGCGTCTGGTCTGAGCACTGACAGGCTGAGCCCCCACCCCTTCAACCTCTGCAGCAATGCTGGCAGCACTCATACGTCCATTTTCAAAAGACAACCTCTGGACGCTGAGCATGTGCACTCAGCTTCTTTGGTGGACCATGGCGAGGCCAGTTCTGAGTGTCCTATCAAATCGCTGTATGGTCTTGGTCACCGCGCTGCAGCTCAGTTTCAGGGTGTTGGCAGTCTTCTTAAAGCCGAGGCATCTTTATGTAGAGCAACAGATCTTTTTTTCAGATCCTCAGAGTTCTTTGCCATGAGGTGCCATGTTGAACTTCCAGTGACCAGTATATGAGAGAGATGTAGAGAGAGTGTGAGCTCAATAACACCAAATTTAACACACCTGCTCCCCATTCACACCTGAGACCTTGTAACACTGACAGTGTCATATCTTCAGTGTTATCCGTGCACGTGTGCACACATTTAGACCACCTGTTAATGAATGAATTTTCTTTTTCATCGCAATAGTTTGTTTTTCTACAAACTCTATTATTTAACTGGAGATTTTATGCCGGTCAGAAGTTTTGGGACACCCAGTTCACAAAAACAATGGTGCAGAAGGGCAGGGGCGTCTAAGTGTTTAGAGATTAGGGGTTTGAATCCTAGACCAGCAGGTTGCCCTGAGGTTCCTTTGAGCAAGGTACTGTCCCCATCACTGCTGGACATGGCTGCCCTCTGCTGCTGTGTGTGTGTGGGTTAAAGAGAAGCATTTTGTTGCCTTGGGAGAAGCCAAGACTCAGGAGGGGAAGCCATGCTCCTCTGGTGGAGCTGTATGACAAAAGAGAAAGTAGAAGCTTTACCGAAAAGGTGTCCAATAAGAGTAAACACTGAAGTCCACCGATGGACTGGACAGTCTGTGGGTAGACGTGAGGTCTGCTGGAGTTAATAATTCATTAAAGGCAAGCAAAGGGCAGCAAACTCTGTTTGAGTCGATGTATCTTTGGATACCTTTGATTCGTGGGTAGCAGTTCCTGCACGTGATCCATGATGATGTAGCTGGTCTGGAGTTTGGGTGGAATGAAGACTAAGGCTGAAAGGCTGTGGCTTCGGCGAAGGATAGTCGCTGGGTGGGGACAGGAGGAGGCAGGACACACTCATATAGTCAAGCTTCTCGCCATTCCTTGATCTCGCACCATCTGGGCCATCAATCTGGAATGTTCTTGTCTTTTTCAAGTTAGTTTTCATTGGCGTCTTGTAGACAATCCTTGTCCTTCACCTTTAGATGTTTACATTTAACGTCGCGTCCAATTTCTCGCTGCGAATTCTCCACAGTTGGACGTTTACAGACTGTACTGCACGGGTGTAAAGTACCCTTTACAAGGGTAACGTCCATTTTGTTTTTCACTTTGTCAGCTCCAGGTCTTGCTCAGGAACCCAGTGGTGGTAGAGCTGGAGGTCGGTCCATAGATCCTGGTCCATAGATGAGTGTCCTACCACTGCAACCCCCCATTTAATGTCCGTTCTGACTGATTTGGATAAAAGAAGAGAATAATCACACACAGATGAACTATGACGCAGTGAAAGAACCTTTTTCCTGGTAAAAGGAAAAGATTTCCCAAGAAGGCAAGGTGTCTTCGTACCTTTAACGGGCGACGCCTCGTTTGGAGCCTCATTTTTGCCGTTCGCATCTGCCTGTCCTGTGAGCCCGTGCTTTCCCTCGTTCACCAAACGGACACGTTTCTAAAAGGCGCTCTATACCGACACAGCCAGAACTGAGATGTTGAGAGGAAGGTATAGAGATGCATCCAATTATCATCCCGGAGAAGAGCCCGTCAGTACTGACTGTGGCCTCGTCCACTCTTGGGTGCATTTGCTGATTTGTTTGCTGGGAGGGACTTTGCGTCCGTCCGCTGCACTTGGCTTTCTGGTAAAAGCAGAGCTTTGAAGATGAGAGGGGGAGGAAAGAGCCTGCTCTTCTGTGTGAAGGCATCACAGAGGCTTTCACATGTTGGATCGGATTAAAATGTCGCACATGCAATTGGAGTGAAATGTCTTCTTGCTTTTAAACGCCA